>CM059285.1:20876665-20891665 GCA_030347295.1 Setipinna tenuifilis
TGCATTAGTTAAGGCCTCTGCCCTCAGAATGTATTACCGCGTCGGTACAGCTTGGCGGTTTCATTTTGATATCGACAGAAGTATAAAAGTACAGACCTATAAGTACAACAGGGACAAATATAAATTATTGCATTAGCCTGGAGGGCATAATAAGATAAGCCTTTATGGAGATGACCATGAGTGGTGACATAAGAGACACTTCACTAAGCAGGGACTCTTACAATACGGTAGTGATTGATAAAACACTGTTAACCACCTCACTTATAGAGTAGGTCTGTGCTTCCCTATGCTATGCCTGAGGGTCCTCAGGTCTCCATATGTTTAGTAAGGGTTTGTGGTCAAACAGTACCTTCAGAAGATTCAATAGCCTGAGGCATGTGGGCATTAGCTAATAATAAAGAATGATTTACAGTTTAGCTTAAGTCCGTGTCTAGATTTACTTGGCATACAACAACCATTTGGAATGATTAGACGATCTGATAAATTTATATAGTGCAATTATATGGTAGAGCAGGGTGCTATCATCACTGTTGGCAATGGTTAAATAGTTAAAAAACATACATAGTGATGGCACAATATGTTTTTACTTTGAATAAAAGTATGTTTATTTAATGTATCTAGAACCAAGAGATCCTGGATGTGTTACCGCAGTTTCAGAACCATGGACAGCTACTTAAACAGTAGTACTTGGCTTATGAACCATGGACTACCATGGACAGTGACTATGCACTGGATGATAATATAAAGGAGCAGAATGTGTATGCCAGTAGACAAATGCATTTTCAGGACCATGGACAGCAACCAATGGTAATGGTACTATCCAGCACCATGGAGAGTACTTGGATGCTGCCTGTCTCACAGACTCAATGCAAGAAGTAATGTTATGTTTCTTTTTTGTGACTTACACAAGGATGTCTCTGAAGATCTCACACATAGCAATTGATAACCTAGTTAGTTGATACCACTGACCTTTTATAAAGAGTTGGCACCTTGACATCAGTGGCATTTATGTATCAGTGAAGGCGTGAACTGAATCATATGAATGCTAAGGATTTGTAAAACAAAAAAAAAGATGTGTGTGCTTTAGAGAGCAGTTATTATGCCTTGCCTCTGACATGCATGAACAAAGGCTTCACTTCTTTAGTAAAGCATAGCTACTGATTTATTTATACCAAACCTAAGTACAAGTGACACGGCCTGTTTTACCTTTCACTCAAGGCAGTGACTTTGAAGGCATGCACTCAGGCTTTCCTGATACACAAATATCACATATTAGCAAAGCAGAGATCTGCTGCTGTTTTCTAGCAGTACAATACTCTCGTGTCAGAGCTGCCATTTACTCTCAGAGGGTGAGACATGGAGACAGCCTGATGAAATTCTGCAATTGCAATCTGCTGAAATCCACTGGCAAAAGGGGTTGGCTTTACTTGCAAGCCTCCCCACAGTTCGATAAGAGCAACCTTCACCACAGCCTTCACTTTGCTTCTGAATTCAACAACCCTAAATTCAACACCCCTGCATAGCTCAGCAATTGCACTTTGAGAAATGTCTAAATCAGTTTACTCTCTACTCATGCTCAATGACATGCTAGCCAAATCTCCCCACAGGTGTACTGGGATAGGCAGACGCACAGACCGTGAGGCAATGTGTCGTATGTCTGGCCCCATTACATGCAGCCTCTAATGTCTATATTATTGCCTAGTGTTCAGAATGCCACTGAAAACAAGAATACTGTACAATAATCTGATTCGGTGGGATGACGAAGGTTTATTATCTACAAAGAATCAGTTCCACTTCAGCATGTCACATGGAATAAGAGGGTAAAAAACAGCAACAAAATACTACAAACAACAGCCAAACTGTCCTTTTTGTCAAAACCAGTGGCAACAACAGAAAATGAGCTGTAAAATGCAATATTACCCTAATGATAACATAATCAATTCTGGCCTGAACACCAAAGCAGCATTCCTGGACCTCAGAGCTAACTGTTAGGGACCAACACAGCCTGAGGTCTGCAGACAACTCATTCATATTCCTGGCCTGGCTCACAGAGGGTAGAACTACATGCTAATGTGCCTGCGTTTCCACATCCCGATGCCAGGGCTAGCCAGGCTAAGTGTACATTCATTTGTATCATTTCTATTATTCATCAGCTGGCATTTGCTAGCCCACTTCCTTTAATTTACTTCTAGAATGTCTTAAGGTTGTGCGTGTGCACTTTTACTTCTTCCAGGACAAAATATGGCTCAGCTAAGGTGTGAACCTCATTTATTCCTCTGATACTGTGCGCCAGACTATGCCTCTGAAGGTCTTATTCTTCATCAATTTCTCATCAGGATAGCTGTTCGATTTGCAGTCTGGGCATATCTTGTGATGCAGAATTGATGTGTATATACACTAGAAAGAATTATGTACGCTGAAAATAAAACCTTTTTTATTTAACTCAGATGGTAACAAATGTGATTTGTCAGCAGCGAAGTTAGTCAGACTGTCTGGCAAAATATTCTTTTGTCCGGACGCCAATTTGGGTGAACACTCAAAGCCACACACGCAGAGACAAACACAGACACAAACACAAACACAGACACACGTACAGACACACAGACACACAGACAGACACACACACACACACACACACACACACACACACACACACACACACCTGCCTTAAGAAGCTTTTAGGTGTGAATAAGCACTTTTTACCATCCAGCTGTGCTATATCCTCGGTGCATTCAAAATGATGCGAAGACTAAAAAGAGGGAGGGTAACAGCACCTCCAGACACTAAAGTGGGATGACACATTGCTGCAGCAGTACCAAATTAAAATGAAAACAGCACACATGGATCAAGGCTTCTGTCAGCATCCACATGTAAAGAAAATCAATAAGTAACCATAGGTGTGTGTGTGTGTGTGTGCATGTGTGTGTGTGTGTGTGTGCGTGTGTGTGTGTGTGTGTGTGTGTGTATTGACAATCTGTTAAGACTGTTGGACTGAGTAAGTATGGGGGAGTGTGTGTGCTTAATTGCATGGGTGTGTACAGTTGTATCTGTGTGTGTGTGCACAGTAATACGATGCTCTATCTATCTATCTATCTATCTATGGAGCAAGAACATGTGTGAATCTTTATCAGCATAACTAAGCTATGTGACAGGTGCAGCATCCTTGCTATAATCTGCGTAGCCAGCCGCTGTTATCTCCAAACATGACTGACTCATCTCCTGGCCAATCAGCATGCAAGAGTGTCCTTCCTCACTGATATACCAAGACAGACAACGTGTAAGTCTGCCAATCCCACTGAATGCTATCACATGAGACATGGGAGGAAACACACACACACACAGGTAAGCATGCACACATACACACACCCACACAGGAAGGCACACACACACACAGACACACACACAAACATGCACACACACACATACACACACACACACACACACATACATACACATACACACACAAATGTGGCACCAGACTCACGGGAGAGCCACTAAACAATCAATCAGTTAGTGAGAGGGAACAGCAGCACGGGCAATTAGCTACATCACTGACACACACAGGCCCTCAACCCCACATCCAACAGAACCCAGACACTGACAAATACACGGGGATTACAGCTACAAAGAAAAAGAGGCAGACAGACAGGGAGAGAAAGACAGAGTGAGAGGGAGACAGACAGGCAGATATCGAAGAGCCAGAGAAAGAGAGAGAGAGGCAGAGAGCAAAAGAGCAACCCTTCTCTCTCTCTTTCTCTCTCTCTTTCTCTCTCTCTCTCTCTCTCTCTCTCTATATATATATATATATATATATATATATATATATATATATATATATAGAGAGAGAGAGAGAGAGAAAGAAATGCAGCAAGTGTGCAGTCCTTTCGAGGTGATGTAGGAGGAGGAAAGAGTAAAATACACACAACACAAAAGGAAAAAGCTACGATAATAAAGAGGTGGAAGATGTCATATTGTTGCACATGGGAACCAAAAGAAGAAGAAAGAACGAGAGCACAAGGAAGGGACAAAAAGAAGGTAGAACACAGAAGAAAAAGTGTGCAATGACCTGCGGCTTTAGATGAATTGACACCACTGCGACAGATAATATGCTGGACAAGTCCTTACACACTCACACAGACACACATACACACACACACACACACACACACACACACACACACACACACACACGATGGAGTGTAGTCAAGCTGAAAGGGAGGAAAACCCCACTAATTATTTTTTCTCCACAGTTAGTGAGACCAGACATCCACACCATGGCCCTTAGCCCACCCAACCCCACCACCCACCCCCCCTCTACTCCCCCTACCCGCTGCCAGTCAATGGTGATCGATCCAACAAGTGTGCCTGCTAGAAGTTGCACGCAGGGTGTGGGAAAGTACCCACTGAAGGAGGTGCGGAGCCATAGCCGCAGAGACTGCAGTCGCTGGTGAACATGGGCCATTAGACACAGGCAACGGTCACCATGGAAACACCGATCAACTCTGATTTTCTTAGATGAAGCAGTTGTTTTTTGTTGAATCAAATTGAAGAGGAAACACACGTACACATACTTGAGCTGCCTCACAGTTACTTACGTAAGTACACACACTCATTCACACACACACACACACACATATACACATCTTATTATGCCACCTGATCCCCTGTCACAAATCAATTACTACTGTCAACCACTCAGTATACCATTTTACACAAATAGACAAGAGACCTCTATGAGCACGCGCTGGGTATGCATTGAGTATATATGTGTGTGTGTGCCTGTATGTGTGAATGTATGTCTGTGTGTTTGTGTGTGTGTGTGTGTATGTGTGTGTGTTTGTGTGTGTGTGTGTGTGTGTGTGCGTGTGTGTGTGCATATGCGTGTGTGTGTGCATATGCGTGCATGTGTCTGTGTGTGTGTGTGTGTACGTGTGTCTGTGTCTGTGTGTCTGTGTGCATGCATGCGTGTGCGTGTGTTTGTGTGTGTGTGTCTGTGTGTGCTCATATATGTAGGAGCTGAGCCATCCTTATGCATTGAAGAGCCCAAGGATCTGTGCAGCGGTCACTCCATATTCATGATGCCATATTCTGTTCGCCCACTCAGACCCCCCTCAATGGCCAGGACAGGACGCACAAATCCTAGCTGGATCCCCTGGTACATGTCATGCTGGCGAAAGGAAAAGAAATGTGTTGGACAGAACTAGTGCTGACATTTCATAACGAAATTTAACATTTCCATAACAGACACACCAGCGACGAAGGGTGGCCGACTTTTGTAACTCCAGCCAGAACGAAATCTGCATAAAGTCTGGCAACACTGTACTTTGCCCAGGGCTCTTTCCTACTTTGAATGTAAAGTCAGCAGGCTAGAGTAATAGAAATGCCATTTCTCAAAGTCTGTGATTCTGTTTTGCTTCCTCATGCCAGCTCTCGTCACTGCATTACATGAGAAATGTTTACTTGGCTGGGTAGAAAAAAAAACAAAAAACAAAAAAAACAACAGAAACTGTTTGATCTTCTATCATACGTTGACACTTCTGTGGTCAGCGTCTTGGCAAGCAAGTGACATTGAATCCGCATGATGTCATTAGTATTCTGAGCCTGGAGAGCGGTCTGTGCCACTGAGTGTAGGTGGTCTGTCGCAAGCTCACACTGTGTTTCTTTAGCTCCAGATCAAACTGTGTGTGTGTGTGTGTGTGTGTGTGTGTGTGTGTGTGTGTATGGGTTCTTGGGTAAGTTGAGCTGCATATTAGACCCAGCCAGTAATTTAGCTGCAATTTTCGTGGCTAAAAAAATGATGCTGAGTGCAGATTTCTCTCACACAACACTGCTTTGACAAGCAAAGAGAAGCAATTAATATGAAAAAGAGGTCACAGTGAGTGAAAGAAAGAAATTAAATGTCTCACTAAATGATACAACTCATCATTCTCTTTTAGCTAGACCAGTCTACTGTATATAAAATGCATTCATTTCAATTGAAATTCACAGTGTAATAGAAGTCAGAATAACATAGTTCTGTCCCGTTGTCTCTGTAACCTAGCCTGGATGTCGCACCAAGTTCGTAGATGGAGCCATGCCAACACACAACTGTGTACTACTGGGCAGAGCTACAACCAGTCAGACCACTGATTACGATGACGTTTTTCATTGGCGCCCGATTTTTCAGGCAAAGGAACAGCTGAGAATGGGCAGGTTGGCCAGACTGACTTGAAGTCAATGTAGCCTCACAGGCAGTATGGGCCGACCCAGTCTCTCTGTTACCTTAACTAGACCAGAGAACCTGCAACTGCAGATTGTGGAGCTCCGTCCATCGCTCATTAGGTAACTGCAGCCATACATTATTGATCAAGACCAGACAGCATGTTCAGGTGCATAGCGTGTTACATTCTGTGGACAAGTACAGCTACACATCCAGTATTTTATAAATGAATCACTTTTAGTGTAATTCCATGAAACATTCACTACTTTACTGCTTAACAAGAAGTAACTGCATGTCATTGAATATCTGTTCTAAACTGAATGTTTAGAGGGCTGTGTGAATCCAAAATATCACAGGCACTGTACCCTTGGGCCAGCAATTTGACCCCAACTAACCTGTGGTATGTCTTTGGCAGCAAAATAAAAATCTCTTGGTCGATACAAGCTAACTTGAGACTGCATAGCTTGGATGCTTGCCTTGAGAGTCTGCTTCTTGTATGCATGAGCAGTGAATATTTAAAAATAAATTGAATTGATATAGATCGATTCATTGCATAATTCACCAATGTTGAGTAGTGTGCATGTGGAAAGAGGTTGAGGGCTGTACAGTCTGATGGCACATGCAGGTGAAAACATGAGCTGTGATTCTCAGGTGAGCAGAAGCCTTGGCAATCCAGGTGCACAGGCCAGGTAAAAAGACCTGCTGCTACAAATCCACATATACATACACAACACATAGATGGAATCTATGTCTACTGAGACCTATGCAATCTAAAAGAGATATGAAGTAAGGGTGTGAGAGAGGCAAAAGTGTGTGGGAAAACAGGAGGTAACAAAGGATAAACCCTGTCAGATGAAAAGCCAGAGAGAAATGGCCAATGAAAAAAGGGTAACCTCTCAAAAAACACTCACATATTAGGTGGCTTAAGGCATAGAAAAGAAGAGGATGTCTAAAAACAGCCATAGCAGAACTAAGATGTAAACAAAGATGGAGTCGCACGCTAGCTGGGCCATTTCAGGCTGAAGGGCCTCGAAGGACAGGACCAAGAGCTACTGCTACTGCTGCCCACGTCATGTGGAAGGATTCCAGTCCTCCCTCCTTTCTTCCCCTCTTTTCTCCCCCTCCCTGCCCCCCCCTCTCTCCGTCTGTCTCTTTTCCCCTCTCCACTTTGCTGCCTGATGGCTTTCAGATGACAGAGCGCTGAATAAAGACCTCCACACTCTGGGGGATGCCTCGGCTAACAGCAAATAGTACAAAAACAGCCCAGAGACTCTCAGACACAGAGGAGAAAGGGGAGGAGGAGAGAGAGAAGAGATACTTTTGTGGGGAGGAGGACAAAGAGAGGAATGTGAGGCATTTGCAAAAGTTCTGAAACTTGAGACTTGTGTCTCTCTCTGTGTGTTGCTCAGTGTGGGTAAGGGTGAGTTGATGTCTGTGTTTGTGTTGTGTGTGTGTTTGTGTGTGTGTGTGTGTGTGTCTCTGTGCATAGATTTCTGAGAATAAATAAACACTATAAATGCAACAGATGAATGGTGTTATGTCCAGCCATTTCAGGACATTTAAGTTCATATCAGGATTATACCTCTGCCTTCCAGCTTCTCATTTAATGCACTCCATGTGTGGTCCTTTGAGCAAGTATCTCTGTGTGTGTGTGTGTGTGTGTGTGTGTGTGTGTGTGTGTGTGTGTGTGTGTGTGTGTGTGCTTGTGTGTGTGTGTGAGGCTGTCTGTGTGTGTGTCTCTCCGTGTATGTCCGCATGTTTAATTAGCTAGACCCCTTAGTACAAATCATCAAAATGCACAAAAACACCTAACATCAAAGTGCCTGTGCTCCCCTGCCAGGACACATTTTAAATTTAGTTGCCCTCTTGATTCATTTCATGTCTGTCTCTGAACTCATGGCAGAGTGTGTTTGTGTGTGTGTGTGTGTGTGTGCGTGTGTGTGTGTGTGTGTGTGTGTGTGTGTGTGTGTGCGTGTGTGCGTGTGTGTGTGTGTGTATGTGTGTGTGTGTGTGTGAATGTGTGCGGGTTTATGTGTGTATGTGTGCCTAATTAGTTAGATCCCTTTGGCAACCACATTCACTAAATCATTAAAAATGTGATAATGTCAAATATTTCCCTGGAAAAAGATCAGTTAAGGTCTTGAAACAAAAAAACACAGCATCTCATGACAAAAAAAATAATTGTCCTTACCGACTTCGGACATCTCAGCCACAGATGTGGTGAAGGGTCCGTCTGGGAACTTGGGGGCGTTGTCGTTGATGTCCTGCACCTTGATGATGAACTCCGACTCGGGCTCCAGAGGCTTCTTGGTGTGCCTGTCGATGGCCTGGGCGTGCAGCACGTAGTGGGTCTTGCTCTCGCGGTCCAGGCTCTTGGTGGCGTGGATGTCACCCGTTGTCTCATCGATGATGAAGATGGTACCCGCCCCCTCGCCGCTCAGGATGTAGCGCACTGAGCCGTCCCCTTTGTCCGAGTTCGAGTGAAGCTGTGGGAAGAAAAAAGCGAGGGAGTGAAAAGACATTCAGAGATCCAGAGAGAAGATAAGAGGGGATAGAATGATGTTGGAGAGATGACATGATGGAAAGAAAAGAGAAAAAAAGAAGGAAGAGACAGTAATAGTGTGAGAGCAACAGAAAAGTTTTTGCTCACTTTAGACTCGAGACAGTGATAAGTGAGAGCCATATATGGGTTTGTGTCGATGATGTGTATTGCCCGACTGAAGCAGTTCGCTATTGAATCCGAGGTCCCTGGAGGTACAGTTCTTAGAGAAGAATGAGGCCAAAATTTAATAGATGAAAAGACAGGTACCTTGTTTGAGTAATGTGTTGCCAGTTGAGCAGAGTCAACCAATTACTCCTGATATTAAAGAGGCGTACTTGCTCTCCTTGTTTGCAGTTAATTCATTTCTGGGTTCCTGAAGGCTAACGACTGAGTTAAGACAATATTAGGTAGGACTTTATTTGTAAAGTCCACCCACAGAGACTTTACAGATGGTTTCAGTTTCATTTTTTTGCATCTTTTACTGACCTATTTTACTGACCCTAATTGTCCTAACACCAGTTAACAGTTTAGGTCCTTTATGTTCTTTCAAGGGAATCACTGTCAATAGCTCGTCCTTTGCAGTCATATCACTGAACACCATACGAATGTAAATGCACACCTGTGCTGTGTCACTCACGTCCGTAGATTCGTCCAACTGCAGTGAGACCTGGCCCATCAACTAGCTCCAGTGCAAAGGTTGATGGGTCCAAATGTTTGGAGGTAGCCCGCTAATGGCTGGGTGATCGCTGTCTGCCGGTGGACGCGTGAGGGGCCATCAGCTAACTAGCATGTGCAGGATAAACAGGGAACTTTTTTTTTTTCAAAGTTGTATGCGATCTACCACTATTGGCCTCGCGATCGACTGGTAGATCGCGATCGACGTATTGAGAACCCCTGGTTTAGGACCATCTATAGGACCATCCAAATAAAGTGTGCCCAAATATTACCCTGATGATTATTGAGCCGATGATCATAGCCATTAAGTAGCACCGACGTGTTGAAATATGCAGCATTTAAACATCTGACTAAGTGTTTTCTTAAAATTATTTGGGGAATTCATAGCTATAAAATGGCCAGTCATAGTCTTTGGGAGGCAAAGGCCTCACAAAACTAAAACAAAGCAAGAATGAAGTCCCCTTGAGAAAAACCTACAAGAACATATTACCATATTACCATAACAACCTACCTTTAAGATGCCCCTAAAGGATTCTGCATCTTAGCAGGAGTCCTAAAAGTACTAAGAACATCCTGACAAATGTTCCTTCACTCAGCGATGTCTTTGCTCTACACTATTGTACATTACAGGTAGGTTCAAAGACTCAGGGAAGAAAGTACTCAAGGGCCCCCTGCTACAAAATGCACTATCATCACACTGAAAACAGCTCCATGAGGAACATTCTAGCACTCTGCAACATTCCAGAACCTTTGCTTCCTAGAGTGCGGTTGTGTCCTGACTTGTACCGTATCCTTTAAGTGTTGTGGGTCGTTTGCGTTGCCGAAATGCTTTACCACTAATGTGCCCTGGGAGTAACTGTGGCTGTTAGCAATTCTTCAAACATGCTTCGAGGAACTATTTCATATGTTGAAGGCACAGGATAAGACGTAAGTTGTAATGTGGTCAAAGGGTAGAACATGAGGTTATTTCATTTTATGTACCTGTGGGCCTTTTGCAGTTTTCATAGAGGGTGAGCAAAACACTATATGAAGCCCTCTGTTGTGTAATGTATTACTGAAAGGCTGAGAGAGACAGAGAGATAGTGAAAGATAGTGAATAGAGAGAATAGAGATAGAGAGAGAGAGAGAGAGAAAAGCAGAGACAAAGAAGCAGAGAGAGAGAATATTGCATGGCAGTACCAGCTGCTGCAGGATCGATAAATCCCTCAATAAATAATCAGGATTCATTTATTATTCAGATTCAGGGGCCACCGCCTCTCCGCAGCGGTCATTACTCAGAGCGAGCAGGCGCCATATCTCCGCTCACAACGGAAAGAAACAAGAAGGAAACCGAGGAGGAGTGGGGGGGAAGAGATGTATTTTTTTTTTCCCTTTATTACTCTTTCACACGAGCTGGGAGAACAATTACCTTTTCAGCAAGGCGAACATAAAGCTAGAGATGGATATTAGATACTGCATTACACATTCGCGTCACATGTTCAGAGGGACGGAGCTACGGGCTGTCAGCTTCATAATTTACTTTAGTGCTAAAGCAAAGTTGTCCAGGACTTTTGGAGTGCAAGCACTTTTTTTTCTAATGGGAGGCCAGCTCAAAGGCAGAATCTGAGAGAAAGAGAGGGCGAGAGAGAAATAGAGAGCATTCGAGAGAAAGACAGAGAGCGATAGACAGAGAGAGAAAGAGAGAGAGAGAGAAGAAAGTGGAAGAAAAATAAATACTTCTGTAGTAGCAAGCGTATTGCCCCTAAGCTGTCAGAGATGCTTTCACCTCATCTCAACACAGTTCTGCTTTTAACGTCATTCTCAAACGCTGCACCAAACCGGGAAATCCAGACACCAACACACTTCTTCAGACTGCGTTGAAATCAAAGGCACAGCAGGATAGTACCATATTTCTCTCCAGGTTTGTCCAATGAATATTTAATGCCTGTGTTACCACAGCCCAAATATACAAACCAAAATAAATGCTGCTTTGAAGGTAATAGTGCCAACAAGTAGGCCAATATTCACAAAGAGTTTTTCGGTATGAATAATAGAGAAAAGCACTTACACATCATGCAAACATATATGTGCTATGCCGGAGGTTCATTAATAACGCCTTGTGATGAATTCCACTCAAGCCAAAACCATCATGACTCATTAATCACAGCATGCCTGAGCTTTAAAAGAGCCAATCTTTGCGCATTTACTTACATTTATGCAGTGCATATGGATCACATGCTGTATGCATAGCTGTGTAATTTATTCTATATGATAATCTGTGAAATTGTGCATACATTGTTGAACTGCATTATGTATAAGCCTTCTGTAAGGTGAAGTCTCAGAGCTAATGTGGTCCTCAACTGTGGCTAGGATCTGTGCTACGTCAACTTGCACTTGCAGACACCAGTCGTAAGCCTGACTGCTTGTGTGATGAGCTGGGAGGACTGACAGGTACCCAGACGGCTTGTCGGACGGACCCCCATGATGCGTCCCGCAGTCACCCTCCAGTGATCATGTGATTTACCCACGCTCCCTCTCACCCTCCCACTTCGGATCGGCGGTGTGTACCCTAGCTGCCTCCCCGGGCAACAAAACACAACAACAGCTACACAGAAACTGTGACAAGACAGAGAGCTCTATTTGCCTATTGAATGGATGGAGTTCAGAACTGAGCTAGGAGGAGGTTTTGCACCACTTGGTTTGAACTGCACTGAATTAAGTGGTTTGAACTCGGAGGTTAGCCCTCGTACGCACGTCGACATGGATAAAAATGAATTGTTAATTAAACAAGGTGCAGGTTGATTGCAGGTGCAGGCGATCCCTGCGCTGGCAAACAGAAGGCGCCATTCATTCAGTAATTGGGGATCGGATTCGGGGTCGTTGCAAAGCCAGTGCTATTTAATCAAAAAGTTGCTAATGAGATGTATGCGATTCAAATAAACACACACACAAGCAATTGTGGCGGATTAAAAACCAAACACGCATACAGAATTCGAGCGATGTGAAAGAATGTGAGACCGCGCAACACACTGTCATTTTCTGCACGCGTACGGGACAGCCACCAGCTCAGAGAGAAGGCAACGCAATAATCCCAATATTTAACCAGCAAACAGACGCCTCTCCATTAAATGAGACAGTGTCAACTATGGTAAACACAACACCCACGCCATCACGAGCGCTTCTCCCGCACAAGCGTTTGAGGACTTTGAGGAAAACGATCCCCTGTCTCTGCTCAGGGATCCGTTCGTGCGCCACCGCCACCGTCACCGCACCCGGCAGCGCCCAGCCGAGCCTGCCCCCCTCCCTGCCCCGCCCTGTGGGAGGCCCATAAATTGTGCTTAACCTGCAGTCAGGCTGCTAATTCGCCCATTGACTTCTGTCCAGGCGGGCTCATATATCACGGTCCGCTGCCAGCAGTGGGTCCCTCACACCATGACCCGAGACCCGGCACACCTTCAGCCAGCACCCGCGCTCTCCACGACACAGAGCCACCGAATGTGGTCCGGATGGATCGGACGGACATAGACATGGGAACTTAATAAAGTGAAACACAGTCCTCATTATGGGAATGAGACATGTGCTAGGAATAGATCGGACATACACAGACATGGGAACTAAACACAGTCACTGACACACAGTTCTCGTTATGTGGATGAAACATGTTCTAGGAATGATCGGACACGGACACAGACATGGGAACTAAACACAGTCACTGACACACAGTTCTCGTTATGTGGATGAAACATGTGCTAGGAATGGATCGGACACGGACACAGACATGGGAACTAAACACAGTCACTGACACACAGTTCTTGTTATGTGGATGAAACATGTGCTCGGAATCTGTCTCCAAAAAAAAGGAAAAGACAGATTGGTAAGCAAATGTAAGATAAATTGCTTTCCAAACTGTATCAGAGAGAAGCTTGAGGAACACTTTATCTCCGTGTTAACCAACTGCAAACGCCTGTGTCTCTTACACGCCACATGCATCTGAGTCAGTCCTCGGCTCCTACGAAAGGAGGCGGTGAGAAATGTGACACAAAACACGATCTCACACAGAATCCGCAGTCGGCTTTTTGCTCTCTCTGTCTTTCCCACAGTCTTTGCCCTGATCACGATCACAGTATACAGAAAGATACAGAATAATACATCCTAAATCAAACAGTCTGATGGGCTTTTTTGGGCTGCTAAGACATAGTCCATGTTGCCTGAGTAAAATCAAAGCAAGGGGACACATCGTTTTTTCAGTAACAGTATGGATTTAAGTGTCATATTTAATCATGCAAAGAAGAGACAAGGGCAGTCAAACACAGACAGGAAATCTTTCTGAACTGAAATATTTTTTGCTACAAGTGAATGGCTTTCCCCAGAAATCACAATTCAAGTAAACCCAAGTGGAGTTCATTTAGATTGCCTTTTAGAGTTTAAACCCCTGAGCACCCCCTGGCTCACACTCACACTCATGGAAATCAGGAGGGAGAGAGGCCTCATTACTAGGAGGACATAATACCTTCTGAACAACACTTTACAACACAGACACCACAGCCCCTTACACAATAAAACACTGTATCCCTATAGAGTAAACCAGTCACAAAAGGGAACATAAAATTTCACTAACGACAGTATCACGGCGGGTGGGGAAAAGGACATATCTCTATTACTCTGAGCCCCTGACTGTATCTCAGGTGCCTAAATTCTGCACTCGACAGAGCGAGGATTAGGTTCCCCGCGATAGCCGGCACTGCTGGATTGTAAAATGGCAGTGATTTATGACGGCGGCGAAAACGAGGTATTGACTGGCTCTGGAAAAGGACAGAAGGAGAAGGCCATTAATTGAGGGTTCACAGAGGGTGGATATTCATTACGCCGGAGATAATAAAAAGGAGCGTCGGGATTGACTCGACCGACGGAGCTCGCTGACTGTAGTGCTGCTTTCCCCCGTTCGACCGAGCCACCGAGCCGCGCGTCCACAGCGCTTCTCAGGGGAGCGCTGACTCAGGATCAGCTCAGTGAATGGATCCGGGCTGCTATGGTGCATAAATAGGTAAGGGCGAGAGACGCCAGGACAGACAGAGGAAGTGGGAGGAGGAGAGAAAGATTGAATGCTTCCTCAGAGAAGCCTCTTACGAACAAACACTTCCATTCAGACTGAGTTACATCACCTTCTGATCGTGCAGGCCCACTTGTGTTTCGACAACATTGATATTTCTCTGACTCATTTGCCTTTGTCAGTTTCAGTGTGTGTGTGTGTGTGTGTGTGTGTGTGTGTGTGTGTGTGTGTGTGTACTGTATGTGTGTGTGTGTGTGAGTATATGTGTATGTGTGTGTGTGTGTGTGTGTGTGTGTGTGTGTGTGTGTGTGTGTGAGTATGTGTGTGTATGTGATGGCTAAGGAAATAATGTCCTTAAGCTGGAGCTGCAAGGTCATTTTCTTCCTGCATGCAAGATTGTCTGAAACACAATGGGATAAGATGAAGAAAGGTGCTTTAGTAAATAACAGAATACAGCCTTGGTAACAGAAAGGCTTTCCTGTCACTAAAAAGAAAGGTTATTCCGTCCCCTCTTCGTAATTAAAACTGTCTACTGTCTACTGTATGTGTATAGGA
>CM059285.1:20901665-20904165 GCA_030347295.1 Setipinna tenuifilis
TACTGTGGGCTACACTTGGTGCTTGAGCTTAAGCCTAGCCTGTGAAGCCGTTTATACTGGACTGGGCTAAGCTTACACGGGGCTAAACCCGAAACTGTTGCCTTGGCAGCAGCCAGGGCCACAGGCGAAGCTCTGGTGCTTATTGTACATGTCATGTTGAATTGGTTATCACAGCTACCATTCTGTATACTCCAGCAGAGTGAGATATTGCTAACTGCTAGCTAGCTGCTAATTTTAATAACAAGCATTTTTTACAAGATCTTGCTCAGGGAGGGAGAAGGTTAAGCAGAGAGAAACCGTTCCAGTTGTCTCATCATTAGAGAGGTCAGTACATGTGTGGGTGAGGGTAGAGTGTATGTTTGTGTGCCATTAGTATACTTATCTGCCTCAGTTACCTTTGCAATGTTGGTGGAGTTGACTGGAGTAATGCTAGCACATATTGTTTTCTTGTACACCATTTCTGTAGCGTCAATTTTGGCCGTTGGCTTCATGGTCTTTACAGTCTAAATGCACCAAGAACTGTAGCCTTAGTGCTTGTACCCTGAGCCAAAGTACCTGAGCTGATGGCCTTAAGTTTAAATGGGGCTGCTGAGTGGCAGTTAAAGTACCCTCCAGACAGAACTTCACACTCGGTATATCAACGGAGTACTTTGGGGATAGTTATGCCTTTCTGCAAGCTCAGTAGTGTAACTGATGCCTTCTCTGACATCGAACAAGAGTGAAAACTGCTGGATATGATCCGATGTCATGTCTTAAAAAATAAAAGCACAATATGAATAAAATAAAATATAAAGTTCATATGAATTCAAAACAAAGGTTTATAGTTTGACAACACAACAACCAGCAGCAATACACCAAGGAAACATAGAGCTGATATGACAGTAAAAGTCTCAATGTGGTATCATCTTGAATCTAGACCTGAATCTAGACCTGAACCATCTCTAAGGAGACCTGAGAAAAAACTCAGCACTAACATTAAAGCTTGAAAGATTTTGCCAAAGGGAACACTAGGGAGAACTTCTAAGACAAAAGGTGTGCTTGTAGGATCACCCCAAACAAGACTTGAGCTGCTAAAAGTGTTTTGCAGCAAATACGGGGTATAAGTATATAATTAGATGCAATATTCAGTCTTTCAATTTCAATGAAGAACAAATTAACAACTGTCCAGAAACCTGATTTTGCTTCATCGCTGGGGAGTGCTGTCAGCCAATTGAGTTTTATTAAAACACAATCCACTGTGGAAAACTTGAAATGGTCTGAAAACTATCAGAATGCAATATGTGTGTTCCTAAGAAGGCAATCCTCACCTACTTTTGGGCTAAAAAAAATGAATTTTGGACGATCACGAAGGCTCTTTAACAGATTATCTCAGCAAGGTTAACGGTCAAACACCTATCATTTGCAGTTCTTGTGAAGATAGTTCTGTGCACAAGTTTAAGAAGACTACTGTATGTAGTGAGTTTTACTGTAGCCTGCACCAGTCTACAGCATGAGATGGAGCTGAGGGCAATTTCTCTCTTTTGAGCGCCAAGATGAAAGAAAATGAAACCCTTTTTTGACATTTTAAAGCTTTGTCTTACTAAAAGCTTTGACATTTTAAAGCTTTGTCGTACTAAAGCTTGTCTGGTTTAGTAATTCTACTTTGTAGTACTCTGCTTCAAGTTTCTCTCTTGAAGAGTCTGCGTCAAGTCTCTTCAACAGGAAATTGCAGACAAACAGCAGAATACCGATAGATAGATATATAGATAGACAGGCAGACAGACAGACAGACAGATGGATAGATAGATAGATAGATAGATAGATAGATAGAAACAGAGAGAGAAATATACAGAAAGAACAAATACAAAATGTAACAACAGTCTCACAGTTAATCTGTTAGTAAAGCTCCTTCCTCCCACCTGAGGAGTACAGTACATGACAGATCTAGAAGCCTGCGCTCATATTTATCAAGCTTCTTAGAATTGACAGCTAAGAGCACTGCTAAGAGTAAACTTATCGGTTAAAACAATTCTTCACTGAAAGCTACACTTAAAAGTTAGTTATCAAGTGTCTTACTTTCACTTTTAGTAAGGTGTAGGATTGAATCTGTTAAGAGTACAAGAAGAACTTTTATGAAGCCTAAGAGTGTCTTAAACGTGTCTTAAAGAGTACATGACAGAAAGACAGAGAGGAAGGGAAGATATTCCCTGTATATTGAACGACCGTGATTTAATAAGACGCTTGTTTGTGCAGGAATAACGATTGTGGTTGACCTCATCAGGAACTACTCTTCTCTCCAGTTTGGCTTTTTTTCTTCATTTTATTCTGCCAAATAAAACGGCGTTTTACAAGAAGGCCAGCAATCACAGCATTCCTGAAAGCTGTGTCTGCATGCACTAACAACATAAAATAGATTAAGTGGTAAAATTACCAGCATTGAGAGTACACATAACAATAAGCAAATCAATGTAAAAATCGGCATGTGAATGAGGTACTTTCAAACATTTTGAAGCTGTGTAAC
>CM059285.1:20906665-20924165 GCA_030347295.1 Setipinna tenuifilis
AACCTGAAGGATTAATTGCTGGGTGCTTCTCATTCTAATTAAGGGTCACTTTATACGGGGTTCCTGCGATAGCAAGACCAGCGTAATTAAAAAAAAAGAAGAAAAATTAATGAAGGGGGGTTTGGGGGTGCTAACGATCAAGGGACCTCATCTATCCAAACACACGAGTTAAATTAATTCCCTTATAATAACAGTGGCCGTTTGATGCTAATGACATGTTATCAGGGAGGATTAGCATGTTGTATTTACGTGATTACACACAGCAATTTCAGGCCTCTCTGTGTGTGTGTGTGTGTGTGTGTGTGAGTGTGTGTGTGCATGGGTGTGTGTATGTCTGTGTGTGTGTGTGTGTGTGTGTGTGTGTGTGCATGTGTGCATGTGTGTGTGTGTGTGTGTGTGTGTCTGTGAGTGTGTGTGTGTGTGTGCGTTTCTGTAAGTGTGTATGTGTGTGTATGTCTTAGCTAAGTATGGTATGGCCAACCAGGCAATCAAAGACCGTGTTTATGCTAATGCGCTTCCAGGAAAGTAATTGTTTTGTGCCATTAGGTTCTAGATAAAGGCCGCAAGCCGGGGGAAGGTAATTTTCACTTGGTGTAGTCTGCCCAATACTCTTGTACCACTCAAGGTACAGTGTCAAAGGCAGGTAAACAATCGCTTGGTCATCACGTTTGAATTGAACTTCTCTCCTTTTTTCAGGCGGGGCGGGGAAGAATAATGCACAGCTTGTTGTTTCAGTCATCCCTGCTAGCTGATGGGCAGTAATTAGGGTGTTTGGCTGTCTCAGTGATGAGCGCAGCACAGCATGTGAGTAATACTTTTAGAGCTTCTCTCTCACTCTTTGCTTTCTCACTCTGTTTCATCCTTTCTATTGCCCATGTCTCTGTCCATCATCCTACTTTGTGTGTGTATGTGTGTGTGCATGTGTGTGTGTGTGTGTGTGTGTGCGCACGTGTGTGTGTGTGTGTGTGTGGTGTGTGTGTGTGCACGTGTGTGTGTGTGTGTGTGTGTGTGTGTGTGTGTGTGTGTGCACGTGTGTGCCTTTTTTCTTTTCCCTCTTGCTCACTGTCGCTGAAATAGACATTCTGGGTAGAAGACAGGGTGGAGGTCTACTCTTCTCTCTTTCGTTCTCTGTATCTCTCTACCACTCATTCCATACATGCCTCTCTCCCCCCATCTGTCTAGTAGGAGTTGTGTGTGGGGGGGGGGTATGGGGATTAGCCAGTGACTGAGTGCCCAGAATAATGATTACTGCGGCGCTCCGGCACATTTTCACACACTGACGCAGATAAGAGGAAGGCAATCTGTGAGTGGTGCGACTCTGCCCCTCTCTCCCGTAGCTCTTTGTGCCGCCGACAGGAACGTCACAGAGGAAACGCCGATCAGACCAGCTTAACCGCACCAGAAAAACACACACACATTCAGAGAGAGGAAATGAGAGACAGAAAGAGGGAGATTACAAAGGAAGAAGGCTGAAGTGGGAGGGGGGTAGCGAAGTAGAAAACTCGGGAAGGAAGGATAGGTAAGCAGACAGGATGAAGAGAAGAGTAAAAGAGCTGAAAGTGATGGCGAGGCCTAAGCAAGGGAGACAACGGCTAGCAGGTAAAGAGAAAGGAAGGGAGCACGACCTCCCCTTCAGCGCATCCATTCTCCATTTTCTCCATCCCATCAATCATTCCTCTTTCTCTCTCTTTCTCTCTCTATCTCTCTCTCTCTCTCTCCCTCTCTCTCGTAATGTCTCTCTTTCTCTCTCTCTCAATGTCTCACTTTCTCTCTCTTTCTCTCTCTATTTGTCTCTCTCCCATCCTCTTTTTCTTTCTCTCTCTCTCTCTCTGTATTTCTCTCTTTCTCTGTGATGATTCCCTGTAGGCAACAGAAGTTTGAGCTGAATTGGATTCTGGAGCTCGACAGAACAGAGCAGCGGTATCCAGTAACAGCCACACTCTCCTTGCCTTAAGGGGGATTTACAATCAACCGATCCGAACCGGCAGCCTCCTCACCATGTATGCTGCTTCTCTACTAGCAGCTTGGAAAGTCAGAAAGTACAACAGTCATGCCAAACAAAGTTTCACAAAAAAAACCCACACACACAAACAAATGCACAAATAAATAAATAAATTCATGGACTGAGTGAGTTTTTGAGGTCATTTGGTCACTTTACAGAAGCCAGTTTTCCAGCCAAAGGGAAAGTTTTCTAGCCCCCCTATCCTGTGCAGCATGAATAAAACATGGGAGACGGTAATGAGGAGAGAGGCTGTCTGGCATTTCGCTCATAAGACAAAGTGTTTTGAGCAGGTTCTCTCCTGCGGGCATAGTGCGCACACAATAGGCGGAATGTCAATGAGCCAATCAGCGGGGCTTAAGATTTCCTCCTCGACGCCAAACAAATACACGGCCTGACAGAGGAGCCATGTTGAGAGGGTCATTAGTAGTTCTGCCACGCATGAGAACAACACTCTTGGAGATGAAAAAGGCCTGGATGGATTCAGTGTAGGCAGCATTAAGTATGATTACACTAAACACTCAGAGACACATACATCAGAGGCTTTAGGTTTATGGCGTTTGAGAATCATTTAAATGTACTATAAATCTTTACAATACAACAGGCTTCTAAAAGGCTAAAAGTTTCTCATGACATCTTCAGCCCTTTCATAGCAACCCATTCGCCCTTTTCCAGAGAAGCCTGCCTCTGAGGTAGGAGCAGAGTAAACAAATCATTAATCCAACCCCCATGGTTCCACCTTAGTAAAGTGCAGAAGTTTACACATTTCTGCCAGCTGAGAATTTCGCTTATCCTCTTTTCCTTAACTCCAGGGCAGACATTGGGGCATCCAGGTGGTGCTACTTAATCAATCAGGCCCGGTCACCTTGGTTCTGACCATTTTCTGACACCCATCTTTGAGCAACTGACACCTTGCAGCTCAATCGGAGGTGTGATGACATTTACAAACATTTTTTTCATTTCAGTTTACTGTGTACATTTGTGAACATAAGCAAATGTTTTGAAGAGGTAATCTGTAGTGGGCATACACTGATGGTGGCTTATGGGATGCTGTTCAAGTTCAATGAAATTAAAACACAAAATCACACAAACTCTTTTAAATTTACATCTTCAAAGAGAACATGTCCTGCCATTCCGTCTACCACTGTTCCCTAAATTGGAACACATTGCAGAATGTTCTTTTGACCCACTGACATGCTGCCATTCTTCTTCTCTATGTGTGATAAGATCTACTCATATTAAAAAAAAACACTACAATCACTAAAGATGGATCTATATCTAAAGCACACATAGCACACATAGACCTACTGTAGCTTACTCATGATGGTAATGGTTTATGTCCCTGTGGTATTATTTTACAAGTAAAAGGTGCCAGCACATTTATAGTAACTCTACATGTAAAGACAGTAGCGTGTTGTAACCACCAGGTTTTACAAGTCAACATTTGGTTGAATTGTAGCTGGACCCTGACAGTTAAACCCTGTAAAATAATTTCACAGTAAAATAAATAAATGAATAAATAAATAAATGAAATTCCCAAATATGCACAGCCATGTGAGGTTTCAGAGTATATATCCTGTTTTTCATCCCTGTTTCAAACTCTACAGTATGTGTACTTTTGAAGGGTTTTGAGTTCTTAATCCCCCCCACCCGCAGCCCCTCTGGTGTAGTTTACTGTAGCCGTAGCTGCCAGCCCTGCTCTGCCCTGCTCTGCCCTGCCCAGTCCAGTCCGTCACGCTGAGCAGCGCATGAGGAGAACGCCTGGGCCGGGTGCACAGCAGCAGTGAGGGTTTTAGCATAGCCCTCACGTGCACACGAGCAGCATGCTGCATTTAAATAGGTGCCATGACTCACCTTTCCGCATACAGAGAAGGTGTGTGTGTGTGAGAGAGAGAGCGGGAGATAGAGAGGGAGAGAGAGAGAGGGAGAGGGAGAAGGAGAGGTGGGAGAGAGGAAGAGAGTGTGTGTGTGTGTGTGTGTTTGTATGTGTATGAGGAAAAGCGTGTGTGGGAGAGAGAAAGAGAGAGAGGGACAGAGAGAGGGAGGCAAAGAGAGAGACAGTTTGTGTGTATGTGTGTGTGTGTTTGTGTGTGTACAAGAGAAAGAGTGAGATGGATAGATAGAGAGCGAAAGAGAGAGCGCGTGAGAGAGAGAGAGAGAGAGAGAGAGAAAGGGCGAGAACTTGCACATGCACAAGAAGGTGGTAGCAGGAAAAGGAAAGTTCTGGTGGGTGTGGGTAGAGCATGGGGTTAGGGGGGTGGGTCAGAAACATGGGGTGGTGGGCTTATGGTTCTTTTGGGAGGGGCAGTATGTCAGCCGTGTGGAGTAACACCCATGTGGGTGTCTTGTTTGCATCCTCCTATAGGTCAGTTTTGGTAGCCTGGCACTAATATATTCTAGGTTTTTCTGCAATTTTTTTGTGTGTGTTTGTGGGTGCACGTGTGTGCCTGCCTGCATGTGTGTGTGTAATTGTGTGTGTGTGTGTGTGTGTGTGTGTGTGTGTGTTTATGTGTGTGTAAATTGGTGCTCTACTCAAGAATGTGGGTGGTTTTGCATGTCCCAAGGAGAGCAGAGGTTTGGCTGCATACATACATTTGTGTCAGCGTATGTGCAAGCATGTGTGTACTGTTGCCTCAGCACAGACCACAAAACCGTGAGGGGAAATATGTCCATATATGTGTGCATATCTTGGTGTGTGTGTGTGTGTGTGTGTGCGTCTGTGTGTGAATGTTTATGCATGTTTGTGTGTGTTCATGCAAGTGTGTGTGTGTGTGTGTGTGTGTGTTTATGCATGTGTGTGTTTGTGTGTATATGTGTGTGTGTCCATGCATGCGTGTGTGTGTGTGTGTGTGTGTTCATGCATGTGTGTGTGTGTTTGTGTTGATGTGTGTTCATGTGTGTGTGTGTGTGTCACATCTTCTTACCTTGCCCACGTACTGAGCATCAGGCCCAAAGTGTTCCTCCAGCACAAAGAACTGGTTCCAGATCCAGCCGCGTTTGGGGCGGTGGTGCACCTCCGTGTCGTTGCCCCCGCGGCTGTGGTTCTGGTGCGGCTGGCTGCTGTTCTGGTGTGGCCCGCTACCATGACTACCACCAGCGCCGTGCCCACCGCCATGCCCGCCAACGCCACCGGCGCCATGCGATACTAGCGAGTGGTTGCGGCCCGGCAGGCGGGTGATGAGGTGGTGCCCGTTGCCACAGCAACGCTCCAGCACGCACAGGCACAGCAGCACCGGGCACAGGCATGCCGAGGGCACCAAGACCCTCATGGTGCCAGGCGCTCCCAGGTGGCCGTCCCACCTGATCCCAGTATTCCCAATTTAATTTGGCCGAAAAGAAAATAGGAAAAGTGCTAAAAAATGATATTCCAGGTGGATTTGACAAAAGGTATTAAATCCTATTGCGACGAAGGTCCTGGCTCCTTCCTCCTCTTCGTTCCTCCGACTTGTTGTCCTCTTCCTTTTGTTTTTGTTTTTTTTGTTTTGTTCCTCCTTCTCCTCCTCTTCCTCCCCCCAGAACCCCTCCTCTGTACCCTGCTTCGATGCTTATCCCCCTCTGCTGGTCCGGGTGAAAGCTAGATCCTACAGCGGGAATGGGACACAGGTCCGCAAAGCTCGGCTAAAGCCCATGGTCTTAGACGCTTATCTCCATGGAAACAGGCGGGCTCCACTCACATCATGGAGGAGGTGCGGTGGTGTTGGGGCCCTGAGGCGGTGCTCCTCTCGGCCCTCCACACACTTCAGCACAGAGACGAGGCCAGCAGAGATGACATCTTCAGATTCCTGTGGGAACAGAAGAAACACAAGGGGAACGATGTTTATACAGTTGTGCTTTTTCTATTAAAAAGATAATTCGCTTAAAGAGTCATGCGCATTGAACAGTTGGTGCGACATACTGTACGTGTTGGAAAAAGAGTTTTATCGTTCTAACGGCAATTGTGTTGTGCTAAGTTAATTTGCTCGACAGAGGTGGATTTGTGAGAGATAATTCAGCAGAAATGTGATGAAAAAAGGCTAGTCACGCAAGCACAGACTTAGCCCGAAAATTCGAATATCTGATCAGTTTACTTTGAGCATTATTGTTTTCGCTCACACATTTTGTGTTTTATTCCCTATGTTCTAATCAGACTGTTGGTTCTAATTTGCTACAATGTTGATAGAAAACTGCCCAGTGTGTCAAAAAAAAAGCCCATCAGCATGTGGCATTATGACATATTTTTATCATCTGTTAATGGAAAACCATTTTGATTATTGCTCTAAATTCGACTTAAGTGTTAATTCGTTTAAATATCTGATGGAAACAGGACTAATGACTTAGCTTAAAAGCCCAAAGAGGTGATTACCCATGAGGCTTTTTGAGCAACAGCAACGAATATAATATGGCCAGTTTCTGATTGAACAATTACTGTGGACAATTCACTAAGGTTTTTTTGGAGAAAAAAAAATCCCTGTATTAATGGCAAACACTGGAAAGGCAAGGTGCTTGAGCAGCCTCTCTCAGCAATATTGTGCAGCTTTATTACCCCATTGTGCTGACTCAGAATGCTGTCTGAAGGTGAAGATACATGACCTTTTGAGCACATATTTAGTATGCTCTCCGGCCGTGACCCAAAGTGCACCAGACCCAGACCAACACAGATTCCCTGCTGGGCAACAGAAACCCAGTAAGGTCTTTGGCACCTCACCAATCCAGAGAAACATCCATCCTCCCTTTTCCAGCCAGGGTGGGAAGTTCACCGAAAGAGACTTTGCAGATGGTTTTTGAAATGTCGGTACATTCTGCCTGTTGTTCACTGATCATCATCTCAGCCAAACCCAACTTCTAATCCTAACCATATGTAACCATATTTTGGGATTACTGTTGTGTAATGATTAATGGAGCTTTAACAGAGAGTTTGGACAGCTGTGGGTATAGAGTTGGTGTTAGGAGCAACTGGAGGATGGCAGGTTTGATCACCTGTACTACTGGGAAAAATGTGGGTGGGGGAGTGAATACAACCAGTTATCTCATTCACACTCACGCACAGCTGAGGTGCCTTTAAGCAAAGCATCTAACCCCACATTGCTCCAGAGGGACTGTCCCTATACCTAGTTCAGTGTAAGTCACTCTGCATAAGAGTGTTAGCCAAATGTCATGTAATGTAAGATAGTATATTTGTAACCTCAGCATTTGTACATGGTCTATAAGAGTCTGTCCAAGTAAAGTGTGCCAACTCCACCCTGCGTCTGTGCATGAGCTTGAGTTTTTTTTTTCTTTCTTTTTTTTTTTTGAGAAGAATGCTGAGCTGAATAATTCATAGAGAAGACAACCTTACTCTCCCTCTTCTCCAGCAGCTCATGTTTACTTCTGTTCTGTGTTTCCGCAGTTCCGTTCTCCTTTTCATTTCTCTTCCACAGCATATGGCGAAGAGGGAGTCGGGGAGAGGCTGAGGCTTTGCTCCTGTGTGCTGAGGCACACAAGGCACATAAGGACGGGGGATTGGACTGAGCCATCAAAATCACCAGCACCCCAGAGAGAGAGAGAGGTGATCAGGGAACCCATTAGGACTGACTACCAGCCTACCCATGTGGACAACGAGTGTGTGTGTGTGTGTGTGTGTGTGTGTGTGTGTGTGTGTGAGAGAGACAGAGAGAGAGAGAGAGAGTGAGAGAGAGAGAGAGATTTAACACTCATTTATTATATCATTGTCAGCAGTTCACAGCATTACATGCTACAACCAATTCAATAAAAGCATTCATTCAGCATAAGAGGGGAGAAACCCTCTCCTTTACATCTTCAACACTATATTTACACAGTCCACCCCCCCCTGCACTCCCCAATATACCGACCCCATGATCTATCTATCTATCTATCTATCTATCTATCTATCTATCTATCTATCTATCTATCTATCACCCTCTGTGGAAAACACACATGCACACAAACACACATGCACACACACACACACACACACACACACACACACATACAAACACACCCACACCCACATACACACACGCACACATGCACTCGACCTAGGTGAGTGCCCTGTGCCGTTGTTTCCACGGTCTCAGTGTGTTTAATGAGAATGCTGTGCTCTTACAGAAGACATCGCTTAACGTGTTTGTGAAAGTGTGGAACTGTGGAATCTCTCACTGCTTTTATTTGCACAACAATACACAGATTTCATATATACACAATGGCCCTGTAGGTATGCACCTAGGCTCCAGGTTTGTTTGAAGAGAAATGACGAGAGCAAAGCTGCTTTGAAAGCCATGTTGTTATTTTCAGTGTGTGTGTGTGTGTGTGTGTGTGTGTGTGTGTGTGTGTGTGTGTGTGTGTGTGTGTGTGTGCATGTGTGTGTGTGTGTGCGTGTGTCTGTGTCCATGTGTGTGTGTGTGTGTGTGCATGGTAGGGAGAGAGAGAGAGAGAGAGAGAGAGAGAGAGAGAGAGAGAGAGAAAGAGAGAGAGAGAGATGCAATAAGAAGGTAAGCAAAAGAAAATATATGACAGAATAGGAGTGGAGAGAGAGAGGGAGTGGTCAGAAAAGAGCAGAGAGCAGAGATAGAGGGCGAGAAACAGAGAGAGAGAGAGACAGAGATAGAGGCAGAGGCAGAAGATGATAGAAAAGGAGAGTGTGAAAGAGACAGTGAGAGAGAAAGAAAGAGAGAGAGAGAGAGAAGGGGAATGAATGTGTGTGTGTGTGTGTAAGAGAGAACAATTTGCATAAGATACTCATGGGTGAAGGCTTGTTAACATGTTGGGGTGCTGGATGCAGGTCTCTAACCTGCGGGTGGTGAATCCGACAGCTCAAGCCTTACTGCCCTTGACCGTCCGAACACACCCTAAGCCCTCACTGTGGCCCCACTTCACCCAGTAAGCACATCTGCACACACACACACACACACACACATGCACACCCACCCACCCACCCACACAAACACTCTCTCTCTCTCTCTCTCTCTCTCTCACACACACACACACACACACACACACACACACACACACACACACACATACACACACACACACACAGGGCAGAATCTTGGGAACTTAGTGAGGGTTTGAGAGTAAAAAATTACATCTAACCCAACCCACCCACGCACACACACCCAAAAGTTGGGGTATCAGAACACTCCTGCTGGGTGGGGGTGGTAGGGGATGGGGGAGTGTGGGGGTGTGGTCAAAGAGACACACATGCACACATACACACATACATACACACACACACAGACACACACACACACACACAAACACACAGACACATTGATTGAAATCATGGTTCAAAGGCTCTGCAAAGACAGCACTGGTTGGGTCAAAGGATTAGCAACTTGAAAAGCTTTGGGTGCTGTCTGACAAACACATGCACACAGACATAGACAGACACCCACACACACACACACACACACACACACACACACACACACACTCACACACACACACACAAACATTAAAATTGATTTTGTTTCTATCGATTAAATAGAAGATGAAATAAGGATGTACGGATTTGGGGGATATATATTATATATATATTTAAAAAAAGCCTGGAGTGGAATGATAATTCTTTAATAACGCTGTCATGGAAATCAGTTCCTTTTTATGGATTTATGACGCCAACCACCTTTTTTTTAAAGTGTGTGGATTAAAACATGAGCTTTGGAACCTTGACTAATCCGTATGTTTTTGAAATCCCAGCACTGGGGAACAAGACAGCTCAGTCTCCGAGGTTAAGGAAGAACGGCGTTTACGGGGAGATGCTTGTTGAACAGGGTGTAATTCCTCCCGTGCAATCTCATGACAACGCTCAAAACATCACTGCCACTTTACAGCTGAGTGGATTACAACACACATCCCACAAAGCCATGGAAGAGGGTGTGTGTATGTGTGTGTGTGTGTGTGTGTGTGTGTGTGTGTGTGTTTGTGTGTGTGCGTCTGTGTGTGACACTGCACTAAAACATGTTTTATAGCTCTCTATTCAAGTTGTGTCTGTGTGTGCATGTATTTGTGTGAGAGAGTGTGTGTGTATGACTAGATGCACATTTACGTATACTTCACATTCATATGTGAAATGCTCAATTCTTGTATTGCTTTGACGGTTATGTGAGTCATCTTGCAATACTTCTTTTGAGGCTAATAGTACCTCTAGAAGTCACTAAAGAAGACTAAAACCTTGAGAACCTTGGGACCATGAAAAAGACAAGAATGTAAGAAAAAGAGAGAATCCAAGCGTGACATAAAAGGCGGCAAAGAAACAAGAAAAAGGATGGCGGAAATAAGACACGCTGCAAGAGAAAGAAAAAGAGAAGAAGAGGTTAAGGGGAGGAAGGAGAGAGAAAGAGAGAAAGACAGATAAACAAAGAGAGAGAGAAAGAGAGAGAGGTAGAGAGAAAGAGAAAGAAAAACAGAGATACAGTACAGTGAGAGATAGAGAGACAGACAGAGAAAAAGACAGACAGAGAGAGAGATAGAGAGAGAGAGGGGTAGAGAGAGAGAAAAATAGAGATAGAGACAGAGAGATACAGAGAAAGATAGAGAGAAAGATAAAGTGAGAGAGAGAGATAAAGAGAGAGAGAAAGCCTGCGAGGAAAAGTATGCCACATGCCTTCCACTGCCAGACAGTTTGAGATAAGCTTTCACTGGCATCACTGGCTTCTTTACCACCCCTATTCAGCTTCATGGCTGTCCACTAGCAACACTGTCTGTCTCTGTCCATCTCCCCCCCCCCCCCTCACTCACACTCTTTCTTCCATCCACATATCTCTCTCTCTTTCTCTCACACACAAGAAGTGAAAGCACATTGTAAGTGACACCAGCGAGCAAAAGAGAGGTGTTTTTCTTTGCCCAGGTATCTCTGTCAGAGGAGCAGGTGTCTGATTTGGCAGAGAGGGTTGAAGGCGGTTGAAAAAAAAAAACAAAACAAAAAAGAAACAAAGATGGCCGCAAGTCAACTGTTCCATCATTTCTCAGAACAAAATGGCTGAAGGAGCGATGCTGTCCACAAGACAGAACTTATTTTTTCAGCCTCCCACACTGAACATCTGCCACACACTCCACACACTCACATGCACTGTGCATATCAGAAACTTGTGCTCTGTGTTGGCAGATCAAATGAATGAATGAATGAATGAATGAATGACATTGTGAAGGAGAGTGGGGAAGAGACAAAGACAGAGCCAGGGGGAAGTTAGAAACAGGATATGGATCTAGGCACACTGTGGCCATGTGAATACAAAATACTTGTCTTTTCTAATACACACACATGCGCGCGCACACACACACACACACACACACACACACACGCACGTGTGCACACACAAACACATCTAAAATATATGTCTCTCACATTCCCACATACACATACACACAAACTCACATTCACACACACACAAACTCACATTCACACACACATACACACAAACTCACACACTCACACATGCATGCACACAAACAACATAAATAATATATACGGGGCACACACAAGCTGCATTCAATTTCAATCCTTCTGACTGAGGTGAAGAGATAGCGGAGGCATGGGGGTCAAACACATATCGCGCTACAGTTCAGTCCTGTCAGAGGCAGAGAGAGTGAACAGAGCACAGAGCACAAGAGACACACAGAGAATCAAGAAAGGAGAGGAGAGAACAAACAGACTATAAAGACAGATTATAGGGGACATGGAGCAAATAAAACATGGAAAGAAAAAGAAAGAAATAAAGGTAGAAAGAGAGAAAGCAATGAAACTTGCTCGGGAGCCCTATGGTGTGTGTGTCAGCGGGAAAGGGTGTGTTTTGATGCTATCAGGCGGAAATGTCTGTAAGTGATTTGCCAAACGTGTGAGGGGTGTGTGCACTAACTGCTGAACGGATTGCCATGTCACTCATCAAATATACATGGAGGGGCGTTTAAAAACCACACACGCCGTTGTACTCGCTCCCAAATTACTCCCCCAACACATCCGGATGCGGAGGCATGAATATTCATGTCTTCCCTCCTTGCTGTTTTCTTTTGGCAACACTGAGGTACGTGTCAGTGTGCAAATGTGTGTGAATGACTATATCTCTGTATTGTGCTTGTGTGTGTGTGTGTGTGTGTGTGTGTGTGTGTGTGTGTGTATGCGTGTGTGTGTGTGTGTGCCTGTGTGTACGTGCTTGTGTGTGTGTGTGTGTGTGTGTGTATATGTGAGGGCGTGAGTGTGAGTGTCTCTGTGTATGTGTGTGTGTGTGTTTTTAGCAACAAGAGGCGGAAGCACAACACCTGCAGAAAATGACAGTTTGCAGCACGTCGCACAATTAGGGGAATGTGGTGTGTGAGGTGGAACACGAAGCACTTCCTTCACATTACCCATTTACCGCCAAATTCAGCACCCAGCGACTCGCTCACTGTCACTCTGCTGGGGGAGGATGGGAAGGTAACGCGGGCCAGGAGAAGGAGGGAAAAAAAGCGGGCTCTCCTCCTCTTTATTTATCCAAAACAAGCGGAGGAAATGATAGCGCTTAGCGCTCGGAGGGGCTGTTAAAATGGGAAGATTCATGCGCAAAAACACCTGAGACTCACCACACTGAGACTTGTTGGAAGTAATGCTGCCATTATGTGGTGGAAACACACCTGCACACACACACACATACACACACCTGCACAAATACAAACACGTACACACACACACATACACATAGGCGCACCTGCACACACACAGACACACACACACACACACACACACACACACAAACACACACATGCAACACACACACTCACAAGTAAACGGAAACACTTTTTGTGTTTATCACAGTGTACTTAAACATACATCATGAACACACACACAGTCACAGAGACACACACACAGACACACACACACTGAATTACCAGTCCCAAATGTCCAGCTTCCCATTGACCATTACCATCACCCTGGGCCCTCTTAACCCAACAAACATCAAGTCAGCATGATTGCCACACTTCTCCTTCTCTCTCTCTCCTTCTCTCTCTCTCTCTTTCTTTCTCTCCCTCTCTCTTCTCTCTTTTCGCTCTCTCTCTCTCTGGCCATATATACAGAATTTTTTCTTTTCTAACACACACACACACACACGCACACACACACACACACACACACACACACACACACACACACACACACACACACCTGTCATAATGAGCACTTGTTGTGTGTGATTAGTGTGTGTCTCAGAGCCCAGCTGCAGTCTGAGTAATTAGGCCGAGTCAACTAATGAGACCCACGCTCCCACTCCTCCGGCTATCCGTCCTTCCCTCCACCTCTTCCTCTGCCACTCCATCCATCTCTCTCTCCCCCTCCACATGGCCTTTCATCACCCCTTCCCTCCTTGTCCTCCTCCTTTATCTCCCTCTCTCTCTCTCTCTCTCTCTGGCTTTGTGTGTTTCACCCTTCATCTAACCTTTCAGGCCAAATACTGCACTCTTTCACAGGCTGCCTGGCCATTCCATTTTCTCTCACCCGTTGATGAGTCCTTCACACTCTTTCATCAAAGCTCTCCTCACCTCACCTCGCCATTTCCTGTATCCCTCCTCACCTCTGTTTCTCTGTCAATCCATCCCTCTCTTCCCATCAGTTCTTTTTCCTCCCCCTCTTTCTGTTTCCTCCGTCTGTCTCCCCAGAGGACGGGGGGAGGGCAGACCTATGGCGGGAGATGGTGGATTCAGGTTTCAGATTCATGAAAGCTTTGTGTTCCACGTCTAACTATAGCAAGAGTCGGTCATGTGTGCAGCTTTAACAACGTGACGAAACACAAGTCACCAAGTTCAATGTGTATCAGGAGACACACAATCTTTCTCTCTCTCTCTCACATACACACATACACACACACACACACGCACACACACACACATACACACACACACACACACACACACACACACACACACAAAGCCATACAATTATTTTTACATAACCCAAATATAGGCACACGCAAACTGATGTGTCCGTACATAAACACACACCACATGCCTCTACCAATTTAGCAAGGTACACATGTATATGCACAGTAGAGACACACACACACACACTCACACACACACACACACACACACACACACACATACACAAACACACACACGCACACACACACACACACACAGACTTTAATGACATCTTTCTGCTGAAAAAAAAAACCTCCGTGTTCCATTTACTGATATAATGGTAGAGAAAGAAAGGAAAGTGGTAGATAGAGAAAGAAACAGAGAGAGAGAGAGCGAGTGAGAGAGACAGAGAGATAAAGCAGAGTAACTGAGTGAGTGGTTTTTCCCTCTTGTTCAGTAGAAACCGGCTCCTCTGAAACATCTACGGGCCTCTCTAAACCTTTTAACTCTCTTTCCCCGCCTCATCTAGCCTTCCTCTCCTCTCTTACTCCTTCCCTGCTGGCTGTCAGTCATTTCCTCTCTGTTGCGAGCCTCCATCTCTGTCTCTCCATGTACTGCATTGCAGCACAAGTCAGCTGTGAAAGTAGACAACAATCGAATTTCATCACTCAACTGTGGCTCCTAACAGGGAGCTCTGCTTTCTTATCTCTCCTGCTGTGCTTCACACACACACACACACACACACACACACACACACACACACACACACACTCACACATACCCACACACATGCACGCCTACACACACACATACACATGCGCAGGCGCACACACACATACACACTCACGCCCACACACATACACACACACAAACACCCATATATATATATATTTCTAGAACTAAAACAGATTGTATTTGTTGCACAATTCTGTAGTAATAGCTAGTAAGCTAATCATCAGCATGAAATGGAAGACATTTTTTAATTAGCAGCAGGTTATGTTTTATGTGACAAACCTATGCTTGAACTGGGTGTAAGGCGAGATGCCGTATTCGTTCGTGGTAGAGTTGCCTATTTGACAGCCTAACGAGTGACCTGATAGCCTAGGCCCTACATCAGTCTCGATAATGTGTGAAAAGTGATAGTTGTTAAATTAGCTTTTGTCTTGTACGTGGGCTACTCTACATTGCGTCAGTGTAACACTAAAGTTCCAAAAGCAATGTTCTAAAACTCAATGCATTGCGTAGAGATACATTTCTCCCGGTTTAAAAACTGAAGTGTGACAGGACAGGATGTTCAAAAAAAAATCTGTTGCGAGACGGGGATCAGACAGGTGTTTTTGGAGCGAAATGGGACAGAAACCCACCTGCCTGCCAGTGTAGTAGACTTCTCCTAGGAATATATCACCATCAACATGCACATGTGAGGCTCATTCACAGCACTAAACTCATGCATGAGCGGAAATGGCAGAGCCCACCAATCATCATAGGGGCAATGATGGCAGAAATGATGCAATTTCTGGAAAATGGTGACGAACAAGTGCCTTGCTAACTGGCTGAAGCTAACCTGTGAAATCCTGACCCCTTGCTTCAGACAAACGAAAACAAAGACAAACGGAATACTGTAGCAGAAAAAAACATGTCCACACTTTGTACAATCATTTATAACCTGTATATTTACAAGGTGATATTAAGTGTTCAACTGTAAACGTACCGACACATTCATTAAGACATGCACACATATTTCTCTGCTGTTCTAATTAATATTTTATAAAGCTGTTGTTGTGTAAAATGTAATTAACTGTATAAATATATGTCTGTATAATATACATGTCTGGTTATAAGCTGTAGTTTTTACTTGAGGTATAGCTTAATAATTTCAGCATTTTCTCACAACTGACACAAGTGTACACAAACCTTGTCCCCACTGTCAGACCACATTTTGGTAAAGTGTGGTGTCAATATGAGAACTCTGTCAAGTGATGTCATCTTTTTTGGTGACAAGGTTATGTTTTGACACCTAGTGGGCTGATATGTCAGTTGTTGTTTTGGGCTTCTCTGTCACTTAGCCAAGGCATTGGGTAGGGCAGAGAAAAGAGTATAATATTCCGCATGCCTGTAGAAGTAGGCTTAATTTATGAGTATATAAGTGTACGAGAGAGACCATGTGTGTGTATGTGTGTGTTTGTATGTGTAATGTAGAAAGAGAGAGTGAGTGAGTAAGTGAGTGAGTGAGTGTGTGTGTGTGTGTGTATGTGTGTGTGTGTGTGTCCATGACCAGATGGATGTAATGGCTTGTCTTGACTTGCCCCATCCTACCCTACAGATGCTGAAAAGTAGAATGTATTCGCAGCATGATGCCAGGGGCAGACATGGTGTATGTGTGTGTGTGTGTGTGTGTGTGTGTGTGTGTGTGTGTGTGTGTATGTGTACATGTGTGTGTGTGTGTATGTGTACATGTGTGGTGTGTCTGTGTGTGTGCAAAGATGGTGTGAACGCTGAAGGGATTTAAGGACAGCTGAAATAGGATGATAAAAATATGTGTTGCAAAGGTATGGGGGCAGAGAGAGAGAGAAAGAGAGATGGAGGTTCGAGAGAAACACACACACATGCGCACATGCAAGTGCGCCCACACACACACACACACACACACACACACACACACACACACACACACACACACACATAAACAGACACACACACACACACAAAGATATGTAACATCTAACTGGAATCTAATTCAGATCATATTACAGTCAGATGTACAGATGAATTGACGCTTGAATAAATGATGTCACTTTAAGTAACGTCACATAATAATGTCACTGAAATTAAATTCCTATAAATTAAGTCTGTCAGTCATATTCTATGTAATGAGTGGATTGACAGATTTGGATAGTTTACATTCGTACACAGACACTATATATGTCATGCAAGCAAGTTCACACCATCAAACATATATTTAAGATGTCACTCACTTATCAGTCATACAGACCCACAACCACTCACTCACTCACTCACTCACTCACTCACTCACTCACTTAAACATATGTTGGTTCTTACCATCTCACACAACACCCCCACCCACACACACACACACACACACACACACACACCTTGCTCACACACATCCATGGCCAGCATCCATTTGTCCCTCCCTTGGAGATGAGGAGAGTGCGAGAGTGAGAAAGGGGTAATAAAGAAGCAAGTGCTCAGATGTGGACTTGCAGTTCCCACCCCGCTGAGGGGCCCCAGCATTGCATAACTACCCCTCGCAACTGCTCTTTAAAAATTGAAAAGAGAGAGAGAGACCAGAGAGAGAGAGAGAGAGAGAGAGAGAGAGAGAGAGAGAGAGAGAGAGGGGGGAGGAGGAGGGAGAGATAGCAGAGGAAGGAGGTGAGAGAGGTGTAAAAAAGATATAAAAGACACAAAAAGAGATGGAGAGGAAAGACGAAGGAGAGAAAATGATGGTGTGAGGTTGGGGAGGCCTGAGAGGGGGATGCGGATGACACAAGACGAGACGAGGCTAGGCTAGGAGAGGCAAGTCTTACTCCACGGCCAAACGAGGCATGAAAGAAACATGAAGCAAATTGACAATCATCCCCTCGCCTGTCCCTAGCTCTTAACATGCCACGGTGGCCAGGAGCTTTTAACACAGCATGTCACTCTCCTCCACCATGATGAAAGAAATTTAAAATG
>CM059285.1:20929165-20931665 GCA_030347295.1 Setipinna tenuifilis
ACAGCATGGGGTGAGGTGGTGTTGGGTAGAGAGTAGATGGGCATCGAGGCTCAATTTCTACATCCCACAGCTGGCACAAACCACCACACGCCTGTTGGCCTTGGCAATATCCTCCGGGCAAACAAGTAATGGGGGCGTGTGGTTGGGGAATGGATGTTGTGGAAGGGAAGCTGTGATAACCTCCCGTGTCGTGGCTCGATTTTGGGTTCTTTGTCGCCTGGGAAACATGGGCTGATGCTGGAGTGCTGTGTGGGGAGGGGGGTTGGGGGTTGGGGGTTGGGGGTGGGAGGCGTGCTGGGCAGTGCCAGTGGCACCGACAGCCAGTTATTTGGTGCTCAAGCGGTTAACCTCGACACGCTTGCAGTGCCACATGCTGGCAGACACAGGCGGCCCCTCTGCTGTTGTGCCAGTGTCGTGAAGGGTCTTTGCCGAGAGACACACTCAAACAGGCATCCAGTGATCTCATTAAGCCACGCAGATCTAGATCTAGACTGATCTACTGATCCCATAAAGCCACTCAGATCCATAGAGATCTTCTGATGTATTACAACCACACAGATCCGTAGAGATCTTATGATGTATTACAGCCACACAGATCCGTAAAGATCTTCTGATGTATTACAGCCACACAGATTCATACTGACTTGCTGATCCCACAGCGGTCTGGCAACACTCTCTCAGACCCGTAGAGAATAGCAGATGTAGCATTACTGTGTGTGTGTATATGTGTGTGTCAGAAGATTGCTGTGGAAATTGTGAATTATGGAAGTGTGTGTGTGTGTGTGTGTGTGTGTGTGTGTGTGTGTGTGTGTGTGTGTGTGTGTATGTATGTAGACCTATGTGTATCTGTACAAGCATACAAGGATGGTTTATTGTCATATGCATAGACATACTGGGTAGGGTAGGACATGCAGTAAAATGATATGTGTGGCTATGTCTGTGTGTCTGTGTATGTATGTGTATATCAATGGTCTGTTGGGAGATAGCTGTGACTGCCTAAGGCTAAGACTAGTGTGTCTGTGTATATGTCTGTAATATATATTTCTGCTCAGCTATGTTATCTGTAGGTATGTATTTTCTATATGTCAGCAGGTTTATGTCTCTGTGTGTGTGTGTGTGTTTGTGAGTGTGTGTGTGTGTGTGTGTGGGTACGGTGTGGGCTGTTACAACCAAACCAAAGCACATACACACAAACACACACACTTTTACTGGTATCTTCCCCCTTGAGCCATCATGGTTCTTCTCTCAGCTGCATCCGAGACAGCGGTACCCCCCACCCACACCCCCACCCCTAGCCTGAGTACCCCAACACCCAGTACCCCACGCCCTACCACCAGTTGCCCAACCCTCCTCCATTAGCCACCAAAGCCTACAGTGTTTCAGAACCCAGTTACTCCCTTTATCTTTTATCTGTCTCTATTTCTGTCTCTCTTTTGCTCTCTCTCTCTTTCTCTCTCTCTCTCACTCTCTTTCTCTCTCCTCCTTCACTCCCAGCGAGGTGCTGTCTGTGCCTCCTGTAGACGGAGTTGCACCAGCAAAACTGCGTGACGGACAGGCGCGCCCGACAAGTGTGAATTTTCACTGCTGCGCGGTCTCCGTTCAGGTGCCGAGAGTAGGACAGAGGATGGCAGAAATAAAAAATTAAATAAATAAACTTAATAACTCCCTGTGGTTTAAATAATTGAATTGAGTCACATACAATTGAATCATTTCACCACAAAGGTACAATGATGAACAAAAATTGCCCCCCATCTTCCTTAGTGATGATAGCCTAAAAACACCCTCTTCTCTTCTCTCCTCTCCTCTCCTCTCCTTGGAGCCATTCAGCCTCGAGCCTCTCGCTCAAAAAAACAGACTCATATAACACACACACACACGCAGACGCACACACACACACACACACACACACACACACACACACACACACACACACACAGACACACACACACACGCATGCACATATACACACACAGGCACACACAAATACACACATGAGCACGCACACACTCTGTCAGCATGAACAGCTATGCCGCATTTCCAACATAAGAAAAATACCAAGCAGCTGTAGAATGGGTGAAGACAAACACACACACACACACACACACACACGTATGCACACACACACAGACACACTTCTACATGGAGTAATATACAGAAAACTGTGCCAGAAAAACATTCGTTTTTCTGCCCAAGCCAACCTATGTAAACTCTGCGTCCTTGGCCTTTTCCATATATTTTATTGAATAAAGCAAACAGTCACGAGTGAAAAAAACATAAAGAAAAAAAGGAGAGCAAGAAGTCAAACGAGAAATGGAGAAAGACAGAGAGAGAGAGAAGGAGAGGGAGCGAGGGAGGGTGGTAGAGGGAGATATAGAGAAAGAGGCAAGAAATTCTCCCACTGCCACATCCAACTCGGTTTGATGAAAAGATAAGAGAAGTTAACCACCAACGGACTAAACAAACACTGCCTTTGCTGTCGACCATCTCTCGCACCGTAGCA
>CM059285.1:20944165-20954165 GCA_030347295.1 Setipinna tenuifilis
AGGCTGAAACAGCACGGAAGGGAGGCACGCACAGGCAAGAGTGCACATTCAGACCTACAGGCTCTTACACTAACACACTTAGTCACACACACTCACACCAATGCAGACAACAACACAATCAGTTACACACACACTCCCACTGACACACTCACTCATAAACATTCACTCTAACCCACTCAGTCATACACACGGTACTGTACATCAGCCAGTTGGGATTCCATCCACACATTTATTCATTATTACACGTGAGATCGGCTGAGCCTAGTGGTTTGCAAGGTGTTTTGAAGGCAGAAAGTCCATTATCCACCTCAAACTCCCCTCACAAAGAAAGAAAGCCATTTTTCACACTGTGCATAATGAACACACTGTACATATTAACATGCCTCCCTGCATTCCTGCTTACTTATCACAATGAGGTACTGGCCCAATGGGTTGTTGCTGTCGGCCTCCACTGTAAATTCATTACATTACGTTACATTGCATTTGGCAGACGCTTTTGTCCAAAGCGACTTACAAACAAAGGAGGACATAAGCAAACAGAGGTGTAAAGGGACACAGTAGGGACACACAGACATATGTACTTCTGCATAGGGACAGAGAGAGAGAAAGTTGGTTTAGTGATTGTTAGTTATGTTAGTTTTGTTAGGAGGGGAAGCAGTCTCGAAAGAGAAGGGTTTTTACAAGTTTTTTAAAGATAGGGAGGGATGTTGCTGTTCTTGTCCCAACTGGTAGGTCATTCCACCATTTAGGACAACCACAGAGAAGAGTTTAGGGTGACCTCGGTTAGTGAGAGGCGAGGGTACAGATAGACGATTTGTATTCGCAGAACGCAACGCCCTGGACGGGACGTGAGCCTTTAGTAAGACGTTGAGGTAAGCGGGGGCGGAACCTGAAATGACTTTGTAGGCTAGTGTCAGAGCCTTATGTTTAATCCTGGCAGCGACTGGCAGCCAGTGCAGGTCTCTAAAGAGTGGGGTAACATGTGTCCTTTTGGGTTGGTTGAAAACCAGTCGTGCTACAGCGTTCTGGACCACGAGCCGCGAGGTTCTGGACCACGACGCCTGTATTAACAATTGAGCGGTATATTGGGTCAGGTATGGTCAGATTTTTCTAAAATTGTATAATGCATAGCGACATGATCTCGCTACGGAAGAAATGTGTTCAGAGACAGATAGACGGTCGTCTAGTACGACACCTAGGTTCCTAGCCACGTTGTTCGGGGCAACAGTGACAGCGCCAATATTCAAGGTGATGTCGTGGCAGATTGACTTATGGGCAGTGATGACCAGGAGTTCGGTTTTTGACAGATTAAGCTGGAGATGGTGTTCTCTCATCCAGGAGGATAAGTCTGAGAGACAGGCGGAGATGCGTGCAGAGACCGTGATGTCGTCTGGTTGGAACGACAGGTACAGCTGTGTGTCATCGGCATAGCAGTGATAAGAGAAGCCATTTGAGCGGATGGGACAGCGAGGTGGTGTAGATGGCAAACAGAAGGGGACCCAGCACTGACCCCTGGGGAAACCCTGTGGAGAGAGTGTGAGTCGATGACAGACGGCCTTGCCAGGCCACATTAAATGAGTGTCCAGTGAGGTAAGATTTGAGCCAGGAGAGGGCAGTGCCTGCAATGCCCATGTTGGCGAATGTGATTAGCAGAATGTTGTGATTGACTGTATCGAAGGCAGCCGATAAGTCAAGAAGGATGAGTACAGATGATTGACCGCGTGATCTGGCTGTTTTTAGGGCTTCCGTGACAGATAATAGAGCCGTAATTCACTCTGTATGGGATACAGTCTCATGTGTGGTAGATTGCAGTCTACTGTGACAGGGAACGTCTGGTTTACAGCTGGGACCGGGTCTAACACTGCATGGTGTTTACAGTGTCCTTCTCAGCACTGCGCTCAGTATTGAAAGAGAATGAGGTAGCGTCATTCATGGCTATTCATGGCCCTAGGGCCGGGCTCAGGGAAATGATTGATGGCTTCTTAGTCATTCAATGTGAGTGACGAAATGCCTTGATTGGATCTGTGCTCATGTCATGTCCCATGTGTGTTAGCTCTGGTCCCTGCTAAGGAAACCGTGGTTACAGGTGTAACCCAGGCATTCTCTGACATCATCTTCATTCTATTCTACACATTCTACACCATGGTATATTATGAGTTATGAGTGTTTGGCTTCATAATATTCTGAGTATGATAGTGTTATAGGCTGATGCAGGCCAGGTGCTAGGCATTGGGCAACTTATTCTCCACACTACTAAATAAATATAGATTATACACTATTAAATAAACTATACAGTACTGGACAGTTTCCCAGAAAAGGATTAAGTTCTTCTTTGAAAGCATTTTTTGTGGAGGTCTTCACCAAAGTCCTCTTTCAGTCAAGGACTAGGCTTAATCCATAGGGGGAAACCAGCCCTGCATAATTTATCCTTCTCTTTTCCTTTAGACTGTTGTAATTGCATCTGACCATCCACATATGAAGGATATGAAGACTATCCAAGATATGATGACAATCACAGTTTTGTCCAGAGAGAGAGAGAGAAAGAGAGAGAGGCAGAACAAAGTATAGGATGATCTAGATGTATCCCTTGAACGCATTGCATCTTGACACACGCTTACTGTACTTATTGCATTAAGGTAACAGTAGCTAGTGGTGAATGTGTGATGAAATACATGTAGTTACTCAAGGCTTAATTACCTCATGGATTGACAATTTGTTAAAATAGAAAACACTTCAGATAACTATGTTCAAACACATGCATGCAGTCAAACAAATACAAAAACAGACTCACCCTTTCCTTACACATGCATGAACACACACACACACACACACACACACACACACACAAACACATGCCCACTTGAAGACACATGCTGACAAAGCCCATAAGTATTCATACAAACTTGCAAACACAGAACACACACAGCATGTTGTCTCCATGATTACAAAAACATCATTGTCACTGACAAATGGATGTAATCAGACTACAGATGCAATGCAGATCAAAAAGACACATGGCAACCTGCTATATGTTTAGGGACCATCTGTAAGAAAGCCCATGCAGGCCAGCAAACAGAATTATTTCAGGAACCTGATACTTCATTGCAGGTCATCACAGTACACACACACACACACACACACACACACACACACAAAGGCTTTGCTTGACATGCTGGTTTTATTGATTGTCCATAACTTTAGACTACATGATTTTAGAAAAGATTTCTAGGTCGGAGGGTCGGGTCGGAAATCCTATCGCATTGCCTCGTAAGTCAATCAGCAGTCAATCTGAGAGAGCAACTTGTCAAGTCTGAAACACAATTGTTAAAGAGCAACAGCCAATCAGAGGCAATCAGGGGAAAAAAAGCTCTGGGAACCAATCAGTTCTCTTGATTACCATAACCCGCCTTGGCCCTGACTTCTCATAGGCTATCGTTATGCTTATTTAATAAGAGATACCGTTGCTACATTGCTAAAATAAACACATTACATGTTTAAAGCAGATCATTGCGCAGCTGCCTCAGAGATTTGCAGCCCCTCCTTTTTTTCTACTCATTTGTAGCTCGTAGGTGTGTCAATGTAAAGACATGACTGGTTTGAACGCTAGAGAGATCACAGTGGCGTTTGCACTCTGCAAATCATGGCTGAACTCATGTGATGGTACAAGGCATAAGAGAAAGATCTTAGCTGCTGTCCTGGTTAAAACTACACTACACTTTACATAGACACCCATACACACACATGCACACACACACACATGCACGCACGCACGCGCACACACACACACACACACACACACACACACACACACACACACACACACACACACACACATATGCACACAGCATAAACTTGCAAAAATATGAATGATATGAATTTCAATGCAGTGTAATTTCTTTTGACAGACGCCCGCAGTCAAACACGCACACCTACACTGACATGAGAGCGCCGGGCTCAGCCTGGCTAAGCTGCAAGTGAGAGAGGCAGCACTGGGGCATAGGCAACGCACCGGAGCGGCCAACAGAGCCGGCAAACATTTCAATCCCACATCCCCCTACACACACACACACACACACACACACACACACACACACACACACACACACACACACACACACACCACCCCCTTTGACCTCCCACGCACACACCGAATTCACTTCAGCCGAGTCGTGAGGGAGTAGAGAGTTTGCAGAAGTGTGGTTCCATAAAAGATTATTTCTGAATAAGCAAATCCACTGGCTTAAAGCTGGCTGGGTCAGGACTCACACACACACACACACACACACACACACACACACACACACACACACACACACACACACGCACGCACTCTCACTGTTTTTAGGCAGTTCGTTAGTCAAAGCGAGCAGAGGCTTTGGAGGGAGACATGGGCTGAGGCAGGACTGAAGATAGTAGAGGAGAGTAGGGGAGGGCAGGAGAGGAGAGGAGAGGAGAGAAGGGGAGGGCAGGAGAGGAGGAGAGGAGAGGAGAGGACGGGGGCAGAGGAGAGGAAAGGAGAGAAGGGGAGGGCAGGAGATGAGGAGAGGAGGGGAGAGGAGAGGAGAGGAGAGGAGAGGACGGGGAGGGTAGGAGATGAGGAGAAGAGGGGGGAGGGAGGAGAGGAGGGGAAAGGAAAGAAAGGGAGGGGAGGGCAGCAGATGAGGAGAGAAGAGGAGAAAAAATGAGGGGAGTTAAGTGAAGAGAAAAAAAGGGAAATAAGGAAAGGAAAGAAAATGAAAGAGAAAGGAAAGGAAAGGAAAACAGTCAGAGACAGATGAAAGGAAAGAGGGAGAGGGGAGGGGAGAAAAAAAGAGATATGGGTATAGAAAAAAGATAGAGAAAGAGAAATATGGAGAATTAGAGTCAAGTGAAAGAAACAACACATGGCTGTGAAAGCCAATGAGCTGTCTGATACCACCCGTGGAGTCGCTTGGCACTGCACTACCCATGTGTGTGTGTGGGTGTGGGTGTATGTGCATGTGTGTGTGTGTGTGCATGTGTGTGTGCATGTCTGTATATGCATGTGTGTATGTGTGTGTGTGTGTGTGTGTGTGTGTGTGTGTGTATGTGTGTAAGAGAGAGAGAGAGAGAAAGAGAGTGAGAGAAAGAGAGGGGGGGGGGGGTGTGAGTAAGCTCAGTAGATCAGTGGCTTTGGGACACACATAAACTTCAAAGGGCAAATATAGGGAGAGTGGAAATCCTCTGCAGCAGAAAAAGAGTAGAAAAAAAGAGAGATAGAAGGAGAGAGACAGAGAGAGGAGAGAGAGAGAGACATATGAAAAATGAGGGAGAGATAAAGATTGTGCTTGCAAGCGAAGGAGAGGGAGGGAAAGAGAAGGGTGGAGAGTAGGAAAGAGAGAAAGAAAAAAGAGAGCAAGGTTAGCATCCATCATCAATGTGGGTTTGCATCTTTGCTCTCTGTAGCAAAGGGACACACCACTTCCTCACTCACACACACACACACACACACACACACACACACACACACACACACACACACACACACAGCGACAAAGATAGAGAGAGAGAGAGAGAGAGAGAGAGAGACAAAAGATGACTGGCTTAATTTAATACAGCTCAGTAAATCCAGAGCTGGGATATTCTCTCCCAATGGAGAAGTGAGACAGATCAGAGAAATCCCATGTCTCTGTCCACACTATGGCACGCGCACACAGAAAACATGCACACTCTGTCTGTCCACACCAGCACAACCAAACAATACAACACAGACATGTGACGTGTACGCAAGTGTGCGCAATATTGACAGCAACACTGGGGGCAGTTGTGCATATACAGTTACTGTGACACCGAAGAGAGACAGACAGGACTTAAACATGGTTCTGGGTCTGATTGCTGTGGTCTGCCCACAGGTGCAGACCTCCGGTATCATGTGTAACGGCCATGCCTACAGCAGAAAAGTGTTTAGATTTGAGAAGGTTGCAGAAGGTTGTGTGTGTGTAAGCTTAGTCGAACAGCAACACAGGAGACATGCTTATCAGTTGACGGCCATCCTGGGCTTTGCAGTCGACTGGCTAGCGTGCTCGACTTGCAATCTGGAGTTGCTTTGAGGTTGCAGATTTGGGCCTGGGGCTTGATTGTGCATGATGCCCTTGGTAACATCTACCCCGAGATTAATGCAGAAATGCATGCAGGGTGAATGCGTTGCTGGTAATGCTAGATAACTGCATTTCAGAAGTTTGAAAATGCTGGATGGCAGGCACAAATGTAACAATAACGTCACAGATTTGTTTGAAAATGCATTAATACAGACATAGCCACACATAAACACAGACAGACACAAACTCTCCAGCCTACCTCTGTTTCTCTGCCTGTTGTCATTGCTTCCTCTCTTCGAGATTGCCCTGTCATTATGTGTGCCCACTGAAATATAAGTGAAGTACTCCCCATCCCTGACATCATTTCTCTCTGTACTTTCCCGAGCACACTGATGTCTCTTCCTCGGTTTCAATAAACATCATGTAATAGTTGAATTGTCTGGCTCCAGCTGCTCTCTGTGTTTAGCTTCCCTATTACCTGCGATATCCTGTCACTGGCTCCCAAGAGCATTAAAAACATTAAAAACACAAGAGGAAAAAATACATTGCAGAAGTCTTTCTTTTTTTCTCCGTGCCTACCTTTGTAGCTGTGTACATTTTTCCAATTGATTTACAGTGATAGACATTGCTATAAAGATCAGTTTTCTGCCTTTCCTAAATGCTAAACATTAAGAATATGTGGGAAATCTAAAAAAATAGGAAAGGGTTTGAAAGGGGAACAGCTACCTTTAGCTTGTAGCTCAGGGCTAACAGCTAAACACCCGTGGCCTTTTTTCTGGTGCATTTTTTGCTGTCTTATCAGCTCTCTCCTGCTACCCTGGACACTGTGTTGTGTTGGCTGCCCTATGTTGCCAGCTTTGTGTATGTGTCATCTCTTTTCTCTCTGTGTGTATGTGTGTGTGTGTTGTGAATGTGAAAGTTAATCTGAGAGAGGCAGCAGGGGGATTTTAGTAGAAAGGAAGTAGAAATCAGTATGCATGTTTGAATGTGTGTGTGTGTGTGTGTGTGCGCGCGCGTGTGTGCATATGGATATGCAAGCATTTGTTAGTGTGTGTCTGTGTGTGTTTGCCTGTGTGTCAGTAATCCACAGGTTGGCCTGACAGCCTAAGCACAGCAGACAGGCTAGATCTGCAGGTAACAGGGTGGCTAAGGAGAAGCTGCAGTTGAGCCCCTCACTTTGGCTAATGCTACAGCACACAAACCCTGTACTGAATATATTTGTGTTTGTATGTGTGTGTGTGTGTGTGTGTGTGTGTGTGTGTAGTCATTTGTCACCACATCACCTGCCCACCCATACACACACACACACACACACACACACACACACACTTACTTAGCTGTTATGCTAACAGCAAGCGGCTTCTTACTCCCTGCCATGACCGATTATATAACTTGTGTTTCAGCGATGGGCTCATGGGATTACACAAGGTAGCACATACCCACCTGCAAAAACAGCAGCTCTGGGCCAGGGATAGCGGTCAAGCCAGCCACTGTGAAGGAAAAACCTGCTACTTAGCTGCTAAATCCCCTCAGCTAGTCAGTGGTGTCTGACACTGAGCAGACAACAAACTGGCTGAATTAGGTGGAAGTCGTAGCAAGCTAAGACCACGTTTTTATAGAATGGTTATATAAAGTCAGAAAAAATGGAGTAAGGAGTAAATTTAAAAATTAACGTTCTGGTCATAAAAATAGTTTTATGACTGGACAGCTGCCATCAGGTTTTAAGGTGTAAACACATCATTATAAATTATAATAAACTAACATCAGGAAATGATTTCGGAGGGCCCCCCTTCCTCTCACTGTCTGTCCATTTGTCAGGCGATAAAGACCATAAGGTGACTGTTGCAATCATAAATGGCATAAACAACTTGTGTTAAAATTAGTTAGTGTATTTGTGTATGTGTGTGTGTCTGTGTGTGTTTTAATGTGTGTGTGTGTGCGTGTGTGTGTGAAGGTGACTGTCTGCTGTGCAGTGCTGTTTTAGCACTTTCTTATTTTACACGCCATAAATTTTCATTGCGTTCCTCCATCAGCCCCATTGGGACGGCATGAAGACTTTGAGAGTCTCAGCGTCCTCCTTCGCCGGAAGGTGCTGCGTGGCGTTCCCGGACTGGGGAGTGATCGCGTTGCGACTCCCCTGCCAAGGACCTGTTATGCCCATTGACTTTGGGAGTGTGCCACTCCAGCGAGTCGGTACAAAAACAAAACATGGGGGCAAGCTTATTTTGTCACATTACTTTGATTGGCCGGGTATGAGGGAAACAACTGGATGTTAAGGGATAATTGTGAGGGGAAACAACAGTAAACATGCTTTCATGTTTGCTTGTGAAAACGTTCAGTACCAAAAAAAAAAAATGCTTCACAGTGTCCTGTCTCTTTAATGAAAAATCATAGCTTTAATGTCAACTTCAACTCTGTGCATCTGCAGTTACAGACAGGCCTATGTGTCTGTAGCTGCAGCGTGCCTACAGTCAAGGCCTATGTCAGACAGAGTTGATATTCTAAGAAAACAATATCCATCCGGATCTATGATGAAAGTTGCTTTTAAGTCCCATCAAATCATCTCACAGCCCACTGCTTCTCTCTTCTTCAACACACCAATCACATTTCCAAACACATATTTTTTCAATGTCTCTGGCACTGTGGACATCAAAAAGCCACAGAGGCATCCAAATAGATATATCCAAAACAACAAACTACAATAAACAAATAAAGTCTCTGACAAACTGTGTTGGTCTATGCACTTGCACCTCAGCCCTGAAAAAAGAGAACCAGCCAGAATGACACACACCCACGCACACACACACACACACACACACACACACACCACTCACACACACACCGTGCGCGCACACACACACTCACGAAAACAAGCTCTTCGGTAGGCCGCAATGTTCACTGTCCCTGGCGTCCCCTGTGGGGTTTGTGTCAGCTGGCCTCTGTGCTGATGGATACCCCACGGCTTTACCCGCAGGCTGGAAATAGCTGGCCGAGAGAGGGCCGGCTCAGACGGCCAGCTCTGCAAGGGCCGGGGACAGCCAGGGACAGCAGGTCATGGAGGGCTGATATCTAGACCCCCCCCCTCTACACACACACACACACACACACACACGCACACACACACACACACACACACACACACACACACACACACACACACACACTGTGGCTGCTCATGAAGCAGAGAACCTCTGTGTGTCTGGCTGATCAATGCTACCTGGAATGCCTAGCAGGTAGGTGGTAAGCCACAGACTGTGAACCGTATGGAAACCTGAGGGGGCGTGACATCCCCAAGGAACAACACCAACCCACACACTCACCAAACTGCACCAAACATGCGCGCACACACACACACACACACACACATACACGAACAAAGATAAACAGGAATAAACAAACTCTCTACCCTCTCCCACCCCTGATATCGACTCCATCATGACTGATTAATGACTCAGCTCTCAAGTCTGGCATTCAGCTCGCTCCAAAGGCAAATAGAGAGACATGAGTATCTTTCAGACAAACTGACTCACACCAACGTCATGCTAGCATATGCTAACTATCAAAGGGCATCTACTCCCTGTGGTGAAGCACACCAATCTTCAGAATGTGGAAGAACTTTTTTTTTTTGCTTTCTATTCTGCTATTCTTACACACGGTGGATTGAAAAGCCTTGTCAAGATGTCATTGGGCTAGGGACATGTAGCTAAATCCCAACATGTTAATGTTAATCAACCAAACTCTTAAGTCTTTAAACATGTGTAAAGAAAAAAGCAAACATTGGTATTGTATGGTGGGGCTTTAGCAGCTATCCCCCATATTGGTAGGAGCCCTTGCGGGAGTTGGGAGTGCCTCAGTGGGGCTCGAGGCCCTCCCGCAGCCAGATCCCATTCATCCTGGTTAAGCAGGCACACTCTCACACGGCACTCAATCAAGCCGTCTAAGAG
>CM059285.1:20959165-20961665 GCA_030347295.1 Setipinna tenuifilis
CGATCTGGATTTTTCTTTTCTTGAGTGCAACGCCTGGCTCATGGAAGTTGGTAACAGCACACAGGCATTGAATTGATGCGATCAGTCTGGTCTTACTCAGTTCTGTGAAACACTACGGCCCCTTAACCCTTATATTGTGTTCGGGTCCTGAGGGACCCGTTTTCAAGTTTAAGTGTGGAAAAAGTATCATTTGCTTTTTTGTCCTGGAATGAGGCTTCATCTAATCCTCAGACATGAGTGTTTACATGCAGCAAAATTAATTTTCACCATTTTAGTCATTTTTAAAGGTCTCAAAATAAAAATGTTACACTTGTGGTGTTACGGGTCCAAAATGACCCGGCAGAAAATGCTGTCTGTTGTATGCATCACTTTAAACCTATGGGTTGCTCTGAGGATCATTTATGGCCCAGTATGCCAAATTATGACCCTTATCACTCACACACACACACACACACACACACACACACACACACACACACACACAGGCACACACACACATAGAAGCACACACGCATGCAGGTGCACACATACACACCAGCCCCCTCTATCACCACCCCCGTTGTGAACTCAAACTTTCTCGTGAACTCAAACTTTCTCGCAGCATATTGATACGTTGTTAAGAAATATACAGTAGGCATCCGGTGGCGTGGACAACCTGGACAAAGTCACAGGGACGTACACATGCAAGTGGAGGACAAACAGGTGGCCAATGGTTGTGTTTTACAACATACTGGATATTTCTGCATACAATGCATTTGTGGTGTGGACTGAAATAGATCCAGGATGGAATGGAGGAAAGGCCTTCAAGAGAAGGCTTTTTCTTGAGGAGTTGGGCAAGTCTCTGGTTGCTCCCTCCCTATCGAAACACGAGAGCGGCTGCCCCGAACCGAAGCATCTGTTCGTTTGGTGAGAGAGCTTCAGCCAAGAGCATCACCATCACCAACAGCCACACCATCATCCTCCAATAAGAACCAGACAGGAGATTCCAGGAAGAGCAAGAGGAAGAGGTGCCAGTCCTGCCCCTCCAACAAGGACAGGAAATCCAACACCACTTGCCACACATGCAAGAAATGCATTTGCAAGGAGCACAAAGTAGCCATCAAATACTGTGATTCATGCATTTAATCACACACACACACACACACACACACACACACACACACACACACACACACACACACACACACACTTCAAACTATGGTTAACAGAAAGCACATAATTTCCAGTGTTTAGTGTTTGGTTCATTCTCGATTACACAACTGCACCATGTTATGTTGATGCAGGTGCACACACACACACACACACAAACACACACACACACACACACACACATACACACACACACACACACACACACACACACACAAACAGTGTTGTTAATCTTGTTTGGTTAATTGGTTGAATTTTGTTGTCTTTATCTTACCACTTATCTATGCTGGTCCGTTTTGACCCATAACACCATAGATGTCTGTATTGTTAATTATTTCAATTTTTTTTTTAAAAATCTTTTTTTTTTTTTGGTAGGTGTACTCTAATATTAGTTTATAAGACATTTACATTTAATAATTACTCATTCTATAAGAGTAAGAAATATAATAAGTGAATTTAGATAGTTTTTGTATTCAAAAACGAGTGATACATTTTAAGATACAAGGCTTGTGGAGCCAGCTTAAAAACAAATCTGACACTGGTTCCATAGATATGGATTCATACTAAGCCAGCAATGAGTTGAAAAACAATATTGGAAGAAAACTAGTGATTTTATACATTTTCAAGCATTTTCAAATCACGGGTCCAAAGGGACCCGCTAACACCACAGATGTAAACAGCTTCCTAACACAATACAAGGGTTAACTCAAAATCTGTGGTGGCATCACGGAATTGCAAAAATTCTGTGAATGTCCAATGGAAGTCATACTAATGCTAGTCAACTGTAGGAGAATGAGATTCCTAAGCTACGTTATGATTAGGCTACAATAAGCATGCAGTCACAAGCTGCATCACATTTTTTATAATAACAGACAGTTTTTTTATATATCACAAACTGTAACTCTGAAATGTGTGTGTGTGTGTGTGTGTGTGTATGTGTGTGTGTGTGTGTGTGTCTGCGCATACATGTGTGTGTGTGTTTACAGTACTAAGGGCTGATGTGAGGATGTGCCCTGAGAGTGTGTTTAGCATCAGGTCCAAGCACACGCTGGCAGGCTATGACATTGTCATTGTTATTCTGCCGCTCAAGACTCCTCAGTTCAGACCTTGGTGGCCGTAAATGTCAGTCTTTTGACCTTCACGTTCAATTATCTTTTACATCAGAGCCCGGGTGCACACTCACACACACACACACACACACATCCACACACACACACACACACACACACACACAAACACACACACGCACACACACACACAAACACATACACATACACACACGTCCACTGTTTCTCTCTTACACACATGCATGCACACACAGAGACACACACATGCACGCACACACACACTT
>CM059285.1:20966665-20969165 GCA_030347295.1 Setipinna tenuifilis
AACCGCTCTCTTCTACCCATCGATCCATGAATAGACACTAACATCTTCCCACGCATGCATGCACTCACGCACACACACATACACACACACAGACACACACACACACACACACACACACACACACACACACACACACACACACACACAAACACACACTAACACTAACTCACTCAGACTCTTAAACACGAATACACACACACACACACACACACACACACAAACACAGACTATTAACCAGCAGTGGTATGATCAACTGCATATGAAAACATGGCCAAATGTCAAGTGGCTGTTTGCTGGAAACTGTCAAAACAGTTAGAATGTCATTATACAAAGATCAAATTTGTAGGGTGCCACTGACAGCTGATTCATGAAGAGACAATAAAACATTAGTCTCAGTTAGTTAAATTTTGCAGCCCACACCTGCGCACACACATTCATGCACACACACACACATACACACACAGACACACACACACACAGACACATACATGCATACACATGCACATACTGGTACTTACACACCACTCTGTCTGTCTCTGTGTGTGTCTCTCTCTCTGTTTCTATCTTTATCTCTTTCTTTCTTTCTTTCTTTCTTTCTCTCTCTCTCTCTCTCTCTCGCTCTCTCTCTCTCTCCCTCCTTTCTGTCTCACAGAAAAGCATGCATTGTACATGTCACACTGCACTGCTCTCATACACCATATCCTTAAGCTGTCCCAAGCGAACCCATTACATTACATTACATTGCATTTGGCAGACGCTTTTATCCAAAGGACATAAGCAATAGAGGAGGACACAGAGTCAGGACACAGGGTCAGCAGGACACAGAGTAGAGACACAACAGACATATGTACTTCTGCATAGTATTACAAGCTAGTGTAGCCACAGTGAAGAGTGGCGTGCTGCCATGTCCTCCCATGGTCACCCAAAGGAACCGGCCCCCCGTTAGGAGTGTGTGTCGGAGCACTCTGTTCCGCGAGGTCACGGTACACGGTACTTCAGCAGAACGCTCAGATTGTTCTGCTGTGTGGCAGCATTTCCTGTGGGTCACCTACCCGGAGACACCCCCCCAAGGGCTGATGGGAAGGCAAGGAACAGCGTGGTTGCTCCGCCTTCCTGCTGTATCTGTGTGTGCTCACATGTACACACGCTTATGCACACACACACACACACACTCACACACACACACACACACACACAGATGCTGCATAGCTACTCTGCAGTACAGTATGAAACAATATTTCACACTAATTACACTGTCTCATCCTGTGTAATTAGCCTCAGTGTCGATCCGGTACAGGCTTCACTTTGTTTGCTCGCGCTGATGATGAGTGAAGAGAGCAAGGGATTTAAGCCAAAGTGTGTGTGTGTGTGTGGGTCTGTGTGTGTGTGTGCATGTACTGTATGTGTGTGTGTGTGTGTGTGTGTGTGTGTGTGTGTGTGTGTGTGTGTGTGCATGTGTGTGTGTAAATGAGAGAGAGAGAGAGAGAGAAAGAGAGAAAGAGGGTGTGGGTGCATTGCTGCAGCAGTAAGAATGTTCTCGTTTGTCAATGGAAACACTCAGCTCTCCCTGAATGACATTTTCCTCCCTGGTTTTAGGTCAGTGCTTCCCTCCATTACCAAATGCAAATGATTTTCGCCACCCTCCCCTCAACACCCCCCCTATCCCACCCCTCCCCTCCCCTCCACTCCCCTCCTCTGCCCCATCCCATCCCATCCCATCCCATCCCACCGAAAGTAATTCATGAACATTTCATAAATCCATCCGCAACGGTACCGTCTCCTCCCAGGAGCCCTGCATATGCTTCTGGGGGGCATTCAGGATCATCAAGTCTGGGTTTCACACTTTCAACTCTTCAGGGTTGGATGGATGCGCACAGACACTTTGTACTTTGTACCACCCCCCACCTCCAAACATTGAAAAAAAAAAAAAAATCCAAACTCCCTCTAAGTCAAACATGGCATACACATGTGATATCTTAAAAGCAGCAGACTTTGAAAACAAACCCTGATAACTTTTTATGCACACTACTCACCCATGGTTGGACACTTTGATCTCAGCTGTATTTCCCTAAGAAGTCAGAATAAGTAATAAATAAATAAATAAAATAAAATAAATAAATAAATAAATAAAAGGGGCAAGAAAGTGCTGATAGCACCATATGGTATAAGTTACTGACATGAGCGCCATGTTTGGGAGCAGCTAGCCCTTTTTAATCAGTATGGAGCCTCTGCGCTTTCCCGCTTGTATCACAGCCTGTGATATTTGCTCTGCAAACTGACCCAAATGTTTTACACTCGCCTGACCTTCTGCTGAAAATAGAAGCGTCAAATTCCTCCCAAAGTCCTCAAAAGTCTCCTGTGCCGCAAACACAGGGGAGTTGATGGTGGCAAACAGAGCTCGCTCGCTGGAATGAGACGCCAGAGGATTCTTGCTGCCGGAGGAAGACATTAAACAAGCCAAGGTGAATATTCTTAGGCCTTAGCAGCATTAATTAAGATT
>CM059285.1:20979165-21021665 GCA_030347295.1 Setipinna tenuifilis
TCTCTGTCTCTCTCTCTGTCTGTCTGTCTCTCTCTCTGTCTCTCTCTCTGTCTCTCTCTCTCACTCTCTCTCTCTCTCTGTCTCTCTCTCTCTCTCTCTCTATCCCTCTCTCTTTCTCTTTCCATCTTCCTCTATCTTATCATCCATGCTCTCACACACACACTGAACACACAATCAGCAGGATTTAGTGCACAGGAGATGGGCCACTCACCTTTGCGGTGCTGTGGCTGACCCGAGCACAAATCTTAGTCGCTGTGACAGCAAACGCTTTCCCCAGTGCTCACTTGTGTCGCTTTCGTCTCCTGTGGGAGGGGCTGGGGAGAGAGGGAAAGAAAAAGTCGTGTGGGTTTAAAAGCTTAATATCTCTCTCTGTTTCATGCCCTTTGTTTTGTCTCTCTGTCTCACTCACCCATTCACTCAGTCTTTCACTCACTCACACACACACACAAATGGATTTAGAAGCCTGGTAAAGTGGATGCATCTCACGCCCAATGTGTCAGAAACATATGGGGGTTAAAAATGGCCTTTTCACACAGTAATTGATTTTCCAGAAACACGGGCCTCCATGAGATTATCTCAGATGAGATCACTTTGCATTTGATTATGACCATAATGCACACATCTGTTTGAGTGAAGAGTCGTTCAAACATGAACTGACTAGAATCTGTGTGGGGGGAAAAAAACATGAAAAAAAATCCCATTAAAGTTGATGTTTCTTCAGCTCCCTTCCCAGCCCAGAGAAAGTGAGGCGAGAGAATAAATTTAGTAATAATCTGATGAATCGTAATGAGATACCCGACATCTCTAATGAAGAGAGTTAGTAATCTCTCTCCCCCACCACCGCCACCACCACCCATCCAACCCCACCCCACCCACACACATTAATCCCTTAGCATCGAAAAGGAGACATTCCTCATGCAGTATATGCGTATGCTCCTGGAGCTCCAAATTTAGATCGGTGCCTGCAAACGGGTCCTCCACTCAAGGACGCGTCCCGCCGGAGCTCTCCCCTCCTTCTGCTGGCTGATTATAAAGGATTACACAAATGTCCCACCAGAGGATAGTCTGCCATCATCATCCAACCAGCCTGCATGGGGCCGCGCCGCACTGAGATGTGCAGCAGTTCTAACGCATCCCATGGAAAAGAAACTTGTCGCATCAGATGTGATGTGATCTTGCCATTATTTTATTCCACTCGCATGTTAAGCTAATTACATAAAAAAAAGTCTCTTTTTTTCCAAAACATAAAACTACTAATTACTAAAAAAGAATGAAGCTCACTTCAAAGAATAGAGATCACCCAGCAAGATCATTATTTCCGTGCCATCTGCTAGACAAAGCGACTTAAGTATTGTCAAAGGTAGAAATTGCGACGAAAAAAGTCTGCCGAATGGCGATGACATATTTTGATAATCGCCCGCTTCCCTCATCATTCTGTCGTTAATTGCTCAGGAGACGGCCCAGCGCAGCACGTTCGGGATGGCGGGCAGAGTTGACGGCGGACATTATTCAGCACGGACAGATGGCAAACGAGTGATTTATCTCCCGCGCGGAAGGAAGGTGGTAGGCGCCGACACAGACGCCGCGCTGCCCGAAGATCTCAAAGCGCACACATTAATCTGCTTCCACGCGTGTGTGGGCCAAGGGAATGAGTTCAAGGTGGAAGGGAAAACAAGACGGGAAGCTGGGGAGATTGACAGAATCGACGGGAAAAAAGGGGGGCAGGCGGCAGGGCCTCAGTAGAAGGAGGCAGAAGGTGAGTGAGAAGGAGAGCGAGACAGAGACAGACAGAGATAGAGACAGAGAGAGAGACAGACAGACAGACAGAGTGCAATGAAAGTCAGGAGTCCTTTGAGAAGTGCTTCTAAACTGGAACAATGAATTAGCTTTGTGAGTAAAGAATGCATTAAATAGGATTTTAATGACTTCCACTGCACTCCAATAAGCCATGGGTCCTCATTGCCAGCGTTTCATTAATAGTAAACTTAAACAAACTCTACTTTGACTCCCTTTTGAGGTGGTGTTATAGCTGTGGTTGAAGAGGAAAATCAATCAGAATCAAGTGTTGCTTGAGAGACCACTGTATGCTGTGGCTGAGAGCCAGCCAACCCAAAGAGTCATTCACCAAAGGAAAACTCAGTGCAATGTGCAACTGGTCTAAAATGTTGCTGAACACCCACTGAACACCCACTATACATCTGGATCTTCACTAAATTACAGACAATCTGATTCAGTCAGGAAATTAGACCAATAATTAGGGTTGTCTAATCTTTAACTTAAGTGCATTTTTGCATTTTGGATTTTTACCCACCTTATCTGCCCACAACACACAGACAGACGGTGATTGTTAGACACACATGTACACTAATGTATAGAAGTATAGAAGTGTGTGTATGCAAGCATGTAAGAGACTGTGATTTGTTCCAGATACCTATTGTACAGCTGCCCATTTGTTAAGCAAGGTTATTTGACTTGGCATTTACCCCAGGCTATACAACACATATCTTGGGTGCTTAATAAGTTCGAAAGATTCAATTACATTGATGTGTCTTTTAAATTATAATAGTGAAGAGTCATTAAAGATGGTGACTTCCCCATTTAAGACCTACAGCCCGTAATTTGCAAAACTATGACTGACCTTTTACTATGATTTAAATGTAGCCCCAATAGCCTCATTTGTAGATTAAACTGTCTGGAGTCATACACGCACACAGAAGAGGGCACAGGGCCATGTGGTAGCATGTTGGATGTGATCTTTTAAAGACCTGTGCAGTGTTGCAATGTCTCCGGCGACTGCTGCAAATGTCAATTGAAGCTCAATAACGGTTCGATGATCCTTCAGTGTGGGCCAGGCTAAGCATAAAAGAAAACTGATTTCTGTCTATTTGAGTATACTATGCTAGCTGTTGCAAATGTGCTTAGTGAAGATTCTGTCGGAGCATGCCGACATCTTTTCTGATGTTTGGGGAAGGTTTTGTCAATTTGTGGCGATGGGGAGCGGAAAAACACTCCCCTCCTAATTGATAAGCCCGGTCGTCCGACTGTCAGAAGATGGGGTAAACAATAGCGTTTGAGTGATGGCCCTAACGAGCTGTAATTTCCCTGAGCCGTTGGGTTTTGTGTAATCGCCACAGTTGCCCTAATGATGAGGACCAGGTGAAACCCCCTTCGCTGATGAGCTCATTAAAACAAGAGGTGCCACAGAGTTTTAAAGTCACAGGAGAAAAAACACACATAATGATAGTGTTCCCTCCCTCTTTTTCTCTCTCTCTCTCTCTTTCTCTCGCTATCGCTTCCACTTTCCCAGTGCCTCTCGTACTCTCACTCACACTTCCTTAAGCTCTTTGCCCTCATGCATCCATATTTCATATTTCCTTCAGCACATAGTCTAAATGCGATCATTTAGCCCATCCCCTGTTGAAATAACAGTGAGGAAGCCATCCGCACGCATCCATGTGCTGTTTACTCATAGTCCGCCGAGGTGGAAACTCATCGCCTAAGCACTGACCTTTTGGAAAATGCTTCCGTGACTTCGCTCCCTGGGCAACGGGCACCTCCTCTGATGTTTAATAATTTAGGAAATGCTTGGCCACAGGCATCTCTTCCCTTGCCTTCACTGTGGAGTCAAAGCCCCAGTGCAGGGCTAGTGCCAGGGAGCGGATATTTGTCGAAATGTCACCCCAGTGATCACAGACCCTCCAGTTATCACGATCATGCGTGAGGGGAACATTGCATATTGATTCTCTGCTCTTATCTGTCAATCATCAGACTGTCAGATTACAGATGATGTATAGATCTGTCCGTGCACCATATGGTGGCAGGGTATGGGAAACCATTTACTTCGCACAAAGTTTAAATAAGATTAATTTTACCAGACCCAGCAGGGGAATCCTGTTAAAAATCATTTGCAACATTGGTGTTAAGAAAGTTAAAAAAAAAAAAAAAAAGATAACAGCAGAGGAAGAAAAGAAAAAGCAAGAAAGAAAGAGAGAGAGAGAAGTGATAGAAGTGGAGAGACTTGTCACTTTCGTTCTCATCAGTGCTTCCCTTCCTGTGGCTTGTAGGCAGACACCTGGGGTGGGGTACGAGGTGTGAGATGGTGGCCTCGCTCTTGCTGAGAAGCACCCGAACCTTGGGGCCTGTATTGATGTGCGTCCCGCCTGACGTTGATGGATGTGGCTGTCAGGGGGCTTGGCTGGACGTCTAAATTACATTAAATTCCTCCTGTTTCTTTTCCCGACTCCAAGGCTGACTCCAAAACTCAGATGAGACCGACAAGGATGTGTGTGTGTGTGTGTGTGTGTGTGTGTGCATGTGTGCATGTGTGTGTTTGTGTGTGTGTGCGTACGTGTCTGAGTGGGGACCAGTTTTGTGTGTGTGTGTGTGTGTGTGTGTGTGTGTGTGTGTGTGTGTGTGTGTGTGTGTGTGTGTGTGTGTGTTTGGTGGGGAAGTCAAGCAAGCGGCCCTGACAAAATGACACCACCTCAAGTCTACTATTTCTGAGTGCTACACAGCCGATGGCAGATACCTAAAGAGCACTGACTACCAGGAGTGCTTACGCCAGGTGAGTAAAAGCCGGGAAAGCGATCTGCCCCATTAGAGTTTTATTACAGTACCTCTGGTGCGTCCAGCGTTACTGACACCTGAAAGAACAGCAGCATGCATTTATTATGAGGGTGCCCAAAGACACGACTGCTAATGCAAAAATGTGCCACAATTAGCCAGCAAATGTTACAACCGCACGAGAATGTAGACCGCACGCTTATAGCGCGTCACGTATAAGCGAACATTACCCAGGCACTGGTGTTTGTGACCTCCATTCCTAGTAATTTTACAGTATGCCTAACAATGTTTTCCCCAGTGTCTAGTACCCGTTAAGAGAATATGATCAGTAGATAATAAATGCCTTTGTTCCATGTGGAAAAATACATTGTCAGATGTTTCTATGGACACTCATTTGGTTTATTAGGACAGCTTCATAGGTAGCTCATTAAAGTAATTTATTTTTATCCCTGTAATGGCTACTGAATGATCTACTGGTTCCCTTGTGTATGGGCGAGTCTTATGCCAGAATATTATTTTATTAGCATCATATATCTGAAGGTCACGCATTACAGTTAGGCGTAAAAAATAGGCATAGGGAATGTATGTATGTGGAGAAATGTGCAGCTTCATCAGTCCCCATGCTGTGCTGAAGCAGTTGGGCTGCAGTGACCCCCCGCAATCATGCAGCATTGACGAGTTTCTGCTTCTTGTGGGAAATGACCCCCCTGCCCTTCGTGTCAGTGTCTTCAGTTACGGCGTGCTGAACAACAGTAACTTATCAGGACTTGACAACAGAAGCTGACAAGAAGGTTGCTTTGGACTGCTGCCACGCCAACCGAGGGCCAGAAGGCCCCCCTGAGTTTCTCCTCTGTAATCTTAAGCCTCCATTCTTTTTTTTACTGTGACACATCCTGCCCATTAATTTTCAGCTTAACCATAGGAAACAGCTATTTGTTTATTAATGTTTTGCTTATGAGCAAACAAAGTCCCAGCTCAATAAATTAAAGACAAACCCCTAATGTCTTCCCCCGAGTACAATTACTCATGAGTTGAGGTCTGCAAGTTAAGTATTTTGGGATGATCTATAAGTTGGATTTGGGTCTTCATGTTTATTTTTTCTTGGCTTTCTGTTTTACCACGTCAATTAGCTATTTAAACGAAACATTTTCACCAAAACCTGAAAAAGCTGTTTGTTCTGAGTTGTGCTCAGTCCAAAAATGGCACTATCAGCCCACAATGGCCAGGTGGATCATATGTCATAAGCAGCCCTTTGCGCTGAGCGATGAAAGCTCAAGGTCAGTGGGATGTATCCTATAATGCCCTCTATCTGTATCTGTATCTCCCTAATTCTCTGTTATTCTCTCTCTCTCTCTCTCTCTAAAAGCCTTCATTGATTGGAGTAGTTTACATCAAAACATGTGCAACTACATTTGGGGCAGTAGCTCAACACTGAGGGCTGTCCTGCTTTATTCTCTGGCGCCATTGGCTGCAGCCGGAGATATCAATCACGTATGGCACTAATTGTCACCTCGCCTCGTCACGCTCATCGCCATGTCATGGCCACAACCACCTCCTGTCACTCAAGCCCTCGTCAACGCCCCACTTGTTTATGCTCACTGAAGCATGCTTGTGCTGCAAAAGGCAAAGGAGTCGATTTTGTTATTGCGATATGTCTATGAAGATTCCCAGTCATCCAGGTCATGACAGTCATGGGAGCTGGGCAGTCCAGTTGCTTACAAATGAGCTTCGTTGACTTTGTTACTGCAACTAAATGATGTAAAGCTGAGTGAGCTGGTGTTAACGAATCACTAAGTAATACAGTTGAAGCAATACAGCTGAGGTCACTGAAGCATGCCGCAGTAAATTGCTTTAATGTATAGGCAATATGATGCCTTCTTGCTACAGTACAGCATAAAAGAGGTCATTCATTCCATTCTGTCCTCCTCTTCCTCCTCCTCATCACCACCCCCCTCTCACTCACTCTTTTTATTTGTTGTTTGGATAGGGTTATTTCAGTAATGTCATAAGAAATGATTTGCTGTCTTGTAATTCAGATGGGATAGACATGACATTGCACGGTGACCTTCCAGCAGCACTGGCTACTATAGGAGGACTGCTAATTGAATCTGGGCTTGAGGGAATGGCAGCACTGTCTTTATGGTTCAGTTTCACATTTGACTAGCACTCAGCAAAGCCTGCAGTCTCAAACTACCATATTTACATCCTTAGACAATGTAGACATAAAGACTGGAATGATGTTTTTTGTTTGGCTTGTGTGTAAAGGATACAGAAAAAAGAAAGACTTCTGCTCACACAGCATGTAGTTATATGTGTGTCTGTGCTGTAGGTGTGACTTTTAGTGGTCCTCTTTCTCAATTTTCTTTGATGGATTTGTTTTAATTTGCAAGTGTATGAGTCAAAAAGAAATTAGCACGTACAGTACATATGGTTGTGTGTGAGTGTGTGTCTGTGTGTGTATGTGTGTGTGTAGGCCTTCAAATGTTGGTCTGTGTGGTTGATGTCGAGATGTTGGGATGCCTGTGTGTGTGTGTGTGTGTGTGTGTGTGTGTGTGTGTGTGTGTGTGTGTGTAACGTGTGAATGGCTGTCACTATTACTTCTCCACTTCATCTGCAGCCAGATGTGCTGAAGTGGCTGCCGTATGCCGTGGCATTTCAGCGCTGCATAATTTAGCCCCGTCATCGCCCGCAAAAATAAAACACCTCATTGCCAGCCGGCAGCAGCAGGTCGCGTCCTTTCACACCTCCGACTTGAAACAACAACATCTGTTGCTTGCGCCATGCAAGGGGGTCTGATGTGCTGGCACAGGAGGAGCACTGGAGCCTCTAAGTACTGTAGCTCCGTGCGTGTGTGTGTGTGTGTGTGTGTGCGTGTGTGTGTGCGTGTGTGTCTGTGTGTGTGTGTGTGTGTGTTTGTGTGAGTGTAACAGAATACAGTAAGCAGACTGCTGTGGGCCTGGTCTGAGGCGACATCACCACTAAATGTTCTTTTAACGAGTGCAAATAAAAGGCATCTAGTTTTCACAGTTGATATCTGGCACAAGAATTTCACATTCACTTACACACACACACACACACTAACACACACACACACACACACACACACACACACACACACACACACACACACACACACATTTATATGTACAGTACATGCCATATAGACTTAATTTTGTAGCTATCTCTCAAACTATAACAGCAAGTCAGGAAGACTGAATGCGGAACGGTAGAGTGGCATCGCTTATATGCGTGGGCACAAAAACAGGAGACAGGGTTGACAAAAGGGATCACATACTAATGCAAATAACATACTGATGCAAATTACACGCTGACAGAGACCGGTGATAGAAATTACCAGACATTCCACATTTACACAGCATTAACACACACACACACACACACACACACACACACACACACACACACACACACACACACACACACACACAATGCATTAGCTGTAACAATATAGGTTCATCAGCACCCCAGTGCAATTATGAATACAATATTTTGTTATCTAGAAACATTCAGTTATATTATATGTCCAATGCATATAAACAATGCAGGAACAACTGCTTCTGAAAAGTAATGAAGCCTGACGCAAGTACATGCATATGCGTGTATAAATATATTTTGTTGTAGAAGAAATAGAAAGAAATTCTACATATTTGCGCACAGCCTAAACATTGAAACATTGAAAAAGCCATTAGCTTAGGATCTATTACTTAAATACTTTCTTTATGATTCCTTTAGGATTTTTCCTAAAGGAAAAAATTGGTAGTATAACAAGGGCCATGACATTTAAGACGAGGCACTAAGAACTTTGTAAGTGCACAGGTCATTTATGAAAAGTTTTTTTTTTTTTTTTCAGGTAGTACCCTGCGGTAGTTTTCAGTCATCGCCATGTTGAAAGTAAGGCTCTAGAAGTCGATTGAGGAACACAACCAATGCACAGAATAGGAGAGATAGTATTAATTAATTATGGGCAAATGCATGGATTTTGTTGGTGACCATATCTGGTCATCATTGCCTATAAGAGAATTAAGAGCCTTGTACAACACACTGCACACTTAGATAAAGTAGTTTCTCTCAGGAATGTGACGGGTCTCACATAATGTTGGTGCTATACACGTGAACAAGGGATAGGATATGTGCAGTGCATGACCAATGTGCCCAACCTGCAGCTACAGCAGAGATTGTGTTCATACAGCTTTAAAGACAGCACAAGAAGAGGTGTAAAGACAGCACAAGAAGAGGCGTCAAAATGGTTTGTGTGTGTGCTTTTCCTGGTTGTGACAAGAAAATGAAAAGATACAATCCTGAAAGTCTTTACTTCCACTACATCACCAGTCACCTTTGCAGCAGTGGCTGGTTGTGTTGCAGGCTTTTATATAAGGTTGCAAATGAAAGTGAAGACACCCATCCACACACTGAAGGACAGAGATTTCTGTAGTGTCTGTAGTGTGTGTCTGTACCGTGCATTTTTGATGAGGATATACTACTCCGGTGTGAGTTCAAGTATGATGGACGCCCATCAAATAGACATTTGTCTTAGTCTTCCTCAAATTCTCTATAATACTTTGTGTTCCACCATCTCTGCAGTATTCTGGAGACAGTCACTAAAACTACAGTCAACAATTCAGGTAAGTGTTCACATGACTGAACAACTCCTGTTCTACTGTGTTTGTCAAACTACTTGTAGAACCTAGTTACAACATGGCTGCGACCGGAAACTCCCGAAAGGGACAGTCTGTCTAAACAGTCTTTAATAAACAACCTGTACACTTACAAAGTTCTCAATGCCTCGTTTTAAATGTCAAGGCCCTTGTTATACTACCAAGGAAGTGTGAATCTACTTTGAGCTTTTTTAATGGTTTAAAAATAGCAATGTCTTCAAGCTTCCCCTGTGCCCTGACCACTAGCATAGTGAGCCTTTTTGAGAAAAAAAACAATAGAAGTAATAAAGTTCGGAATACAACAGGTTAGTGTAGTTTTGTTCCTCAGCAAACATACCAACTCGTTATCATGTTTTAACATACCCAAAGTTAATTTTACACACCAATTTTTCCATTAATCCCATAACAGTTAAAGTAGAGAATTCAGCGCATAGGTAAGACACAAAGAGGCACACACTGCTGATTAGTGGCAAGTCAAAGTAGCACTAAGTTCATAATTAACTACTTAATCTATTGATCTAATGTGTATTTATTTTGTAATGTGTATTTATTTTGTAATGTGTATTTATTATGTGTAATGTGTATTATGTGTATGCTACGAGACACCTTAATTTCCTTCGGGATTAATAAAGTTACTCTACTCTACTCTACTCTGATCTGTAAGTCGTGGAGCTTGTTGTCAGTCTAGAGCTTCACTGTTCCTGGGCAGAGTTCCTTTGAAGTGTGAATATCTGCTGCACCTCACATCTTGGCTTAAAAGAATTGTTAAGGTAAAAAAGCACTGTACCGAAAACAAAGTGCTGCTGCTAAATGTAACTAAAATTTAGCTTGGAGCACCAATAATGCCCTGGGAGATCATTTATTCAGTCTAAGGGACAACTGTCCTTCATACTTTTTACAGCAATCTACCAAGGGGAAAACACAACACAACTGAGAGGTGGCGGGGGCTTAGTGGGTTTAAAAGTGTATTGAAATGATTTAGTTATGAGTATACATTAATTGATTTGGCCTAAATAGTTTCATTGGCAAGAGTGTTCTTCTGGAAAAGAGCAGCCTTTGCTATAGAAAAATTGACAAACATATATTAGCTCCCAAGACTGCTTTGCCCTTGTGCTTTGGTTGACTGATACACATGTTGTTTTGCACAGCAAGAGTAAAAAAAAATCAATAAATTGACATCGTAAAAAGATATCTCACAACAACTCTATGTTTGTGATGGCCAGATTTAACTAGAGCACGTAGTCATACCTTGATCGGGATTTTTTTTTTCTTTTACACAATTGAATCAGATGTATTTTTTATGCATTTTTTGGAACACATTCTATCTATTACTGCTCAAACTATTCTTTTTTTCTTTTCATTTTGAATCAAGGATGGCTATGAATGTTGTTGTTGTTGTTGTTCTTAAATTGCTGTCTTTCGCCTTTTTCCTTCACTCACCTCTGCCTCTCCTTCTCTCGTTGCCTGCAGGAGGAGTTGATTTTTTTTTGTTCCCTTAAAGGGCTTTACATCTTTATTTATTACTCCCTAGCCTGTGCCTGCTCCTTTTCCCTTTCCCTCTCCTTTCATCTCTGGGCTCTTTTCATCGACTTATGGTTTGTTTGTCTTCACTCTTCCTCTCCTTCAAGGCAAGGTTTCCTTCCTCTTTTTCTTCTTTTTGTCTCTCTCTCACTGTCTGTCTCTCTCTCTGTCTCTCTCTCCCTCTTTCTTACACACACACACTCCCTCACTCTCCAATGGACCACATCCATTTCCAGTGCTGCCATTCCCCACAGCTTTTCTCTGTAAGCTACACAACACATCTTTGTCAATGTTTCCCTCTGCCTTTCTGTCTCTCTGCCTTTCTGTCTCTGTCCCTGTCCCTGTCTGCCTGTCTGTCTGTCTGTCTCTCTCTCTCTCTTTCTCTGTGGATTTCTCTGACCCATGGTGCTGTCAGTGAGTCAGTACTAACAGGTGAGCTACGAGGTCAAATGTGTGTGTATGTGTATGTGTGCTGTACTAAAGAGATGAGACATAAATGAAATCAACTCCACAGTCAAAACCTTGGCGGGAAACAGATTTCTATGGTCGAAAGCTTGTGACCATAATAGAACTTGGCCGAGGAAAAGTACCATCTCCAGGGAGGAACCCAATGCTAGCCTATGGGCATCTGGGCATCAACTGTTTTTGTATTGCTTGTATGTTGCATGCTAGTTGTTGTTGTAGTTGCTGTTGCTTGTTTTTCCAAACTTCTACAGTACATGTAATTTATGGAAGGATGATAACTAGGATCCTGCAATCTACCAGAAAGAAAAAATATTACCACAAAATCATTTATCTAAACATGCTTCACACTAATAAGTCCAACTAGCTTAATTTGAAAAAAAAAATGACAGCATGTGGACACCATACTGATTGGATGTGTTTCATATGTGTGAAATAGACATTTGAAGTATCTGACCATATGCTTCCATTATGTGTGTGTGCCTGTGTATGTGTGTGAAGTGTGTGTGTGTGTGTGCTCGTACAATGTTTTGATTTGTGTTTGACACGCCTACTAGCCTACCTCGTTTTCCATGCATATGTTGTGTTGTTTGTGTGGGTGGGGAGATTGAATATGGGTGCCTGTCCTGTTTGTGTATTTTCACTCTCACTCACGACAACGCATGCGAGGGAGGAGGACAGAAAATAATTACATCAGTGTTCTCTTCGCCTCTCACTCTCCTCTTTCTCTTTCTCTCCCTCTCTCTCTTTACACTCTACTCCACTCATCTGTCTTTTTTCTCTGTCAGTCTGCCCACCACCCTCTCTTTTTTCAACTTCCTCTCTTGTCTCATCCTTTTCTCTCTTCCTCTCTCTCTCTCTTTCTCACGCGCACACACAATCTCTCTCTCTCTCTCTTTCCCCCTCCATCCTAATTACCTCTCATTCTTCTCTATTGTTCTCTACACTCCACTCATCTTTCTCTTTTTCCTTAGTCTGTCCATCCACCACCTTCTCTTTCCTCTAACCGCCCCATATCTCTCTTTCTCTCTGTCTCTTTTCTCTCTTTCTCTCTCTCTCTCTGTAACTCTTTTCTCTCCCTCTTTCCCCTCCACGCTCTCAGTTTCAGCCAGCCAGTGTCGGCAGCCATATTAATATTGCAGGCTGACATTGACACACGGGCCGCGTAGGGAGCGGGACAGCCAGTATCAGAAGATTACAGGGTGAGAAAGCATCAGTCACACTCCGCCATCCATCACTGCCCCCACCGCCGCTGCCAAACACACAAAACAACACGCCGACCGCCGTTACTCTGCCAAAACCTTTGCCCCATTCCCTGCCAGCTTGGCTTAGGAAGGAGCGTTATAGTGGTGGTATGATGGTGGGGGGTGGGCTATTAAAATTAAAGGGTCAGACAATTTAAATTAGTCATACTGAACAAAATGGTCGAGTGGAGAGGTGGATATTTTCCATTAGTACTTAAATTTGACTGAGCCAGTCAGGACAAAAAATGCTGGTAAGAGAGCATATGCTCCAAAGGTCCTCCACAGCTATTACCTATAATGTTGCAAAAAAATGATTTCCCTTTCATGAATGTCAAATATGTACGCCAGTTTCTCATTACTTTGTGTAATGAAATGGATCCAGGTAAGCTAGTTAGTAGACTATTTTTGTCTGCATGTTTAACAGTAATCTGCAGGGTCAGTATCAAATACCTGGACATGTAATGCATATATTTACAATAAAGTTTACTAACATATCTGAGTACATTCCTAATAGCTCAGTTTATTCGATGACATAATTTAGCTTAAAGTTTGCATACATTTCCATCTGTTTTGTAATGCAAATCAAAGAAGGACCAATTCAAAGGAGGAACTTAAAACTGCTGTGAGTTTAAAACTTCCATTAAAATGTTAACGAATGAAATTTGCTGCTGTGCGAAAAAATTTTTTACATTGACCTTCATCATGTTATACCTTCTGCTAAACAGGTGCTAATACATGCTGTGGTAAATTAATTCCTTATTTGACTTGGAAGATTGTATGGGTATTTAAAGAATTTCCACTTAGGATTTCCTGCTGGAAACATTAAAAAGTTGAATGGAAACCCAGCAAGTGTTAGAGGTGAAAACACTCAGTTGGAGTTGGCCTTTTAGACATACCCCAGGGCCTAATCAGCAATTAGCTTGTGTGGGCCGGCTGCCCAGGCAATCACATTTGAGCTCAGGTGAGGCCGACTGCTCTTCCACCATTGGAGCTTTCATCAAGAAGAAAAATGTGGAATAAGAGAGAGAGAGAGAGAGAGAGACAGACAGACAGACAGAGACAGAGAAAGAGTTCTGGAAAAGGGGTGGACAGTGCTGGTCACAGGTCTTGACAGACGGGGTTGCAATTGATTGTGACTTTTAAGTGGCTCCGTTTAAGTATGACACCTTTCCTCCTGAGTTTTCTGTGTCTAATAAAATACCCAAGCAAGGCCAGGCTCAGGTTTCTCAAGAAGAGCTATATGAAAGGGGCTCAATCGAACACATGACCTTTAAAATGTTAGAAACTTTGAGTTTTTCAAGGAAATATTTGTTAGGCTGGCAACTGTTCCAAATTGTACTGTAGACAGAAGGAAAACACTATTTGTTACACCTAACCTGGTGCCCAGAGACATTTTGTCCTCACAAGTACAGTTTGGCACTTTACTTGGTTGGACACCTACATTGTTTTTATTTTGCTTTCCTAGTCATAGACCTGAGTTAGCGTGACACAAGAGAAAGAAGCTAATATTAGAGTTTATCTGATGAAGTTTGATAAAGTTTGCTTGGAGGTTAAAAAAATCACTAGTAATGACATTTAAAGTGTACAAGGTGAAATATTGATGAACGGAACAGTTAGAGATGAGGAAAACTGCAAACACAAACATACCGATCTTATCGATCATAAATCCACCATGAACTACTTTTTACCCGTACCAGATATTCCTTCCCAGCACTAAGTGCCATGCTTCTGGGACATATTTTTTGTAGGTTTAAAGATTTTCTGAAATTTTCCACAAGACAGGGGCACAGAGGCCTTCCACTCAATAAAGGCAAGTGGTGGGGGAAGACTCTGGTGCCTCTCTGTCAACAGCAGTTATTAATACATCGGGACTCGTCCCAAAGCATCACATCTTCGTCTGCACATCTGCGTTTATCCAAATACTTGGTGTAGTCCCATCCAAATGTGCAGTTATTCGTTGAGTCTGTGGGGATCTTTTCTCAAACTCCTCAATATATCCTTCAGATATTTACCATCTCAGGTGAATGGCAATGGATGCCAATTTTATTGTGTGATTTTTCTTTCCCATCCCAGCAATCCTTCAGGTGCTGTTAAATCCAGTGACATGTTTACCACGAAGAGCCAACAGTTTGGGATTGGCGTCGGAGCTGCCAGATTGATGAGAGCAGACACGGAGCACGGAGCCACCTCTTGATTCCCCCCCCCACCCCCCCACCCCCAGCGGGAATCATTGTGGCGCCTCACAGCCCCCCCCCCCAATTTACCTCCCACCCCGCCCTGGGACAGGGATGAGACGCAGAGTTTGATAAGGAAAATAGCCGAAAACCAAAAACAAAGCACTCAAGGCGGAATGGGTCTCACAGCCCAGCCTTCAGCACTCACGAGTGCATCTATTCACTTAGACATGCAGACACATCTCTCTCATTTTCTGTCTTTCTCTCTCTCTCTCTCTCTCTCTCTCTCTCTCTCTCTCTCTCTCTCTCTCTCTGTGTGTCTCTCTCTGCCTCTTTCGCTGTTTCATTTCGCCTTCTCTCTGTCTCCCAGTCTTCCAAGTCAATTTGAAAAAGGCCTTATTGATATGACAAATAATTACATCTGTATTGCCAAAGCATCCCTGAGTCTCCCTCTGCGTCTCTCGCTGTCTAGGACATGTTGTCCAGGCTCGCTGAAGGCACAAAATACAATTTTGTGCCTGCCCTTTGTTGTACATTCCACCCATCATTTTTTCCCTGACTCCCCATTATAATAGTTCTGTGTTACTGTTCTGTTCATGTTATCATGCTGGTTGCAGGTGTGTGTGTGTGTGTGTGTGTGTGTGTGTGTGTGTGTGTGTGTGTGTGTGTGTGTGTGTGTGTGTGGCGTGTATGTGCATGTGTGTGTTTGTCCGTGTGTGTGTATGTATGTGTGTGTCTGTGTCTGTGTCTGTGTCTGTGTGTTTGCTCACTACCTCCCTCCCTCGTGCTGGTTGCAGGTGTGTGTGTGTGTGTATGGTGTGTATGTGTGTGTGAGTGTGTGTGTGTGTGTGTGTGCATGCATGTGTTTGTCCCTGCGTGTGTATGTGTGTGTCTGTGTCTGTGTGTTTGCTCACTCTCTCCCTCCCTCTTTCTGTCTTCATTCCTCCCTCCAAATCTGTGTGACAGACACACTGTGGGGTCAATGGCGATCGTAAATCTTGTGCTCCCCGTTGCCGTCAGAGACAGGCGAAACTGACAAGCTGACTCACTCCCATCATGCATTTAGGCAGGGGGCTGTGGCACCAAGATGAGAGGAGAGAAAGAGACGGGGAGAGGGATAAGAGCAAGATAGATGGATGCAGAGGAGGAGTGCCACAACCCCCCCAGTCCCCAAAGTCTTTCCACACCCCTCTGTGCTGCTGCTGCTGTGTCTTGCGGCCCAAAGACACATCCCCCATCTGGCAGAGGTGTCTGTGAAGACACTCTGAGTCACTTTATGCAGCTGCACTCTTTGCTTATGTGTGCTAAGCATATACACGAGAGTGTCCGTGTGTGTGTGTGTGTGTGTGTGTGTGTGTGTGTGACGCATTCTCTGATCGGCTAGGCCAGAGGACATGGTGTTCTCCACAGAGATTGATTTTGGAATGCGTACAGCTGATTTCATCACTCAGGGGAGATTCCACAGCCTGCTTTTTAGCAAATAGCGACCGACAGTCCCTGTCCTAGTGGACTCGGCTGGGTAGCCATTTCCAACCCTGAGCAATCTGTCCACATGACTCATATACAATGGCCACTATGCTGTTTTCCAAGCTGGTGCACATGCAGCATCATGCAATGTTAAAGGAATAACATATTGACAAAATGGGAAGTGGTTCTGGCAGAGTAGCTAATTCTTTTTTCTAGGCTTCCTGTGGTATGACAGAGAGGAGGTTTAGAAAATCCTCACAGAGAGAATTGGGCTACGCATTTGCTTCTGTGTGAGCAACATGGCATTAGAACTAAATCAATTTTTCCTTTCGACTCGAATATGCTCGAGTGTGTGAACTGTAGATACAGAACTATTTATATGTATTGAAACTTCAATTGCATGTAGCAAAGATAGCATTTATTCAGTACTTGAGTTGATTATGCACAGTCAGAGGTATGCAGAGATGTTGTGCTCCCTATTCAAAACAAGTGATAAAAGGAGCCCTATACAAATGTTTGGGCAACCCAAAAGATGTGACCACACCATTACACTTTACCAAAGACTCTAACCTTGATTAGCCTAACCGTGACCCAATGTTAGAAAAGATTTATTAAACCTCTGAGTCGTTAAACATTGCCTCAGCAGTCAACAGTAATGGGACCTTTAAGTAATACTATTAGTACTCAAGGTTGTAAGGCAGGAGGCGGCTTTCAGCAGACAACAGCTTCCTGGATAGAACGCTCAGTCTTTTGGCTAGAGTTTGTTCGGGGTGATTTATCAGACTCTATCGGAGCTCTACTGCAGCGGCGCCTTCACAAATACGTTCTGTGCGAAAGAATTATTCTAAAGAAAACCTTCTCTGTATCCACACCTCAAAAGCCAACCCGACAGGTTTGCAACACAACATGTGAACAAGCCTGAGGCATTTTGAGTAACATGTCCAGTGGATTGTCGATATTAAAACAGAACTTTTTGGCTGTAATGTACACAGCATGGTCCCTCTGCTGCAGTCAGTCAGACCACATACCCAGATCCAGATTCAGCACCATGGGCCAATAGTGCTGCCGCTTTATCTTTGTGGAATGACCTTCCTGTCACCTTGAAGGCACCACCATTCACTGACAGGACTAAAGTTATTTCTCTTCAGCAAAGCAGTTGAACTATTTTTCTAGTTTCCAGTTCTTTTTTTCCCCTATTGTAGTTTTTATCTTGTTTGAGCCATTTAAGTTAAATATTCCTGAGCACTTCAGCACCTAAATAACCATACACATTATTGCTTAAGCCTGAACTATCAGTCTGAGAGACCAGACATGGCTGTACTAATATGCTAACACCCCAGTTGTCTTCAAGGCATGAAGTTACCTTCCTGCACATTTTTGTGTTAGCCATTAACAGAAATATATCCAATAACGTCTATCATGTTGTTACACATTTATTCTTGCCTTCTTCTGGAACCTATTGCAATTTTGTCCATTTGTATTTTTAGTATATGTAATAGAGGTTAGCTGGTAGCTCTATGGGGGGTACATTGGTTAATCCACCTTTTTACACCTCATGGGATACTCTACTACAGTGGTTCTTAACCTTGTTGGAGGTACCGAACCTCACCAGTTTCATATGCTCATTCACCGAACCCTTCTTTAGTAAAAAATAAAATATGATTTTTTTTACTGGTGCACAAAATGAACCGTGCATTAACATCACCTTGTTCAAAGAGGCTCCACCGAACCCCTGAGACCGACTCACCGAACCCCTAGGGTTCGATCGAACCCAGGTTAAGAACCACTGCTCTACTATTTTAGCTCACTTAACATGTCCTGTTCTGAGTCCATGGTTATGCAGTTCTTGGTGCAAGACAAGGCCTATGAAAGGCTAAGCTGTGCAGTAAACACAATGCATCTTACACAGATGGTCAAAATAACAGCAGTCAGCGATAGGTAGAATAATGGAAAACCCTGATTTCCCACCCCATTTCGTACTGAATGCGTATTTTTATGTACCGATTTAAAAGACAACTTTAACCATATAGGTTCATTCATTTGCTTTCAGTTTAAAAAAACAGCACTGGAGGATACAGAGGTCAACTATACCATTAGAAACAAACTGCTGCCAAGGCATTTCATCACCTAAATATCAAAAGGCTTTCGGACTGTGGAAATGGACTCTGAGAGAGAAGATGAGCACCACTTCCGTCGCCTTTTGTGTGGAACAAAGGCCCACGGTAAGAGCCTGCAGGGAAGATAACAACAGAGCAACCTGTAGTGAGAGAGACACAATAAAGACAGAGGGGCGTAGGTCACATCTCCACCCCCCCCCCCCCCCCCCCACACACACACACACACACACACACACACACACACAGCAGTGCTGGGAATTGCATTGCTATGGAGTGACAGGCCTGAAGCTGAAGCATGGGTTTAAAAGAAATCAATGGCAAGTGAAAGGATCCTGGCGTGATCTGATGGTCTACAGGTGTTCTGTCACATGTGGAGGATCACAATCACTTCTGAAGACTGTGATCCATCTCAGACATGTGAGCTGCCACCCGCAGAACCAATTGTCCAGTGTGGAGCGGCTTTAAAGAGCCTTCTTGGGAGAATGGAGAAATTGCCTGCAGCCTACCATATCTGGGCTATTAAAATCAGCTTGCTGGTATGGATTTTTGTTTTCTCCGCCACCGCAGGAGTTTTGAGAGAGCAAGGGGACTAAGATATGGCACAGCAAGACTGACCTGGCCCCTTTGAACATCCAAAATATTCATGGCAGGAGTTGGTGAATGCTGGCTTATTAGCACTTCACACACACGCACACACACACACACACACACACACACGAACATGCACACACACACAAACACACACGAACATGCACACACACACACACACACACACGAACATGCACACACACACACACACACACACACACACACACACACACACACACACACACACCACTCCACTTCCTTTTCCAAGCCTCTAACGCACATGCATGCTCCCAGATGCCAGTTTTACACGCGCGCACACACACACACACACACACACACACACACACACACGCACACACACACACACACACACACACACACACACACACACACACACACACAGGCCCATAGGCGGTTCTACGTGGGGGCAACAGGGGCCAGTCCCTCTGTAAAAAATTCCCTGGCCCCTGTTGTGGCCCCTGTGCTGAACAGATAATAAGTTTATTATTTACTTATTACAGCTACTGAGCTGCAACAAATGCTGTCTTGAGTTTTTTTGCCAAACTATTAAAGCACTTTGAGCGGCATCTTGCAAGAATTGTGCTATACAAATACAGTTTATTATTATTATTATTATTATTATTATTAGTAGTAGTAGTAGTAGTAGCAGTAGTAGTAGTAGTAGTAATAGTAGTATTAATATTACTTTTTGTGGTGACATGCACTAACTCAAAGGTCGGCACTAACATGATGGAGTGTTCTACAGAGGCTACTTGAACACTGTTACTTGCAGAACAACCACTTTGTGACTGCGAGCATCACAAATAGTAAACTTCAGACATGAGTGCTAACAGCTGCAGAGAGGTGATGGTTAGCAATAAGATTCAATTTCATAGTCAGTGTTTGCACATACTCGTGTGATACAGCTGATGTTCACTACAATAAAAAAATATGTTTTTTTAATGTGCATAATCACGCCTTTGTCATGCTGTTTGTGAATAGGCAAAGCTACAGTCAGTAAACATGTTATGTTCATCAAATAGCTTCATCTTTCTTAAAAGTTAGCTGCACAGTTGAGAAAAGAGTGAGGTAACCAACCTCATTTCCTTGTTTAAAGAAAAGCTTGAGTAATAGTAGTGGGCTTGTATCATTATGAAAAGAAGCAGGAGGGACATTATGTCCTTTTTTGTCCATGTAGACAAAAAACAACATAGGGAAAGAAAGGGAGATGAAGATTAAACAATGCCCTTTTTGTAATTATACAGGGTGGGCCATACATGTACAGGACACCTTTGAAATGCTAGTATCTTGGATTATAAAAATGACATACTACCACATATATTCACCAATAAAAAGATTTTTTCATCTAGTTAGCTACCCTTTGCTATATAATAAAGATATTGTCATCATCAAATGTAGCCTTAATGATTGCCAAGATATAGTAATTTAAAAAGTGGTCCATCCTGTATAGAGGTCGACCAATATTGTTTTTTTTACGAAGCAGTGTCAGCCGATGGCTAATATAAGCTGCCGATGTGTGGTTTAATATCTGGACGTGTTTTCCTTTTGTTTGCATGCAAATATGGCACTTTTTTAATAATAAGAAACAGAATAACTAAACAAAAACAGTTGACTTGTCTACTACTTGACTACACGTAATCATTGTGTTATAAGGTATTAATATTTCCATATGTCTCCAAATTCTCATTGACTTTCAGTGATATTGCTGCCAAAGCCATGGCCTAAAAGTGTTTAGTTCATTAAAGGAATAAGCAGTTGGGCCAGGACACTCCTGCGGTGTTGGTGATTGGGCTTTCAGCATTTTAGCACATACATTTCCATTCGAAATTAATTAACCTGAATAAGCTATATGCCTTCCATACAAAGAACCTACGGAGAATGTTGAGAATCTTTTGGGAAAATAAGATCTCATGGAGAACTACTGATTAAATGGACTGTAAACAATCTTTTTTATGAACAATGGGAGTGCAGGGATAGTGGATGGCTGGACAATTATACACAGTAGGGTTTTTACTTTCTCAAGCTGGGTTTTTTCTGTGAGTAACACAAATTATAGAATTTTACACTTGTTTTGACAGCTGAACTGGTCCACTCTTCATGTTTTAAAGCTTTCTTTTCCATCTCCACCTGTGATCTGTCTCTTCATCCTTCAGTTTGTGCACCTTTTAGTTTCTTCAACCCTTTTCCAGTCATGACAACTGTTCAATGTCATGCACCAGTTGTGTTTGGAAACAGTGCAAACACATCAGATAAATATACTGTATATCTTCATTACTTGCCCAAATATTCTATTGAAATTGCAGTTATTTATATAAAGATACCACCAATCATGGGAAAAAGTCATAATAGGCACTTCTTTCTTGCTTTGTGCTCACAGATGCGCATCTCTATAAATCATCCCAATATTATGCAGGTATCGTCCAATGCCAAATGTTTAACGATGCAAAATATAATGAGCACGGCGATATGTGGGTCTATCGCCAACCCAGCATACTTCAACTACATGTGCAATTTGTTTTGGAGTGCACACCATTATGAAGGTCACCAACACCAGCTTGGTAAGAAAATTGCTAAATCCTACATTACATGTGAAACTTCTGTATCAGTTCAGTTTTGTAATAAATTAATTTGGTACTCTGTGTAATTTTCATAATTCAAGATAATTCTCTTCAAAATGTGTCCCTGTAATTATGACCCACCCTGTATGTGGCCCCCTAATAAACCACTGGCCCCACCTCAGCACTACGGGTTAATTTAGTCTAGATCTGCCACTGCCTGCCCCCTTTGAACATCCAAAATATTCATGGCAGAAGTTGGTGAGTGCTGGTTTATTAGCACTTCACACACACGCATGCACACACGCACACACACGCACGCATGCCACTCCGTCTCCTTTTTCAAACCTCAAACACACATACACACTCCCAGATGGCAGTTTTGCACACACACACACACACACACACACACACACACACACACACGGGTCCTTTTCCCCCTGATCCGTTTCATAAGACAGAGAGGGGTTTTAGGAAACAAAAACTCCTTTTTTATCCCTTTCTTGTACCATGCCCAACATAATTTATTAGAAGACAGACTTATTGATATCTGTAATATGACTGTGCTAGGCTTGTTTTGATAGAGGGAGCTGCATTTCTCTTTCTCCTGATGGATAACATCTCAATATCTGTGGAAGGCACCCGGGATCCCCCTGATATTACATTTGAAATTCAGTGTCCCTGTTGTGCTCGTATTGCTGTCTCTCTGACTAACAACTTGCACACCCGCCACTGATTCCTGCAAATTCGTGCCATTATCTGTTTCGTAAGCCATAAAAAACACAGGCCTCACAGCCCCCGATCCTTATCAGGCTGGGCACATTTCATGAATACGATTATCTCATTTCATATTCCAACAAAGAGTGATCACTCGTCATTATTCAATTTACAGCCCCGTGTCACATGACAGGATCACACACAAATAAGTGATGTATATGTCCAACATCAACAGCGTAAGTGGCATACACCTACAGCATCCTGCACACAAACACCACACACACACACACACACACACACACACACACACACACACAGAAAGAGATAGGGAGACAGAGAAAGAGAAAGAGAGAAAGAGAGAGAGTAAGATCGGTGAATAGTTATGGCGGAAGCTGTCATGTACTGCAGCGGGCATTATTATGCACGTTTGCAAGGCCGCGGGAAAAGGGGCACTTGTCGGTGCGCGATCGTTAAAGACTAATGTCTGCTTCTGTCCGCCTCCCAATTTATGACAACTCGGAGTATTTACTGCCCCTCTCTCAAGGGACACAGAAAAGAAATCCACATACATTAAATTACCACAGAAAAGGGGGGGGGGGATGATAGGTTCCTTAGAGAGTGGATGTGCAGGGGAAGAAGATGTGTTTACCATTTTCTCACAAGATGGAGAAAGAACAAGAGAGAGAGAGAGAGAGAGAGAAATACAGAAGAAGAGACTTCATCAGGGACAGTTTTGTGACTGAAAATACCCATCTTAGCAATCAGTTTGACGGAAAAAAACAAAAACGTGTGATGAAACAACAAATCAAGCTGGCATGTAAGACATGGGAGAGAGAGAAAGGGCGTCATGCCAGGAACACACTAGCGGTGTTACATCATTCGGCCGCCAGCAGAGCTGATTGATTGACACGCGACACATGTTCCCATCACATACACCGAGTGGGACCTTCAGCTAGCTAAGTAAATGCATACCTGCGTGTGTGTGTGTGCACTGTATGCACGCTAGCGCCAATGGTTGCTCCACTGAATCTTGTCACACGTCCCTGTGGTGGTGGGGGTGCAGGGGGGGGGTGGGCTGTCACATGAGTCAGGGGTATCAGCGCTGCCGGGGGACGGGCTGCGGCAGTGTGATGGGCCTGTCAGGGCTGAAGGTCCCGGGGGAAACGGACGGCCCCAGCCCAGAGCACAACTCTTCCCCCAAACAGAAGCCAAGAGCTTCATCTTCCTCCCCCTGACAGGACACCGCAGCTGACCACGTTTATTGGGCATTCTGTGTCTCGCCTCCGGGATAGAGGAATACATTATGTCCTGCATTGCCATTGCTTGGTTTCTCATTTGGTGATGTCCCCCTGTGACCTAAATCTGTGGTAATTGTTTTTATTGGAGTGACCTTTATTTCTGGTTTACTTTATTGTGCAAATGCCTCCTCATGTCCCATGGATACAGTGCGCCACTAGACAATGTTTTTATTAAGAGGGATAAAGCCCAGATATGCCTCTTTGTTTGCTTCTGAGGCTGTGCTGGTAAAATGTTGGCAGGACACTGTGGTGTCATTCAAACAATGCATTCTGTCCGTTCAAGATCTATGGGGGGATGGAGAGGTAGTAAGCTGAACAATATCACATCCCAAACCTTTTTTTTCCTGCCCAAATTCATCATTTTTTGATACAAAGACAACAACTTTTGTTTCATCGGTGGTTTTGATTTCTTTCCTTTTTCTCCCTTCCCTCTCTCACTCACCGAGAAGTGGCATTTGGGACACGCTGCATTTCATTCTCCCTGCTGTAGCTACCCCTTTCTCTTTTTTTGCCTGTTGTCAAAATAAACAAAACAAAAAACAGGGACACTTAATCTCCCCCTGCATTGCTGAGGCAGCCTGGAGAAGGAAAGAGGGAGAGAGAGAGAGAAAGAGAGAGAGAGAGAAAGAGAGAGCGAGAGAGAAAGAGACAGAGAGAAAGACAGAGAGAGAGAAAGAGACTATTGATTTGACAGCATCCCGAAAAAAAAGACAAAAAAATCAATCAACCAGTCATCTCATTTTAAGGTGATCCAAGGTGACAACTCACACCATTCCGACAAACGTGGAGAGTGCAAAGTCTGTCTTTGGGAAATTACACAGGACTAGCTCTCCGACAAACAGCCCGGGAGGGAGTGCCTCACCTCTGGGAGCCTGCACTGCTCTCCATTCTGCTCTGCAAGCATTTACCTCCACAGGCCTGCCGCTGTGGAGGAGGATGCGCCAAAACCTCTAGTGTTTCTTGGCAACGCCAAGCCAGGCAAGGAATGAGAAGAAACATATCTCAGGGATACAGTCCCCTTGCTTTCTGTCTTCCCTCTTTTTTTTCTTTCATTCATTCTTTCTTTCATGCCTTTTCTGTTTTTTGAAGGAGATGCAATGAGTTGAGCCAAGCACCACCAAATGGCCCTGACAATGACAATGACAAGAAAAGAAAGAAATGAAAACAATGAAAAAAAAAAAAAACGAAAAACGAGACATGTTCTAGCCTTGCTTGTGAAAACACATCACACTTGAAGGTAGTGACAGCTCAAACAGCTCCACAGCCAAAGAAATGACAAGGAATCTCTCAGCCCTCACCAATAGCCCCCCTCCCTCAAGCTCCTCTGAGCCACTAGAGAAGAATCTCTTGTTTACCACCTGTGAGGATTTGCAATTAAACTGCAGTGACAACTCTGTTGATGCAGGCCAAGCGTTGGATGCTGCTTGAGAGGCTTGACTAGCCACTTAGGCTCCTGTGATAAATACTGATTAAGGTGGCTGAGCTAGCAAAGAAACCTTTAAAAATCACTTGAAGGGGGTAGAGCAGCATGCCGCTAAGAGAAAGACAGCAAGAGCATGAAATTAAGATTGCATGAATCTCTCTTTCTCTCTCTCTCTCTCTCTCTCTCTCTCTCTCTCTCTCTCTCTCTCTCTCTCTCTCTCTCTATCGTCTCTAGTTCGTGTTCAATGCATATTAAGTCACACCATCACATCACTAAGCACAGAAAAGTGTTAATTGCAATTTCATTCTTAACACGTTGAAGAAATTTTACAAATACAGGTTCCAACCACAACACGGAAGCAAGAGGAGTGTGTTCTCAATTCTGAATTCGGAATTCGAAAACTAAATTCTCCTTGTAAGATGGCACAAACAAGTGAGTAACATTGATTTTGTAGCAAACCATAACTTCACCATGTGTCAACTGCAATGTTACTTGCAACTTCACATGCCTGATATCCAGCTGCCAGGATGGCTTTGACTACTTAACTGAGCTATAGCATAAACTTTGTGGTAAAACACAACTTAACAATGTGTCAATGAAAGCTGTATTCCAGAATCATAAAGCCTACCCTGACAGCTTGGCTGACTGCCATCTGTCATTTTCAAAAGTGTATTTGTTTTTATAGGGCTACTGTTACCAAACTGACTAGAGCTAATGTAGGCAATAAATTAGTGTCACTAGCTGCTAGCTAACTAGGCATACCATGTTGTAGGTAACATTGCAGTTGACAGATTGCGCGTGGTTGGTAAGCACAGTCAATCTAGGTCCAGTTCCTTAACACAGTGGCCCTTATTTGTCAAACAAATGCAGAAACATGATTTTTGATTTTTTTGAGATGGTAGTATCTCTCCAATTTTAGCATAAGAACTGGTGGGTTTTTGTAAATGTGACATCTGAAAAAGATTGTAATTTTAAGTATCATGCTAGAATATATCCTTAATCCAAAAGCCTCACCCATAAAATTGATGACATGAAGATGCATAAATTGTCCAACATGCATAACATATCCATATGTTGTGTTTAACAGGCACAGTCAAAGGAAGGCTGGGAAGTCTATAAAATGTATGACTTTATTTCCCAGAGAGACCAGCCATGTGTGCTGATATAGTCCCCGAAAACGCATGACTTCAGGGAATGTTGCACTTTTGCAAAATAAACTATTTATTGATATAAATCATCCAATCAACAGCAGGTCCTAAGCCACTTCTGAAGCAGACTAGATCCAGGAAAGACTGACGCACACAGAGTACTTCTTGCAATCTTTAATTAGTGCAGCAAATGACTTAATTTTTTGATGCACAGCGTCTTCCTCAGAGCCAAAACGAATTGATAATTTAATGTAGCACAATAGCTACATGATGAAATGTAATCAAATGACATAGGTTGCATTTAGGAAAGGTATATTTCAGGACTTGACTTAAGATGTTATTGTACAGTGTACAGTACAGTACTGTCACGTTCAGATTGGTAAATACAAATTTTTGTGTGGGAAGGAACATATGCCCAGTTTTCTCTTGTACAAACATTTTGTAAACAAGGACCAGGGACTTTTTCAATTAAATCCCCTCTTTAAAAAAATGTTTTGGTACCTAACCTACTTTCACTCTGAATCATCGTTTGGTAAGCTAAGAACTGGTTTCTTGGTGAAAAATGTTGGCACTGCTCTTGCCCTCACTTTGAAAATGGTGACCCCTGAGAATATCCTGCTCTTAATATCCCATAGTCCTCAGTGTTTCTCATCCTGTTCGCCTCACAGTGGTCCCACCAGCTCCTGCTCTAAAATGGAAGAGGAGAGTGCTGCGTGCCATCGACTGCTCAGTGGCCTCTCACAGTGGGGTTTTCGCCTGGCTCACGGCGTGCTCTCACCAGGAAACTGATTAACGCCCCAAGACTGCTCTCTTTTTTTTTTCGACGGACGATGGTGCTCTCTACGCCTCAGTTGAAAAGTAGCTCAGTGACAACAGGGCCAGTCCTCCACTGCCTCAGCCATGTGGTGTGGGCATGGTGTCAGGAGACAGGGGGAAAAAGGGGTGACGGGGGGGTGTCTGAAGGGCCAGTAGCCTTAGAGGCATCGCTTCGTGACATGCCAAATTTGGTGGCACAGTCGAAAATGAGTTTCTATTCAGAAGAATGTTCCCCCCAAAGAGCGGGTGCCAAGCGTAACCACCCACCCACCAACTCTTCACTCCCTCTCACTTCACTGAGCTGACACGACTGCCATACAGTACTTGCCACCATTTCCAGATGGACTGCCATTTTTTTTACCAGTGTTGTTGTTGTTGCTGCTGTGTTTTTTTTTTTCAATTTCAAGTTAATTAATATTTTTTTCAGAAACCTCTTCCACAGTTTATCACTCATTTTGTTCTCCACACTCTTTGGTGTGCTTTCTGCCATGTTCCTCTCTCTCTCTCACACACACACACACACTGGGATACATATTCACACACAGAGTGGCATCTTATGCTTCCCCTCTGTGCAACCTAGAATGCAGGCAGATGGCAGGACGACTCCATCAACAGGCCCTCATGTTTATCTGCAATAAGATTCTTTTCTTTCCTTCTCTATCTCTCTTTTTCTCTCCCTCTCTCTCTCTCTCTCTTTCTCTCTCTCTCTCTCTCTCTCTGTCTCCCTCCCTCTGAGAGAGAGGTGTAAAGAAAGAGAGAAGAGTGAGAAGAAAGTGTGATTGCACTGAAGTGATACTAACCTCGCACCTCTCTCTTAAAAAACACATAATAGCACCCTTCCATCAGGTGTGGGGGTTAATTGTCAGTGTGTGTGTGTGTGTGTGTGCGGAGGACTGAGAATGTTTCTGGCATTGAGGAAAGCAGCTTGTAGTAAGTCCCCACAACTACAAGCATAATCTGCTATGTCTATGCCAAGCATGGCCACCCAGCCTCACCGCCATCAGGTTGTGACTGTGTCAAATTGGCATGTGCCATTAGGCTGAAAGGCACATCCCATCCCACCCAGAGAGAGCGTGTGTGTAGACCTGTGTGTGTGTATATGTGTGTGTGTGTGTGTGTGTGTGTGTGTGTGTGTGTGTGTGAGTGTGTGTGAGTGTGTGTGTGTTAGGTGAGCGAGCAAGCAAGCGAAGGGCCTGTAGGCCCCAGGAGGACACCACACCACTGGCGGCTCTCTGGCCAGAGGCCCAGACTCACTTCCAGCAGCAAATCACTGTCCGTGCATGACCACATGAAGAATCAGCCTTGATTCAGAGGCCCGCGCTCTGCTCCAGGCCAGTCTGGAGTCTGGAGCATCTCCAAAGCTTATCTTTCAAACTCTCCAAGCCTGATGGAAGGGATGAGTAGTAGTGCTGTTTAAGCATGTGAAACAAGGTTGCCCTTTTTTTCTTACTGTGGGCCTCTCCGCATTTGTTTAAAATAATGTCTTAAAGTGAATTTTAGTTCTTTTCATGAAAACATTAATCTTGACCCCCCCACCCCACCCCCACGCCCTACCATCATCTCCCCAGCACTCCTCACCGCGGACCGTGTGTTGTAATGTCACTGAGTAATAAATCTAATTAAGTGGAATTCATTTTCCACTTCTCTCACTTCGAAGACCTCAAAGTTGGGGCCGGAAAAAATTTGGGGGTCATTTATATGGAAATGGGATGCTGTGACAGCAGAGCCGACGGCTGCCATTGATCTGTGCAATTGATGTGCTATCACCACGACTGCCCTTCACTCCTTGCAGATAAACAAACATTGGGGTGGGGATGGGGTGGGGGGTGAGGGAAAAAATCAATTTCAGTCAGAACATTTTTTTTTCTACTTGCAAATGCGAACCATTTTTTTTCTTATTTTTAAAGATCTGAATGTGTAATTATTGTAATGATCACCGTGTTGTTTGTGTTTTTCTTCTTCATGACAAAATCACCCATTTCACTTTGCTTGATTAAATGGACTGTAGTGTTGGTCTACAGTGGTAACTGCAGGAGGAGAACTGACAGCTCATAGCTGCAGACATATAATGATCCACTGGTAGTCAGCATCCTAGCATCTTCACTAGAAACCAAGGCAATACTTTGTGCTTGCACTAGGAGATTTGGACACTGGATGCAGTGAGATGTCACTTTATGGTTGATATGACAGGAAGGTTATATGAGATTATTTGGACATGGACAAGAGGCTAGGCACATATGGCAGTTAGGTCCTCCACTCCCTCTGTGCAGACTTTTCAAGTGATTGTTTGACACCAAGAATAATTTGGTCCTATACTGACACTGAATGGGATGAGCTGCCTTCGGACATGGCAGAATGGAGACTATATCCAGCAGCCATCCTTGTTGTCTTTTTGACAGTAAGCAGTTTGGTAGTATACACATAAAAAAAACTTTCAAGGTTTACTGCAATTCATATGGTGCCTATAACAGCTGAACTTGTTTCAGTACACTTTTTGCAGTGCCTAAACCTCCTGCCGCAAGTACAAAGTATTTCCTTGCTATTAACACATCAAAAAACTTTCTCAATTCCATTTAGTCTAATTTAATTTATAGTACCAACAGCAGTTGAGACTTTACAGGGCATGTGTGCCCTAGAACAAGCAGTAAGGCTACAGTGGGAAAGAAAAGCACCCTTGTAAACGGAGAAGCCCAGCTCGTAACTGAGGACCCATCTGTTTTGGCCCAGTCCATTGTTTCTCAAAGTTTTTCAGAAAGAAGATCACTTTTCCGCCTTAATAAAAGCCTCAAGGACCACTCCCCCCATTTGAGGCTAACAGGGTTATGTCAAGGCATGAATATGCCAATGCATGAATCAATGTAGGGCTATGTCAATGCATGAATGCATCACAGCCCTAACTAGGTAATGGCATTAAGGAGATATACATGCTGCATAGTATAGATTACTTTAAAAAAGAAACTTTAAAAAACGTATATATATATCTATCTTATATTATAGTACAACAGCTTGCGAACCACTTGGGATTTCTTGACTTTGAGAAACAATAGCCTAGTCTATAGGGAACAGGTTGGGGGGTGGAGGGTGGGTCCGACGTAAAAGAGAACAAGTAAGAGGAATTCACATGAATCAAAAATAGCAAGAATAATCTAGAGATGCACAGACAGTTGCACAATACAAAGACAGGGTACATGACACAGTACATGCAAGATTTCATGATGTGAACATTAGCTGTGCAATTTATACAGGATAATTACTGTATAAAAATGCACATCAGCATTCATGGTAAAAGGACACCTCGGTGGGTGTGCAGAGCTCACATAAGGTTACTTGCTAAATATGTTTTAGCTGTGTTATGAATATTTTAGTGTCAATCATAGCTATGTGTAGCTTCCTAAGTTGCTAGTTCGGTAAGTGAGTGTAATTGACTGATATTCACACTCACACACACACACACACACACACACACACACACACACACACACACACACACACACACACAAGCACATGAATGCACATGCCTACGCACAAACACACACACATACACACACTCACACACACATATACCAGCACACACAGACACGCACACACACAGACACACACAGCCTAATTTCTTGAAGGGCAAACAATGGCAGGTGCCAGGCTTCACTTTGGGCAATCTCTGACAATCACTAATCCTTAGCCTCTTATTATGAACCAGCTCTCTTATAGCCTTGAGAGGCAGTAGAATGGACTTTAAAAGTATAGTATGTGGATTTCGGTAAACAACTCCAAAAGACCCTTTACCGCTCCAACCAAAAACAACATTTTAGCGAAATCCCCTGAGTCTCCCATTGACTTCATTGGGACAAGGGCTTTCTCCAGTCTCCGTATAAAAGGGATAATCCCTTCTCCATATTACAAAACCGTGAGTGTGGAAAAGGCTGTTATACATTTGCTGCTCTCGCCGCCAACTCAGATCTGCCTGTCACCACCCCCTTGTAGCAGTCAGTGGGACCTCTTGCTGTAGTTTCCCAGAGTAAGTTTCAGGAGGGGAGTAGAGGAGAGGGGAGGGGAGGGGAGCACTGATGGTCCTTCTTGTCTGCTCTGGTGCGGTAACTGTGTACAATGTGACCAGCTGTGGGAGTAATCCTCCTTTCATTCCATGCAGATACGGTGCAACATGGCCACGTTTCCATCTAATATGCTTGGCTTGCTGTCACTCCCCAAATCTGGACCTCTTGCAGGTGGTTGCATCAGAAGCCCCCCCCGCCCACCCAACACACACCCCCACACAAATACACAGACACACTCCTTATATTGTTATGGCTGTAGCCCAGTACACTCTTCCTGGCATGTGTCCAGAGTTTTTTCAGCACTACCTCTTTTAAGAAGCAAAAGAACAAACAAAAGAAAGTTCCCACAGTTTGTCATCAAGCCTTTTTTTGGTAACACTTTAGAAAAACTACTCCCTATAAATCATGTATGATTGTATTTCTTAACTCTTAATAAACACTTTGTTCATCATCTATTAACCTTTATTTTCACATTGTTTCTCATTAATAAACCATTTATAAACATATTTATATTCTTTCTGCTTGTATGTTGGCTGTCTGTTAGTATAAAAGTAGATTGTGATTATATTTGTTTGGATATGTGCACCTTTTTTAAACTCTTCTTTTATGCTGATTTGCAGCCAACAGACAAGAATCCAGAATATAAATATGTTCATAAATGATTTTTGATGAGAAAAAAATGTGAAAATAAAGGTTAACAAATGATGAAAAAAAGTGTAAATTAAGTGTTAAAAAATACAATTATGGGGAGTAGTGAGAGTAAAAGTGTTACCCTCTCTCTTTTTCTTTTTTTTTTGCATCTGTTGCAGTGGTTGTGTGCACTTGGCCACTGTACTCGAAGAAGCAGTGAGGCAGAAGAGAAAATGAAGAGGAGGGGAGCGCTCCTCTTCTCTCCCTCGCTCGCAACTCTGAAGTGTCACCCAAGTAGCGGTCACATGGGGACTTCTTTCAATAAAGTGCGATAGCTGGAAATAATTGGTTTCATCGCACGCTCTTACACCCCTTATGATAATCTCTGATTTCCTGTGGTATGTATTAAAGTCTGCCATTCTGGCTCTTAATATTCAAACGCACTGAGAGTTCTATTTGAACCGATCTCTTTCCGCTCTCCGAAAATGAAATGGGCTCACTGCAATCTACAGTGTCACACTGGCAGTGGGGGCCAAGCACGTCTGAAAGCACTTTCTGAAAAAAAAGACCCCCCCACAGAGAGAGGGATGAAGGGCTGCGTTTTAAGACAAAAATCACCAGGAGATTTCTGAATGAGATATCACCCCTGAGCCTTCAAGGAAGGCCCTATTTACAATTCAGCCAACAACATGTAATCCAGAAAGAGAGGCATGCTAGGAAAAGGATGGAGATAGAGATAGACAAAGACGGAAAGACATGAGAGGGGGGATGTAGTGAGAGAGTTTAATGGCTTTAATGAATGCTTCTTCTGATGGATACATCAGTAGATTCAGTCATACACACGCGCACGCAGAGTGGTGCTACACTGTTTTATGTAATGCACTGGATTAAACTATCACTCGCACACTTCCTGTTTTTTTCTCACTGTCTGTAGCTCAGCTCTTCTAATTTAATACCAATTAAGTTCTCACAGTTGAACTGCACTCCTACAAGCTTCAAATAATTTGCTTTCAAAAAGAAACCTAAAAAGATGATTAAGTGCATTAAAAAATAATAAAGGGATGATCATGTTCTGCTGCAATATCACTGACAAATGATGTCCTTCAGCTGACTCCTGTGAGAAGAAGTCCCTGTTAGTGGGCTTTCAATCTACCTTTGGGAAAATAGGGCCCTAGTCCTGACCTGCGGTGGATTGGGCCCAGCTTAGCACTACACTGCACTGCACTGATGCCTGAGATGCATTCTATCTACCCCGCAGTCTTTAATCCATTCTCTCAGATCTGGCGTGGCCAAGCCATTATAGCCATTGTATCTGAGGCCAGACACATGCTTCTGTGATGCTCAAAGGCACTCTGGCTTTCTGGAGCTTCTCTCCCTAGTGCTCTGTCCTTCCCTCCTTATATTCCCCTATATCTTCTCTCTCTCTCTCTCTCTCTCTCTCTCTCTCTCTCTCTATCTCTCTCTCTCTCTCTCTCCCATCTTCCCTATCTGGCCACACGGTTCACTATGGCAAATGGGGGAGAAACCTGCCTTGGCAGAACATCAGGCAGCGTTCCTGAGCTGGGCTCAATGAGGCATTTCAATTAGACACGATTAGGTAATTATGGATGAGCTCTTTATAGGGAGACATTTATTAGGAAGGTCAATTGCAATGCCTTTTGGATAAGGGTAAGAGGCACCCGCCTCTCTTGCTTTTATGCCCCTGTTCTGTTTTGTTATGCGGTTTATTTGACTGTCACAATTGCAGATGGTTTGTTGTTACTGTATTGCGTAACGCTCGCATACTGCAGATGGCATTGTTTAGTGGTTATTCGGGATAAAGAGGCCTTTAAATCTGCCTACCCTGAGATGCGTCGTTAAAATTACTTTCACAAAACTGCGCATTAATGGGTGATGACGGCACTGTGCCCACGGCAAATGGCCACAAGATTGCTTGCAGGGTGTGTGTGTGTGTGTGTGTGTGTGTGTGTGTGTGTGTGTGTGTGTGTTTGAATTTTGTGTGTGTGTTTGCAGGGTTTTACTGGAAGCATCTGCAGGCATCCGTAGTAATTACGTTCCAAATGCACAAGGCGTTGGGAGATTTCAGGTCCAGCCCACCGGCCCCACCCCTGCCTCCCAGCCAGCACTGCCAGAAAAAATAAAATAGGTGCCTACAACAGCCCGCTTTCTGGCAGGGTTTCCCGAGACTTCAGAATTAATATTTTCGGACAAGTTTGGGTTAGCAACAGATGGATGCAACCCAAGCCAGCGTGGCTGCATCTGCTGGGCTAACCGCAGAGCCGTCCCCGGGCAGACTTGCAACCCGCCAACTGTTTCCAGACATCGAGGTGGGCAGCTCTCCGTTTTTTTACACCAACTTTGTAGAGGGAAGAGACGGAGGGGGATAAGTGCTGGCACATACAAAGGTCAACGCATGCGATGGATTAAATATTTTACCAGCTATTAGAAATAGTCTACCACACACAGACACACTTGCACTCCAACACACACACACACACACACACACACACACACACACACAGAAGCAAACACACACTTGCACACACAGTCATGAGTGCCCAGAAATCTGCATGGTATCGCTCTCGTAATAGAGAGGCAGTAAAAGTGCTGACACGAGAATGGCCCCATAAAGAAACTGAGAATTTCATCCGCCACGGGAGGCTTGAAATCTTCTGCAATTTTCCAAGATGGGCTAAAACGAGTCGTTACTTCTTTTCTTTTTCTTTTTTTCTCACCCTTCCACCCTTCCTCCCTTCCTCTCTTCCTCCCTTCTTCGTCCGTCTTCCTCTAAGCGCTGTCGGCACCTTCTGGATGAGTGACGGTTTATTGCAAAGTGGCAATTTGGCCCTTTTCAGTGAGCAGGGGGGTCACCGTGTGCAAATGCGGGTTAAACACAGCCGGCGTTAGTGGCGCACGGTGGTGGGCAGCCAAGACAAGACCGTAGCATTCACACCCAATAATGTCAGCCACCCACTCATCATGAAGGGAGAGGCGCGGTGTCGGTGTGGGTGGGTGTAGGGGGGTGGTGTCTTTGTGTGTGTGTGTGGGTGTGTGTGGGGGGGGGGGGGGGGGTGGTTAGAGGGGAAGGGGGTATATCAAAACCAACTGTCAAGAGACCATACAAGCAAATGGGCTCTGTGCCTGGATGTTTCAAAGGTGCGTCAGAGTTAACTTTGGAGTGCGCGGGGTAATTGTCCCTGGCATTTATGAAATAAAGGGCAGGCATCCACACCACCGCTTCGCTGCCGCACTCCTTTTCTTCATCCTCCATCGCCACGTGGGTGGTGGGGGGGGGGCGCAGCGAAAGAGTGCAGCAATTGGCTCCCCTGTTGGCAATTACACCATCAGCACCCACCAGGAATGACGATGACGAAGGCCGCAGAGATTAGGATGCAAGTCTTGCTGACCCCCCCGTCTTTTCCCTGTCTCTGTCTCTGGCACAGGCTTGGTGAAGCGACACCGAACGGAATTGACATCGGCGGCAAACGCAGGCTAGCGTGACATGGCGAGCTAATCTAATCGCGCTGACCAGCGTCACCTTGAGCGGCTCCTTCTGTTCGGGCCACTCCCGCCCCTCACAGTGCTTCCTGCCTGACCGAGAGTGACAGAGAGGACGGAGGGCCCCCCCATTCCAGCTGTCATTTAATTAGACAGCTATTGATATCTTAATCTTTCCATGTACCAGGGTAGAATATTAGACAGATTTATTTCATCAAGGTAGCTGACTTTTCTCCCCTAGACTAGTGCGGGAGTCATAGTTACATTATGTATTTTTTTTTTATCTGCTAGCATAACTTCCCGGACTTAAGACCTCTGGATAAGGAGCTGAATACATTATGTCTTTGTGTCTTTGACAATTAACTTTTTGCTCTCTGGCTTTCATTTCTGGCTTAAAAAAAAGTAAATCATCAGGAATTTATGTGTGGGGTCAGAACTGGTTATCTTTGCTCAATGCAGGCTTTCACTGCTTACTGGGACAACCTCCGATGGTGACAGTGTGAGTGTGTGTGTGTATATGTGTGTGTGTCAGTGTCTGTGTGACAGTGTGAGTGTGTGTGTGTATATGTGTGTGTGTCAGTGTCTGTGTGTGTGTGTGTGTGTGTGTGTGTGTGTGCGTGTGTATGTGAGTGTGTGTGTGACTGTGTGTGAGTGTGGAGTGTGTGTACTGTATATGTGTATTTGTGTGTGTGTGTGAGAGAGAGAGTTTGTGTGTGTGAGTGTGTGTGTGTGTGTGTGTGTGTGTATGTGTGTTTGTGTGTTTGTGTGTTTGTGTGTGTATATGTGCTTGCGTGAGGGGGCTTTGGTTTCCAAGGCCTGTAGATCCTTGCTCATTAAAGTCCAAGCCCTCACGCTTCCCCAGGGGAAATCAACAGTGGCAGGGTCTAAGGATCTGGGGGCCTGAAGGTCTGGGCCTTTCAGCTGTCAGCATCAGCCAGGGATGAGAAATATCCCAGCAGCAAGCACTGGAGGTGGGTCAAAAGGCAAAGGGGTTGGGCTTGGAGGTGGTAGAGGGTACATGTTAGCCTCACAGGCAGAAATGGGAATAATAGGGGTCAGTCACGATAGATGTAAACGGACATCCTCTCCCTTTGGGCGGTGGGGCGTTAACACTCATTTTTTTTGCCCCTCCACAAACATGCACGCATACTCATTTTTGTAACACAACTGGAATTGTAAAGGCAGTCGAAATTACAGCTTCAACAAGATTTGTTTTGTGTGTGTGTGTTTGTGTGTGTGTGTGTGTGTGTGTGTGTGTGTACAGACAGACCTCCTAATGGATTGATTCATGGACACAGAGCAGATCTATATATTGTATGCAAAAGATGGATGGGTGTAGAGACAGATGGATGGATAGATAGATGGAAGGATGGTCTGAAGATGGAGAGAATCTAAGGAGGAGAGCGCAGTGAAGTTACTGAGGTTGGCATGCCAGATGTACTATAACAAAGCACACAGCAACACAGCTTTGTCAGATGTACTATAACAAAGCACTAATAAGCCACAGCCTTTAGGCTATACACTCTGTCATGCAAACAAACTGCTTTAAAAACTCCACGCCGTAAAGTAGGTAGCACTGAAGGACTATGCATGGTTAATATAGGAACAAAAAAATGAATGATACTAATTTATTGGAATATTCATAAAAAGCTATATAAATGGTAATGTATAAGTAAATATTAGCAGTCAAACAGCCCCTTTGTAATCTTCCTGTTGTGCATACACCTCACGTTCACTGCACTGCCCGGGTCAGCCTCACATAAATGAACTGAATTACATTGGTGTGATGTTTTTCCCCAGGTATTTGTAGTCATTTCAAAAAGGCATGAAATTGATGTAACGACTGCTTTTGACACCTGCGGCAAAAAAAAGGAAAAGAAAAAGAAAAAAGGAAAGTAAATCCATTGACCTCAGCAGAGTCCCACTTTGTGGGAAATAACAAATAATAGCAGGTGTTCTTTCCTTGTAATGGAATGATTTATTTAGGGGAAAACGCTTGCAAATTTCTTATGAAACAAAATGTTCATTTTTGTCCAACCAAGAGAATAATGATATTGACCTAGACAGAGTATACGAGGGACGCAAACCACATGAGAAGCGAAGAATAAAGGAGAGGATGTGCAGAAAAGATGCAGCGTAAAGCATGTAAGAGTTTGTCAGTGGCACCAAACGCAAAGTGGCTGGCTGCCTGTGCAGCCGTAATGGATCTTCCCTGCGAGCATCTGTGTCCTCCTGGCCAGTGTATATTCTTGAAAGGAAACGGTTTCCTGCTTTCATTTTTATTCTGGCCCTTAGAAAAAGACACATGGAGCTTTTGGCCCTGACACAGCACTTTCTCCTGGCATGCTGCCTCCCTCTTGCTGCCTCCCTCTTTTGCTATGTGTGAGACAGGCGGACGGGAGGAATCCATAGTTGGAGGGCACAGTCCCTGGCGAGTGTCATGCCGTGTGTTCCCTTTTAAAAGCCTGCTCGAGGTTAAAGTCATTAAGAACAAAGGAACTAAAAAGATGACAAAAAAAAATCAAATGTCATTTCTTCCTTGGGGTTTTTTTTTGTATTGATGAACATTTTAAGCATGTCAAATGTTGTTTTTTGTTTACGCAGCAATGAAGGCCATTAGACACACATTCCTCTCGGGGTTTCTGACTATGCGACTGCTGTCTGACTTTATCAGAATGACAAATGGCTTTGTTGCCAAGTGAAGTCTCCCTATGCAAAGGGAATTATCTTGCTTGCAGACACAAATGAGTTTAATATATAGTAAAGGAGGACCAATCAAATGTCAAAAGATGGATCAATATATAACAAAAAACATCTTTGAGTTGTAGCTGAGGCTGTGTAAATGAAAGCCTGCGTAGATTCTGCCAGGAAGACTCTAATGCACTTTGCATTCGGCCAATCAGCAGCCGCCACCTGCTAATGCTAATGACACACACACCTATTTAACCTCGCCTACACCTAACGACCCTACCGAGGACCCGCCCCCGATTGTGTATCGGGCAACAGCCCGCATCAACGGGGCATAGCATTGTTGTGACATTGCATTGTTATGACACTACGCCATTTCATATTGCATTCAATTACTCCGATGCCATTGGACTGCAAGAAATGCTGTCTTGTTTGTGACCTTGCCAAACTGTTAAGCACTTTGAGCTGCATCTTGTATGTATGAACTGTGCTATACAAGTAAAGGTTATTATTATTATTACCCCCACCACCACCAATTTGGTCCTAGTCTACCTGTCCGGCCGGGGGGTGTCTCTGGTTCCTGCTATATGGCGCGGCAGGATCTGTCGGACCCCTCGACGTTAGACCCGGGCTGATGACTGGACCTCCGCCAAAGAATATTTGCTTCTGCTAATCATTGTCAAACCTATCATTAAATTCCTTAAAATTATTTGCCTTTCTCTGAGTCTTTGTGGCCAAAATGTTATGCGTATGTCAGGCATAACAGGCATAAGAGGATGAGGAGGAGTACCTGAATCACTGATTTTCTGAGAAGGAAGATGGAAACATTTACTAGCAATTGTGACACACTTTCCTAATGCATTAAAATTAAGGCCTTTTTTGTTCCATAAAGCAGGTTCTTTTATTATGTGGCTTGGGTGAATCATTTGTAACTATAATTGTATGTCATTTTCAGAATAATCATTAAGATAAAACAACAAGAAAAACATGGTGTCTAGCAAAAGTACAGGTTCTGGGAACACTTTTGCTTTCTGGTGAAATGACATTTAAAGGTAATTTTAGTGAGAGGCTGCTGTGGTCAGGCAATCTCCATTTCTTAGCGTTTTCACCACTAAGTGCACCCATGTGCTACATTGGCCAAACTGTGCATGCCCAATTATTCCTCTCTGCAAAGCCATTACACTTTATATGAGCCAAGGCAGAAGTGCTCATTATAAATGAGATAACCTTGACTTTCTTGCTCTCTCTCTCTCTCTCTCTATTTATTCTTCTCTCTATTCCTGTCTCTCTCTCTCCCTCTTTTTCCCTCTCTCTCTCTCTCTACTACTGTCTCTCTCTCTCTCCCTCCCTCTCCGTCTCTCAATTTCTGTCTGTCCCTCTCTCTCTCTTCTTGATATGTCTCCTCCATTGTCTTTGTCACTCTGTCTATGTCACATAGTGCCCTTGTCTCATGTCTCTGAGCCATGGCCCGCTCTTTATGTTTAAACAGGAAAATTACGCGTCGTCAACTTTATGCTCTCTCTGCGGCTTCCGTCCTCCTCCGGATCCTTCGGCCGCAGCCCGCGCCTCAGAATCGCAGCCTCAGCACTTTAGCCTCGCTAACGTCCTTGATTTATTCCCCAGATTTTTTATCTCCCTCACTCCCTACATCACCGCCACCACCGCCACCGCCACCTCCACCGCCACCTCCATGTCCTGCTCTGCTCTGCTCCACTCTGCTCTGCTCCGCTCCTCGTCTGCCTCCACCGCTACGTAACCTCCTTCAGGCGCTGCTCTTCTCCCTGTGCAGACCACGCTGCTAATTAATCTCCGCTGCGGAGATAATGCGCCGAGATGGCCATATTTAATTAGAGGTGCGATTGGAGAAGCTCAGGAGCTGCACTGACCTCCATGCAGCACAGGGGGAGGATGGTGGATGGGTTGAGGTGGAAGTGTGTGTGTGTGTGTGGCGGAGGGTGTTGTAGGGCTGCTGGGTTGGTGTGTGTGTGTGTGTGTATGGGGGGGGGGGGTCATCTCAGGTCGGTCTGACTTGTGCCAGCGAGCCTGCATGGGTCAGACACTAACTGCTTATATGGGTCAGGAGAACGAAAGGAATGGTGCGAGTCACAATAATGTCCCAGTTGTGAGTGTGTGTGTGTTCTTGTGTGTGTGTGTGTGTGGTGTGGGTGTGTTCTTGTGTGTGTGTGTATCAGTAACTCCCTTGTGTTTGAAGGGCGCTGCTGAAACACTGAGCCCCATAAAGCAGTCAGTCAGTTTTACCTCCTGTGCTGTTAAAATAGAATAGACTGGCCGCACAGAGTGCCCCCTGTGCCAGGACATCCAATGATGCACTGCGGCGTTGGTTTAGCCACGGTGGCAATAAATAAGTTAGTGTTTGGGAAAACTTAAAAGTACTCCGCAAACATTGTAAGCTCATCTAAAGTGGACAGAATGTAGTTACATACTTTTTGGCCTACAATAAGTAGATACAAAAATAGAAAAGCTGTCCCGCATACAAACGATTAATGTGGATCAGTGAAGCAGTGAAATATCTACTGTCACAGCATAGTTAAATGATACATACTGTTCATCACTTCAAAGAAACAAAACAAAAAAAACTAATTTCAAAGCTGTTCTCATAAACAAAGAGTGTGACACCATAGCCTCTTCATCCTTACCCAATTTCTTTCAATGGCCCCTGTGTTACACTCCAAAGCAGAATGTTCCCTTGTTGACCAATTAACACCATTGCATTCATGTGCCACTTGATAAGGGAGTTAGCCATGGAGCACAAATCACAAACAAGCATGAATAACCAGTGCCTTTTCTTTTGCCTAATTTCCTTCTCTCTTTTTTGGGGAAAAATATGCACAAAAGGCAAATTAATGGCCGTCCTTACACTGACTTGTTTTTCCCCTCTTTTAATACAGAATAAAAAAATAAAAAAAACTTTGAACTTGCACTGATTAGGAATCTTTATGGGTTGTGCAGTAACGCAACTTCAGAGCTCATCCAGATTAAAAGTTCACACTTGATTACCCTGCACTGCTGCTTGCCTCTGGCCACAACAAAACACAGTCTGCATACATGTAGCAATAAGTCTACATGCTTATTTGATTAGCAAAGATGTATTAGACACCATATAATGAATGGTACATTGTTCAAGACTTTGTGCATTTAATTATGTGTTAAAAACAGAACCCCCTACCCCACGTCAACTGAACAATAAAACAAAACAACTGAATCTTCTATGAAACAAAATAAATCACTTCCTTATTATGCAAATTCTGCAAATTACAGATGTACACCATGCAGAGCCTGCATTGCCTCTTTACAGTTACATGAATTACTTCACAGAGAGAACTAATAATAAAGTAATATTAAAACGTAATTTTCAGGCACCATTTTGTATAGAGTAAAATATATGCAATAGCCTCCATTACTCTTAAAAGGTTTATTTTGTTCACAAATTGTGTAAAATCTGCATTAGTGAGCACTTTGTCTTTGCCGAGCTAATAAGTCCAGCGTACAGATGTGGCATAGTAGCATGCTGATTAAATAGCAGTAGCGTTGACCAGGCGTGCCTTCAACGGGTCAGAGAGAAAGCCACTTTAAAATTTGACATCTCTATTTTGTTGCATGAATTTCAAGCGAGCGCACGATTGGCATGCTGTAAGGCTAGAAAAGGCAGCCATGAACTGAATGGTAATTTCACCACCTCAAGTGGCCATTTCAAAGAATTTAGCAGTACATCTAACCAGCCTTCCAAACCCCAGACTACACTTAACCACACCAGCCGAGAGCCTCCCCATCTGGCCTCTCCACCTGTAAGATCAATACTGGACCATCCACCCAAGCTAAATGGACTCTGTGGAGTCCTCAGGCCCATTGTCATGCCATTCATCCATCACAGACACTGGGCTGCATGTAGTAGCATGAATGATGTGTGGGCCCTCTGTTGCAATGATGTTGGCATGGCCTGCATACTAACCAGGTATTGTTGGCATGCTAGATTGGCGTGTATGACCAAGTGGTTCAATTCCAGCCAAGGTTCAGTAGCTTTGCATAGCCTGTGCAGCTTTGAAAAGGTGTGGAACATCCCTCCACAGGCCCCAATCAGCAAACGGAACTAGTTGCTACGAAGGAGATGTGCCATGCTGCATTAGGCATGTGGTGGTCATACCAAACACTGGCAGCTTTTTCCACCACCACCACACAGAATTTATTTCAGTTCCTAAAGGATAGAAGAAGAGGGATCTTTTCATTTAGCTAATGAAAAAAAGTGAAAATACAAGTGTTGCATTTTTTAAAATTTTTGGTTGAGTGTGCTCAATTGCTGGAGAATTATAAATGGCAAATGATACATAACCATGTCAATCAATTAGGAGCAGCAATCTGTTTTGTTTGTGATTTAATTTACTGTATGATGATTACAATTTAATTAAATTAAATGCAATTAACATCTTTGCATAGTCATGATAAATCAGCTTCTTAAAAAACATGTTTATATCACCTTTGTTAAAAGCAAAAATTCTAATGAGGACAATATACACAGCTGTCAGATGAAAATGTAAGGTTTTCAGGACAACATGAGTGGAAACACCTGATGAAATTGCAACAAATGTGAATAAATCCGTCTCCAACCTCGGTCCACTACATCCTTTACAAATCGGGCTTCGTTATAGACAGCAAATGTCTCTAAGCTAATGTTTCATAACCACTCATCATCCATCTCCAATAGATCTACTAAAGAATGGATGCATAAGATAAAGCGTATCTTGCCAGGTGTCCATTTAACTCACTTACACCAGTAATGCATCTTCATAGAAAGTAATTTTCAACAAAATGGGGATCACCGGACAC
>CM059285.1:21024165-21039165 GCA_030347295.1 Setipinna tenuifilis
CGCAGCACCTGGAAGCCCCCATCCCCCGACTTCCGTCAACACACAAGCGTGGAGTTGTTGCCGGTAGGCAGTGAGGTGGGCAGTGAGACTGTTACAGTGTTTAGAAGTTTGTTTTCTCATATACTGAGTAAAAATGGTTATTTGCGGTGTCTATAATGGTGTCTTTTCACCTTTCACCGATGTTTTGCCAGTGCCTGCTTTCCCGGAATATAGTCCACCATCTACTATATGCCACTTGGTCAATCCCTTCGTGTTAATTTGCATTGTCATTTGTACTCGGTGTGAATGCACAGGTCACGAGAAGGAATTACAAAAAAAATTGAGTGAATTAATTCACAATTTGCTGGTTGGTAACACTAGATTACAGCGACTATGCTAAGATAAGCTAAAGTCAGTGCTGCCAAATCTGGACAATGGCTGGGTCTGCTAGAAAACGCTTCTGCTCACTTATCCAACTCTAGGGATTGCGGGGAGAAACTCAGTTTCACCTGGAGGTGGCGTATTCCTTTAAGGAATATGACAAGTTGTCATTTCCTGGATAGTCTCTAGTCATTGCCAGATACTGGAAAGCTTGCCTTTAAAGAGTAAAAGTCCTACCATGTATTAATTCTACCTTTACGTATGAGATCTTCTACTGGACTGTAGAGGAAGAGGAATAGAAAGAGAATCAGGTTTGCTCTGCAGTCAGAAAGATGGAAAATCAGGGTGACAGACCTCTCCACTTATCACTGGCTGTCTGGATTATTCAATCTTATAGGAACAACTGGTTTAGAAAAACAAAACTTGTTTAGAATGCTCATGCTGACTTGGCTGCCATTTGGAGTTCTATCATGGCGTTTAACTTATCTGGCCTGATTTCAGTCTGCCTTGTTGGCAGTGCAACAGTGGCTTGTCTACTGAATGACAGTTTTGTTGCTTTTTCACTCTCAGCTGCCTGTGTGAATAAAAGAATAGTAAACAGATTGGATGAGTTTAATGGTAGGACTTTAACTTCCTGCAGCTTGCTTACCCACCTCTGGCCTTTGCATGGATCAGGTTTGGGTCTATTCTGAAAAATGACCTCACTTGTTCAGATGTGCCAGTAAGCAGGTTTGCATCCAACATTTTAATACACATTTTGACCATTCAAATAAGAAATCCTACCAGAAAAAATCACTACAGTTTGCGTACAGTTTGCCTAGCCACATTACCATGAATGAGCGTCACTGAGGCAAACTGACTGGATGGAAATAGAGCTATTGGATCTCTCTAGTGTGGCACCAAGCTGATAGGCAGCAGCGGGGGTGTGCTACCTAATGAGCTGAGCCAGCTGTACTGGACTGGACTGGGGAGGCTTTGGTGTCAGAGTCCAGGAAGAGGAAATTCGGTTGGGCAGATGCAGGGTTGTTTTGTCATCCAAGGGTTGTACTGTAGTTCAACCCAGCCAACCAATGCCCCCCCCCCCCCCACCACCCCAGCGGGAGGATCAGCGGGAGATTTTTCTGTTAAGATTGCTGTAAGGGCTCGTTCATAGAGATGTGTGTGTGTGTGTGACAGGGATCTGCATGTACATCCTGTCTATAAAAAACTTAACATTAATTTTTAAAATTTCATGTCATTAAATTTCATTTAATTTTCAAATATTTGACTTTCCAGAAAATCCTGCTGAATATTTATAATGTTATCCTAGCTTTGAGAGGTAGACGTGCGTGTGTGTGTGTTTGTGTGTGTGTGTGTGTGTGTGTGGACAGAGAACACAGTAGGAGACATGGCCTCTGAGGAACTCAACAGGGGTCAAGCAGACTCAGCAAAGACATCACTTTGTTCCATCTCTTTCGAGGCAAAGTCTTTTGCCTTTTTAACACGTCTCACTGATCGAACCCGGATGCTGCATGCAAATAAACTCAATTACACAGTCAGACAGGCTTGTTTGAAAACAAATACACACAACGAAAAGCTCTTGCTATGAAGAGCAATTAGGATTACCATTTTTAATCCATCAGTGGCTGGTGATCTTTTTTCTGAGAAGGGAGGCTTTGGTGTTATCCAAACAGGCTTTCTGAAGAGAGAGTCAAACAGAAGGGATGGAGTCAGCTGCTCAGCTGTGCAGTGTTCCACCCTCTGCCACCCTCAGCAATGTCAGTCTTAAAAGAGTTGAACTCTCACCTCCTCTTCATTGGTTTTTGTCTCTGGTGAGGAAATGCATGCCCACCCCACCCAAACCCCACCCAGGGACTACAACTGAACCTAAACATCCACCCAGCCGTCAACCAAGCCAGCCCTCAAAGAACGTTTGCCCAGAAAAAGTGCCCAAATGAATTATTTGTGGCCGCCTGTGAATTATTCACTGGCTTTCCCGGCTTTCTGACATGGAGTGTATGCATTATGGATCCCGGCAACATGCTTGGAGGGTTCCGCCATATGTCAGTGCACACGTCTCCACACGTTTCCACACTGCCTCCATCCTCATGGGAGGGGTGTGTGCTTGGGGGTGGGGGTGAGGGGGGGGGGTGTTGGGTGTTAGAAGTGAAGGGGTAGTTGGGGTTGGGTGCAGGGTTGATTACTGAGCATATGACCATGTGAGCATTATAGGGGGTGGGGATGGGGCTGGGGGCCTATGGCTTTTGATCTACTCTGCATTAGTCAGATTACAAATCACCCCCATGGGCTGTGCCTACAGTGTGCTTTCTTCATCTTTGGTTGGAGCCAGTCGTGTGTAGATCGCCATTCGAAAGAAGGTTAGATACGCTTAAACACTTGCTAATGTCTTCACTGAGACACTTTCTCATCTCGTTACTCAGTGAGCTGCCAGAACAGCAGCAGCAGAAGCTCCATCAACTGACATGACATGACTGGTCTTTTTTCACAAGTCATGTGTAGCTGGCCTTTGAGAATGTTGGGGTCCACATTGCTATACTGTAGGAGATGAGCATCTAAGGACAGAAGAGGAGAGGAGAAAGAAGAAGAGGAAAGAGAGTGAAGATGAGAAGGAGTGGGGATAGACTCAAGGGAAAGAGAAAATGAGCGAGAAAGGAGAGAAGAGGTGGTGGCGAGGAAAACAGAAGAAAGCAAAGAAAACAGAGAAAGGGATGGAAAGAGGACTTCAAAGGGTGAGACAAGAAAGGAGAGGATGAAAAGAGCGAGAGAGAGCGAGAGAGAGAGAGAGAGACGGAGGGACATGAGAGAGTAGCAGTTGCCGGGGAGAGAACCGGAAATCCGCATGGGCAGGCGAGAAGGAGAGAAGAAACCCAGCTGTCTGGGCTAAGTAAGGCTGACCCACTGGAGAGACGTTCTGCTGGGCATCGAGACACAGATCGCGCCTGACAACCGGAGACACCCAAAACCTTTATCACCATGCTAAAGTGCAGCTCCCTTGGACTTGTTGTTTTTTTTCCAAAGCATGTTAAGTTGAATACATTATTGTCAGAAATGACAAGCCTCAAGGCAAAAAAATGATTTTTTTCTCCCACTGAGTGTAAACAAACACAGACACAGACCACTGAAATGAAGCAAGAAGAGCTGGTGCAGGCTGAGAGAGAGAGAGAGAGAGAGAGAGAGAGAGAGAGCGAAAGAGACAAGAGGGTGTATGTTTGTGCAGCTCTTGTGCACACATTCGCAGGCACACAATGTCCTGCCAGCATAAGCTGTGGCCACCACTTTTGCAGCTCCTCGACAGGCCAGACTAATCTAATTACACACTGCACCACACATATTCTCTCACTGTCTCTCATACTTACATACACACACACACACACATACAGACAGCCACACACACACACGCATGCACGCACAAACACACATATACACATACATGCCCATACACACACGTGCACACATACACACATACACGCACAAACACACATGCATGCACACACACAAACACACACACACACACACACACACACACACACACAAACATACAGCTTAATTTGCTCCAACAAAAGGGCCAATCAATGCTAAAGAAGTGGCTTTGCAGCTGCTCTGACACCAGTCAATTGGTTATGTCAGTGGTCAGCTCAGTGCTCAGGCCTTGGCTCTCACTCAACCGAATTACTGCCTACATCAACAGACCGCACAAAGGACAGCTCTCATTCTTTATCTATCTCCCTTCCTGTCTCTCTCTCTCTCTGTCTCTCTTTCTCTCCCTGTCTCTTTTTGTCTGTTTCTATTTCTCTCTCTGTCTCGCTCTTTCTCTCTCTCTGTCTCTCTCCCTGTCTGTCTGTCTGTCTGTCTCTCTCTGTCTCTTTCTCTCTCTCTGTCTCTCTCCCTGTCTGTATGTCTGTCTCTTTCTCTCTCTGTATCTCTCTTCATCAATTCACCACTTTGGTCAGTTAAGCCAAATCAGCTTTGGTAGTTTGAAATCGTAAAAATGTGTCTCAGTTAGTTTGCAATAAATAACAGTGTGTTACAGTATGTGCAATGTGTTGCTGGTAGCATTTTATTGAGTTGTACACAGGCTCTCAAAAACCTAGCCGACCATATAAATGGTCTGATGATGAAAGTAGTATTTCAGTAAAACTAATCTGTCTCTCTTTCTAGTTTATGTTGGGGTTCATTACTGATGTCATAGTAACGACATCATGTCATACTTGTGTAAAATCCAAACATATTATTTTCCATTGACCCTGCTTTCCCCTGCCACTCCCATATCATTCAGGCTGTCACCAATGCAGACACACACACACACACACACACACACACACACACACACACACACATATATATATATATATACACACACACACAAACAGGCACCATGTGTCACATTCACACTCTTGCTGGCTTTCTCTAAATTCTGGGACATTTTATCTAATTTGCAAGTAACAGGGAGCCACTACCAATATGCAAAACACTCATTTATGTAACTTCCAGGAGACTTGGGAGGTCTGCAAATGTGTGTGTACTCTTGTCTCTGGGAGGAGCTCAACGTGCAATTTGTTGCTAAGTCAGTGGTATAAAAACAAATTATCCTCCCCATTTGCATGAAGAAAAAGCTAATTCTCATATCCCAGTATGACTGGGTTCATTTAAGTTTTGCAGTAAGGTAGTCAACTCTTTTGTTGTAGGCGCTCTGGCAGCTGCTGAAGCTCTCGCTAACTTTGAATTATTACTTTTTTCTTGTTGTTTATTTGTCTTGCCTCGTGTCAAATCTGTCTTCAGTTACTCTCTCCCCCTCGCTCCTGCTCTCCCTCTCCCTCTCCCAGCGCCCAGGCCCTGTCTGTGTGTCCCTCTCTAACCCACTTACCCTTTATCCAATTTCATCGCAATTTCCATCGTTCATTCCATTCAAGCCGTCTTTGTTCCCCTTCTCTCTTAACCCCACCATGTCCCTCTGTCTCCTGCTATAGTGCTCTCTCTCTCTCTCCCTCTCTCTCTCTCTCCCTCTCTCTCTCTCTCTCTGTACCTGCTGTTGCCTGCTAGTATCCACCACCTCATCACAAAATCAATACTCTCATATGGGGAGTCTGATATCCAGTTCCAGTTCTTTCCTCCTGAAGAAAAAAGAAAGGGTTGAAATGTGTATGGCGAAATGCGACGATGCAGCATTAGTCTATTAAATTAGAAAACTGTTGGCACTGTGGAAATTGTATTTACCTATAGTCAGAGAGCAGGGGGGACAGGGGGCCGGGGGCCGGGGGCTGGGGCGGGGGCAGATGGGAAATAAACAGGGTCGTAAAGAGCCAGTGGGGCCCGGCAGGGGAGACAGTGGTGCAGACACAGAGAGGAGACAGCAGAGCAGAGCAAAGTGAGGGACACGGCAGAAAAATCAACCCGAGTGCTGTGTGTGTGTTATCGGAAATGACTTTAGTGTATAAGTGTAACCTACGTGCAAGTGCACACACACACACACACACGCACACACACACACACACACAACCACATACACACCCATGTACACAAATATAACACACACTGGTGTACTCGGTACATGAATACATATAAAGAGTGCCATTCCACATACACTAGGCTCTCCTGCAGGGAAATAACTGTGCAAAGCACAAAGTGTACATAGTGAAGACAAATGCACATGCACACATCCACACTGGAGACTCATGTATGTGCCGGAATAAAACACAGGTATATATACAGACATACACACACACACTCACATGTGCACACACGCTTACACATGCGCACACATGGGCACTCACACACACACAGTCACACACGGTCACACAAACACACACACACATACACACACACACACATACACACACACACACACACACACACAGACATACACGCACACAGACACACACACACACACACACACAGCTCTGGGCCATTGGAGTGAGAGAGTTATTGCCTGTAGCGTGTGACCACTCAGCGGGTAGCAGAAGGATGGACGGCGAGGCTGAGGGCTCTATCTGCCTTCCTGCTGAGCTCATCAAGTTTTGTGGGAGCCACAGCTCAGTGTTTGGGCTACGGCTGCCGCCACTGCACTTACAGCACAGGGAGTCAGTGTGGGTGTGAGGCAGAGGCAGACAGCCGTGCATTGTGGGGCTCTGTGTGTGTGTATATGCCTATATGTGTATTAGATTAAGTCTTTCTGTGTCTGTGTGTGTGGGAGATTGTGTGTGTCTCGCTCTCTTTCTTTGTGTGTGTGTGTGTGTGTGTGTGTGTGTGTGTGTGTGTGTGTGTGTGTGTGTCTCTTTCTCTGTCTGAGTGTGTGTGTGTGTGTCAATGTACAGGTGTTGTAGCTATCATCGAGCCAAGTACAAAAAAGTGTGCACTGTGTTTACAGAATGCTTATTTATGCACAATTTCCATCCAAACGGCTTTAACAAGCAAAAAAAAAAAAAAGGACCGAAAAAAAAAAAAAACTGCAGCAAAAAACGATCTGCTGCAGAGCAGATCCGCTTGTCACCGCATCGCGTCGCGTTGAGCGCGCCTTTGTTGCTAACCTCTTAACCGCCGCTAATGCGGTGCTGCCGCCGCGCTGCTTGTTTGGTAACAGCCGCATTGATTACATCTGCGGGAGGCTGCTCCTCTGGCCCTGCTGGCCCTGGCTCTGGCCCCGGCCCCGGCCCCGGCCCCGGCCCCTGCCCGGCCCGCCGGCTCCACGGCTACGCCTGCACACTCATCGCTCACTGACAGATGAAATGCTGCTGTCCTCGCGAAAGCCGGCCGGCTGTTAATTAGCCGCTAATTAGCGAGGCGGAGCGGAGCGGGCACGGGAATGGGAATGGGCGCGGGAATGAGCTTGGGCGCGGGAATGAGCTTGGGCGCGGGTGTGGCTTTAAAGCTGCGGGGATCGTCTCTGGACCCTGTATACTGCAAAACAGGAGTGCAAAGGGGTGAAGGAGAGAGAGAGAGAGAGAGAGAGAGAGAGAGAGAGAGGGAGAGAGAGAGAGAGAGAGGGAGAGAGAGAGACAGGAATGGAGGTAAGTAGGAGAGGGAGGGAGGGATGAACTTGGTGGATAGATCAGTATTTCATAGAAAGAAAGTCTGTGTGTGTCTGTGTGGGTGTGTGTGTGTGTGCTTAGCATTTAAAGAAGGATCATGAAAACCCAGCCTGTGTTGTATAATACATCATGGCATTCATTAACAGTAGTAATTGTCTCTCTTACACTCTTAGGAAACTACTCCTACAAACACGCGCACACACACACACACGCGTACACACACACACATTCTCTCTCACACACACACACATATGCATGCCTGCGTGTGCACACACACACAGATACACAGATACACACAGACACAGATACACAGACACACACAGGCGCACACACACACACACACACACACACACACACACACACACACACACACACACACACACACACACACACACAAACACACACACACAGATATATATATATATATTCACACACACTGTAGGGAAGACTTAACTCAACTTTAATGATGTTTGCTCTCTTCCCTTGGCCTTCTGAGCTGTGTTACTCCTCTCCATGGCAACAGGCATTTAAAGAGCCCATCACACCCCAACAGATAGTGAATGTGTGTTTTTTGTGTGTGTGTGCATTTGTGTATCTGTGTGTGTATGTGTGTGTGTGTATGTGTGTGTGTGTGTGTGTGTGTGTGTGTGTGTGTGTGTGTGTGAACTCTAAGAACATATTTGTGAGTTATAAATGTTATAAATATTATAAATATATATTTTTACATTTAATGAAGAGAATGTGCTTTTAAGGTAAGGCAGGAGCATTAATAGAGGATTTTCTCATTGAAAGGAGAACCTGACACAGCACAGAAAAGTGTGTGTGTGTGTGTGTGTGTGTGTGTGTGTGTGTGTGTGTGTGTGTGTGTGTGTGTGTGTATTGACTAATTAGGGGCTGGGTTTTGTTTGCCTATGGGCAACTGTAGTGGGAGCATTCCCACTGGTGTAGCTCTGCATAGACTTCTGTTACTTACACACACACAGCTGAATATGCTCTCCTACACACACACACACAGCTATAGATGAATATGCTCTACTACACACACACACACACACACCTAAGACCTACACCTGAGACTCTCCCAGCATGCATTGTGAAAGTGTTCACACGAGCAGACATGGCAAAGCATAATGGTCATATTTTTTCACAAGTCCAGTATTTTTTTTCAGACTACAGTTGAAATTCCCATTTTACCCCAAGCCTCTATCGATTCCGCTCCACGGTGCACCCGACTAACACATGTCAAGTCATGATTCACTGACCCCCCCCTTCACCACACACACACACACACACACACACACACACACACACACACACACACACATGCCACAGGTAAGAAGACTTATCATTACACATTGACCAGTTTAATTTTCTGCATAAAAGTTTTATTGTGAATTAGGTGGGTAAGGACCCCCATGTTGGCAAGGCCGTGGTGAACACCGCAAGCCCACTCGCTCAGGCTTAGCAAACAGCCTGGATCAGAACAGAACGATGCTTATACAGCCACTGTTGCTTCTGAGTGCTTCATTAATAGTCCCCAGGGGCAGGGAGTACTGCTGAGGACTCCTGTGTGTAGCAGCCTCTGTCTCCGCCATGCCGCATCATTAAGGAGGGCGAATGAGATGGAAACCTCATGTTCGAATCGAGCCAACCTGGTGCCAAACTGCATCCTCGCAGGAAATACAGAATAAAGCTAGGGGGTAATAATAGTTGTATTATTATTACAACAACAACAACAACAACAACAACAATAATAATAATAATTACAATAATGGTCATTATTATTATTGCCATTGTTATTGTTATTATTATTTTTGTATAGAACAATTTGTTATCTGTTCTTTCAGCGAAAGCAGCCGAGGGAGTCCACTGTTATTGCTCCAAACCTCAATCTCAAAAACAAAACAATACCAGTGCATCTGTTTATTTGTGGAGATGTTATTTGTGTGTATGTTAAAATATACTCACTCCCTTACATGGGTGCAACCAGGATGGGGAAAGGTAGGTCGAGTCTAAGGGCCCAGCATTGACAAGGGGTCCCTTGAGAACACTACTAATATTTAGTATTGCTAACAAGGGGACCCAAAATGGTATTTCTTCCTAAAATATTCAGTGGCACCCCTGTGCTCACATACAGATACACACTTTCTGAATCATTTTTTTTCTACATACACAAAAAGATTTCCTTCCAATACACATACAACTAAAAATCTCTCTCTCACACACACAAACATGTGCATACATAAAGACATACCCAGAGATATACACACCTTAACTGAAACCACAAAGACCTTGACACACTTAAACATACAGACACACACAGGCACACAGACACACAGACACACACACATACAGACCTTGACACACTTACACACACATATGCACATTATGCACACAGGGTGAGGAGTGCGAATAGGCAGGCCAGTCTTTCACTTGCCTTGGCTTTCACTCTCCTAAACGGAGAGGCGCCTTAGATAAATAACTCCTGACAAACAACTTGGCACTCATTTCGCTCTCGCGGTACACTAATTACATTCAGTGCATCCCCACATCAGCCATATTTACGCTCCTTTGACTCCCCGTGCCCATATTAGGACACCAAGCGCTCCTTTGACTCCCCCGCGCCCATATAAGGACACCAAGCGCTCCTTTGACTCCCCATGCCCATATAAGGACACCAAGCGCTCCTTTGACTCCCCCACACCCATATAAGGACACCAAGCCCCAGCCAAGCTGCCAGGAGAAGGGACAACACCACGTTTCCTGGTGAGGGCCTTCAGAGAGCTTCTGAAAGCTTCTGTCCCTTAGCATCTCTCTCATAAGGTTTGGGTGACCCAGGATGAGTCATGGGGTTGGTTGATGAGGTGCACTAACAAGGGACTTGGGCTTGGGCAGGAGTTGGGGGGTACACAACAGAAGTGATCAGGCCTCCGCTGGAGGTGTCAGGAGGCTGAGGGAAGTGACCTTTGTGGAGGGTAAGGTGACCTTTGGGAGGAGACAGGTGAGACAGAGGGATCGGGGCACACGGCACAGCCGGGGGCTAATGACCACACCTTTTCATAGTTTACCTCCCCTTAATGACCTCAGCAGCCAGTGAACACTCATAAACAAACAAACAAACAAACATACACAGACCCACACACACACACTTTTTTCAGTATTCCTCTTGTCTCTTTCTTTCTCTCTCTCTCTCCCTCCCTCCCCTCCTTTCCTTCCCTCTTCCACTCTAGGTGTATTTGTGTATTCATGTGTATGTGTCAGCTACTTTTTTACAGGGTTCCCTCAAAAAAACTAACACCTTAAAACATGCACACACACTTACATGGATGCATAGTGGATGTCCATTGTGTAATTAGCTACTTATTATATCAGTAATAACTATATGCTAATGTGAACATGTAATGATATATGATTACCATTGTATTATATTGCATGACACTATTATGTAGTACTGAGTCAGTCCTTGAGAGTGGATTAGTAAGTAGAAGTGCTGTAGGATATAAATAAACATCCGGCTAATAGGCTCACTTATATTGTATTAACTCAGAGATTTTAATAACTCCGCCATGATATATTTTTAATACAAATCTAATCTACATCTGATTGGAGATGAAAGCAAAACATATTTGCGTCCGCCCGTTCCTGCTGCGTATCTGCACAGCCCTGCTTGTGTGAGCGAGTCACGTCAGTGGTGGACACACATTATAATTTTTCCTGAATAATTGAACAAACTTAGCCAGAAGAAGGAGATTACCCAGACATGCCCCAGATATTTAATAGCTTTTTGTCATGTGTTTGTTTGCTGTTGTTGTGTAAGTGTATGTTTTTTCATGTTTGCATTCCACAGTGAGTGGATGTCTTTGGTCTCAGAGTGAGGCATCAGAGAGGCTCATGGGAAAACTGAGCAGAGTTTGAGACCTTCAGTTTCAAGTTGGGAGTCCATATGGAGATCTCTAGTCTATTTATAGCTGTGTGCTGTATGCTAGAGCTACAGCATGGCTTCTGAAATCAAATCAAAGGTGGCAACTCACTGCAGAGCTGGTTTTTCACAACCAGAGTGAGGGTGCACGCAAACACACACACACACACACACACACACGCACACACACACACACGCACACACACACACGCACACACACACACACACACACACACATAAAGATAGATAGATAGATAGATAGATAGATAGATAGATAGATAGATAGATAGATAGATAGATAGATAGAATGAGGGCTGAGAACTGTTTCAGAACCCTTCTGAACTTATGTTGTGTTTAGATGTGTTCTGCTGAAAATACTGGGTAACTCAAAAGATAAGGTCAAGGTTTAGTTTGTGTTTGTCGGTATGGCAAGTTTTTTTATGCTGTTTGTATGTGTACTGTATATGTGTTTGTGTTAGTGTAGTGTGTGTGTGTGTGTTTGGAGGGGTGTTTGTGTGTGTGCCTGCATGTGTGTGTGTGAGTCCTTTATGCAAAGTCAAATTTATATGACACAGTCACTGCGTTCACATGGTGAGATTGGTTTGGTTTGGGATTGGTTCACAACGGGTGGTCTGTCCCCCAAGTCCCTGTTCACATGCAGTTCGTCTAAGCGGATTCGGCGAGAGTTCCGGCCCTTTCCGCTACGCTAGGCGGGGGCGCTGTAGTCAACTTCTATCTTTCTATTATTATCTTTTAATACAAGGAACGTCTCTTCCACGCATAACTCTTGAACCACTCATCCGCTTGATCTCAAATTTGGACGGCGTCATCATAATATTACCAGTGTGTGCAGTACCGAGTTTCGTGTTGTTTGGGCAAAAAATGCCAAAGATATCGGTCAAAACGTGCCGACCCAGCCATGACGACCCAGGCTGATAAGATTTACAATGCTAGCTGCTACAATGTTGGACATAACGCGACTAACGACACATAACTAAAATAATGGACATAACACGAGTAAACATTTGCCCACAACAAAGCTGCTACGTAGGTAAGATGTATCTTATCGTATACGCAACAGCAGACTACAGCACTGCACACATACGCCTACAGCAGACGACGCTTAGAGGAGACTGAACTTTTCACCTCTCATTCCGGTTATTACTCATAGCAAAACAGTGGCTAAAGAAAATCTTACAAGTCAGTCAGTGCAAATGTATTTACATAGCCTTCCCCTTTCACCTGATATTATTACCCACTTAAACAATAAGGTGGTCTAAACAAAAACGTAATACTCTGGCACATCTTCTATGGGCTCTGCACTGTTCCTACTAAATAAAGACAATAAACAAACTTTCTGGCGGCATACGAACATGGTGTTCCAGGAGTTTGACGCATTCGTGTACGTGTTGTGCATTCTGCTGTGTTAGAAAGTCTGTATGAAGGAACAAACTGCGTTTTTTATTTCGTTAATACATGCGCAATACATGAAAACCAATCCGATCCCGTTCACATGGCAGTCGAAGTGGTTTCGAAACAGCCCCGGCCTGGAGTCGCAGGGGGATCAGGAAAACCAATTCCAATCCAAACCAATCTCCGTTCACATGAAGCTGGTACAATCCCAAACCACTTCCAAGTGGTTTCGACTTGTCCATGTGAACGCACTCAGTGTGCTTAACCACAACTGTGCGTGCATGTGTATTTGTGCAGTTGTGTGTGCGTGTGTGCATGTGTGTGTGTGTGTGTGTGTGTGTGTGTGTGTGTGTGTGTGTGTGTTTTGAAAATTACCTGATGGAGCATCATCATCTCTGAGCTCTCAGTGATAAAAGGGAAACGTACTGGGCCATAAAAGACCCTCCTCTCCCCCCATGATCACGGCCATTAATCTTACTGCCAGCACTTCTCTCCCATTGGCTGAGCCAGAACAGGTCAAGGCCAATGACAGCCGCACACCCTCCACCTACCACTGGGGAGAGGTGTGTGTGTGGGGGTGTGTGTGGGGGGGGAGTGTGTGGGGGTGTGTGGGTGGGCAGATGTAGGCATTAGGTGTTCTGTGTGCCCTGTGGTACTTGTAAGGACAGCCATTTCTGAGAATTTGTCCGCTCTTTGCTTAATTGCAAGAAATGGGCCCAGCGTGGCGGGCAGTAGCGGTTAGGGATGACCGGGCCTAGAATGGGAGAGAGCCATTATGATAAAAGTTTTAAAGAACTTGTAGACTTTTAAAGCAAGGGTCTGCATCTATTAATTTACTGAGCTGGTTCTGGTTTATGCACACTAGCAGATGCAGACATACACACACACACACACACACACACACACACACACACACACACACACACACACGCACCCGCAGACACACACAAAAAAAAAAAAATATAAATAAGTATGAATTGAATATAGATAGATATCTGAGGGATTTAAAAATGGGATTACTGTGGAGGCCACTGTGTAGATTTTAGCCTTACAAGGGTCGTAGATGATAGTGCACATGTTTACGTTTGGACATTTAGCATTGTAGAGTCATTTTCCAACGCACTGCTGACCATGTTTAGTATATTTACTCCATTTACTGTCTTTAAAGTGGTGGGGGCTGCCATTGTTACTGTGGCCCACTTTCTCATGGCTCCACAACAGTCCACACCTCCCGCTCCCGAGGTGCCATTCCAGTCTGGAGCGGCATGAAAAGGAGCGGTAACTCCAACCCGACACGGTACACCGGCGACAAAACGAGGTCACTCCGACACGGCAGCGCTACGGCGGGCTCCCTGCCCCGGCCCCCAGACATCAGAGGGGAGCCTGCTGTGCAGATCCATATCACACCACGGGAAAGGGTGTGTGTGTGTGTGTGTGTGTGTGTGTGTGTGTGTGTGTGCTCCCTTGTGTGTGTGTGTGCGTGTGTGTGTGTGTGTGTGTGTGTGTGTGTGTGTGTGTGTGTGTGTGTGTGCATTTACACTCTCGAGACAAGCAGCCTTTAGTAAGGAGGTGTGTGTGTGTGTGTGTGTGTACTGATAGGGTGTCATGACCCATAGACTCAATGGCAAAGTGAGAGAGAGAGAGTAAGAGAGAGAGAGAGAGATAGAGAGAGATAAAGAGAGAGAAAAAGTGAGAGAGAGAGAGAGTGCGACACAGAGAGAGAGTGAAAGAGAGAGAGATAGAGAGACAGAGAGATAGAGAGAAAGAGAGAGAGATAGACAGTGAGAGAGAGAGCGACAGAGAGAGAGAGAGAGAAAGAGAGAAGATAGATAGAGAGAGAGAGAGAGAGACAGGGAGAGGGAGAGATAGAGACAGTAAAAGAGAGAGCAACAGAGAGAGAGAGAAAGATAGATAGAGAGAGAGAGAGAAAGAGAGATAGAGACTTTTCATCCATATCATTTACAGCTAGATAGAGCCAGTGCCTGCAGAAGCGCACAGGGAGGGGCAGAGAAAGACTTTGAACTGCAGAGACTCAGAGCCTCGCGGTCTGTGGTAGCGTCTTGAGCAAGGAGACCAAAGCGGAGAGCGTTAGGGCCTTCATTTGTGCAAATAGAATTCACTTAACCCTACACAGGGATAGTGCTGCTTTGAATCCTGTGATGCAGTACCTTTGCTAAAATAACTTTGAAAACCTTAGAATCGCAAAAAAAAAAGAAAACCCTTGTCAATTGGGGAGAGGATCCGTGTGAAACAATTAGGATCACATAGAGCCGAAAGTAAGGA
>CM059285.1:21051665-21084165 GCA_030347295.1 Setipinna tenuifilis
ACTACACAGCAAGATTGCTGTGGGACATCTGGGTACAGAATACCCAGGAGGCTCCTTTGTCTATCTTCCCTTAAGCACCCTGTTTACCTCAAGCACCCCCAAAAGGCAGTTTACATTGAAACCACACCTGTGTGGCAAGGAGTGTTGGGTGCTGGAGGCAGGAGCCCATAGTCACAAGGACCAAAAAGCCTAGATTTTCAGATCTTTATTAGGGTTATCAAACTCTGTTTTAGGACTGAGACCATCGAAATAAGACCAACCATGGCATGTAAATCTCATAGCATTATCCACAATATAAAATACCCTTTAATTCTCATATGCTGGTCATCAGGATGACCTGTGGAATTTCCCCACAACCAGATGTTGGCTGGACACAGATAAGAACACAGTAGGTGTGTGGCAGTTAATTGGAACACAACAAAGAGCTCTGGGTACGCACTCGGTTCCATTCTCGGGGAGCAAAATAATACACCAAATGGCCCTTTGATGACTCCTGTGGGGTTCATCACCAACACACAGAGATATGGTAATTCCTCGCTGCTCTGTTCTGCTGATTGAATCACCAGACCAATCGGAGCCTTACAGTGTGTATCAGTAATGGAAATTTACATAAGCCAACAGCCAATTGCTGCTGAAGTATAAAAGTTGGTGGAAGATTTCAGTTAATTTCCACCCCAGGTTCTGTATTTGTGTTAATATATTTGTGTGTGTGTGTGTGTGTGTGTGTGTGTGTGTGTGTGTGTGTGTGTGTGTGTGTGTGTGTGTGTGTGTGTTTGTGCATGCATTGTGCTGTTTTCGTCTAATTGGCTCAAAGATATGAAGTGCTGTAGTGATGATCTGATTAGCACGCCCTCATTAGTAAGGAGCGATGGCAGGGGGCTTTCACAAAGTGTGCTTTCCTGCTATTTTTGTTTGCCAAAAAGGTCAAAAGTCATCTCCCCCTGCCCACCACTGATTGATCGGTCGAGGGCAGAGTATATTAGCGCTGTCTCCATTCAGGAGCTTGTTGCCTTGTCCACCTTATCAGGGTCACTCTGTAAGGTCAGCATGTAATTACTCCCTATGCTGCTTGCTTACCGCACACATACACAGAGGCATGAAACCATGGTTGGTGACCCAGTTATGCTACATACACACACACACACACACACACACACACACACACACACACATACAGACACACGCACACAGACACACATGCACGCACGCATGCACACATACACACACACACACACACACACACACACACACACACACACACACACACACACACACACACACACACACAGCAGGTCATAGGTGTAATGGATGCAGTGTGCAGATCTATTCTGTGCAATTAATGCAACCACTCTCAAATGCACATGGCATGCTATTGATGCAAAAGGGAAGGGACAGAGACTGAGGAGATACTGTCCACAGAGGAGCAAAATCCACCTCTGTGTTGACCCCACATCCTCCAGCAGCAGTGAAGTCTCTTCTGTATCATTTGCCCTGTTCTCTCACCCCCTATGCACTCTGTGTTCCCACACCAAGCAAATATCAGGAGGGAAATCCAACCAAACAACATAAAACTGAAAATGGCTTTCTTCTTAAATATTGTTTCACAGTTCCCAGAATGCACAGGGGGAAGCCAGGCGAATAAGAGAACTTTGGATGAGGTGAGATGAGGAATTGTTGCAAAAAGTGTGTTTATGTGAACAGAGAAGTTCAACTTTAGTTGTAAGCAACTGGACTTCTTTTAGTAACTTGAAGACGTTTCACCTTTCATCCCAACGGCCTTTTCAGTTCTTTACATTACATTACATTACATTACACTTAGCTGACGCTCTTATCCAGAGCGACTTACAGGTATTTTACAGGGTATCAGTTCCAGTCCCTGGAGCAGATGGGGTTAGATGCCTTGCTCAAGGGCATTTCAACCATGGCTAGGGTGGGATTTGAACCTGCAACCCTCCGATCCCAAGACCCACTCCCTAACCACTAGGCCACAGCTGCCTAGTTCTTCAGAACTTTAGTTCTTTAGTTCTTCAGAACTAAAGTTGAACTTGTCTGTGAAGTTTTTCATTCATCCAGGTCATGTTAGTCAAAGGAGCTAAGTTGTAAGCAACTGGACTTCTTTTAGTAGCATGAAGACGTTTCACCTTTCATCCAAACGGCTTCTTCAGAACTGAACTAAAGAAGCCTTTTGGATGAAAGGTGAAACATCTTCAAGCTACTAAAATAAGTAATGTCAGTCCAGAACCAAGAAACATCATCACAGAACCCAAGTCATCCCGTCCTCAACCTCTCCTCTCTGTGCTGCAGTCAGGGAGAGTGTACCACCACCTGAAGGCCACTGTCGAGAGACTAGGGGCAAAGCTCCTTGTCCGCACTTCATTCGCATCTCGGATAAGGACATCGTCCCGGGGCCAGACGATACCCTTTAGTCACGGTTAAGAAACTCAATCCGCAGGGCTAAAAACTATGACAGACCTTTCAATTCCTACACTGCACTATTTCCACTGTGCACTTAGGTTTCACTCGCCTGCAACAGCCATAATATATTACCCTGCTGCTTTTGGCACTGGACAAACCTGTAAATCTGTATGTAGCACGGCAGCATTTATCTGTCCTGCATTACCAATTTTATTTGCACTAGCTCTATATATTACTGCAGTCCAATTCATTCTACATTTGAGTATTTGTTTATGACACACTGACATTGTATACATCTGTACACATCACATGGCGATATTTTATCTTGCATCTGTAATCTATGTCTGTAGTTTCTGAGCTCACATTCAGCTGTGCTTAAATAAATGCAGTGTGCTGGTGCTACAATGTTTATATTGTGGTGATCAGGATTATTATAGTGTTCTCACTACTAATTAACACATACACACACACACACACACACACACACACACATATGCAGGACACAGATGGGCAGGATAGCAGGTCTTTTATACGCACTAACCAGCGAAAAAATGTGGCACATGAACAGAAAACACTTAAGGCATCAATCAACACTTCCAGCTGATAGCAGCACTGGTCGCTAGCTAACACATGCAGCAGACTGCCTCTAAGCACAGGCTTACACAAGATGATCTACAGTGGATGATCTACAATCAACACATCCGACTGATGGCAGCTCTGGTCGCTAACTAACACATAATGCCACAGATTTCCACTAAGCAAGAGCTTGTACAAGATGTTCTAAAGTGAAACAATGAATACCAGAATTGGCACACAATGTCCATTTGCACCTGTTCATACCTCTGCATACTGACTCTTCCGCACACAAATAAATCAGTGACTGCACAGTATTCTTTTTTCTATATCCTTTTCATGGAGAGCAAGATGGTGTCGTATTTCACCACATACTGTGATGTCTATCGTTTGTCTATGGCAACTAAAAAGTTGGTATTTGGTTTGTATCGAGCTGGCAAGAATGATGGGTTGACTGAAGATTTATGCGCCTGCTGTGATGGGCTGACTGTAGATGGATGTACCTGCTGGTGTTGTGTTGAAATGTTATACAGCCAGTTCGCAGTGAGGGAAGGTGGGTTGTCTACAGGGTAAGTACTCGTCAGCAAAATGAAATACAACATTTCTGCATTATATATCGCTTTGGGTAAATAACTGGGGTTTGGGCACGCCATGAAGATAGATAGATAGATAGATAGATAGATAGATAGATAGACAGACTTATATGCATAGATACCGTACCTACACACATACACATACATACATACATACATACATACATACATACATACATACATACATACATACATACCTATACTCTTACTGTTTAATAAGAATAGTACTGTTAAATGTGATACTTCTTTTATTTCAAGCAAAACCCTGCTTCCACTCTACTTATATTTTATATTCCGTTTTGTGCAAGGATACGCTTAAGTCATTATAGGCAATCTTAGTCTTAGCCTAAAATGTGAGGTAAAGAAATAAAACATACTCTCTGCACACAGTTGGGTAACACAGCACTCCAGTGATCCTAGAGCCACTGCTCAAAACCTGCACTTTAAAACTTAAAACTTACCTGCTTTTTCCATAACCAGTGGCTTATATATGTCAGAAAATATCCATCTAATTGGAGGAAATATGACTACCTGACTACCCCTCTCTCTCTCTCTCTCTCTTTCTTTCTCTCTCTCTCTTCATTTCTGTCTGTGTCCCTGTCTCACTTTCTCCCTTTCTCTCTCAAACACACACACACATGCACGAACACACACACGCACACACAAACACACACACACACACACATTCTCTCTTTGTCTGTCTCCATCTCTCTCCTTCTCTCTCTCTCTCTCTCTCTCTCTCTCTCTCTCTCCATTCTCCTCTCATTATTGATGGCTCTAACTGCTGGCCTGAATCAGGCGGTGTGATGTTTACTCTAATGGCCTCGTATACTCCCCGCCCCTCCTGCCTTTCATTGCCCTCCTATCAATAGTGCACAAAGATGTACACACACACGCGCACACACCCACACACCCATACACATAGACACACACACACACAGGCACACACACGCATGGACACACACACACACACACACACACCCACACACACATACGCACAGACACACACACATACAAACCTGAATGCATGTGTGCACACGCATGAACACACATACACACACACACACACACACACACACACACACACACACACACACACACACACACAGGCACACACGCATGCACACACACACATACACAATCACACACACACACACACACACACACACACACACATAATCACACACACACACACATGTGCGCACACACTTCACATCAGCATCCCATCTGTCTGAGGCGTGAGATGAAATTTTGCAGCGTGATGACAGCCCCACTTATGTCTTGTTTGCCTTGATTGACAAGATTATGTGACAGATTGTATCATCATGAAGATGAACACTCTTTCTCTCCCCCATGTGTGTGTGTGTGTGTGTGTGTGTCTGTGTGCATCTTTTGTGTTTGTGCAGAACTGTGCATGTGTGTCACAGGAAGACATTAAAACAAGAACATATCTCAACCCCCTGTACAAATGTTCATCTTCTGATTGTGTTTCATGATTCTGTGTGTATTAAGATGTGTGTGTGTGTGTGTGTGTGTGTGTGTGTGTGTGTGTGTGTGTGTGTGAATCAATAGTGAGAACACTAAAGATATTCCTGATCACCACACCACAATGCATGCTGCATTTACTTAAGTGCAGCTAAATGTGAGCTCAGAAACTACAGACATAGATTACAGATGCACGATAAAATATCACAATGTGGTGTGTACAGATGTATACAATGTCAGTGTGTCATAAACAAATACTCAAATGTAGAATGAATTGGACTGCAGTAATATATAGAGCTAGTGCAAATACAATTGGTAATGCAGGACAGATAAATGCTGCTGTGCTACATACAGATTTACAGGTTTGTCCAGTGCCAAAAGCAGCAGGGTAATATATTATGGCTGTTGCAGGCGAGTGAAACCTAAGTGCACAGTGGAAATAGTGCAGTGTAGGAATTGAAAGGTCTGTCATAGTTTTCAGCCCTGTGGATTGAGTTTCTTAACCGTGACTAAAGGGTGTCGTCTGGCCCCGGGGCGATGTCCTTATCCGAGATGCGAATGAAGTGCGGACAAGAAGCTTTGCCCCTAGTCTCTCGACACTGGCCTTCAGGTGGTGGTACACTTTCCCTGACTGCAGCACAAAGATGACAGGTTAAGGCTGGGATGACTTCGGTTCTGTGATGATGTTTCTTGGTTCTGGACTGACATTTCTCAGTGTTAAATTGTGTAAAGATTGGAAAGTGTGTTCCTCAAGGTCGTTATACTCTAAAAAGTACAGCATTTCTCATGTACCATCTGTAAACCTCCTTCCTCTTCTGTGACTTCAGTGGTCACTGTGGATCATCTGTCTACATATGGAAGTCATACTTGGTGTCATTCTTGGTATGGGTAAGGGGAGCAGTGTCAACTAAAGCAGAAAAGTTTGAAGTTTGAACTTCTCTCCTGCTGTTCACATCAACACACTTTTTGCAACAATTCCTCATCTCACCCCATCCAAAGTTCTCTCCCCCTGTGCATTCTGGGAACTGTGAAACAATATTTAAGAAGAAAGCCATTTTCAGTTTTATGTTGTTTGGTTGGATTTCCCTCCTGACATCTGCTTGGTGTGGGAACACAGAGTGCATAGGGGGTGAGAGAACAGGGCAAATGATACAGAAGAGACAGCACTACTGCTGGAGGATGTGGGGTCAACACAGAGGTGGATTTCGCTCCTCTGTGGACAGTATCTCCTCAGTCTTTGTTTCTTCCCTTTTGCATTAATAGCATGTCATGTGCATTTGAGAGTGGTTGCAAGAATTACACAGAATATATTTGCACACTGCACCCATTACACCTGCATTTCATGCATTGCCTTTGCTAAACTTTGTGAGCTGTATAAAACTCAAGATGTTTACACAACTTCAGAACAGAATTTCTGTTATGAAAGAGCATATACATATACATATACATATACATATACAAGAGCATATATATTTCCCTCAGTTTTCTCCATAAAATAACAATGAGGATCTATACAAAAAACTGCTGCCTGTTACAGTACTTTCAGTGGTTGATGGGAAGAGTTCTATGGTAAAATACTCTCCTACCCTCATAGTGTCTGAGATGACAAAGCCATTCCTTTACCTTTGTTATTGGGAAGTCTGTGTGCCTTTGCCAAGTTTGAGGCAATATGGATACTAGGATGTTTACTGCAGTGCAATTTATTTTCAATTTGTGATGAGCCTTTTTGATGTAGCCCCCCCATCCTAAAGTCCACAATCATTTCTGTTGTCATTTGAGACAAGCTGCAACCAGTTTTATTTCTGTCTAATTAGTGTAGGCCTGCTTCTTGTCAATAAGTACAAGGCCAGTCCTGGCTGCACCATCAACACAATGAGTAATGATGTTGGAGTCTTGTGCATGATAAAGTTTGCAGCAGAGCACTGAGAGTGTAGCCCTGCAGTGGTCCTCTGTAGGGAAGCAGAGATGATGAAGTGTGGCTGCCCTCACCAGGCAGCTGGGGACAGCTAGTCAGGAGGTTGAAAATCCAGCTGCACAGCGCCATCACCAGAATTTCATCGTTTTTTTTTTTTTTTTTTTTTTTGTTTTTGTTTTTTTTTTGCTGTTTTTTTTTTCATTCAGGCAAAGCACATAGGCATGACTGACAACGATAAACTCACCTGTCTCTCCTCCCTTCCAGGTGATTTTACGCCACCTGCTGATCCATGCATCATGCACTCAGCATTGCAAATGATCCCTCGTTCTCCCCCTACTGCTCTGTTGTACTTTTTTTTTGGGTACATTTTTTTTCCAGTAATCTCAGTTGATATATGTCATTTACATATTGACATTTTATATAAGTATGTATATAATGTGCTATGACTGCTAAGAACACCTATGGCTGTAGAAATCTAGTGGTTAAAGTCCTGAAGAACACTAGTAATGAAATCCTTTTGGATAAAATGCCTGTAGATCTGTAGATTATGGCATGTCATTCAAGTTCTTCTAGTTCACCAGCCATCTTTTTAACTATTTGCTCATATGGAGGTCAAGTTTAGCTATTTCACATTTAAACTCAAGCTGTGATAGTTTATAGCCTCTACCCCAGAAAAGTATCATGTTCCCAGCAAGACATGTGCTCATGGTAGAGTTACATAATACTGCAGAAAATTGAATTGGTTAGCTGGTGTGTATATGTGTCTGCATGCGTGTGTGTATGTCTGTCCGTGTGTGTGTGTGTGTGTGTGTGCAGGTGTGTGTGTGTGTGTGTGTCTCCGTCCCTTGTTGCTTCGGTAACAGCTCAGTAATGGGGATTTATAGAGTGTTTCTGTACAAATCCATATGTGACACAAGGCTTATTGCCAGTCTAGTTGACCCTCAGACGAAGGTGTTTGTCTTCAACAACAATGTGTGTGTGTGTGTGTGTGTGTGTGTGTGTGTCTGTGTACGTGTATGTGTGTGTGTGTGTGTGTGTGTGTCACTGGAGGAGAAATTGCTGGCAAACAATGATTTGGCCCGACCAGAGTGTGATTTGGCACATGGCCAATGGATGGTCAATCATACGTGATTATGGTGAGTGGCGAAGATGGCTGTGTGCTGACTGTAATCAGCTCTGAAAAACACCCAGAGATGAACACATCATAGAGTAACACACACACACACACACACACACACCCTCACTGGAACACTAAACACAATCTGGAAACAAGTCTATTTACAGTGAACTAGCATGGATTCACCTGCTGCTTCAGACCAGCTGCACATTTACAACAAACACATGTACAGTATGCACAAAATGAGGCATAAAGCATGCACATGAATAAATAGACTCACTGCACACACACACACATGTACACACACACACACATGCACGCACACACACAGACACGCACATACACGCACACACACACACACACACAAACACACACACACACACACACACACACACACACACACATACAAACACACACACTTGTGTCTGCCCCCTGCCTTGTCTGGTCTGTCTCTTGGGCTGCATGTAGAGTTGGCGAGCTTCTCTCAAGGTCCACCCAGACACTGACTAATTATGGCAGGGCTAATTTGGAGCAGTATAAAAGGACCACTCTCAGGTTCATGTGACACTGTCCGTAACGGCTGGGCACATCTAGAGGCCTGTACACTCCCACTTTGCCTCCTCTTTCCTTTTGCACTACACTCATGTCTGTGAGTATGCTGTGCTATGGCTATGCTCCATGTGTTAGCTTTATACTTCACTGACTGACTGGTTGTAAACACATTTACTTCATCAATCATTTGATGTTTTATTGCACTGCCTGTGGAGTATGATTGTGCTTAACCTTCAAGGCGAGGGTGTTGTGACAACACAAACACATACAAACAAACACACACACACACACACACACACACACACACACATACATACATACAAGTACACACGCACAAACGTACATACAAGAAAACACACATATACATATAAATATAAACACACACACACAGACTTTTTACACAGCACTAGCTCACATCACTCTAACACTCACATCATATCACTGAAAATACTAAGGGACAGATGTACAAAGCTATTAGTGCCCACTTCTGGCACAATCCTCTCGCCAGGAGCGCCTAAAAACATGCCATGGCATGTACAAACAGGGCGCACTTTGTTAAAACTCCAAATACCGTGTGGTATAAGCTGAGAGGCACAAATACAGCTTTTTTTCTGGAATACATATGCAAACCTGGGAGTGTCCATAGAGATGTGGGCATTAAGCGTACATTATGGGAGGAAAATCATAAAGAGCATCTAATTATTTATTCCCCTGTATGTGCGAAACCTGCCAGTGAAAACGCATGTGTATCTGGCGGTGGGAATTCTCCTTCCTTCTGACAGCAGGTATAAACCAGGAAGCACACATTTCCTTGTTTTTTGAAACATTTGAAAACATGGCATGGAAAACGTATCCGCTGCACATTGTCTAGAATGGTTGAAAGTGCACTTGTTTGGACACTTTGCTCATTCAAAAGACTTTGATCAATTTTATCCATTTTCATTCTCCGGTTGGGGGGGGGATACAGGAATAAGTGACGGATAAAATTGGGCCAAATCTGATGATGTACTTGCTTAAAAAAACACACAAGGAAAAAGCGTCAATAAAGACAAAGTTGGCCAGCTTGCAGACACATCGTTACAGAAATACACCCCCCAACAATATATGCAACAAATCTGTCAAAGATAAATCCAAGTTCAAAAATCTAAAGACAGCATACATACAGTATTTAGTTTTAAAATGGCATACTTTATAGTTACATTTGCTAGCAGGTATTTTGATGGTTGTTGTTGTCAGATTTGTGCTGAGGAAGACCCCATTTTACACTACAGCATCAAGATCATCCAGTTTGTAATTAATGAAATTAATAAACAAACCGTTAAAGGGTTTTGATGGCAACGGAGCAATAAATAAGAGCCTTCATTTTGTTGGTAATGTTGCTCCAAATACATTTTGTGTGAAGTTAAATTGCGCATTCGTATATTACATTTAAATGTAAGCTGACCTTGTGTACAAGGAGCTCGACTTCTGTGAAGCAAAATTTTTGCTTGCTTTTTCGTTCCACAGCCAATCAATTGCACCTTTTCAATCACAACTAATAACACTAGAAGGCAGGGTAAGTGCTTATTAGGTGATGAGCTTCAGGCATGATTCATACCACACAAAATCAAGGCAAAGAACGTGTGGTGTCTGCAAACCTGGCATGATGCATACCACGCAAGGCGTGATGCATACCATGCAAAATCAAGGCAAAGAACGTGCAGTTTCTGCAAACCTGAAGAGAGCGCAAAATACATTGCGCTCACGAATGTACGTACATCTGGCGCTGAATGTATGTTTTCTTTGAAATTGTCTACTGTCATCACTAAGTGGACTTTGACAACTGAGTATTTACGCTCCCCAAAGGCACGGGAGTGTGTTTAGTGCCCCAGATTCACACACACACACACACACACACACACACACACACACACACACACACATACACACACACACACACACACACACTTTAATTAAAAAAGACGTGAGGGAGGATGGAAAAGTCAGCCATACTCTTACAAAAAGAAGAGAGTAAACATCAGTGTTTGTGTGTGTGTGTGCGTGTGTGTGTGCGTGTGTGTGTGTATGTGCGTGTGTGTGTGTGTATGCATGTTCATCAGTTGGACTACTGGTGTGACACTTGCAGAGTACTTCTGCTTCCCATGAATGAATATTTTATTCATAGCCACAGACTCTGAGCCAGACCCAAACACACACACACACACACAAACACACACACACACACACACAAAACTGCTTCTCTTCCCTCTGACAGGAAAATACAGAGTAAATGTTTCAGGAAAACCATGAAAGACATAATCCCTGTGACAAAACATACTCATGCACACACACACACGCACACACACACACACACACACACACACACACACACACACACACACACACACACACATGTGAACACGTACACACACACACATACACACACACACACACACATCCAGAAGCAACATCGTAATGAAGTTGCATCCTACATTTTACACCTGTAAACCAAAAGCTAGTCTCCACCTAGTCATAAGAATAGCCAACCAGCCCAGACTGCAGCTCAGAAAAAAATTAACTGCATTCTTCTCGATCTGTCAGACAGCACTAATATTTCACTGATTGTCTTGCGTGCAGGTATAGGCAGAGCTGATGGATGGTTCTTTGAGGGTGCGGGCTGTTATCAATATGGCTGACAGATGAGCGACTTTAGTGCTGCGATAAGCCTTTATTCAATTTTATGGTTTCCCACGTGTCTGTCGGTAAATAAATAGACATTAAATGCTATCACTGTGTGTGTGTGTGTGTGTGTGTGTGTGTGTGTGTGTGTGTAATAAAGACACTATGCAATGATATAAACTGATTAAAAAGCTGTGCTTTCTCTCTGTGTTGGGAGAAAGTGTGGTCAGTACAGACTGTCTTTTATTACTGTGTGTGCGTATGTGCGTGTGTGTGTGTGTGTGTGTGTGTGTTTGTGTGTTTGTCTATTCAGAGATAAATCTGAAATATGCAGCATATGCAACCTTAGCTGAAAGCGACAAACATCTAAAGCCATCACTCGTATTAGCATTATTACTCTTCCAGTCACAGTAAACCTTTCAGACACCACTTAACTAGGCTAAGCACAGAACACTGTGTCTCTTTCTGTCTCTTTCTCTAAAATAACTCTTCCTCTTTCATGTACCAACAGCTTTCTTCTTCTGCTGATATGCACTCTGTCTTAGTCTCTTTTGCCCTTGCCCCCTCCCCACCCTCCCATTTTTTGCACTCTTCCTTTGAGCAGTTATGGCTAATTCTTCCATCAGCTAGGTTTCCTATGCACAGCTTTACAGCAAACAGAAGATCAAAGATGCATTAGACTTTCAGTGCCACAATAGGCCTTGTGCAGTGTTGATTTGTGTGTGCCTGTGTGGATGCTCCATTATACTTGTGTGTGTGTGTGTGTGTGTGTGTGTGTGTGTGTGTGTGTGTGTGTGTGTGTGTGTGTGTGTGTGTGTGTGTGTGTGTGCGTGTGTGTATGTGTGTGGTAAAGACAGAGAGTGTGTCATTGTGTGTGGGTAGTGATCGCTAATCTCCTGAAGTGTGAAGTTTCCTACTGTCGCAGTAATCCCCCATCTCCATTGTGTGTGTGTGTGTGTGTGTGTGTGTGTGTGTGTGTGTGTGTGTGTGTGCGTGTGTGTGTGTGTATGTGTGAGAGAGAGAGAGAGACTCTGTTTAACAACCTCACCCTTCCCCTGGCCCAGTGGAGTTCTGTCAGATCGCATAATGCCCCGTCATCTCTGGCCCTGTTGTCAGCGGTGCTGCCTCTTGCGAGGACATTACTGCCAATACACATGGCCTCTTATCACACTGGCTCAAAGGCCCACAGAATGGACTCGCAATCTCTCACAGTATGCCATGCTCTCTCTGTTTCCTTCTCTCTATTCTCGTGTTCCTGTACTACCATGGCCCTCTCTGTCACTCACTTACTCACACACACACATACACTCACAGAGCGAGAGAGAGAGATAAAGAGAGAGAAGAGAGAAATAGAGAGAGAGAGAGAGAGACAGAGAGAGAAAGAGAAAAGAGAGAGACAGACAGACAGACAGAGAAAGAGAAGAGAGAGTAAATTACCTACATGATTACCTACCTCCGCTGAATGTCCAAATGACAAAGACATACGATAAATGTACTATACTGGAATTCAAGACTTTTGCCCACAATTTCTTATCCTACCCGAAGAACAAAAACAAACATTCTTCTTAGGGGAAATACATACATGCATAGACATAGCCTCTGAACATATACATTCCTGCCACATCGTGATAAACAGTCTATATGTCCATATGCATTCATATTTCTTTTACTCGGAGTACTTACATATACCTTTTCTTTGAAAAAATAAAATAAAATCGTTGTGTGCATGTACATACTGTAGATACAGCCATGTGGCACACCCCCCCCCCCCCCCCCCACACACACACACACACACACACACACAATGCATGCATCCATGCAGCACATACAAAATGTATGCTTCTGGACGATGAAACTATGAGATAGTCTTCTGCAATGAGATATGGTGCTGGGCAAGGGCTTTATTCCAGCAGCACTGGTCTGGTCATTCCCATGCAGGGGATAGCCAGCCCTGAATGATGACCATGCAGTCCCCTATCTCTAACGATGTGCTTGTTGTGCAGTATATTTTTGCTGAGTAACAGAGGGCCAAAATCTGAAGTTCTAGACTTTCTCTTCACAAACATCACCCTTATAGAGAGGAGAGAGAGAGAGAGAGAGAGAGAGAGAGAGAGAGAGAGAGAGAGAGAAAGAGAGAGAGCCATAGAGAGAGAGAGAGAGAAAGAAACAAGAAATAAGACATGAGGCTGAGCAGTTTTTATTTCTTCCCACAAGTCTCAACAACTGGAGCGCGCTCAAAAAACTAAAGTTAAGCTTACAGTTCCGGTCCTGGAGGTCCATTGCTGTCACTTCCCACCCCCCATTTTATCCTTCTCTCTTTTTTTTTACCTCGCTGCGGGCTTAATAGCTTGACAAATTGGATTCTTATATTTTCTGAACCGTGTGCCTGGTGGATCCATTTCTGGGCCAGCGCAGCGTCTCCGGCCCCCTCCTAAATTGGACGCTTTCATTGGCATTTATTCAGATGTCCGGGTTAAAGCCGCGCTCGCAGGGAGGAAATGAGGACAAGCTGCTGAATCACTTTATCCGAGATGGCCGCTGCTTCTCGCTCACGTTTTCTTTTTTATTCCTCCGTTTCCTCATCATCATCACCACCTGCAGCCTTGGCTCTCCAAAGTAACGAGGAAAAGGTCGATGGAGGGACATGGGCGGCAGAATAGGATGTGGCTCTGGGAGTTTAGGGGTTAATTTCATGTGACGGCCTAGATTGTGTTACTCAAGTGACTTTAGTGTCAGTTCAAATCCACTCAAGTCAAGTTTTCTTGTTGGGTTACTGTACTCTATAGTATTTAAATTCAAATAACTCAACAGTAGTACTGTAGAAATTGACCCAATGCACGTTTAAAACTTTAACTTACATTTAACATGTGTGCTATAGCTTTGCCAACATACTGCTTGCAAATGAATGGGCTTCCCATTGCAAAATAACTATTATAATACATTTAGCCAGTTTCAACATAATTTCAATAGACTTAATTTTGACCAAAATAGTCATTTATATTCCAATTGCCAGCAGCATTGAATCACCAAGTGAAAATGACACGAATTGCATTGTTTTGTAGCTGACCGGATAAAAAGGGAGCTTTTGCCACTAATTCACTTTGCTCATTGACATTCATTACCACTAAAACTCTTCATTACTTGACTGCTATTATGGACTATTATTTCACCACTGTCAAGCATGTGGGAAGCTGTCTGACCAGGTCTGTGAGGAATAAAGTGCTGTAGTTGGTTCACCATAACATATCAGAGCAAGATGTGCTCTGCAAACACTGATATTTCTGGGGGAAAAAAACAGCCTGTATTCCCTTAAGACCAGCTTCACAAATACCTACAGCATCCATTGTTTGGTTATCGGATTTAGTAAAACTCTGTGTTGTGTACACTGTCAGCAAATGCCAGGCTTCACCCAAAACACAAACCCCAGACCAGTCCTGCACACGCAGGCCTTGCCAACCCATCGCCACAGACTTCTATAGACACACACACACACACACACACACACACACACAAGCGCTACCATGGCAACATGTACCAGCTAATCTCTCTCTCTCTCTCCCTCCCTCCTGTTTTATGTCTCCCTTAGTCAGACTTAGACAATACCCCCCCCCCACTCTCTCTCCCCCTGGATATATATCCATTTTTCACCCCCCCCCCCTCTCTCTCTCTGTCTGCCTCTCTCTCTATCCATCTTTCTCTGGGTATATATCCATTTTCACCAGTCTCCTCTCTCTCTCTGTCTTTCTCTCTCTCATGTATGTGTGTATGTTTGTAATGCATCTGTGCATGTGTGTGTTTGTCTTTCTCTCTGGATATCTATCTCTCTTCTTTTTACCAGTCATCTCTCACTCTCTCTCTCTCTCCTTCTCTGTCTGCCTTTCTGTGTGTGTGTGTGTGTGTGTGTGTGTGTGTGTGGCCTGTGAGCTGGCTAAGTGTCTGCCCTTCTCTCGTTTGGCATGGAGAAGGTAATTAAGTCAATTAAAATACAATGCTGTGAACATGTAGCACACCACAAAGAGCTGTCAGTGGACAAGTCTATGATACAGAGCCCTTGAGTGCCTACGCGCCTGTTCCTGCCTAGCAAATTAGAGGAGGCAGACATAGTCTATTCCTCCATTAACCCCCTCCCCCCACCGCAGACACACACACACACACACACACACACACACACACACACACACACACACACACACACATATGCAGGCACACAAAGCAGTGGGGTCAGCAGGTAAAAGAAGAGCCCCCTTCTATTTTTAAAGAAGCGTTGACCCTGGTTTGGACTGCAGAAAAGTGCTGCAGGGTTTCAATGAATCTCTTAATAAAAAACCTGTTGATCTGCTAGATAGCATGGTTGACATCTTCATTATTCCTAACAAAGAGTCTTATTTTAATGTTCATTGCTCAGTGCATGTGTGTCATGCAGAAGTGTGTGTGTGTGTGTGTGTGTGTGTGTGTGTGTGTGTGGTATCTAGGTGTCTTGTTCTTTTTCCTCAGGAGTGTATGCTATATATACGGATAGATTTGAAAGCTTTGTTTGAAAGCTTCTTGACCTTCAGCTAGAAATGATGGAGTGAATGTTCTTTTTTTGTGAGCAGAAATAGACCTCCTGTGCTGTGGATATGTTGTGACTTTATTTCAGTTCCATCCTACTGTCGTGCAGCCTAGCTGAAACAGACACAATATCAGAATAATTTCACATACGTAACTATAGCACTGCACTGATGAAACAGCCTTTTGTACTTCACTTCATCTTGTACAGAGGGGCTTGCTGTGGTTTCATTGACATGGTTGTCTCAGGCAGCATCTTGCCTGACCAATCAGTGAACAGTTTCTTCCTGGACGTGCTGAAGTTTAAATGATTGGATCTGCCTTAACCCAATCCAGTGTATGTAATTGATGTAACATGTACAGTAAAATAAACATATTTTATATATGTATTGCAGTATAAAGATGTGGGTCTCCTGATGAAGATCCACAAGGATCGAAACGTTGCATTTTAAATAATAAAATTTAACTTTTGGAGCAAACAAGGCAGTGTGCAGACCCACATCTTTATACTGTCTGACACTTTTGTCTTGCACCTGCCGACAAACTATTTGGATGTGCGCACCCACTCTCTACAACATATATGTATTGCACCCAAAAACCAGTATGTGTGTATATATCAACGCACCTGTTTGCCTGTTTGCTAGAGATGGTATGATGGTGTGTGTGAGTGTGTGGGTGCATGCACATACATGTAGATACTTATTAGGTACTGCATATTTCTTTGTGGTGGTGGTAGTGTGTGTGTGTGTGTGTGTGTGTGTGTGTGTGGGTGCATGACTCATGGCCTGATATACAGTGTGTACATGCAGACACGATTTTATTTTTTTTAAGAAAATTTCTCTTGAAGTTAAGCACTCCAAACAAAAAAATATGAATGCACATGTTTTAAATTTATGATGGGACTGTTCTTTACAATGTTTTCTTTATTATTTGTGCGTCTTTGACTAACTCCACTGAACACACACACACACACGCACACACACACACACACCTACACCTATTATATAATTTCTGTTCATATTGCACTGATAGAACTACATAATGTGAAAAATATGGATATGACACAAAGCTTGCTAATATCCCAAATAAACACCATTACAACAAACTAACAGGCTTACAAGCGCTTTAGCCCTACTAATTCTTAATTACATTAACTGTGAAAATCGCAGACACAGACACACACACATGACCACACCAATAACCATATGCCACATGGCTGTTTATAAAGTATGTACATGCACACACACACACACACACACACACACACACACACACACACACACACACACACACACACACACACACACACACACACACACACACACACACACACACACATATTTACACACACACATCCATAAACATACACACACACACACACACACAAACACACAAATCTCATATTAACATAAAAAAAAAAAAAAAATCAAAGCCACAACATTCTTTAACCTGCAAATGAAGAAGGAGGAGAACATTTTGCACATACAGAGAGAGAGAGAGAGAGAGAGAGAGAGAGAGAGAGAGAGAGAGAGAGAGAGAGAGAGGGAGAGAGAGAGAGAGAGAGAGAGAGAGAGTGAGCGTGAGAGAGAGAAAGAGAGAGGGGGGGTGTAGAAAAAGAGGAAGTGAAGAAGCAGTCTATTTATAACATGAGTGCGTTCTTTTACCCCTCATCCTCTGATCTCCACCGCTCTGCTACCAGTGCCTCTTTTGCAGTGTGGGGGGGGAGAAGTCTCTCCCATCCCCTCCCCCCCCCACCTCTCTCGACCCCCTGATTACCAGCACATCTGCTGCATATTTCCACTGACGTCGACTCATTAAACGGCGCTGATAGTTCTGGGTCAGTGTAAATGAACACAAATAACCCATAGCCTGTCCACGCCGCGAGACCCGCCAGCTGTCCAGTGCCTTGACGCATAAGTGCCTCTGCTTTGTGTGTGTGCGTCTGCCTGTAAACAACAAATTTGTCGCCCTACCTGTTTTTTTTTTTTGTTTTTTTTGTGTCTCCACACGGATAATTGCTATCAAGGTTTTTGCTGCAGAATATCCTCTTCATACATAAATAAGCAAGAGTAAACAATGAAGAAAAAAGAGGAGGGGTGGCACTGACTCGGGGTGAGCTAATGTACCTTGTTTTCTTGAGCGAAAAAAAAAAAAAAATCCATTTGGTGACAAAGTGTAACTGAAGTTAATGGATCATGTGGTGAGGGCAGATGGGAATTTAGTTTGCATACAAAATAAAGTGCCACGTCCAAGAAGTAGACATTACAATGCTGTCAAATTAAAAGTTGGAGGCTGACTAAGAGCAGGCCTAAGGGAGTGCTGTTACAAATAAACACACATTTGGTTTAGTAAACAAACAAGCACACACATGCCTCGGAGATATTCGAAACCTATTTTCTTTTTTCAAAACATGCTACTCATAAATATTTATAGGTTACACATTTTAGTTTTTTACTGTTAAAATAGCTTCTGTGGCATTCAGCATAAACCAGAAGAAGTAAAAGTGCACATTATTAAGTGTGCTTGTATTTGTGTAGAGCTCAGTAGTTGATGCTTAAAGCCTAGTATCCTAATAGTATTCTTAAATGGTCTAGTTTTTCATAGCTTCCACAGATAGACCTTGTTTATGTGCATCACACCTAAAGATTTCATCCTACTATCATGTTTGATATGAGGAAGAAAATGTATGTTTGGGTCTCAGGCTCACTCGTATGATGGTTGGAGCACTGACAACAAACCCTGTTATCTTTGGCAACTGTTTTTTTTTTTTTTACCAAAAAAGGTGTATTTTACTCCCTCAACACCTTTTCCCAAAAGAAAGTCTACAGTCACCACTGTATGAAAAGGGGTCTCATTAACCTCATTTGTTGTTTGTTGTATATGTTTTTGGAGACTAAAAATAAGGAGAAATGTTTTGAGGTGTGGTAGGTGTTTTAGATCTCACCTTCTGAGGCTCTCGGAGGACATGCTGTATGTTCTGCATGACTGCTGTTACAGCTATGAGCCACAGCTTGTCCTTTCTCATTGTGATTTCTGAGGCTCTGTCATGCACACAGTCAGAGTGTAGTTTGACGACTGAGTTTCCAAAGAGACAACCTTGCCGGCATCCATGATTTTATTGGCTACCACCCTTTTTTTTATCCAGCCTGGATAATGATTGATTTACATGGCAAGCACTGTATTCAGAGCGTGTCATTTTCTCGCTCTCACTTCCTCTCCCCATCTCTCTCTCTCTCCCTCTCTCTCTTTTTAAGCCTCCTCTCTTTTCCTCCCCTTATTTTTTTTCGGAGCATTTTCTTCCCGACTAGATTTATGAAAGTGAAAACTTGGCTCTAAGGTCACCAAAGTACATCAGCAGAATGCTGAATGGGTTGAGCAGCTCGGTTTATGGCGAGGGGAGGCCCTCTCTGGCTGAATGGCAATCATGTTAGACAGCAACACAACACAAACAATCACAGGGGGCTGAAGAAAAAAAAAGAGAGAGAAAAAAAAGACCAAAGCCTCTCTCTAGAATCAAAGTGCAAACCTCTCTATCACCCATGGACCTTTTAACGGAGCTCTGGGGAAAGAGAAGAGCCATTTTCACAGAGCGCTGTAATTAACAAGTAACTAACTGCTCAACCCCCCCATACACACAACCACCCACCCACACCCTCAAATCACATCCCCTCAAGTTCATCCTCGAAGAACTTGGTGCTGAGATTTGAAATGGCTGCGTAAGACTAATTGTGGCCTGTCAATGGTTGTTGTCTGTGGGTGAGCAAGTGGGGGATTGGGAGGCTCCAATGTGCCGCATATCAGACATCAATTTGGCAGGCCGTGTTTCTAGCCCATGCTCCAGTGATCTGCACTGATGGAGTGACAGGTATTATGGGAGGCATGATGGCATCCTGGCTCCCAGTGGTGTTAAAAAGAGAGAGGAAAAAAGCGATAGAGAGAGAGAGAGAAAGAAAAAGAGAAAGAAGAGAATAAGAAGGGGTGGGGGAGAGGAAGGTAGAGGGGGGAGACGGGGACATAAGCAGTGATCGATGGGCGACTTAAGCGCCGATAACCACAACCGGCCAGCCGAGGTGACGGGTCAGCAGGTCCTTAATGACCCACGTTCACCTTGCCTGGACCATGGGAGAGACAACGCTGCCACTGAGATGGTGCCCGCTGGCGGATCATTTAGTGGCCCATTTACCGCGCCCACCATTATGAGAAAAAGAGGAGGGGGAGGAGGAGGAGGAGGAGGAGGAGAAGGAGGAGGAGAAGGAGGAGGATGAGGGCCATTTTGAAGCCCCATCCAGCTGCTCCCTAATGGGTTTGCCTCACAGACAGACCAATTCAGGATGGGTTAAGCGGAGTTAGTCTGCCATTCATGCGCGCAACAAATGATCGGCGTGGAATAGAGTGACAGAAATTAATGGCAATGCCACATCAGTTGCGCAGTCAGTTAAGATTGAATAGGGGGAAAAAAAAGTCATTTCGCTGCATCAATACGTGCTGTGTCTGACTCTGTGGAAGACGGAAAAAGTGTAAATAAAATACTGGCTGGGGCCGGTATTAGCAAGAAAAGTAAATATATTGAATTTACTTTGTGTTGTAGGTTAAGATGAAGTGTTTATGGGCCCCTTAACATCTAAAAAGGTGTGTTCCTACCCTTAGCACAGACGCAACAGAAAACATAAGAAAGCACTCCATCAATGGAGTAAGACAGAAACAGTGGTTTTCATTCCCCCAGCAAGAATAATGACCTGTGCAGCACAAAAAATAAACCATAAATGTGTGTGTGTGTGTGTGTTTGTGTTTAAGAGAAGAAAAGAGAGAGGGAGACAGAGAGAGAGAGAGAGAGAGAGAGAGAGAGAGGAGAGAAGAGAGAAGTGTTCATAAGCTACTGTAGGAGTTTGTAGAGACTTGTACTTAGTAAAATCTTCTTTTGAAACTAACGATTAAACTGCTTTGTCAGAGAAAACGGCAAAAAAAGCACTTTCACTGTTGCAGTGCAACAGTAAAGTCTCTCATTTTCCACTGTTGGACAGTACAGTGGAGTGACACTGTTCAGAAGGTTTGCGTTCTAATAATTGATGATAGTCCTTTACATGTCACCTACATATTTTAATATTTCAACAGAGAACTCTCCTGATCTGGTATGCAATTATGGGGAAATGAGAAAAATGAGAGACAGGACAGGTTAGTGAACTCATACAATAAAAGAGCTTTTCTAATATCCACAGTGTGCTGTGTGAAAATTAACATGTCCTGATGAAAATAGTACCAGAGAGCAGAGACAGACATGGAACTCAGTGAACTTCTTTTTAGTGATTTTAATATTATAATGAATGTATGAGGCTGTGTCCAATCTGTAAAAATCATTATAGTTTATGCTACTTCCTGCCTTTTAAAATGAATCTTGTTTTTATTCTGTGTGTTGGTCTGGCTCAGAGTTTGTGGCTATGAATAAAATATTCAGTTGGAACCAGAAGTACTCTGCAAGTGTCACACCAGTAATCCAAATGATGAACATGCGCACATGCATACACAAGCACAGCCGTACATACACACTCATACACACACATACACACACACACACACACACACACACACACACACACACAAATTGTTTTTTTTTTACTTAGCCTATTAAAGCTGTTGGTTTTGAATTTCATTCTGTGTAATTATGGAAACAGGAATCTGAATAAAGTACCAAAAAGAAACTGGAAGGTGATTATTGCTTCATCAACTCTACTTCTGTAAAGATTTAGGGACATTTGCATGATGTTAATTGCTAAATGCTTCAGGTACAACAGCGCAGTAAAATCAGATTAGCATCTCCAGATTTGAATCTGGAAAAATATAAGGCAGGTTTGTCTCCCTTGGTTGTTAATTCTCTTGGCCTGTGTTACATATGGGAACATTTGCCAAAAGAATTCTAGTCAGGCTCAGTACGACCGAGAAAAAAAAGAAATCCAAACCCGGCCTCTACCAGCGAGCAGATAGTGGTGGAGGCAGCATTTAAAAGGGACAGATTAAAAACGGCATGGACAAGAATGTTCCTGTCGCCACCACCGACCGACCGACCGACCGCTGAATCAGCCCCTCCGCTCCGCTCGCAGGGACGACATTTCTGTCCGGGTGAAAAAGAACGTCTCCATTTCCATTTCCGTGCCTTCCTTTTTGTGTTGGTGTTTCACACCGTCAACTTCAGGCCCCCTTGGGGGTGGTGGGGGAGGGGAAGGGGTCTAATTCATGGTGATAAAGTGGGGGGGGTCTCTTGCTCAGACACCAAAACCTGTTACATGATCACCACCCTCCAAACACACACACACACACACACACACACACACACACACACACACACACACACACACACACACACACACACACACACACACACACACATACACACAGCGATGCCATCCACCTGCACTTCTCCACAGCCAATGTGTTAGGTGTATGTATGTGGGGCCTCCATAAGCTGATAGTGCCGGGGGAGCGAACAAGGACAGATAGACAGGCAGACAGGCAGACAGGCAGACAGGCAGGCAGGCAGGCAGACAGGCAGGCAGACAGGCAGGCAGGAGTCTGAGCCGTGGCCGACAGCAGGGCGAATCACTCCACAAGTTTAATACAAATTAGGTTCACCCACCTGGGGAGAGATAACCTCGGAGACCTAATCCGGTTAAAAATAAGGATTCACATTTTTTTGTGGATATGTATGTTTATTTTGTGGGTGCCTGCATGTGTGCATGTGTGTGTGTGTGTGTGTGCTTGTGTGTGGATAGGTGTGTGTATGTGTGTGTATGTGTGTGTGTGTGCTGGCTTTTAGACTATCGGGAGCCTGAGAAAAGTGCATTTGTGATGGCCTTGGGGGTGGTGCTTGTAAAATAAACGAGATGTTTATCTGAGGGAATCACTGGTTAGTAATGAGGACTGTATTGATTTATTTCATCGTCATGTCGCCACTCTCCATTATACGCTGTGTCTGGGTAATATGTTCATGCCCCCACAACATAAATATGTAATACAGAGAAAAAGACTGAGAGAGATAAATGTAATTTTCAACAAAGAGTTTTTTTTTTTGTTGTTGTTGTGTGGTCATCAGAGTTGATAAAATGGCCATTTTAACTTGATCTCTTTTGCTGCAACTTCTTTGTGTAGGCCGTGAGGTCTGCCCAAGTCTCTGGCTCTGTGAGGCATCTCTTGGTAGTCTCATCATGGGCGGGCTGCTGAGAGGTGACAGGCGGCGGGGGAGAGGTGGGTCACTGGCTCCATACATCACCGGGTGCCTGGTGGGTAACAGCACGACAGTGAGAGCAGTTGGCCTGTTGCCCCGCCAGTCAGAGCAGGATGGGTTGGGTGTGTGCGTATTTGTGTGTGTGTATGTGGGTCTGTGTCAGTAAATGTGTGTGTGCCTGTGTATGCGTGTGTCTGTGTCTGTGAGTGTGTGTGTTTGTATGTGTGTGTACGTGTGTGTGTACATGTATAAGTATGTACCTGTGTGTGTGTGTATGTGTGTGTATGTGTGTGTGTCTGTGTGTTTGCATGCAGGTGGTTTGGTTCATAGGCTCAGACAGGTGTGGGTCATGCAGCCTCCACCCCAGTTGACAAAGTGGCGTTGATTTTGGGGAGCGGCTTTGGCGGTCTTGTCCAGTCCGGTCCGGTCCATTAGGAGACATGGCACTGCGGTGGCCGATATTCTGTTCACGTGTGGCTGGCCCGACACACTAGCACCACCACTGGCCCTGCTGCCTGGTGTCTGGGGGTTCTGTCTGGGGAGGGGTGGCGTCAAGGGAATGGGGGGGCTGGACCCTGACCTGCAAGCTGAGAGGTAAACACTGCAACATATGTTGACCGGACGTCAGCCATCACTGCCTAGGAGAACACACATACTTCTTTTTACACACACGCATGTACACACACACACACACACACACACACACACACACACACACACACACACAGGGACATGAAACATCTAGCCTAGGCATTACACAAATACCACAACTACTTCCTTAGTCAGTCAAATTTAAGGAGATGTCTTGTACACACACACACACACACACACACACACACACACACACACACACACACACACACACACACACACTCACACACACACACACACACACACACAGACCACAGAAAGAGAGAAAAAAGAAAGAGAAAAAGAGAAAGAAAGAGAGAGAGAGAGAAAAAGAAAGAGCGAGGTCATACTGAAGATGGCACTAAAATCTAAGGACACCCACTGTCATGAAATAGTTTCTTCAGAAAGCTAAGCGACTGCCAGCATGAGAAACATGCAACGGAAAAGTAACTTTTGGCTCCAAATGACACATGATGCCGCTCAGGGATGATGTGTTGAAAACACTGTCACTGTCCTTCTTCCAGGTTAAATTGCATCCCAGTGTGAAACCTCTGCAGAAGCGCGTCAGGGACACTCCCAGTCAAACTCACCCACAGGCTGTTGTGACATTAGTGTAAGCATGGTGACATAGTCCGGCCTAATGTGCCATTGCCATAACCACACCGGCAACCACAACACCCTGGTCTGCCACTAGCAGTTTATGTGCACTTCTGGAAAAATGGGGGCAAAGCAAAAATGGGAGAAAAAAGAAAAAAAAACGAAAAAAAAAAAACTTCTGCCATTCGTCTTCATTTGAGACTCTGACGTGCATACAAAAGATGATGAAGCTGTCCCTTTGAGTGTGACATCAAAAGAGCATGGAGCACACAGCAATTACACACCAGTGCTCACTTACCGTACGCTGGCCCTGATGAATGGCTCTCCCCAACACTGCCCCCCCCAAAAAAAAGAGTAAAAAAGTAAAGGGAAAACAGTCAAAAAAGGAAGAAAAGATTAAAAGGACGATAAAACCAGGTTAGTGCTCCTCCTTATTGGCTGCCATTTTGCACAGAATACACAGCTTGTCCAATGCAGTGGCATGGCTTCCCCACACAGGAAGGCATTTTGGTAACACTGAATGCCCCTTGTGTTTATAAGATGCTATAAACGCATTCATAAAGGGTTATAATGCCTTTATAATTATTGACATAAGTATCCATAACTATTTATACATACCCATGACTGCACTTGTAATACATTACAATGCTATGTTATAAGCCTTTAAAACTTTAAGTGACACAGTGCATTATAAAGCTTCTTTGACCTTTTTCACGTCATCACGGTTCTTATCAAGAGGTCAAAATAGCATCTATAATGCACTGTGTCACCTAAGGTTGTAAAGGCTTATAACATAGCATTATAAGGTTTTATGAGTGCAGTCATGAGTATGTATAAATAGTTGGGTATACTTATGCCACCCATTATTAAGCTTTATGAATGCATTATAACCCTTTATGAATGTGTTTATAGCATCTTATGAACACTGGGTGTATAGAAAGTGTTTCTGAGATTTTTCTGCAGCTTATTTTGCTAGCTGAGTATCCCTGGTTGAAATGTTTTGATTTTTGTTTGATTTTCGTACTTTTACCTTTTTTGTGTTGTTTGATTTCTTTACAGTATTACCCACTCCACATCTCCTGTCTTTGTCAGACGCTGACAAAGGTCAGTCACTTTTCTGACTTCATCTCACTGATATTTTGAAGTGTCCCTGATCATTTTTAGAAGAATCAAGGTTTGTGGTGCGGGAGCAAGCTGGCCTTCAAAAGTTTTTCTTAGACTATTCTGCAAATTTCTCACATCATCATGACAACAATTTCAACTCAACCAGGTATGAGTTCAAAGGATGTAAGTCAACTTCAAAAGTGCTTGACCGGCCAGACAGTAACATCATGAACTGCATGTTTAGAAGCAAGTGGATGGTCTTGCATGCCACATATCTTTGTAAAGTATTGCTATATAGACAACATTGCACCTTTATTCATCGCAGGACTACTTAGCAATCAGACATCACCAAGCCATTCTATGGGAGTAAAACACCCCAGATCATGACCACACATACCATGTTTCAACATGCTATTTCTTATAATCCCCCTTTTTTGCATCATAACTGTGATCCCTACTGGTGATTTTACGAGGAGAAAAAAAATCTGATTTCAAATGTGACATTGTCAGAATCAGTCATGCCATAACTCGCAAAAACTGTATTGTAGCCATGTTCCCCTGGCACATCCACAATGGCTTAATGGCCTGAGAGGGTTATGGCTCTTTTATTTGCCCTTGAATCAATATTCATATTTATTCATTTAGTATTAATATTGAATATTCAACAGACATTTAAAAAAACACTGTGACACTGAAACTAATGGAGCATGTGGTAGGCACATAATTGCTAACTGGTCTAGTTATTTTGTGCGTGTGCATGTGTGTGTGTGTGTGTGTGTGTGTGTAGGTGTGTGTGTGTTTGGTGTGTGTGTGTAGATGTGTGTGTGTGTGTGTGTGTGTGTGTGTGTGTGTGTGTGTATGTGTGTGTAGGGGGGGGGGGGGGGGGGTGCTGGTGTTAACACTCAACAGATTGTATGGTTTGAATGGACAGTTGCCCATAGCTATTTAATGAATTTGCAAAATAATGCTACATTTCTGTGTGTATGGGACACGACACAGCCTACAGAAGCAACGTGTAAAGGAGGCGATTACTGAGGTTCAGCCACAGCAGGAGAAATAGAGACTTTCTGTGTGCCCACCCAGGAACAGGAACACCAGGGAGCCTTAGCTGACAGCACAAATGAGGAAAAAAAATGGCTTGCACAAGAACAAGAATGGTCTACCACACGTCTCTCTGGATGTGTTGGACAGCCACTCAAAACAGTTATATAACAGAACAGTGAAGTGTGATAAAATCCATATAAACTGCAAAAATGTAAATAGTTTCTCAGTTTTCAGTAACAGGGTTATGGTCAATCAAGTGACCTTGCAAAAAGGGGCTTGCCAATCAATCTGTCTCACGCAGGATGATAACCAATAACGGTGGCTCACAGAAGATGGCAGCCAATCAGAGTGTCCTACATAAGCAAGGACAATCAATCAATCTCATCCAGAGATGCTGGGCAACAGCAGAACAGACAGAGACATCTGGAATTCTGACCGTGTGCACTGTCGAATGATGGACACCAACAGAGCCATCTGCTCCGTCTTAATAAAGGTTTGTTTTTCAAATCCCTCGGAGTAGCCTACAGTGTTTGTTTGCTTTGGCTGGGTATCTTTTTTAATATCCAGAAGAGGTGTCCCATGGCTTAACTGACTAGATATCTTCCTTTGTTTTTTTTGGTTTTTTATCTTCTGGAGGACATCCGGCCCCAATCTGGTTTGAGTCACTCTTCATTTGGTTTGTGATATTATTATTATTATTATTATTATTATTATTATTATTATTATTACTATTATTATTATTATTATTATTATTACTATTATTATTATTATTATTATTATTATTATTAATTGGTATGCAGCATGGGTCCAAACGCTGCTCTGTCTCTGTTTGTTTGTGCTGGGGCTGCTTGAATATTTATGACGTGTGGCTGTTCTGGAATCAGAGATGACTAATGCATTCTCACAGGGTGGGTTTGTCCTCCTGTCTGTCTGCTGGCAATGAAACTCACCTCTGTCTCTCTCACACACACATACACACAGACACACACAGACACACACACACACACATGCACACACACACACACACACACATGCACATACACACACATATACACACACACACACTCCCCCTCTGTCTGTCTCTCTCTCTCTCTCTATCTCTCCCTCCCACTCCCTCTCTCTCTCTCTCTCTCTCTCTCTCTCTCCCTCCCACTCTCTCTCTCTCTCTCTCTCTCTCTCCCTCTCCCTCTCCGTCTCCCGCCCTCTTAGGAGTCCACCCCTAACCTACTAATGACAGTCTCTGGCACACAGTGGCCTGCAGGGGGTGGAACAGGTGTTTGTATTCCCCTGCACTGCCACGGACAGAATCTGAGGTGAAGACATTACTCACTAGCTGTGGGGTGCGCTAGGCTCCACAGACAGGGCTGCCCCCAAAACTTACAAGGAAACGGAAGAAGAAAGAAAAAAAAAAAGCTGCACCTTGAGGGAAATGGTGACTTATTTGTCTTGTCAACAAAAATAACAACAGCAATGTCTCAGTGTCTGCCGTGTCATGTGAAGACAGTTGGGAAGTAGGGCTGGGGAAGGGAGGGGTGGAGGGGGAGGGAGGGGTGGGAGTGGGCGGGGTGTTGCTATCAAAGCCATATTATTAAAGCTAATGTATAGGAGGGTGCAACGTTCATGGTCACCCCTTCAGGCTCTTCAGGCCATTGCCATGACAACAAGTCTGGAATTGACCTTGTGGATGTAGACGTGCTGCTCAAATAATCCGGTAGAGTCCTCAGCAAAGAGTTCAACCCCCCCCCCCCTCCACCACCCACCCACCCACTCTCTCTCTCATCTCGCTCATCTCTATTCTGCTTTTAGCTTTCCGGCATTCTGAAGCAGACTGAAGCATAGATTTTTCAGTCCAAGAACCGAGAAGAGTTCTAGCAATTTAGACATGCAAATCAATGTACTTCTATAGCATTCCTGGAAGTTTGTGAAACAACAAATCTTGGAGACAACTTACCTAACTGGTGCTGTCAGAGAACGATGATGTCTTCTTTCTTTGCTGCTTCAATTTATTAATACATTCCTGTGCTGACTAGATTCCCCAGTGACAGTGGGTTTGCTCACACGGTGACAAGTTCATTTTAGACATCTGAGGAACAGATTAAAACTCACCAGCATCCAGCAGTACAGCAGCACCACGAAATAAGCAACCTCTCTGAAACAGTCCCCTTGGAGTCGTGTATGCTCATTTGCACAAATTGATTTGACAACATCACAGTGAGAATGGTACCTGCACTAACAACTGATAAGAAATTAAATCATGGTTTGAGGGGAAAAAAGATAGGTGATATAAATCTTGCTTACTTTGAACTATTGAACCGCTGTACTGTGCCTCATTTTTTTATCAGAATTAATATTTCATTCACAGTCCTAATTTATATTACATACACAGTACACGTGTGAGAAAAAATGAGAGTCAGTGTTTGAGACTTCAGGCCAAACCTTAACCTTTTTGGACTCACAAAATATGTCTTGTTTGCCCCAATAGTTGAGGTAGCTGCTAGCCCCTACGTAGCAGAGTCTGCATTCTTTAAAACAGCTTCTTCTTTTTAATGTTTCACTTCATCTTCAGTCTTTGTGTATGCTGTGTTTCTTAGACTAAAGATATCTTAAACAGAGGCTAAAAGGCAGTTAACAGACAGAGGTTATTAAGACCCTATTTAACTACTGTTTGTCTTACTTCTTGTTTTCTCACTCCCTCTGTCTCAGTTTCAATTTCACATATATATATTGAATATATATTCAATTTCATATATATATACTCTAAATGAAAGCACATATATGCTGTATATATATATATATATATATATATATATATATATATATATATATATATATATATATATATGTCTTTTTTGTCTCTATCGCTCTTTCTCTCCGTCATGGCATGGCTCAGCTCCCTCAGTCATGTGTGTTGTGAGGGAAGTCTCTAAGGGTTGTGCACTGTAGCGTTGCTAGTTATTCACTCCCACCCTGTCCCTGGGCCTGCTGGCACAGCTACAGCTAACAAGGCACAGGTAACGACCTTGTGTCTATGGTCTGTGTGTGTGTTTGTGTGTGTGTGTGTGTGTGTGTGTGTGTGTGTGCGCGCGTGTGTGTGTGGATGTGTGTGTGTGCACATACACATGTGTTTGTGTGTTCTCATTCTTGGTCTTTCTTTTCCTTTAGGGTCAGAGGGCAATCCTTGCTTTCTTCTGTGTTTACTGTATGCTGGTGGTCATGTGTATGTTCCTCCAGCGCACTATACCACATATCAGTTAGCCCTCAGGTGAAAATTCTCACGAGGGCGGGGATCATCACAGCCAATGTGCCATTCAGATCTTTTGAACATGTGCGTATATGTGGTTAGCAAGGCCAATGTTTCTAAAGGGGCCAAAAGTAAAGCCCAACAAGTTTTTTCGCTGTAAATGCAAGAAATGTTCTTTGTATGTTTCTTTTCATTTCCAGTGCAGTGATCAAAAGGATATTTCATGTCAGTTTAAGAAAAACACAGCTTACAGAAAGAAATAGCTGACAGATGATTCACTGAGACATGAGAATTGGAAAATATACAGTCATAGTTTTTGAACATGTCAATAACTGTGGTTACAATGAAATATTGATAGAACTACTTTAGTGTCACATTCTCAAATTGATTTTTGTACATTCCCCTGCATCCTGCTCATCCTTTATATTGTCTGATATCCATATGAGTCAGACAAAAGGGTTTTTTTTTACACTTAGGTGATGAAGTCTCACTTAAAGTTGAGAATATGATGGACACATTAGATGCAGCTATTACCAGTCATGCAAACCCTTAAAGACATACACATCAATCACATGTGCATCCCCTTGTCATATCCAGGTTCATACCCAGAGACAGTTTCAAATGTATCTTTCATGCTTGTTGCACTTCGTCAAACTGTAGACTAGCCTTGAGGGTACAAAAGGTATTTTTTGTGCTTTCATTTAGAGTTGCTGAAACAGATGATAGGGTGAGAGTCTGAGGGCAGCAAGAAGGGAGAACAGACAAAGACGTTGTTAGTTGTACAGAGGTGAAGCTGGACGTTGACTTGTACGGTGCGTCCAGCTGATTGGATCGATGCGGAGCGTGTTCATCAGTGCATTCTCACTCGTCCAGTGGTACTGACAACTTCATGGTTGATTGGGGGTTGCTTTCCATTCCTTCATCTTGTATCTCGAGTGCCGCACAGGACTTTAGTGTCATTCATACATATTGATTAAATTCTTTTCTCTCTCTCTCTCTCTCTCTCTCTCTCTCTCTCTCTCTCTCTCTCTCTCTCTCTCTCTCTCTCACACACACACACACACACACAGACACACACACACACACACACACACACACACACACACACACACACACACACAGGTATTTCACCGCCCATACACATACACAAACATACACTATCAGACAACTGTCAGATTTTTCTACCTTGTTTTCATTTTTCCCTCGTTCTTAACATGCAACTATTTTTTTCTTGTTGTTTTTGTTGTTGTTGTTGGATATCTTTTCATGACACACTTCTGAAATCTTGACACATGTAGGCTATGTTTTAAAACCAACAGTTACTGCCTATAGGTGTTTCAACATGGCAGCTGACGTGCATGTATAAAGAGAGGGGTTTGTTTGAATGGTGAATAGCTGGATAATAGATGCTGGATAATAAAACAAAGAGGAAGACACATATGGCAAATTATTTACTACCATCTTATAATGGTAAAATCTGCAGCAACACCTCCACCTGACAGTGAGTAGCAGCTTAAGAAAAAACAAACAAGATTTTCAGGACTTTCTTTCTGTTCAGGACCATGGACAGCGACAGATGAAAGCTCAGACGCTTTGAAACAGATGTTTTCTAAAAAGCTGCATTCTGGCAGTTCAGTGCTATAGCGTGTTCCTGTCAAGTGGGTGCTTGTAATGCCCAGGGCATCTGTGCCTGCAGGAAGACTGGAAACACTGTGTGATGTAAAATTCACTAAAGTGTGTTAAATAAAACCAATATACACCAGTATTGCAAATTCTGTAAATGATACTTGTTTAATTAATAAGGTGTTGTGTGCATTTGAGATGATAATTTTTTGTTTGTTTTGTTCTGCTGCCTTAAGCATATCAGAAATATCTGTATACAACCAATGACAGCTTTAAAAACACACATACATTTCTAATTAATGAAGGTGCAATTTTTGACAGGGCGAAGACTCACACATCACACACACACACACACACACACACACACATCTCGGCATTTCTCAGCAAGTAGTTTCAGTTGAAGCTAATCTGTGCTTAAGTCCCAGCTTGCACTGCTAGCTATCTTTAAATAGCTGAAATAGCACCATTTAACAGATGTACACTGTTAACAGCACAGTTGATAAGTGCCAAAATCACTTCTAAGCAAGTGCTTACTGGCAACTCGACGTCGACTTATTGTAATGTACTGCAAGTTTCAGTGGCGTCAGCTCATAACTGGTTTATCTTAGCTATTAAACATCATTCCTCCCAGGGAAGCCTTTCTGCAACAGGTAAGTATTTGTGTGTGTGTGTGTGTGTGTGTGTGTGTGTGTGTGTGTGTGTGCACTGCTTTTTCTATAGTATTTTTGCTGAGTAGTGCAGTGTAGCAGCCTAGCAGTTAAATTGTCTCTTGTCCCTTACACTCTCCCCCCACCCCTCCCCCCATGTGCCTGGCAGAGAATGGGCAAACACTATTATGCATGTGACTGCAGGACACTCATTACGTTGCTCAAACAAACTTACCCGTGGCTGTTAGGGTCGATATTGTGCAAAGAGCAGATGAGCAGAATCATGGCTATTCTTTATGCCTGTGGGAAGATCAGGGAGGTGACTTCCCTGTGTGTGTGTGTGTGTGTGTGTGTGTGTGTGTACGCAAGAGTGTGTGTGCGCACGAGTGTGTGTGTGTGTGTGTGTGCACGAGTGTGTGTGTGTGTGTTTGTGTGGGTGACAGGTACGTATCAGCACAGCGCTGGCATTTGTGTATGGGGAACGATGTGACAAACAAAAGCCGGTCTCTCTGGAGGGCATCTCAGAAGCATCTGGCAGGGCC
>CM059285.1:21091665-21119165 GCA_030347295.1 Setipinna tenuifilis
GGAACGTATTTACATCTGATGTAAATGACAGGTGTCTGCAGAATATTGATATACGAGTGGGATTTACAGTATATTTCATTGATAGGTGTGTGCTTGAGCCTTCAAGTCTATTCAAAGAAGAGCAGGGGTTTTATGCTTTACACCAGTCAATTGTATCGTCTTTTAAAAAAATAACCTCCAAGCACTAACTTAAGGATAGGCTAATAAGGAGAACGACTGCCTTAACTGAAAATGTTTAGGTTTGTTGTAAATGACAGATGTCTGCAGAATACTGTTTTCTGTGGGAATAACCTTTTCTTCATGTGTTCAAATTTGGTTCATATACATGTAAAAGCATAAGTTCTTTACCTTAGGCCAGACAGGTTTACGTTTTTCTTTTGTAAACTGACATCAAACCAGTTAAGACATGCCACTGTCAGCCCCATTGCTCATGTGCAGAGACAAAATGAAGAAATGTGCAGAGCTGGGAACAGACACAGAGCTGTAACAGTGCCTTTGCGTACACAGACAGATACACACGTTCATACTAAGCAGCAGGGAGAAACAGATGAAAGGAGAAAAGATGAGAGGTGGCCAGGGGTGAAGACAAGACAGGTGAGAAAAGGGCTGGGGGAGCAGAGTGGAGAGGTTGGAGTCAAGACAACACAACAGTGGGGAGGAAGAGGAAGAGAGAAAAAAAGGAGGAGGTGGTAACATCAACAAGGGCCTGTCATAAACAATTTGTTCTGGCCTGCCAAGAGTTCTGGATGACTAAATAATAGCGGTCCAATCAAAGAATCTTGGCGTCATTGCTATCGTGATTACTGTAGCTCGTGGTTATTGACAAGTGTCATCATTCGCCTCAGGAACTGCGAGCAGCCTGCACCACAGCAAGCGAAGAAACAAGGCCAACGTAGCCTTTTTTCAAAATACATTTTACATGTAATTTATACCAATATGTTTTATAACATGGTGTCACTCGATGACATCGTTTTTTTTTATCTTTCCCTGACAGTATGTTTCCTAGTTGTTTTTTTTTTTTTTATAGCATAGCATTGGTTTTTATACTTGGCTCACTTTCAAAATCTTATTTTAAAAGTCAATTTCTTTTTATATATAATACATTTTGACAGCCCATCAGTCAGCACCACATGTAAGCAGAACAAGGATAGCACTGCAGAAATATTGAATAACTGAATATCTGTTTTTAAAAAAAAAAAAAAAAAAAAAACCCGGTCTATGGCCTATACGTTGACATTTGTTTTTATTAAAATAGGCCTTTTTAACCAACATTTTGTGTGGGACATCAAGTATCTGCTTCTTTGCCCCCTTAATTGTACATGTTTGCAAGACCAATCCATCATGATATGGCATCTCCCTACCTTATCTTTCATGTTCTGTCTCTGTGTGCATATCATATAAGGGCAAATGTAAAGAACGAGGGTAGTAGGATCCATGAGAAACATGGTCAAGCATTTCAGGTTACATGACCATAATACATTTCCTGTCTGTTGACTTGTTGAATGGAAGTAATAAATGTCTTTTATTAAACATATGCTTATTTTACTTTTATCCTTTTAGAATTCATATGCAAGCGGCATTTAGATTGGGGACTATATTCCGCAGAAGCAGAGGCAAATCACAGGTGAAGACACCATGCAGCACCTGTAAACTCCCATCCCCAATGCACCTTGGTCAATCCCTTAGTGTTCATTTGCATTGTCATTTGCACTCGATCTAAATGCACAGGTCACAAGAAGTAATTACAAAAAAATTCAAGCTAAATGATTCACTTTTGCTACAATTTGCTAGTTGGCAACACTAGATTACAGCGACTATGCTAAGCTAAGCTAAGGTCAGTGCTGCCAGAAATTGCTTCTGCTCACTTATCCAACTCTAGGGACTGCGGGGAGAGACTCAATTTCACCTGGGGGTGGCGTATTCCTTTAAGCACACTGAACTCCCTTTGTGTATGAAATGTGCTATACATATAAATTTGCCTTGCCTTGCTATGAAGGAAAGTGTCTGCTAAATACTATCTTACTAGTTATATGTTATCACAATAACTCATTTGTGTGATACAACTGATACAAGGGATGTTATTTTGTAAATTATTAGAAATTAATCAATTTCTTTTTATATATAATACATTTTGACAGCCCATCAGTCAGCACCACCTGTAAGCAGAACAAGGATAGCACTGCAGAAATATTGAATAACTGAATATCTGTTTTTAAAAAAAAAAAAAAAAAAAAAACCCGGTCTATGGCCTATACGTTGACATTTGTTTTTATTAAAATAGGCCTTTTTAACCAACATTTTGTGTGGGACATCAAGTATCTGCTTCTTTGCCCCCTTAATTGTACATGTTTGCAAGACCAATCCATCATGATATGGCATCTCCCTACCTTATCTTTCATGTTCTGTCTCTGTGTGCATATCATATAAGGGCAAATGTAAAGAACGAGGGTAGTAGGATCCATGAGAAACATGGTCAAGCATTTCAGGTTACATGACCATAATACATTTCCTGTCTGTTGACTTGTTGAATGGAAGTAATAAATGTCTTTTATTAAACATATGCTTATTTTACTTTTATCCTTTTAGAATTCATATGCAAGCGGCATTTAGATTGGGGACTATATTCCGCAGAAGCAGAGGCAAATCACAGGTGAAGACACCATGCAGCACCTGTAAACTCCCATCCCCAATGCACCTTGGTCAATCCCTTAGTGTTCATTTGCATTGTCATTTGCACTCGATCTAAATGCACAGGTCACAAGAAGTAATTACAAAAAAATTCAAGCTAAATGATTCACTTTTGCTACAATTTGCTAGTTGGCAACACTAGATTACAGCGACTATGCTAAGCTAAGCTAAGGTCAGTGCTGCCAGAAATTGCTTCTGCTCACTTATCCAACTCTAGGGACTGCGGGGAGAGACTCAATTTCACCTGGGGGTGGCGTATTCCTTTAAGCACACTGAACTCCCTTTGTGTATGAAATGTGCTATACATATAAATTTGCCTTGCCTTGCTATGAAGGAAAGTGTCTGCTAAATACTATCTTACTAGTTATATGTTATCACAATAACTCATTTGTGTGATACAACTGATACAAGGGATGTTATTTTGTAAATTATTAGAAATTACATTAGAAAAAAATTGTGCTGGTCACAAAATAAGAGAGGGGAGAGAAAAAGCGAGGGCAACAAGAGCTTTAGGCAGGTCCTTCTCATCATCATGTTGTATCGGAGCTGCTAACAAACAAGAATAATAACAAATTTCAACTGAGATCGAAACACAATTACCAGATGGGGCCTCATTATAATTGCAAAACGAGCGGAGCTGAATGATTTCACTTCGTGCTTCTCTTCGACATTTCTTTTCAGACTGCGTTTAACATGTTTCTATTGCACCAAATGTCACACAGCAACACCTAAATAAGTTCAGCTGAAGGGTGCATCACTGTTAATAGCACATGCACGGCAAGCGCAAAGTATTTCTGATATCAGCGAACAGGTGGTGTTGTGTGTCTAACCTCAGGCAGGACATCTGAGGATAAACGTCCTCATACATCAAGCTGTCGTGTTGTGGTCTTTAGTGGTTACTCCCCTGTCTCTGCTACTCTTTCTCTCCCACCGCTTCCCCATCCCCATCCCCATCCCCCTCCCCATCCCCATCCCCATCCCCATCCTCATCCCATCTCCTTCAGGTGACCCCGGAGTTTTTTGGCTGAGGTATTACAGACAAATTGGTACTTTTTAGGAAGCTTTACAAGAGGCTTTCTTTGCCTTTATTGCTTCATCCTCCAACATCTCTTTCTTTCATTCTTTCTATCCCTCTAAGGCTATTTCTCTCTCTCTCTCTCTTTCTTTCCCTGTCTTTCACTCAGTCTGCTCAGTCTTTTTTTGGCCCGCCACTTGTTTGTCTGAGACCTTACCTCACCTGACTCCTCAGCGGTCCGATGTTGCACAAGTGCTCCCTGCCACCGCAAGGATCCCCTGAGAGGGCCAGCGAGACACATCGCTCCCATCTCGCCTCCTCAAGGACAGGGCCCTGCCAACATCCCCATCCCTCCCTACACACACACACACACACACACACACACACACACATACACACACACACACACACATACACACACACACACACACACACACACACACACACACACACACACCTCCCCCCGCTTCTGCCCACGCTGGGGTGAACCTGTGCAATCAATCTGACACCAGAATGTTCTCAGCTTGTGTCAGGCCATTGTTTTGTCAGTACTCAGGCTGACTGAATGGCGGAGAGAGAATCATCCGGTGACTGACACTGGGCAATTTTCCATCATTCCATGGCAATGCTGTGATCTTGTTGACTCGTGTACTGCAACCTGACATCTGCTATTAAACAGGAGGATGGGGAAATTAAGGGTGCCAAGTCAACACAGAAAGTGCCATTGGTGTGCCACACTGTAATCAAGATTAGCATATGAAGGAGGGGTGGGGGGGGGCATGTCCTGCAGCTAAACATAACAAACTTAAACTTTGTTCTGTGTGCATTACGGACAAATGGCACTGGAGGCATTATCAAATAGAGATGGCTCCCTGGGTAATGCTAAAACTATGCTAATAGCCAACTGTTCTCCGTAAAAGCAGGCTGTTGTTTTACTAAAATGTGATTAGGCCATGATTTGCTTCAGCGGTTTTATTAATTTAGATACGGTGTCTGGTAAGAGCCAAACACGGACATATTGTTGCACATACACCACAGAGAGCCTTTTTTCCCTTAATCTGTTTCATGTTTAACATTGCATTTTCCATCATTGACGTCTGTGTTGTCTAATTACAACTACATGCAGATCATGAAAAAAAATATCATAATCATCATAAAATTTCAAAATGGATTCAAATTTCCCATCTTGCATCTGCTCAATTGAACCATAACCATCTGTGCATTTGGCAGGGATGTCAGGGGTTGAGGACCTTTTGTCATGGGCAATGGCGCAGACAGTGTATCATATGTAACGCCAGCTGTGTTTGAGGGCCATGTGCAGAATCTCTTGCAATGTATTGTGGTGTTCCTGCTTCGTACTGTAAACTCATAGCCATAGTTGGTTCATTGTATGCTTCTGGCTCTGTGTAAACGCTGGCCTTTTCCTTGTGTTCTGAAGATGTTTATTTTATTATTTATACGTAAATTGATGGATAAAAGTATACTAATCAGATGATTTTAAATGGAATATTTATGTCAGTAAAGTAATTGTTTCTTATTTCAACATAAGATCTGAATTAAAGTTCCTTTGCAAAAGTAATAATCATTAAAAGAAATTCAGGTTTACTTACAGAAAACAATATACAGAGATAGTGTGGCACTTGCGCTACCAATCAGATTATCACACACACAGACACACACACACACACACACACACACACACACACAGAGATACATTGTAAAATGAGACACACTGTATAAAGTATTATATAAAACATCATGAAGTCAACATAGTGGTTTCAAAAATGTCATTAATCTAATCCATCAGGAATAGGCATATCATTTACCCAGACAGCAGACTGTCAACTTGGATGTTCCTCAGTGCATCAAGACTGAGCAAAACTCATTTAACTCAAGTTCATCTAAGGACAGCTATAAAATCCACTTACATAGCTGTAGGGCGTAGGGACAGTTGTTAAGTGAGAATTAATAATGGACCATTACTTTAGGCTACCTATAGAATTTTGCATTAATTAGGCTTCATTTGTTAACTTTAAAACATATGCTATTACATCTGTCCTTGTTATTTTTTTGTTACACAGACATAGACTGGGGAGTCCTGCATAGTAGAATGTTTCACCACATGAAGGTACATCATTGATAGTGTTATGAAAGATATTACAATAGATGCTTTTTGTGACTTGTCAGTGTGTGTGTGTGTGTGTGTGTGTGTGTGTGCGTGTGTGTGTGTGTGTGTGTGCGTGTGTTTGTGGGGGGGGGATTGTCAAGTGGTAGCCCACTGCATGACCATGATGTGATGTGGTTGATGCAAACATGCTTGCTATTGAAGTACTGATCATGCTGCTTTATATTGTAAAACACATTACGTACAGCAATGGATTTCTGTAAATAACACATTTGCAGAAAAAGAAGATTCGAGAATAAATTGAGGGCAAACAGGGAACAATTTGCAACTGAAAGGCACATGAATGCAAAGAGCCACCTGGATTGTTAGATGCTAATCATAAAATTCTGGTTGGGTTGCTAACAGGGACAGAACAGTTGACCTTATTAACTTTTAAATATGACTGCATGGACATCTTGTACTATGCAAATTGCCTATATTGGTGGCATTTTGAGGATAACCATGCTACAAACAACAGTACTAAATGCACAGAAATTCTGGTGCTTCCATTGGCTAACTAAAAGCAAAAGCTAAATATATTCTTCTGACAAAAGACAACTCTTATACAGTATAAACCATATGTTGTGAATGTAACTCCTGTTGACTTACAAATTCAAAGTTCCAGAGCAAGTTCCAGAGCCCTTTCCTCTGAGAAAATCTCTGGTTAGTGAAAAACAAAACACCCAGTAGGCTACCAGAACCGAGTGGAGCTAAGACAAGTCACACCAGACGGATCAGACAGGTCCCTTGTTCACAAAGTAAGACAGTTGATTGGGGGCCAGCTCCCTACAGGGTCAACTTGACCTAAGAAAGGCTGTCCATAATAGATCTTATGTTCGTATCTCTGCAACAGACCTTGAATTACACTCTTTAGTTTTTCCTTGTCAGATGGTAAAAGGGAGTCTAATGCTGGGTAAATGGAGCGTCTAGACACTAGTTAAATCCGAGTCCATCAGGAGGGGTATGGACAACACAAATAAATCGCGTTTTTTTTAATGTCCTGATAAAATGCTGGATGTGGCAGCAGGCATTGGGGATTATCAGGACTATCTGCCATGGGAGATAAGAATCACAATTACTGTCCTGAGATGCTGTGAGCTCAGTCCAAATGTGCCCGCATTGTCGGGGTACACCCAGTGAGATAAATAAAAAGAGGTGCTCATGAACTCGCGTATCATTACCACCCCGATGCCGCCACCATGTTTTTAAATCAGAGCATTAGGCAGCACATACTCACGCAAGATTTGCCAGTAAACTACCGCTGATGATTGGAATAAAAAAGGGCATCAATCGAATTACAATCACTGAGAAGCTTCATGGTTTCAATTCGCTGTTCTCTGATGTGGTGACATGGGTTTTGGTTAAGCTGCTTCTCTCTACATATATCTCCTCTGAGCCCCTCGGCCCCACCTAGTCTTCCTGATGAGGAGAATGAACAGTGACTACACCATTATAATGATTCACTGTTTCTTTGTGACTAAGTATCCTTTCTGGGCTAGTAGAGAAGCCAGAGCATCATTAATATTGATAGAAATCACTGCCTCTGTCTGTTCAAATGGCAGTGAAGATACATTTGTAATTGAAACGTCTGAGCGATCTCTTCAAAAAGCACCATTGTCTGTGCTTTCTTTGCCAGAGAGCCAGGGTGGTTTTAGGTCTATGACAAAGACGAGAGAAGAAGAGAAGGAAGAAAAAAACAACACTGCTCTTAAAAAAGTCTTTTATGTCACTATATCTCTATACCGCTTTCCAAATATTTGATGGTGGAGGTTAATTATTCATTAGGAATAAAAAAAGAAACACTAATTCTTCTTCTCTCTTAGAGCCTGGCCCACTTTTTGATGCCTGGTGTCCAAAAGTACCCAAGAGGTAGTTCCTTGGAGGACCCTTTTCCCCCATAGAACTGACAACTGGCTTTACACTTCTGGATCCTCCTCCAAGGTAAGCTGTGCTTCTCGCAGGCAGCCTGAAGGGGGAAAAAGCACAATAGGAGCTTTAATGAAACCCTGAAGGCAGCACTGCACAATATTAGCCTTGCTAATGTGCTAACAATCATCCAGATACTCACACCCAATGTGTGCATACGCAGTCAGTATTACATAAATCACATTTTCAAGCCAAATGTATTTATTTAATGTAGGGATATGCACACACAATCACTCATTTGCTTGCTCTAAATTATTGCGGTTTAAATGAGTTGCTTCTGTTCTTCATGACGAGGCATATGTGAAAGGAAATATGTTGACAGGACATCACCAAAGGTTATGGTTTTCAACAGAGATGTCACTAATCTTTGATATGGCATCCTGGAATATCTGCCTGCTGTAAAATAACTCAGGTCAGTGCAGACTAAACAAACCTCCCACAGACCCAATGGCAAGGTTGATCAGGGTCAGTGGCAATGAGCACTTCCTTAGCTGCCCTTTTAAAACAGAGGGAAAGAAGAAGAAGAAGAAGAAGAAGAAGAAGAAGAAGAAGAAGAAGAAGAAGAAGAAGAAGAAGAAGAAGAAGAAGACACAGCAGAGAATGTCCTAAGGAGATTTCCTGTGGGGTTGCGGCACCACTTTAGGGAGCTGAAGCTCAGAGGCAGCAGCAGGAAGAGAGTGTTCACCCTGGGGAGGGCCAGCTAACAAAGGCCATGCGGCGAGTTAAGGATCTATTAAAGCTGCAGTCAGGGCTGGGCCTCTGTCCGGCTCACTTCCATAGCATGAGAGCAGTGCATTAGGCAGACAGCTCTAGGGAATAGGGCACCGATGAGAAAGGAAAGTGCGTAATGACAGAGAGAGAGAGAGAGAGAGAGAGAGAGAGAGAGAGAGATAGAGAGAGAGAGACTGTGTGTGTTTGTTTGGCTTTGCATGTTGAAGTGTGTGTGTGTGTGTGTGTGTGTGTGTGTGTGTGTGTGTGTGTGTGCGTGCGTTTAGTGGCCAGGGAATTGGCAGGCTGACAGTGCCCTGTCTGCACTGTGCTCTGAGCCTTCAACCACACTGCTCTGACAGCCTCCTTTTGGTGAAACCTGACAACAGATGATTGAAGGTCTCTGCCCTCTCCTTGCATAAATGTGAGAGGACAGCCAAAATGGTACTAAGGACAGACAAACACTGGGCTGGAAGGTCTCTACAAACTTCATAGGACAGTACCATACATTAGTATGGTACTGCAGAAAATTATGATTAATCTGACCCCATGATTATGAAAGGAGGTCATTTCATGGTTATGGATTATGAAATGACCTCCAACAATACCAGGCCATAGATACAGTCTACTGGTACAATGTAATGGCATGGCACATGACAAGTTATTTAAGAGTGGTCAAAGAAAAAAAAGTTTGTTAATACAATAAATAGTAAGTTAAAAATGTTAAGCTGAATGTAACTAAAAAGCAAAATGATAACTGTAACTGTACATTATGAATGTTAAACATTGATCTTATAAAGCTGATGGACCATAATGCATCAAAATGGGAAACCAAAACCTAAAAGAGAGGGCAAATATGCTAGAGATAACATACGGAAGAGACAGACAAAGGGGGGTGTAAAAAGATTGTGTGTGTGTGTGTGTAAGAGAGAGAGAGAGAGAGAGAGAATAAACAAAAAGATAAATGCAGAAAGAGAACCAGAGAGTGAGGGCAAACACAAGGGAGGGTGAATTTTTCAAAATGTCTACGAGCACAAACAATTGGAGTCTTTTGTTGTAAGAATATCATACAGACAGTCCTCTGATGAATTTCCATTTGGGCCCACAGCCAGAGAGTGTGGAGATTTTGGCATCCACTGCGTAGATCATTTCTGATCTGATCATTTTCCGATCCGATCCTCTATTCCAAGCACACATTCCGCCTCTCACATATCTATTATGTCCCATGAGTGCTGCCTCGGCTCCGTCAATTACACCCTGCTCTCCGCCCTAACAGTAAAAACTCAAACACAACTTTGGACCAACAGCATGCTATCTAGAACAGGTAACGGGTAACATCTGAATTAACTTCTCCTCTTTTTTTTTACAGTATTTTTTTTTTCAGTCCTGCGGCAGGCACATATGTCTATTGTTTGTGTGCACAGAAGTTAGGCAAGCACATCTGTCTATGGTTGGTGTGCACAGGCTTCTTACATGCTCTTCTGCCACACACAGGGCTTTGTATGGGTGTCTCAGCAGAGGGTAGCAGGCTGGAAGAGTAATTTCCACCGAATGTAAAGATCGAAGTGCTGAAAGAGGGGAGCTGGTCGGTTGTTCTCTCTTTCAGCTCCCTAGCCCCTCAGACCCTACTCGTTTTTTTCCCTCTCTCTCTCTCTCTCTCTCTTGCTCTCCTTTTCTCCCACTCAGTTCAACCTTTTGAGCTGCTTCACAGGGATTACAGCTTTATGCAGACCTTTTTTTCTCCTCTCTTTCTTTCCTTCCAAGATGTAACTTTTCAGAAAATCCTTTTCAGGCGGGTTGAAGTTTTGCCAGCTTAGACAAGGTTTATGTATTTGTTGTGTGCAAATCCTCCCTCTTCTTATCTGCCAGGGACGCATCGCAAAGACCCAGTTTGCTATTTGTGGGAATAATTTAGGATGATTAGTACTAGCAGAGTGCATAAGTCATTAAGCGCAGTCATATTGACGCATCAGTTAACTGGCTGCCATTCGCGAAAGGCTTTTGTTTATCCTTCATTTTGTTGGAAGCACAATGCAACATGTATCTCCTGAACTGTTCACACAGTGTCAAAGCAGAGGGGCAATCAACTACATCGAAAACTCAGCAACTAACACTCTATTGCATTTATTTGCAATGTTTAACCATGGAAAATACAGTGGAAGCGTATTCCAATCAAGTATTTTTAAATTAAGGTTGGAATCTAACATTGTTAAACATATTGTTTTTTTATCGGCTGTGTGTGTGTGTGTGTGTGTATGTGTGTGTATGTGTATGTGTTTGTGTGTTGGTGTGAAAATTAACATTCATTCATTCACCTGATTCATTTTGTGGAGGCACTGGTACCGCTGCTCTCCACTGGGCAATCAGAGCACCTCGCCCATTGAGCTCATTAAGTCCAGAACTTCCCTTTTCCTTCTCTTGCCTCCACTGCGAAGCAATCAACATGCCTCCACACTAATCACCCTTAATTAACGAAGTCTCCACAGAGCCGTCTGAAGGCGGCAGTGACACCGGTGTGAAACAATGGACTCAAGCTGTGGCTGTAGTAGAGTACTTTAGGATATAGGGGGACAGAGGAGTTCGGAAGCTGAGAGTAGATGAGAACTGCCTTGCAGGTCTAATTAACTCAAATTTGTTCCCTCAGCCGGTTGAAAGGTGTCGGGGAACGACCTGATCCAATTCAGATTTGGCATCTTTTAGAGCTGTAATCGCCGGCGGTGAATAAGGATGCGTTGCGCTCACGCTGCATGGAGACCAGGCCCTTGAGAGGCGAGATGTCACTCACAAGAAGAGTGGAAAACCACACAGCTATGAAGTGCCACCAAGTCCAAAACAAAACTTTTGGTTCATTGTGATGAGACGTGAAATGTTCTTTTCATGTTTTAGTTTTCTTCCCCCACTGCTCTAATCAGTACAAATAATTATACATAATTGTTTTTTTTTCATTCTGTGTTTTGGCCATAGCCATTACTTGTCACAGATATATGTCTGTTAATAATGTTTGGTTGTATTTGCTGAAAGAGAGCATTGTTGTATGCACTTATTTATTTTTTATTTTGCTGTGTAACCGGCTTTAGATGAATAAGTTTTATATTGATACTGACAACACTCTGTGGTCTTACAGTAAATGAATGCTGTTGATTTCACAAAAACAAGTTTGCCATAGCAGAGTAGCCAAAATAAAATCGAAGTTCTAGCAGCACCATGTTGTGGTTTGACAAGTGTTGTGATCACTCAGTAAACATTTATGCCCGACATGTCTACATTTCCACAGCCTTTTTTGAACAGCAGTACACAACTAGTAAATGATTTTGCTTCCCTTTACTTTCAGCAAAACGCCTTTATACTTGGCAAGCCCACAACAAGAACAGGGTAGGATAAGAGGATAAGTAAACACAGGAAGCAGTAAACTGCTGGACACACTTAAATCATCACCATTGCCAATAAATGGAGGCTACCATCACATTGCCGTTGCCCAAGTAGCACCCAGGGAAGCATAAGGGTGTGGTCTAATTTGCATTGCCTTGCTGTGCGTTGAGCTATATCGAACACAAAGTTAATGCCATCCTTTAACAATAAAGTAGGCCCCTGTGTAACATTCTGGTGTGGCACATCAGTGTGGCACTGCCTGTGTGTGCAGAGTGAGCATTGATCTTATAAACCATCTTACAAAGTATTTTTCAAAGTTTAAAACCAGAAAGCCTGAGCAGAAATAGAATCCAGTGATTACTAACACTCATCTATGGAGACAATAATACCTGGGTTTACTGTAAAACTGAATTTCATTAAAATGCCAGGAGTTAAATTCTGAAACAATGGCTCATCTCTTCACTCATTTGGATACTGTCATCTAACCCTCCACTTTGGGACGGCCATGCTGAGGCTACCACAGTCATAACCGGTACAATTACCAAAGCATGTCAGACACAGTGTGTGTGTGTGTGTGTGTGTGTGTGTGTATGTGTGTGTGTGTGTGTGTGTGTGTGTGTGTTGGGGGGGGGGGGGGGGGGGGGGGGAATGTGTGTGCTTAGACACTTGTGTATGACTGAGTGTGTAAGGAGAGCAAGGGTGTGTGTGTATCATGGCTGTGTGTGTGTGTGTGTGTGTATGTGTTTGTGAGTGTGTGTGTGTATGTGTTTGTGAGTGTGTTTGTGTGTGTATTTGTATCGTATCTGTGTGGGTTTGTTAGTGTGTGTGTCTGTGTATCTGTGTTTGTGGGTGTATGTGAGTTTTTCTCTTTACCCGTAATATATTAAATATTGCTTTTGGTGTACAAAGCCAACTTTAATTCAGTCAGCCCTTCTTGGTTTAGTATGTATCTTGGTTTAGTATGTATTTTCTCTTTTACCTTAATATGTTAAATATGTAATGCTTTTGGTTATTGATAATGATTTTATGTTACTGAAACAGTCAGCACTTCTTGGTATAGTACGCAAACTGCAACACATTAGTGAGCTGGGCAGCATAGAATGAGCATTCTAACCCTTTTATTCCTGGTTCAGATTCAAATAAACACTTATTGCCATGGCAACTTCCCTAAAATGTTTACTTACAGAACTTTAAACTAGAACTTTCAAACTAGAATGTTCAGTAATTTCCACAGATTTTGCTCAGTCTAATTTGAGACTTCAAAGAGGACAGCTGATTAACAATGAGACTCTCCGTTTTTTTCCGCTGCTGCCTGCCAGTGCCTGAAAAGGACTTTGGTGATGATGTGTCATCATCAAGACTCAAGGTGGACAGCAACAGGAAGAAGGAGAAGAAAGGTGAGAGACCCAATCCCAGCGGGAAAAAGCTGAGAAAAGAGGCTAAGCGCTTGAAGAAAGAGATGGCAGACAGGAGAAGGAAGGAGGTGGACATGGCCATCTTTGAGATGGCGCAGGAAGTATCCCTGAAGGATGCACCTCTTCTAGCTGAGGGGAAGGAGAGAGGTGGAGAGAGTGTGAAGGATGGCCTTAAAAATGGCCACATCATTGTCCACCAGGCTATGGTTCACGCTAGCCAGGATAGCCAAGATGGAAATCCAGAGGCTGTGGTGATGGGTTTAGCTAATGCTAACGAACAGCCTGAGAAGGAAGAGGCACAGCTGGTGTCTGGCTCCACACTAGAGGAGGAGAGGAGGGAGAGACTGCTGGGCTGGTTTGACCGCAGGGAGGCAGCAAAGAAGAAGGCTGATGCTGTATGCTGTGTCACCACACCCAAGTCGGCACATCTCATCTGGTCATGTAAGTATCATACCATCAGCAATGTCCCTTTATCAAACATTAAACTCTCCTCATCTCCAGAATAGAATTCCTTGTATTCTTACACTTCAGATATGGGTCTGGGGTAATCCAGGTCATGTTAGTCCAATGAGCTAAGTTGTTAGAAACTGGACTTCTTTTACTAGCTTAAAAGCTACTAAAATCTACTAAAATTCCAGTTGCTTACAGCTTAGCTCATTTGTCTGGTGTAATACTGTCCAAACTAATTGCTGACTAATTTTCCTCATCTCATCTCCCTCAATAGACCAGCCGTCTTCCCTGAACAACTTGGAGGAGGAGAGGAGACTGCAGCTGCTGGCCTGGTTTGATCGAAGAGGCCTGACTGCCCTGAAGGTAGCAGTCAAACAGGCTGCAGAAAGCTGCACGTTCCTGGACAACCAAAACAGAAGACCTCAGCTGGCTGAGGAGGCCGGGAAGAGTCCATCTCAGTTGACCCCTGATGGAGACCGTGGCCGCCCCGTCATGACCCGTCCAAGGCTGGACACCGAGAAATACCAGCCAAGAGTCCGGCAGGGTGGGCAGTGGAGGCGTCTCACCCCACAAGAAAAGGATGTCCTGGAGGAGGAGAGGAGGCTGCAGCTGCTGGCCTGGTTTCAGCGAAGAGGCCTGACTGCCTAGAGAGAGCAGTAGACGTCCAGGCTGTAAAGAGCTGTTCTGACTATGGCAGCCATGAGGGGCATGACAACATCCTGCCTCAGTGACTCAGTCAGGGGACTCAGTCAGCCTGTAGACAGTGGACCTCCAGTGGCTTTACCATCTACATAAATAATACCTTAGATTAAAAAAATATATAATATACATTAGATTTTATATATTTTAGATTTAGATTTTATATATTTTAGATTTAGATTTTAGATTTTATGTTAGATTTTCATGCTTATATTATATTATATTATATTATATTATATTATATTATATTATATTATATTATATTATATTATATTATATTATATTATATTATATTATATTATATTATATATAACATCACATATATTATTACTATTGTTATTACATAGGCTATGTTTTTATTAATAAATAATGAATTGCTTTTATACAGAATGTTGTTGTTCCTTGTTCTTTTCTCATCTCATAGTGTGAGCAGAAAGTTAACCCCATTATCACTATGCATGTGGTTTTAAGGGCTAATACAAATACAGGCCAGATCAGTATTAAAGAGAGGGCCTCATTCCTGAATACTGGAAGCTTTTTAAAATCTAATACAACAAATTAGTAACTTTACTAAATATTATTTATGGGCATAGAAGCAGAGAATTAAGATTGGGGAGAGGGAGAGAGAAAAAGAAAACCAGAAAGAAAGAGGGAATAGAAATAGAAGGTGTGAGTTGTTAAATAATGGAAAGAAAAATAAATGAGGAAAAAATAAGAAAGTGTGTGTGTGTGTGTTCAAGTAATTCTTACTGCAAATCCTTAATCTCTCAACATGTCCTGCCCCAAAGTCTTGAAACGAAGTTTGGGACTCACACAGATTTTTGCAGGAGGTAAACAATCTGTGGGCAGCTTCAACCACATGTCCAGCACTAGCCCCCCCCCCCCCCCGTAGAGTCGGCTCACCCTTGCTGGAAACTCCACGGAAGGAGACTGTGGGGTGCTACATAAGTATGTGCGTAGCGAGGACGCTCCTCCTCTTCACCCCCCCCTCTCTTCCTCAACCGTGCCATGCCGAAAATGCACAAAAATAGCCAGCGGGAGTGGAGCAGGCCAAGAAGCTGAAGGGCTGGATGCCTTCCAAGAGGAATCTCACCAGAGCCCGGCCATCCGGAGTCTCTGCTGCAGCTCTGCAGATGCTATCTGTCAGGCAGAGAAGCAGAGGAGATAAGACATGATGCTAATACAATAACACTGCCAGACAAGGCGGCTGGATGCATATACACACAGAAACACACACGGATAAACACACACACAGACACACAAACACACACACACATATACGCACAGACACACATACACACACACACATATATATACACAAACACACGCACACACACACGCAGACAAAGACACATATACATGCACACATACACACACACACTCACACACACATGGACACACACACACAGAGATATATATACATGCACACGCACACACACATACATACACACACACACACACACACACACACACACACACACACACACACACACACACACACACACACACTATGCACCAGCAGGTGCCGACTGAGGAGGATGCCAGTGAGCACAGAAGTAGAAAACAGGGAAGAAAAAAGAAAAAAGAGGAATAAACCTACACATACACACACACACACAGATGCTTGCACACGCACACACACACACACACAAACCTTACACGCGCTCCACATGCATTATGCACAAATACATTTCCTTGTTTATGAATGCTGCACAGGCTGTGAACGGAGGCTGTTACAGTGCTGGTAATGAGGCAAAAAGTCCTGATGGCCAGAAATAACTTACTTTACACTTCTTCTCTCCTCCAACCACCTCCTGCCTCACTCCTCCCATCCCTTCCCTTCCCCTCCCCTCCCCTCTCTCTCCGACTGTGGCTAACCACCTCCTCAGAAGTGTCACTTACACAGACAAAGTATCCAACACCCAAACACATTTAGAAATCTTTCTCTGCTCTCACACGGCTGCCACCATCCCTGTACTGATACTTCATGAGCATTAGATATGCATATTAAGTGGGGCAGAGATCTTCTTTGTGGATGTGAAGACGCCCAGCCGACGCTGTTTTGTGTATTGGAATGAAAGTTAAGATGATTTTCAACTTTTGGGGAATTGATGTGCGGAAACTAGTTCAAAAAGTGGCTTCTCCCCCATCGGGCAAATAATCGCAGAACAACGGGGTGCCGGCAGTGCAAAGTGACTCCATCTGGGGATGTCTTTGAATGCTTGTTTTGATGTGTGTGTGTGTGTGTGTGTGTGTGTGTGGTGGGGGGGGGGGAGCAGAGCCCCCCTAATTCACAGATTGGGTGCAGCAGGGGGGGCAGTGGAGGTGGGCAGTGGAGGTGGGCAGTGGAGGTGGGCAGTGGAGGTGGGCAGGCATAAAGGCAGGGTCGCTTTCTGCCATGTGGCGTAGCAACAACACCCAGGTAGGGTACCTTTTCTGCTTTCAGCGCAGCAATTTAAAGAGCAGGTCCAAAAATACACCAGATTTTACCTGAAATGACATAGCAGGATTAAGGTTTTAAAGGTTAAAGCTTTATGATCGGCATTTGTTTGCCCATCATCCACAAATTACCATTTTGATTCTCTGTTGATGGCAAGGTGAAATGTGGTCAAGACTTGGAGTCCCAGATAATTTGTCTGCGGTGCTAAGCTTATTCTTAAAGCAGGGTTAATCTGAGGTGAGTTTTATCATTACCTGATATGAGATGTAAACTTAGTGACACATTTTAGTGACTGCTTTTATTCAAAGCTTCATAAACTCACAATGTCAGGGTCATGGGCTTATTCAGGCAGCAATACGATCGCTGTGCCTCCACATACTAGCATTAGACATTGAAGACAATCCATAACCTAACCTGTTGGCCACAACTGCATATGGTTGTGTGTAATTCTCTTGGGAGGACAAACCACTCAAGATGCCTTAATTACACCACCCACTGCAGAAGCACAGGGCACCTCTGTGGTCACAATCAATGGCAGCATAAAACTGCTCATTTGTATCTCCTATTGATTAAAGACAAAAGAAAGCAATCCTCCACTTACAGAAACCCTCAAATAATATTGGGCAGGAATAACAAAGAGAGAAACTGAATGTCTGGCAAATTGCCGAACCTGTTTGTTATTCTTCCACAGTCAATTGAGTCTGTAGACTAGCATTATGAAAGATTCATTCTTTTCAAACAAACTGCACATATAGTCATCGTAATCAAACATGTGAAAAAATGACAGGACCTGACGTTAATCCATCAGTAGATCAATCCAGACATTGTTATCTTTGCCATTTTTTAATTATTTTAGAAAGCTTCTTACACATTTTTTTATTCCTTAGTTTTGCCTGCAGTAGAGAAGACAAAGCAGTCAACTCACACATCGTCAATGTCTTACTGCCATGTTGATGAAATATTTACAAACCACAGGGAGCGGGGAAGGAGAAAAAACTCTAAATAAATGGTACCTTTCCTCCTGTTTTGACAAACAGCTTGATAACACCAACCGCAACTGCGGCTGTAAACTAAATCGCCTCTGCCCAAAAAATAAATAAATAAAACCCCTCTTCCTCATTTCTCCACTGCCAAAGAAATGAGGGCCATTTTCTGTGATTCGAATGACTCTGAGAATACCAAGTAAGCCTGCCCCCACCCAACACCCCCCACCACCACTCACCCCACACAACTTCCCCAGCACAGATTAAGCATCGCTGCAAGTCATATCACTTCTGACAGACTCCCCGACACCACAACGCCCATTAGGGCCCAGCGGGAGCAGGAGGTTAATAATGTAGTTTGACAATCACAGCCGAGGAGGTGCGAAGCCCACACCAGGATAACTACCTCCAGATACAGCGCAGCTAAGGGTTAGCACATCCAGTAATGAGCCCAAGTAGGAGCACTCAGATAAAGGCCAGGTCTCATTTTTTCTGTATAATGCATGGTCTCTTACTGTCAAAGCAAGCAGGAATCAACATATATGATATAATGCAGTATGTGCATCAGGGACATGCCTTTTGATAAAATGAAAGTGCCTCGGTTGTCCTGAGACTGGCTTCAGTTATGGTGCCTTTATTGGTTTGAGGCAAAAGAATTGAAACACTTAACACTGACACCAGAGAGAGAAATCAATACAGCCGAGGTGACAAGTTCACTCTGGTTGGCTTAAAAGCCGTGTGTGATGTGTTGGATTAAGTAAAATCTATCCCAGATCACAGACAGAAACTGTGTCCCACCAATTCAGGTGAAGGCATGGGATTTCACCACAAATTTCTCACATTTACAAAGGCAAATAATGTGATCAGAGATTACAGCTGGGTCTGTGAGAGAGATTTAGAACAAAAATGAGAAGAATTGAGGTGAGGAGAAATACTATTTTCATGCAACAGATTGCATTCTTGCATTCTTGATGGTTTCACACATATAAAAGATCTATGTTTAACGATTAACATTTTCATCATCAGGAGGACTGGCTTTAGTAACTACTATCATGCAAAACACTTATCTATTCATAACATTAATATAGGAATGGATGTTTTCACACTAACACCAATAGTGTCTGTTTCAAATCTTGGTTTTTCACTATGAATCAAGTAAAATCCAAATGAATGTTTGGGATTGATGTGGAGGAGGTGGACCACAGGCCAAATTTCCCTGAGGATTACTGCATGTGCGACAGGATTTAGCACGTGTAACACCCACAACATGACCTCCAACCAAGCACGCCATGCCTTTTTTACACTAAACAAGAGGCGAGACTGTACAAAACAGTTGCCTATGTATGTATGACCATGTGAAGGTGTCACACACAGACACACACCAGCACACACACACACACACACACACACACACACACACACACACACGCATACACACTGTTCTCACTACCCTTTGCCATTTGGCCAAAAGACACAGGGTAGGCTGATCAATTTTCTCACGCAAGGCCTCTTTTTCTGTTTATGGCTTATGTGTTATGTAGCACAAGTGTGAATGTGTCTGGTGTGTGTGTGTGTGTGTGTGTGTGTGTATGTCTGCATGTCTGTGCAAGATGGAGAAAGAGAGGGTGGAAGACAACCAGAGATCCTCCAACCCCTTTGCCTCCCCCTGCGGGCCCATGCTCCATTTAACACACGGCTCCGTCGCAGACAATAATTGTCTGGCGCAGTTCAAAGGCGGCGGATTAGCCTGGACGACCGTGGATTAGGCAAGACAAGTGTGGTCTGCAGGCCCGGCTCTGTGATCTCCGATCTCTGGGTCGATAGGGGAGCCAAAGCCGGAGCCAATGCCCAATGCGCGCTCGCCAGAGACGCGATACCGCCGTATCCTCTTACTCTCACGCTGACAGATTTAGTTATCGGAAGCATCCCATCACCATTAGCCAGGAAAACAAGAGTGCAAAACGTTCTCTGGAGGCATGACACACCACCCACACCCACACCCACACCCCCACACCGAACCTCCCAACTCTCCTCTGTCAACCCAGTCACAGACTCCTACATGACAATTAACATGAAGCCTAACTAACATGGTGGCTGTGATGCTAGCGCTCATAGGTGTCTCTAGCAATCGCTACACATGGTTCCGTGTGCTAGCATGGTGCTAGCAGTGTTCTAAAATGAGGCTAGCCAGGGTCCAGTGGACCAACAGCCGGCAGCAGCTTAACAGACATCTGCATGGGTCATCAATCATGTGTTAACAAATGTAAATTCATACAGGCTAGGCAGAGAAGAGCAGGCAGGCAGATGGAGGAGTACGAGAGAGAGAGAGAGAGAGAGAAAGACAGAGAAAGGGAGAGAGGTGCCTTTGGTGACTCGGGGCCCCCTGTTGCAGTGGTATTAGCATATTGGGCAGCAAGCCATTTGAAAAGCAAACAATATTGGGATTGCTGTCTCAGGTTGGCCCTGGTATCTTTATGCATGAACTGGCCTGAAAGGGCACTTCTTCAGCCGCTAATGAGCTTTTCTCTCGCCTCGCCTTTGGCTTTAGCTGACGTATTAAGCAAAGGAGCATAAAACATGCATAACGCACACACACACACACACACACACACACACACACACACACACACACACACACACACACACCTACTACAACATGAAAACCATATGCAAACACTTACATAGATAATAAATTCAATAGACAAACCATGTGAGGAGTTTAAGCTTGCACAAAAATGGAGACGCCAACACTTAGCCAGCTGCTAGCTGTGCAAGAAGTTACACTTGGACAGATAGGATTTAAAATGAGGTGTAATGGTGGGCGAGACAGATGTAACTTTATCCAGCTGGTCCATGTTAACCCTTGCTGAATGCCTGTACAGCTCGCAAGCGGTTGTTTGAATAGCTGTAGTCAGCTACCAGCTGTTACACATGGGCAGATAGGATTTAGAAGATGTTGTAATACAAACAGTAGCAGGTTAAAACAACTTCAAGTTTGGTAAGTTTTAACCTCCTCTTTAAAAAGCCATTAGTTGAGAATAGTAACTCAGGGATGGTTGGTAAGAACAAATGGCTATAAGACGGACTTCTTCACCATGGACAAAGCATTAACATAATAATCTATAATATAATATAAATGACTAACTGGTGAGAAATAATTAAGAGGTAACTGTTTACTAATGATTAACAAATGTTTTTTTTACACATGCAAACCTTTAGTAAATCAGGCCCGCATAGTCTGCAAGCTGCCAATACTTTTTACAAAATAGGGAGAGGTTGCTGCTAGGTTACAGCCAGGTAGGCTAGATCAATTGTGTATTGGGATACAGAGAGGCAACTAGTCACGCTAGCCGGAGTTGTGTGGTCTATGGAACATGGGAAAGTGGAGAGTTGTCAGAGATATTAAAACCACCGGGTAGCCTTAGCATTAGTGTTAACTTCATTGTACAGACTATTACCCAATTTACATTCACATTTCTTAGAGGACAATATTAGCTAATTGGATACTGGACACATGCTAAGGATTGATTACCTTAAGCCGGCCCCCTCAGGGGACGGTGTTTATTGACTAAAGGTCTGAAACACCCGGAGATCCTGAGGTGCACTACTGATGAAGTGTCCTGGAAATTTTCACAGACCAACTAGATCCTGCGACTTAGCAAACAAACCTGAAAATAGGATGATTAACTCAGGAAATAATAGAACAGTAATAAAACTTAAAGTGGTAGCTGTTCCCCCAAACAATAGTATGTTGTAGTCAAGAAGGCTTAAATATCTTCTCCCAAAGGTGCTCTCCCTAGGTGCACAAGTATCTTGTGTTTTCTCTAAACTACTTCTTTATTTCGCACTCTGACAAAATGAACACTTTTAATAAATAAGCAATGTAAAATTAAAGTAAAATTTTGCTTATAATGGACAAACATGCACACACACACACACACACAGAGAGAGAGAGAGAGAGAGAGAGAGAGAGAGAGACACCCACACCCAGACATTTACACACCTGCTAACACCTGATCCTAGCTTAGCACTCTGCTGCTAGCATGGTTTGAGTGACAGGGTAGAGCATGAGTCTGCAGAAATCGCCATGCTCAAGAGCTCACACACACACACCCGCACACACACACACACAGTTCCCAGCAGACCCATATCACCACATCGTGTCCTGGATGCCCGGCCAAACGCAGAGTCTCTGATTAGATTAAGCTTTCATCTGCTCCACATCCCTGGAAGCATATTGTGGGAGCCGGCGCGAATGTGCCACGGGGGTTTTAAATGAGTTGTTTCGCCTCAGTGTGTGTGTGTTCGTGTGTGGAGGAGTGTACGTGTGGTACAGAGTCTCAAGAGTGTGTGTCAGCAAGAAAAGACAGACATACACATACAGTACGGAGCAACCCACACACACACACACACATACACATACACACACTCACTCACTCACTCACATAGCCACCTTCACAGTTTAGCAGAATGTCAAAGACTCTCTTGTTGATTCAGAGTTCAGTGACAGGGACATCAGAGGGAGAAAATGAGAGGAAGCTCAAATACTGTCTGAAAAGTCAATTCAATTCATTTCAACTCAATTCAAATCAATTATTTTGAGTTCATTTGTACTTATATTGCATTTATATAGTAGTTGATGTTTCTCTGGACGCTTTATATAATGCAAAGCCTTACAAACCTCTGAAATGAGCACTGGGGCAATGGTGATGAGGAAAAAATATTCTAAACATCCAGCAAAGTAAAAAAAAAAACAAACCTATTTGGTTTGACCGGAATTGTATGCAAGCTAAAAACTTGTCTGAAACGATGCTGGCAAGTCAATAAGTAATGCAGTTTTATAAACTTTTCACCACTTTTGGTGGTTGGTGTAAGGAGGGATGGGACTAAATTCTATCCTTCTATGCTGCGTATGTTATGCGAATATGTTTAGCATAATATAGTGTTCCATGAGCGGTGGCTGAACACTTAAAGCTGGCACAGCATCTGAGTACAGAAAGTACTGCCCATATTTCCACCACCTCGAGACCCGATTTTACCTCGAAGGAGCATTTATATTCACTTAAAATGGGGGAGGTGATTAATAACAACTCTGCTTGGTAGGCTTGGTAAGCTGATTATATTATTTTTGGGGGTGGAGGTAGTGGGGGTGGATAAGAAGTTGCACAGAGGAAAGAAAGAGAAGAGAAAAAGAGAGAGATCAGATGCAAGCAGCATAGATACAAGATGCATATACGATTACATGGAAGATGAAACATGATGCATGTAAAGTTGGCTATAGATAGCCCAGCACAGCAAGGAAGATGGCATGGACCTGACTATGTTCATGGTGACCAGCTGTCACAGAGGGGCAACAGCAAAATTGGCCCTACCTTAACAAGACTTCACAGTCAGTGCTGACAATGAAAAAAAGCGAAAAGTTTTAAAACTTCACTTGAAAGTACAGCGAATGCCTGCCTCCTGGAAGGAAGACTATTCTCAGGCAACAGGGCTTGAGATCAAAAGGTTCTGTCTTTAGTCTCACGGTGTTAGAAGCCTTGTTTTGTTTTCAGATGGAAGAACTCATAATGGTCTGCATCGGAATACAACCACATTCTCATGGTAGTCCAGAGGTGGGGCAATCAGGGCTTTGTATTCTAGAAGAGGTATTTTAAAACACTTTGGAAAGACAATCAGTGAATGAGAAGTGAATACAAAAAGCAATGTCTTTTATATTTTTTCATTCAGGTGCAGTTGACTGCCCTTTGCAGAATGCAATCGACTGTTTTTTGCATTAGTTTTAGGATGTTTTACTACATCTTGAAAATAATTCAATATTTTTTTTTACATCTGGAGAATAATGTTTTACAGTAATCAGGTCATGACTGTTAACTGTCTGTTGTACTTGTATTGCTTGTGGTACACACTTTGCACTTTTCTTAGCATTCTCTGAAAAGCTCTTTGTGGAAAAAATCACTTCCTCACTTACTGTACAACATCTGTAATCCTGTAATCATCACTTACTGTACAACATCTCTTTCCAGATTTCAAGGTTGTTGCTTCACTGCAGCATAGAAAGTACTAAATCAATTCAGCACAGTTGTACGAAATACAAGAATTGGACACAGGTGATTTTCTTGTGATTTTCTTATATTTCCCCTCTGATTCAGATGTACTATATGCCCTGATTTGTTGGGGGGGGGGGAGACCTGGGAGAGATTGGACATCTCAGTATGAAATTCAAGACTTGTCATTTTGTGTCATTTTGAGCATTGCGCTAAAACCATCACAGTGTTAGATTCATGTTGGTTTATTGTTTCTTTTCAGCAGTTTTCACGAAAGCTTGTGTTTTATTAAAAAATAATCAGGAAATAAGGCGGCTTTATAGTAAAGAAAGAGCAACCCTCCAGTTAGCCCTCTGGCAGGAATAGTTCTGATGAGTCCATAAGTATTACAGTGATGTTATAAAAGCGAGCACTTCAGAGCATCCGTACCCACCATGGGAAACACAGACTGAGGTCACCACAGCTCCTCAGTGGGCCTTCAGCATGAAGCATTAGCCCATGGCCTTCCTGCCTGAGCCACTACTGTTTAAAGCTGCCCCCCACTAAGCCTGAGTCTGAAGTGGCTGGGTTGCTTGTGCCTTTCATACTCATTTGGGTCTGAAAGCCCTGTGCAGGGAGAATTGATTAGTCTGAATGGGGAGTCTGCCTGCCCACTTAAACAGGCCCCTTATACCATGCCTCCGCAGCGCGCTAGGGTGGGGGATTTAGCCAGGCATAGGGTTGAATAGGTGTCCATTCAGGATGCTAATATAGTGGCAGACACACACACACTTACAAACACACACGCACACATACACACACACACACACAGACACACAGACACACACACACATACGCACACACACACACACACACACACAGTCTCTCTCTCTCTCTCTCTCTCTCTCTCTCTCTCTCTCTAGACACAGCCTCACAGATACACATGCACAGTCAATGCCGTGAACTCACAGACACCTGTAAATAATTACACACTTTGGTTTTTAATTTAGATTGGTAAAATAGCACTGCTGAGATTTCCAGCTCTTGGTTAACATTTGTAACACATAGAGAGATGATTTCACACTTTAAAATTAATCAAGGCATTACCCACACACTTATCCGTCTGGTGTGAAAGCTCAAAAAGGTAACAGAATAATAATAAATTCTTCATTTGACATCCTGGCAGTCTTAAGGGGCTGTGAACAGATCAGACACCAGCTTAGACACTCCAGTATTATGGCAAAACATTTCCTTTTCCAAATCTCAACATTTTCCTACTGCCATAAAATACATATCTACTCTAATCACCTACTTTGTAACTTTGCATCAGGTGTTAAACTGCAAAATTTAAGTTTTAGGTTTTTGTCAAACAACATCACACATGCTAATTTTTTTATCACTTGATAAAAAGGTGCCATACTAAATAGCAAAGTAGCCATTACTTAATAGTTTGGTAATGGTTGTTAATTATTACCGATATGTCTACTTAGTGTAAGTTAACCGTTTTCCTACCATTATTTATAATTATCATTTATTATTTACATTGTTATTATTTATTTATTCATTATTAACACTTGGACCTCATTATCAAGTGTTATCTTTTTTATTTTGAAATGTAAAGATTGTGTAGTTGCCATCAGAAACCGGTGTTTCTGGTCTACAATGATGTCATAGTTTATCCACAGATGTTCATCATAGCCAGCCAGCCACATATCTGATCAAATATAACTCATATATCATTTAGAACTCATTTGACCTATATGCTACGAAGCAATTGACCTTACCTTACTCACATCAACTTTCTAGCTGATGTACTAAATTATTGCTGAATCGTTATTAGCAGAACATATGGTCAACTGTGGTGTAATGTTATTCAAATTTCACACAATCTGCTGCCTGTAATAATTTTCATCCATGTTCTAAATCGTAACCAAGTTCCCTTACACATATATACATATTATTAGCACATTTATATTGCTCTCTATTCAATCCCCAAACAAAGCCAGCAGAGGTTGCCATGTCATGATGCATACCGTACAACAGGGTCAACAGCAGTCTAATTATGTTGCTGACACTTCAGCAACATCATCGTCACACACACACACACACGCACCCACACACACACACACACACACACACACACACACACACACACACACACAAAGGTTTTCCCATGCAATGTGACACCCTATTCCATGGAAACAAAGCACCAATTACTTTTTCAAGTGGCCACGGTCAACAGGCTGCACAAACAGAATGGAATATCTGTCGCTGATGAAAGGATCTAACAGAGCAGAGGGGTTTGCTGCTGCTACTGCTGGAGTTGACGTGCACAAGCTTGTATCGAATTAGCATAATGAACACACCCCTGGATGGCTTGCTCCACACTGCTTAATATTCAATTTAGATGCTGCCGACGCCGCACGATGGCTCATTAAAACATCTGCATAATGAATACTTGCGCTTTTGTTTTGTTCATGCCAACCATTTGACACACATACAAAGTGGGGAGTTTCTCTTTTGTGCAGCAGGAGAGAGGAACAGCGGGAACACTGCGCCATGCACAAAGGCCTCTTACTCCGTTAGCATCCTATGTGCCTGCTATGTTTATTTTCTTCTGATGGGTGCTAATTAGAACACAATTGTTCAGGTCCAAGCTAGAAAACAAAACAGTTTCCATCCTTACAGAGTGTGGGCCAAACTACTATCCCTCTGTAGAAGAAAGGTAGACTTTCAAAAGAAGTCAGTTTGGAAGGGAGAATTTGTGACTTACAAGCCTCAATGTTCTCAGAATGAAAACACTGTACGGCTGACAAAGAAACGTAAAAGTTCGGAAGAACTAAGTGAGCAGGCTACAGAATGCAGTAGTCAGATAATGGTTAGAGAGTGGGTGTGGGTGGTAAATGATAAAAAAGACATTGTCGAATCACTTGTAGACCTTGGGATCATTGACATTTGATCACTCTGTGTTCAGAGAGTGTTATATGAAAAGACACCATTGTTCATTTCTTGACTGAATCACTGTTATATTGGTATCTCCACAAAGGACACAGTCAGTTTCAGCATTTGCCTTTAATCTGACTTCAAATAAAGGCTGCATGGTTCCTTTGTGTGCAAAAGTGCTCAAATTTGCTCCTGGACACAAAAGAGGTGTGGTTGGGGACACTGGGTCGGAAATATATTTTGGCTTGACCTTTTCAAACCTCAAACAGCATTCACACTTTTGAGAGCCTGGCTGTCACAACAAGCGTGACCAGAGGCGCTGATGGTTAGCGTGTGGTTACGGTCCAGTTAGGGCTAGATGATGTCTGAGCTTTCGCTCGACTGGATTCAGCTGTCACTTTCCTCGCTGGGACTGTGTGGCCAACGCTACTGTCTGATGTATTTGCTTGCGGTAATTCTGTTTCTGTTTGATGAGCCGGATGAGATGTCAAGGGAATGGCTGGTTGGTGGACGTGGGGTGGGGGTGGGGGGGTTGGGGGGTATTGGTGAGGGATTTCTGTAATTAATGAATGCTTCACGCCAAACTCGCTGCACTGAACGTCTTCTTGTGGGATTTCTCGAGCTGACTGCACAGGTTTATTCGCCGCGTGATTTAATACATCATGGAGGAGTTTGCT
>CM059285.1:21124165-21126665 GCA_030347295.1 Setipinna tenuifilis
CTCCTCCCATAATTTTATAACGGCCACATTACCATGGACATACTCAGGTTTGCATAGGTATGCCACAGCAAAGCAGTGTGTACGCTACTCCGGCTAAATAACACCACAACAAAGGCAACAGGAGGAAAGGTAGCAATAGCACACAGGAGGGCTGCATGGGTCCCAAAGGGGCTTTTCATCCTGTTCCGTCCACTGAGGCCAGACAGAAGCACCGACATGGGGAAACAAACAGTGGGAAAGATGGTACCTTGGCAGCACTGAAAGCTTATACACTTCACAGGGAATGAGTCACGAGTGTTATAATTGAACTCAGGTGATTTTTAGCAAAGGATTTTTAACAAAGGGCACCCTGTTTCTACATACTATGCCATGTTTTTAGGCGCTTCTTGTGAAAGAATTATGCCAGAAGTAGGTGCTAACATCTTTGTACATCTCGCCCAACTTTGTACAGCTTAGTCTGAAAAGACTTTGTGTCAGTCATGAGTGACATGAGATGGTTGTCAGGAGTAATATGATCAGTGCTGCAATGGATATGATCAAAATCCAACCTCTCGTCTTTTCATGTGGTTGTAATAACACTCAGCCGCATGCTAACATGAGACTTTTGATAAATGCATGACACCCCAGTGACAAAGGTCTCTGTCCTGGAGATAATGAAACACAATCTACTGCTGTGGACTATGGAACAGCGCACTGGACACGCAACAACTCCCAAACAGGAAGTGAATAATGAAGCAAAGAGTTTTAATTTCCTGCCTGAGTTTCCACTGCAAACCCTTTGCCCCCCCAGGACCTCTGAGCAAGTCCACAGTCTCATACTTGGAAAATCAGCATCGTCCGTCACAGGAAGTGATGTCATGTCTTAATAAACTACTCTGTTTTTTTCTGGATATGTAATGGACTTTGCCAAACGCTGTATTGGACCTTTGTTATTAATCACACACACACACAAATGCACAAACACACACACGCGATACAACAATGTGTGTGTTGTTGTGTTTTGGTGGTGTATCAATTAGCTCGGGGTGCACTGAACTAAGGCCATGTCTTGCTAGAGGGCTCTATCCATAATGACATCGGAGAAACGTCATGTCCCAGGAAGAACTGTGAGACACACCATTGTTTTATACTGTACATATACATAGTATATATATATATTTTTTTTTTCTTTCTTTCTTTAAACATGTACTGTGTAACCAAGAGAGACACTGGCACGTCAGGAGTGGCCATCCCTCTCCTGGAAAACAGGCTTTAGAATTGTAATCTGTAAATAATTAAATAGCAGTACTCCTGGAGCGGTGCAGCATTCTTTGTGCTGTGTTGCTAATGCAGTAGCACGGACACTAATGAGATTGCACTAATATAGGCTGGGCTCCATCTCGTGCTCTCTCTCTCCTTATTTCTCTCTCCCTCATTCTCTATCTCTCTCTTGCTCCCTTTCTCTGTTTTTCTCTCTATCTCTCTATCTTTATGTCTCTCTCTCTCTTTTCTCTCTCTCTTTTATCTCTCTTTCTCTGTTTTTCTCACTTTTTCTGTATCTTTATGTATCTCTCTCTCTTTCTGTCTCTCTTTCTGTCCCTCTCTCTGCCTCTATTGCTCTTTTTCTCTTTCTCTGTTTTCTCTCTCCCTCTCTCTCACCCTCTCCTGCCATAATGGATGGGCCTGAGACGGGGTCGGCCACAGCTGGGATATTACCTCGCCTTGGGCTCCCACGGAGTAATGAGCTTTGATTTCCGCAAAGAGAAGCCGCCGCCACTGCACCAACACCTACGCACTCTCTCTCTCTCTCTCTCTCTCACACACACACACACACTTACTCGTACACACACACACACACACACACACACACACACACACACACAAACACACCTCTTTAGTGGCTTTTTACCATGTCAACCCCTCTCAAGAGTCTCTGCTCCAGGTGTGGGCTTGGCCTGTGTGTGAGTGCTGGTGACAGTAGGTGGGTGTTGTATGATGATGTCCGCTCCCTGTGTTGCCGTCACCCACCAAGTGTGGGTGAATGAGTGTAAGTGTGTGTGTGTGTGTGTGTGTGTCTGTGTGTGTGGGTGAGTGTAAGCATTTTGTGTGTGTGTGTGTGTGTGTGTGTGTGTGTGTGTGTGTGTGTGTGTGTGTGTGTGTGTGCACTCTTAGATTGAATGTATTTCCTTTGCTGTTCACAAATTGAAACTGACAACAGGTGTGCAGCAGTAGATTTGTTGAACAGAATGGCTGTTTTTCTTTATCTGCTTCAGTAACAGATCTTTAGAGTGTACTGAGAGTGTCACAGAAAAATGTTGGCCTTATATCTCCTCCCGAGAAGGGGCACAGCCTACTGTCTGTTGGTGGCTTTTGAAAAGAAAGCCAAGATGTAAAGTGATAATGAAAAGCCACCGACGCTGTGACTTAACTTTGTTCTTGCTTCTTAGGTGGCATACCTTTTCTGTTGGCAGACAAAGTAACCATGGTGGTGGCTTTATCCAAAGTACTCCACTAAAATGTT
>CM059285.1:21136665-21166665 GCA_030347295.1 Setipinna tenuifilis
ACACAGAAAAGGCAAACGGAAAAAAAAAAACAAACAAACACAAAACAAACAAACAGGAAAAACCTGTATGCCTTTAATATGGATCTGCTCTCTTGCCGTAGCAGCCCTGAATTATGCATTAAGGCCACTGACTCTCAGCCAAGAGGGAGAGAGAGAGATTGGGTGGGGTAAGTAAACGAGAAATTGGGTGAGTGGGAGAGAGAGAGAGAGACAGAGAGACAGAGAGACAGACAGACAGACAGAGAGTAAGAAAGATAGAAAGAGAAAGAGAAAGATTGAGCGAGAAAGAGACAGAGAGAGAGATAGAGAGAGAGAGAGAGAGAGAGAGAGGAGATGGGGGGACAGACAGCTGTGTTTGGATTGGAACGGCAGCTGAAGGACTGGAGATAAGGGGGCCATCAGGGGCACCTAAGCTGGTCTGCATGCGTTTACACCTGTGCCTGTCCTCTGCATCTGTTTTGCCAGCGTCTGCATCAACAGCTGACTGCTCCCTGCTGTTTTGGTGTCTGTTGATATGTGACTTGATGTGTGTTGTTTGTGTAGAAGATGTCTAGATTTGTATATTTAGTCCTATGGTGAATGCATCCATCAAGTGAGTTGATATCTCTTTGTCTTGTTTTTTTTTTGTCTTCTGTCTTCAGATACACTGACAGTCTGTCTTCCATAGGCAGTGGGAAATGTGATTGACACATGCCAGTAAAATGAATAATAATAATAAACTGTATTTATATAGAACAATTTATACAAGATGTAGCTCAAAGTGCAGTGAAAATGGAGATGGAAACACCAAGTGCAGTAAGTACAGTAGTTTTTTTTACTATGGTATGGTATTCAAAACCTTTCTTTAAGCAATTGTAAATGCCTGAAAGCAGCATACATACATACAGCCACACAGTCACTCTGATACTCGAATATCAGAGTTGTTTTATAGGCCTATTTTATCTCTTTGTAGCCCGAGATTGTGCTCTCCTTTTAATGTCTTGATGTGTTTCTAATGTTTTTAGTGTGTTAATGTAGTAATGTTTTGCCTTATCACTATGTATTGATGTGTGTTTGAATGTTCTTGTGGCTTTCTGGGTGCAAGACAAATTCCCTTCAGGTCAATAAAGGAGTCATTCATTCATTCATTCATTCATTCATTCATTCATTCATGCATTCATGCATTCAATCATTCATGGTTTATACATACATACATACATACATACATACTCAAACACATTGCTTAATTTCAATCTCATTGCTTTTGGCCTTCCTGCTGCTTGTGCATTGGTCACCCAAAATGTGTGCTGACCCAAGATGGAGCCTTGGTAAAGTTGCCTGAAGGAGTACTGTAGCAAAATACATTACTGTAAGCAGTGGAACTATAATGGCGCTAGCCTGGCTAACTATGTACCATCCTTTACTTATAAACAGGTCTATAATAACACAAAGGACTGGCAGACGCAAGGAGCTTTATTGTCGTAAGTGTGACACATTGACATAAGTGTAAGACATATCCTGTCAGGGCCACATATAGCTGGCAGGAGAAAGGTCTTTATATGCAAGTGTAATAAAAACTACATTCAGGAAAATCAAGAAAAACTGACAGCGAATGTATTCGCTAAATAGAACAGGGCAAGGTGTAAAGGCTCTAAGCTTGATTAAGCGCAGGTAAGAAATGGTGACAAGTGTCATGAACCGGAGTTAAGAATCATGAGCCATCCTCTGAAGGCTTCCCCTCATATCCCCCTTCTCTCAGGTCTTTGAACTGTGGCACAGTTGATGACATTTCGGCGCCGGCCTATCCACAATGTCATGCTGTCAGCACGCCGAATCAATGCTGCCACTTCCTATAGAATCAAACCATTTCCCTCTGCGACTGCAGATGCATATTAATGCACTCGCGCACGCCAGAGTGGCTGACTCTGTCAAGATGAATTTGGCCCGCAGTCTCAGAGACAGCAAGATAAAGAAATGGGGAGAGAAAAAGAGAGAGAGAGAGAGAGAGAGAGAGAGAGAGAGAGAGAGAGAGAGAGCAAATGTGAAAGGAAGAGAGAGTTTCAGAGATAGAGAGAGAGAGAAACAGAGAGAGATATGGCAAAGTGCAAGATGGGAAAATATAGAGGCAGAGCACTAGTTGAGAAAATTGAGGCAGCCATTGGTAGAAGACAAGTGTCTTATTATTTTTCACCATCCATTTTGTAGTTTTGTCAGTTCAGAGTGCGTGGCTTTTGTGTGTGTGTGTGTTTATAAGTGTGAGTGTGTAGATTTGTGCTCGTCTCTGACTGAAAATATGCATGTATTCTATTCAGGAACAGGCTGACCATAGAGAGGTTTCTGGTTGATTTCCAAACAGCTAGTCTATTCCCATCCGAACTGACCGGCAGAGGTGTCAGTTCCGGGTTCAGAAAGTAAAAACCCTGTCACAAATTTGATCCAACCAGCTCTAAATCAGCTAATCGTAATGATTTGCTTGACTGTTTTTGACTTCCTGAACCTGTGATTGACACCTCTGCTGGCCAGTAGTCAGAATGTTGTTTTTTTTACCTCATAACACACAAGTGTGGTTAACCACAACAGCCTGCCCCTGCAGTCACAGGAGAATGGAGTCTGTGTGCCCCCCTGTGATGCCCCCCTCTTCATCTCCAAGTGGTCTATTCTGTTTTGTTTGATAAAACTGAAGGAACCTTGAATGGAATGGATTGGAAGTTCGACACACACCTGTGTTTGGGATTGGCCTTGTGAACGCATGGAGGAGTTTAAAAGAGTGAAATAGACAGCGGGATGATGCTGGGGCATGGCTTGCTGATAGGCCTATTTCTAAGATGTCAGTTGTTAAATACTGAGGAATTTGTAACAGTTAGTACTTCTAAGCATGCACACTGTGAGGGACCTGGTGGGGCTCCTCAATAGCAGGAGGCAGCAGACTGGAAGAACGGGGTGAAGAGTACAAAGCAGACCTCTAAAAGTCCAAGAGTGTTTTCTAGAAAAATTGTTGCCTTTTATGTTATGTAAAACAAAATGTGCATTTCTCGCACACACAAAGTAAAAGTGACACCATTAAAAACCTTGAAACTTCCAGTTTTCAAATATATGTATATATGAAATCAGAGTTGTATAAAGTAAAAGTAGAAGTACTGTTTTGGATGTAATTACAACACAAGTAGTATGGTACTACGCAGTTGCAACTGCATAATACCATACTACCAGTGTTGTAATTACATCCAAAACAGTACTTCTACTTTTACTTTATACAACTCTGCATGAAATAAATTACATAGCTGGCCCTTTTTAAAGACAGTGGATTTTCTGTACTGTCTAACTGCAGCAGCCCTCGAGGCCACACCTATCGCTATTCACATGTAAAGTACCCGGTGCTTGAGTGGCTATTCAGAGGTGAGAGCACGCCCCATTCAAACTTTTGACCATTCCCTTACGCAAAAATAATGCATTGTGTGTCAGGAGTATTACCGTTCTTTCTGTGGCACGGCAATTGGTATGAATGCCAAGGGGGATGGGGGCCATCAGAGGTGCTTCACACCCATCTAAATAGTATTTGACTAACAGAGACACTGGCTTGACATACAATTACTTTTTTGCATTTTGTATGGAAACAACAAAACATTTCTAAATGCCCTTTTTACTTTTATGCAGCCAACACTTTTGTTTACAAGGTTCAAACTTCAAAAGTTTTGGCTAGATATATTTATTGTGTGTTTTCTTGCACTGTGTGAAGACCTTTAAAACCTGTTTTTTTTGTACAGTTGTGTTTACACTCAATTTAAATAAAACGTGTTTGTATTACATTCACTTTACTTTCATATTATTTCTTGTTAGGCTTTTCAGAATACAACCATATATGCCACTTTTGCATAGATGTTTACAGTTAGTTGAAATACTTGAAAATGTCAGGGTGTTGCAAACAGCCTGAAAGTCTCTGAAAGGCCTAACACTCCAGAGGGTTAAGGTCTTAAATATACACCTCAATTGAATGAAATTGGTCGAATCATTGCATGACCATACCACCACCATATGACGCTGAACAGACATAAACACACCACTAAAGACATAATTTGCACACACAACAAATTACACCCCCCATATATACACCACACCCCTCAGACAAGACAGTATTTACAGATTTAGTGAGTCACAATTCACATACCAAACCCAAATTAGCACCACTAACACCCCTCTAACACATTACAGATCCCAGTGGATCCCAACTAGTGTTAAAATACTGGCATAGCGATGCGTGCTCCCGCATAGTAGCAGCCAAGTGTCCAGGAATGGAGGAAGCATGTAAGTATGGTGGAGTGTTTGTATGAGAGAAACATTGTAAATGGGGCACAGAGAAACACTGTAAATGGGGCAGGAGAGTGGGTACCTCACCTCATGCCGATGATGTTACAGTTTTTCTGAATTGCTAAAGCACAAAAACCAATTGGCTGGCCCAATTGCCCAATTGCTTTAGCTACTTCTCACAACTGCTCACTCTTTTGTCAATACCTTAAACCATTTTAGGTAGTAAAACACAATTTGCAAAACTCACTGACTCCTCTTTGCAAAACTCTAAACACATTCTCATTGTCAAAACACACTTTGCAAAACTCATGCCTCCTCTTTGCAACACATTCTCATTGTCAAAACACACTTTGCAGTGTAGGACACATGTGGTTCAAAATGTTGAACATTCTTCTCCTCATTTGATCATCAATAAAGCACACATGGCAGTAGCTAAGCACAATGAGTCAAAACTTTATTATTTCATTTCAAATGACCTGACACCACCAATGTAAGCCAATTGAGAGCCACAAGAAGGTTGCAGCTTGAAAATGGCTGCCAACCAGAGACAAGAGAGGGAGGGACAGAGCAAGGAAGAGGAGGTAGAGGAAGAACAAGAGGAAGAGTGATTTTTTTTCTGCTAACCAAATTAGAGTCACCATTATAGATCACATTCTTGTCCATGGGTTGATGGCGATCTATGAAATGTCTTAGAGGCCATGGAATTGGCCTGTGCCATAGGCCAGGAACAGTGTCCAGGACAGATATGACACATCAGGACATTCTTTCCCTGTTACCTGGCAAGGGACATCATTGCTTGTAATGTGGATGAGGTGCTGTGGCCTGACCAAACCCAAAGGCATGATATAGTAAAGCCCAGTGATCTCTTGTTTGCAGTACTGTATACAGCACTTGTAGTTTTCATTTGTACTGCATTCCCAAAATATATTTTTGTTCGAAATATTTTAGCAAGTAATCTAATATTACCACTTAATTTTAGTCTATGTACAATACATATACATCCGAATTGTGCTATTTTTCAGTTGAAAATGCATTTTCAGGCCTATAAAAAACAAGTTATGCTATTATACAAATCTGAACGTTGTGCTTTTCATTTTTTGGTGTAGTGTTTACTAAATGCTTCATTGTAATTTCATTTTGACCATTGTGTTACAGTTTTTCACAATTGCTAAAACTCAATTTTTGAAACCTTGCCCCATTTTCTCAAAACTGTAAACACAAACTCCAATTGCTCACATGCATGTCCCAAAACTCCTGACTCTTGTTGCAAAAGCTACTACAACCCTCAAAACAGTTTTACGTGTGCTCAAAACCAAACTCTGTCCTCAAAACATTGACACAATTGTCAAAATGAAATTACAATGAAGCAGTTAGTAAACACTACACCAAAAAATGAAAAGCACAATGTTCAGATGTGTATAATAGCATAAGTTGTTTTTTATAGGCCTGAAAATGCATTTCCAACTGAAAAATAGCACAATTCGGATGTATATGTATTGTACATAGACTAAAATTAAGTGGTAATATTAGATTACTTGCTAAAATACTTCAAACAAAAATATATTTTGGGAATGCCGTACAAATGAAAACTACAAGTGCTGTATACAGTGCTGCAAACAAGAGATCACTGGGCTTTACTATATCATGCCTTTGGGTTTGGTCAGGCCACAGCACCTCATCCACATTACAAGCAATGATGTCCCTTGCCAGGTAACAGGGAAAGAATGCCCTGACGTGTCATATCTATCCTGGACACTGTTCCTGGCCTATGGCACAGGCCAATTCCATGGCCTCTAAAACATTTCATACATCGCCATCAACCCATGGACGAGAACGTGATCTATAATGGTGACTCTAATTTGGTTAGCAGAAAAAAATCACTCTTCCTCTTGTTCTTCCTCTACCTCCTCTTCCTTGCTCTGTCCCTCCCTCTCTTGTCTCTGATTGGCAGCCATTTTCAAGCTGCAACCTTCTTGTGGCTCTCAATTGGCTTACATTGGTGGTGTCAGGTCATTTGAAATGAAATAATAAAGTTTTGACTCATTGTGCTTAGCTACTGCCATGTGTGCTTTATTGATGATCAAATGGGGAGAAGAATGTTCAACATTTTGAATCACATGTGTCCTACACTGCAAAGTGTGTTTTGACAATGAGAATGTGTTGCAAAGAGGAGGCATGAGTTTTGCAAAGTGTGTTTTGACAATGAGAATGTGTTTAGAGTTTTGCAAAGAGGAGTCAGTGAGTTTTGCAAATTGTGTTTTACTACCTAAAATGGTTTAAGGTATTGACAAAAGAGTGAGCAGTTGTGAGAAGTAGCTAAAGCAATTGGGCAACTGGGCCAGCCAATTGGTTTTTGTGCTTTAGCAATTCAGAAAAACTGTAATGTTTTGAGGACAGAGTTTGGTTTTGAGCACACGTAAAACTGTTTTGAGGGTTGTAGTAGCTTTTGCAACAAGAGTCAGGAGTTTTGGGACATGCACGTGAGCAATTGGAGTTTGTGTTTACAGTTTTGAGAAAATGGGGCAAGGTTTCAAAAATTGAGTTTTAGCAATTGTGAAAAACTGTAACAATAAAGGGCAGTTCTAATGTTCGAATGTTGTCGTTACGAGCAATGGCGTTTACCACGCCACCGCTCTCGTGTCTACCTGGCACAAGCATCATGTTTCGCAAACAAAGTCACGGAGGGACATGCATGGTGTGTGGGTGTTCGTGTGTGTGTGTGTGTGTGTGTGTGCACGCAGATGCATCATGCATTTCCTGCTTGCTGTATCGTAGTGCTGAAGTTCAGGTGGGGCCAAGCGTAGCAAGCCCGTTTTTAAACAATAAAACTGCCACTGCAGACAATTGTCTGGGGCCTCATTCACACCAAAACCTATGTGTTTGTGACACATACACAGTTTGTGTTCATTATCATTGTTATCATATATGTATATATATATATATATGTATAATTAACGTTTAAAATAAGAAAAGGAAAAAAAAACAGAAACACATTTTGTGTTTATTATAGCGATATCAATGGAAAACAGGACTATGCACAGGTAAAGATGGGGCTTTATTAAAGGGCCATGTGCATTTAAAGACAGCACTATCACCGTGCTGCACACATGCCTGGTGTGAATGCAAACATGCAAAAGTGCTGCTTGTGGTGTGAATTAGGCCTTAGAGATGCTATTATTTCAAATTGCGGCAACCATCCTTGTTACAGTTGCTACTGCTGGGAGAAGCTGTTTAAAACTCAAGTTCATTACAATATTTGCGTTCAGCAGTGGTCAGGCTGTTATCAGCATTGATGCTGACCTGGCTGAAGACGTGTTAAATGATGACTGGACTGCAGAGGGGGACAAATCGGATTAAGAAAGTAAAAGTCCTGCCCTGTACTACTTCTGCCTGTGCTCTCAACACAGGTGATTTTAATAATAAGCTTATCTACCTAGGGTCAGCTGTATGACTGAATTGGCTGGAACAAATATGTGGCAGGACTTTTACTTTCTGAACCCGGGATGTCCGCCTCTGCTTGACAGAGTGTCCCTTTAGAGCCTCTACATAGTGCCTCCAACAACTGTCACAAAGTCCTGCCCTGTACTACTTCTGCCTGTGCTCTCAACACAGGTGATTTTAATAATAAGCTTATCTACCTAGGGTCAGCTGTATGACTGAATTGGCTGGAACAAATATGTGGCAGGACTTTTACTTTCTGAACCCGGGATGTCCGCCTCTGCTTGACAGAGTGTCCCTTTAGAGCCTCTACATAGTGCCTCCAACAACTGTCACATAAGTTCTATAGAACAATGCTTTTTCCAGAGTTTGTAAAATCTCCTCTGTTAAATAAGCTCCACTACTTCTGTACATAGAGTTTCTGAGTTATATAGTTATTGTGCAACACAAAACTGATGTGCTTAGGGCGACTACTCTGTACTGACTGATCTGTTTGTGTTGTGTTTAGTATCATTAGATTGTTTTTATACTATAAAGTATTCTTGTTAAAAAACGAATCCATGCTTCCACTTCAGACAGTTGTGCGATCCGATAAAAGGCGTCTCCAAACAAAGCTCTCGGGCTGAATTTCAACACCAGCCCATCCCTGATTTTATTTTCTGTGTTTTAGTGTGTGTGTGAGCGTCTGTGTGTGTGTGTGTGTGCGCACGCGCACAAGCATGTGTGTGTATGTCTGTGTAGTGAAACAGAGGTCCATGAGCGACCAAAGTTTGGAGGTTTGAGGCCTTTGTGGCCTTCAAACACACACTCTGACAGCAGGTGCTTGAGGAGACGAGGGGGTCGCACGGGTCACCCAGTGGGGATCAATACCGCTCCATCAATCCTCCTCTCGCTCCCCAGACATTGTCCACACAAAGATAAACACTTCACCAACAACCTCCCTCTCCCCTTCCCCACGCAGAGTAAATAGAAAGCCATTTGATGCTGTCTTGGCTCATAAGGTTTCCTCACTTTTCTCTGGCGTCAGTGTCCTTAAAAACCGAAAGCGTGACAGCTGTGGGTGCCTCCCTACGTGATCACAGCGGGCTTTCAGTAAAGCAATTTGGCAGCACTTACCACCAGCGCTACCACTAATAACACCGACACTAGCGGGCTATTGCTGTGCAGTGAAAAATGCTTGACAGAGCGGCTAAGTCACATATATATAATTTTAAGCAATGCTAGCGTTTCCAGGTAAATGGTTTCGCAGAACCTACCCTTCTCCCTCCCATGAAGGAAGTGAATTAGTGTTTACTTATAAAGACACTCTGCGTCATGTGGTGTCATTCTCGTCTCTGTCTAAATGCAAATGGATACAGTGGGGTAACTGGATTTGCTTTGCCGCCACTGGAGGATTGTGGGCTGCAGCTCAAGTGATAGCACGGCTACTTGGCTATACATTTCTAATGATTTTATAATCTTTTCATGGTGGAGTGCAGTCATGACAGGACAGCCTCAGGGTCCACACATTAAGCTAATAGCTTTTGGTTGACAGTTATTACAATGAAATAATGTTTGCCATCCCCCACAACAGTGTGTGTGTGTATCTTTCTGTGTGTGTGTGTGTGTGTGTGTGTGTCTGTGTCTCTGTGTGCGTATGGAAGTGTACATATGCATGTATATGTATGCATGTGTACTTATGTGTACACAAGTGTGTGCCTTTGTCCCAATGTGTGTGTGTGTGTCAGCAAAATGCAATGCATTATCTTGACGGATTCTATGTGAGAATCGATTGTTGGACACACATGTAAGTAAGTTTGTAAGTAAACATTTTTTTTTTTTTTTTGATGATAAAGGATAAAAAGGTGAAACAGCATGACAAGAATAAACAATTTGAGTGCCATGTATACAGACAGTGTTAATGAGAAATTGGGGGTGCTTGGGTACCCATGGGGAGGCACAAGCGACCATTAGACAAATGATGTAATTACTTTATAATAAGGGTTGGTCAACCAGCACACAATCCCTGTTCCAAAGTATGATGAGAAGTCTTTTACACACAATCACACACACACACACACACACACACACACACACACACACACACACACACACACACACAGAGAGCACCCTGTTGATCATTAAAAGGTGAGATAAGTGATGGTTAAAGATGTATCTGTTGTTGTATTTCTTGTTGTTGTTTTATTGGTTTTACATCCCAACAGATATGGATACATTACATTATCTAACAAAAAGAGAAAAAAAAAACAAGACGAATAAGTACATCATCATCATTACATAACCATAGCACTGAAATTAAATAATCTCCAATCACTTCACTGAGCCCAAGTTAAGCCATAGGATGTCTGACCTGCCTCTTTACATATCTGCCTTCTCTTTGATTCCCAGTTTTTAAGACTTTTTACAGTAGCATTGTAGAAGCATTACTTTTGAATGCTGACCCAGCCATCCCCCGCCCATGCCCCCTCCCCACCCACCTCCGCCCATGCTGCCAATCCTGACTATAAAAATACTGAAGCTAGAGCTAGCAGTAGGAATAATATGAATGATACTAATAAAGGTTGTTAAGGGTTGGGGGTGGTGGAGGTAAAGTTCAGCTCCAGCCGCGCAGAGCCTGGGAAATGCCTCCACCCACCTCAAGCCTCGCGTCTCCTATGAAATCTCTGCTTGATCGCTCTCAGCAAGAGACAGAATAAGCATAAGCCAAAGAAAGAGCAAGGGTGGGGGGAGGGTGGGGAAGAGAAAAAAAGCATAAGCGAGAGAGGGAGAAAGACAGTGCGAGAGTGAGAGTGAGAGAGAGATGGAGAGAGAGAGATGGAGAGAGAGAGAGATGGAGAGAGAGAGAGAGGCCAATGGTCAAGGATGCCAGTAACAGCTGTGAGTCATCCTATCAGTGAATAAAAAAGGCTAGAAAAAAAGAAAGAAAAAAAAAAGCTTTACCAGAGGTGAGTTTGACGTCTTCCACGTCTCGGAATGTGTCGGCGAGGAGCGGAGAAGCGGTGATTCCTCAGAGAGCACCGGCGCGCCATGTTTCCCGTCGCCCCCGACATGACATTTGTGAGCCATTAGCATGACATTAGCATGGCATTAGCACGGCGCGTCGTGAGCGGGGGCCCTTCTCCCCTCACCTGGTGGGAGGCCGGCAGGAGGAGTCGTGTACTGTACTGTACTGTAGCGTAGCGCTTGATGGATGCCCTCAGTCGGCTATCTGCGGTCACGCTACACTGCAACACGCTGGCCCCTGACTCTTGCTCGCTTGAGTGAGTGGGCTAGCTCCCTCAGAGCCTCACTCCATGCTAAGGTGTTCACTACTACTGTTCACTGGCTGCTGACTGCTCTGTGTGTCTGACAGCACACACATTTCCTATGTATTCCCCAACTGCCACACTTGGACATACAGTACACCCCTTCGCCACCGGTGTGTGCGAATGTGTGTGTAAATGGGTGAATGGAAGGCATTCCATGGAAAGCGCTTTGGGTGCTCTGCAGAGCATATGAAAGACTTAACTGCTCTTGATTTACCCCATTTTTCTCAATGGGTCTAAATTGGCTTTAAATGTGTAATAACTATTTTACAAAACTACATTAATTTGAACAATATATAACCTAAAATATACTTGAAGATGAAAAATGGTCTCATTCTATCTCTGTTTCTCTCTTGCCCTCTTTCTCTCTCTTTCCCTCTCTCTCTCTCCCTCTATCTCTCCTTCTCTCTGTCTCTCTCTCACGTTCTCTCTTTCTCTCAGTCTGTCTGTCTGTCTCTTGTTCTCTCTTTCTCTCTTTACCAATGCACACATGTACACAAACATATACACGAACAAGATGAAAAATGGTCTCATTCTATCTCTATTTCTTTCTCTCTCTTTCCCTGTCTCTCTCTCTCCCTCTATCTCTCCTTCTCTCTGTCTCTGTCTCACGTTTTCTCTCTCTCTCAGTCTGTCTCTCTTGTTCTCTCTTTCTCTTCACCAATGCACACATGTACACAAACATATACATGAACAAGCGCGCACACACGCACACACACACACACACACACACGCACGCACACACACACACACACACACACACACACACACACACACACACACACACACACACACACACACACACACACACATACACTCCTCTTTATCATGATCATTTTTTTTTCATTGTTCTCCTTAGCTGCGTGTTTGGTCTGAAAGGACACTGTCTGAATTTGGCTCCATCGTGGCTGTGTTTCTCCTACAGAATAAATGTCTGCCCAAGCTTATTTCTCTCACACTTTCCATTTCTGCTCACAACAGACCTCTTGGTTACACACATAATCAAAACCAAATGGTTTTTCATGCTTTTCATAAGAGTGAACTGTATGTGTGTGTGTGTGTAAGCGACTTTGTGTATGTGTGTGTTTGTGTGTATGTGTGTGTGTGTGTGTGTGTGTTTTACAACTGGTAAGTGCAGCAATTTGTTTTATGAAGAAATGTCTGATTGGAGCTAAAAGAACAGAGAAAATGATGTTATTGTTATACGCTGCACGACCTCTATTGACCTCTGTCACTCTTGCTTTGTATGCTGCTAAATCAATACAGGCTAACAACAACCCATACCTTATAGAGATCCATGTACTGTTACTCTGTGACAAGAAACAGAGGGTAAAGGCCATGCTGGAGGCAATGGTTTTTAGAGAACTGTGTGTGTGTGGGTGTGTGGGTGTGCATGTGTTTCAAGGATGGAAATTCGCACCAGCCATCAGCCAAATGCTAGTAAAATATAAAAGTAAGTGGCTGGTAGATTTTGGACACAAATTATAATGTACTATTGAATGACTGGTAAATGTAATGATTTATTTCTCAGTGGCTGCTAAAAGTTAATTTCCACTCCTGGTGTGTTTGTGTGTTTAGTAAATGTAAGTCAAACATGGTGTATACTATGTAGAAGAATGCTAAGATCAAGTGCTAAAACCACCGATTCATCAACACAGGTCCATCATTCTCATTTTGTGCATGTCTTTTCTGTTCCAGCCTGGAATACATTGCCACTTATTAACTTGCCCACCATATTCTGATTTTCTGGTCATAAAAGCAATGAGATCCTGAGATCAAAAATAAAACATTTAAACTGACTAGACTGAAAACAGGAATGCATTATCAGAGCTAAACTCTTCATTTTGTTTATCAAAAAGAAAAAAGAATGGACAAATTTGAGAAAATGACAATTTGTTACAACATGGTTTTAGGGAAGTTCCAACAGGGGTTTATGTGGCACTCTACCACATACTTTGGGTTTGTAACTTCATATACAGTTTACTTACTCAAAAGTCACGTCACACACTAAATAAACCTAAAAAACAAGAAAGGCATACGGTGCTTTCTATTAGAGTTTAGATATTTTCTTTTAGTCTTACAGCAATGGAGATGAAGGTTGAGTGATTTTACCTCCGTGTCCTTGACTTTTCTCCCTGACTCCTGTGTGTGTTTGTGTGATTCTGTGTTACTGCATTGCTGTGTTTCTTTGTGTGTGTGTGTGTGTGTGTGTGTGTGTGTGTGTGTGTGTGTGTATGTGTGTGTGTTTGTGTGCGTCAAGAAGAGATTCCTCAGTATGTGTATGTGTGTGTCTGTGTGTGTGTGTGTGCACAGTGTGCACCTGTGCATGTGTGAGTGTCTGTTGATGAAGCCTCCTCTGGTTATGGATGGAAAAGAACGTGGGTTGGTCTCTTGTGTGCTGTGATGGTCATCATTTGGCTTAGGAAAGAGATTGAGGGAGGGAGCGAGGGCTAGAGAAAGAGAGAGAGAGCATGGAGAGAGAGAGAGAGAGAGAGAGAGAGAGAGAGAGAGAGAGAGAGAGAGAGAGAGAGAGAGACAGAGACAGAGACAGAGAGCAGGGTGTAGCATGGTAGGCAGTAATTACCACCATCAACTTGTCAGACAAGCAAACAGCTCATGGCACAGCAGTGGCCCAGCCCTGGACAGGCAGTGCATAAAAACACTACACACTCTTTATTACCATCCTTATTTCTCTCTGGTGTGTATGTATGTGTGTGTGTGTGTGTGTGTGTGTGTGTGAGTCTGTGTGTGTGTGTGTGTGTGTGTGTGTGTGTGTGTGAGTCTGTGTGTGTTTGTGTGTGTGTGTGTCTGTGTGTGTCTGTCTGTGAGTCTGCATTCATGGATGTATAAGCAAGTTGCAGCATGTAAGTGTGAGTTGAAAATTATACAACCACGGTATGTTTATGTACGTGTATGTGTGTGTGTGTGTGTGCGTGTGTGTGTGTCTTATATGGCTTTCAACTTCTCGACTGATGTTCAGTGGCAAAATTAGAGATCCTGTGTGTGTGTGTGTGTTTGTGTGTGTGTGTGTGTGTGTGTGTGTGTGTGTGTGTGTGTGTCTGTAAGTTAAGTGGCATCAGGAAGGCTCATTCAACACACACAGATCATTCATCTTGCAGAACTGGCGCCGGAGCAATTAGGACTGAATGTGGCTCTGTGGCACCACTCCAAAAATCAACTAATGGCTGTGTGTGTGTGTGCTTGTATGTGTATGTACTGTATGTGTTTGTGTATATGTCTCTGTGTATGAGTGTGTGTGTGTGTGTGTGTGTGCATGTATTTGTGTGTGTGCGCTTGGATGTGTATGTGCATCTGTGTATGTGTGGTTGTGGTTGTGTGAGTGTGTGTGTGTGTGTGTGTGTGTGTGTGTGTGTGTGTGGTGTACATGTGTGTGATTGGGTGTGAGAGACAGATAATAACTATAATGATGCAAGACTGCAGCCTCTGTTTGCAACAGCGTCAGTGCACCTGTCATTACAATCACAGACGGCAACTAACTGCTGCATAATCCTCAGTCAAATCATATTGTATCAAGTTTGAGAATCATCCGCTATACTGTAATTACCTATATCTGCCAGCCTGAACATATACTGTTTAATACGCACAGAAAAACACACAACCACAAGCATGCACAAATCTACACATAACCACACATGACCACACACACACAAACACACACACATGCACAGACAAACGTACATAAACATAAAAGTATACACCTCCACTGTGTGTGTGTGTGTGTGTGTGTGTGTGTGTGTGTGTGTGTGTGTGTGCGTGTGTGTGATGTGTCATGTGTGCACACATGTGTGTACATGCATGTACCTTTATTTTGTAAGTTTAATGGTGATTCACTTAAAGTTGAGATCCACCTTTGGTTGGTTCGCATGGACTATCTCTCTTGAGTGCAGTTCATTATCTGCTGTGGCAGCCTTATTTCGCCCAGAGTCTTGCTTTCTCGCAGAGCCATAACGCTCTCTCGTAGAGCCATAATGCTTTCTCTCTCTCTCTCTCTCTCTCTCTTTCTCTCTCTCTATCTCTCGCTCTCTCAGACTCACGACGCTCACTCCATCAAGGCTCCAAACCTCCCCGAGAGTAGCAGGGTGCTGACAATCGATAGCTACTGTAGTACTGAGTAACAAAGACAGCTCACAGAGAGTTGAGTTCAGCTCATGAGAGAAGGAGTGAGAGAGAAGAGAAGAAGAGAGACGGAGAGAAAAGGAGAGGAGCTGAAGAGACTGGAAAAAAAAGAATTTCTCTTAGGCTACAAATGGAAGCACCAAAGCCTTACGATCATGTGTCCTTGGGTGTTGTGAGGTCCTTGCCGATTGCCTGTTATCAGCCTCTGAAGAGGGAGCCATTGCAAGGCTTGTCAGTTACTCTACTGATGTCCCTACTGCTAGTTTTACAGCCACCACTATCTGCGATCAATGGGCCTGTTTTCTTTTGCAGTCACACAAGCACGCACACACACACATCCAAACACAGTCACGCATGCAATCACATAGCACACACCCAAACACTCAAAAATACACACACACACATCTACACGCACACGCACACACACACACACACACACACACACACACACACACACACACATAGACTAACATGCATGTACATGCTTAGGGCTCATATACATGCCTACGGGAGTCACAAGTAGCATGCAAACATCTGAAGCTTTTTTTTTTATAAAAGCAGCACAATAAACGCATGTGTGAAAATATATACAGAGAAATAACTGTACAGTAGATGCATAGACATGAATCAAGCACACACACACACACACACACACACACACACACACGCATACAAAAGTGTTGTCATTTGATTCTCAGATACACATATTCAAAAGCATGTATGCTCAGCAGTAGGTGCTCACACATGTACATGTAGACGTATATTACATGCTACATGAAAGTATGCGGCACGCACCCACACAAACAGATGTCGACATGCTGTGTTCTTCTGCTACATCAGACAAAACAGCACTACCGCTCAAGTGTAGGAAATAGACTTCCCATCCTAGCACGCAGACAGGAAGTGAGGGAGGGGGCCGCCTCAAAACACATAACCGGGGGACTAATCACGGCTGCCGAGGCAATAAAGAGAACATAAAAAAAGTGTTTGAACAGGCCCTCGGCATGCTGGGATAGCGGCACTTGTTGGCGGCTCCCAGGTGCCACATATTCAAAAGGGGGAATTATGAATTCATTGCGCGACGCGCGGCTGAAAATGTTGCCGTGCACATAATCGGGAATAAATTTCCCTGGGTCGCAATAATATTGCACTGTTTGGAGTAGGTGCTCGGGAGTTAGATTGACTGTGGCTTTTTGCTTTTACTTGCAGCCTACGTTTCATAAAGTAAAACAGTAGTTATGGGGTGAACCATTCACAAAGTTGTATATATATATATATATATATATATATATATCTAAATATATATATAAATATATAATAAACAGAATTGACTACTAGTTAATTACCTACACTAGCGAGCAGCAGCAGGTCCTGACTCAGACACACATCCAGAAAGGGAAGTATTTGTGTATTTACAGTTTTCATCACTTCCTCTCCACGTTCGCCCGGAGGCTCTGAAGCTCACTCGTATTAACCAGCGTGGGAAAATCGTGAAACCCGAAAGCGTTCCGGGAGAGAGCATCTGAGAAACAAATTTATATTTTAATATGGCACCTCTACACCCCCTCTTTTTCTTGCTGAGCCGAGGCAGGACTGCTCCCTGCACTTAGTCACGCTCCTCAGGCTGAGGGCTCTGCTGTGGTGGAAAGGAACGGGGGGGGGGCAGCCAGCCCTGGGATTGATACCAGCTGGCAGAGCCGGCCCAGACCCGGCCCAGGATAGCAGAGATGAGTGGAGTGGGACTCAGTTGTGTGAATGAATGAATGAATAAATAAATGAATGAATGAATGAATGAATGAATGATAAAAAAGAAAGACAAAGTTTTTAGCATTTTTTGGCTTTTATCAAAGGTTATTAAAGGTTATGAATTGTTTTCATTTACACATTGGGGCATTTCTGGCTGTGAAAGAATTGCATTAGCCCTATGCCATTATGCGAGGTGACTCATTCTATGTTGCCGTGGTGATCTGTGAAGTGTGTCCCATGTTGACTTCCTGTTGCGCATGCTGATGTCATGCGGAGGTCTGGAGGTAGAATATGTGGGTGGAATTTTGTGCGTTTCTTTCATCTTTGCGTCATCAGGTTAGTCTTTTTACGCATGTATGACATTGGTTACATAATAGTGTGTATAAGTAAGTGAATTTCTTTCAGCTATTGTTCTAGTACACAGTTCATCATTGCATTAAGGATATGAGAAAGTATATATGGCACTAGGGGATGTGGCTTGCAGGTGTAACGGATGCCAGCTAACACAGCTCAGTGTAAGAACATTCATAAACCTCCCCCTACACCCCCGGCACCTCAAAAGAATATATTACTCTCTTGGCTAATGGCCCAGTTTTTAGCTCATTTGATTGTGCTTCTGTCTCCCAAACCGATGTTGCTGTGAGGTCGGGGGTTCAAGCCTGGGGCTGGACTGCACAGGAAAAGATCTATTACACCGATATTACGTATCCCTTTTTTCACAAAGGCCTCACATCCCAGCTAAACATCCACATCTATGAACTAGTGGATCTTTTTACATGCAAAGATCAGTAAAGGCATCGTATAGGCATATATAGCTACTGTATGCGTGTGTGTGTTTGTGTGTGTGTGTGTGTGTGTGTCTATGTGTGTAACGGATTCAGCGGGTGACTCAGGCTTAGCACCAGGTTTTCAATTTTGGATGGGCAAAAGTAATTTCGAGTGGGCATTATCTTACGTTACAAACTCTTCGCCTTCCTGTAAGGGTTTTCAGCTTTTGCCTTGCTAAACTGTGACGAATACCCTTGTGACTTGCGCAGTGTGTGTGTGTGCGTGTGTGTGTGTGCTTGTCTTACTTGGCCTTGCCTCCTACACCAATGTTGGGTGGCACAATTAAAGAGCCCCTACCAGAACCTCCGATGATTCAGAGCCACTAACAACACACTCCATGCCACCACCTCCTCTGCGCACCTCTCCTCACCTTGCTTGTTAGGGTGAAGCCAACTGGTGGGAGAATACTCTGTTCTGGGTGCAACACATACCCCTCCCACACACTCTTTTGCAAAAGCATCAAGCTTGGCAGAACTCTCCTTCTCTCTCCTTTTCTGCTCCTCTCTTTCCCTCTCCCTTCTTCTCTTTTTCACACCCATCTGTCCCCCTTTATTTTCCTCATCCTTCCCTTGTTTTCCTCTTCTTTCCCCTCTTCCCCTCTTTTCCTCTCTCTCTCTTTCTCCCTTTCTCTCTCCTTCCCTCTACTTTCATCTCGTTCACTCTTCGCTCTTTCCCTCTCTCATCCCCTCTCTCAATCACCCCTTTTCTCCCTGTCTCTCCTTTTCTCTTTCTCTCACTCCCTCTTTCTCTCTCTCTCTCCCTCTGCCTGTATTCATTCTGTGCTCAGGCTTTGATTCGGTCCGCCCTGCAGTGGAGATCATTTCCACTCCCTCAGCCTGTGGCCCAGGGGCTCAGATCGTTTCCATCATGCGTGGAGATCATTAAAAGAGCATTTGATTCATTAAGGAGCGGTAAAGAGGATATGAGGCACGAGGATGTAAAATGGAGATACAGTGAAATGATTAATCAAACTTGGCTCTAATTGCTTGTTCTCTCTCTCTTTCTTTCCCCCTCTCTCTTTCTCTCTCTCTCTGTGTCACTACACAGACACATAAAGTAATGTGGATACAGGAATTGAAATACAGTGATGCACAAAGAGAATATAACATGTTGTTTGTTAGTGGTTGTTGTGGTTTGTGGTTTATGGCACACAGACAAGTATGCACATGCTTAGTTGCATGCCTATACCATTTAAACATTACACATTTTAAAGTGATGACCCACATGTATCCAGACTCAAGAGATAGACACAAGTGTACTGAAGCAGAAAATTAGGAATCAAAGCGAGAGAGAGAGAGAGACAGACAGACAGAGGGAACGAGAGATAAATAGAGAGAGACCGAGAGAGTGACAGAGAGAAAGGGAGAGAGAGAGAAAGAGATAGATAGAGACAGTGACAGAGACAGAGAGAGAAACAGAGAGAGGCGGGAGTGGAGAGAGTGAGTGAAAAGAGCAGCTTCTATTTGATGTTAGAGTCCTGTGATTTTCCCTATAATGGCTTTTGATCTGCCATCCTTGCCGCAAACTGAACTGTCTCTTCTTAGGAACACCCACCCCTGCACCCTCTCAGCCTCCCACGCACACTTACACACATGCACACACACACACACACACACACACACACACACACAAGCACACACACACGGGCACACACACACATGCACACACACACACACACGCATACACATACTCACACAGAAGAGATCGAAGAGAGTAAAAGGAAGAAAAGGGCAGAGAGACCGAGACAGACAGAGCGAAGGAGATCGGGACTTATCCCTCAACACATGCACACACAAATTCGCACGCCCACCAGAGCAAAAACTGAATCGGACATACACACACTCACACACCTAGAGTACACACACCATACACATAGTTGTACAACCGGCTAAACCTTTATTACTCAATTAGCTTGAATATAAATTAAAAAAAAAAAATGAGTTGCATGATAAGTGAAGTTTGGACCTATCATAGACCATTTCTCTAAGCCAACCATGTGTAATTAGCCTGTCCACACACATCAGAGTAAAGACCCATTAAAATGTCACAGAGGTTTACTTCAGCTAGGATACAAGTAAATTAGACATACATTATGTCATAACTAGATATCTTTAAAGCCTTAAAATGGTCATAATGGTCATAAAGTCATCAACCATCTGCATTAAAGGCTGAAGTTTCTTGCTGTTGAATGCTTACAAAGAACAAACATTACAGCCCTTGATTCAGCTTTTATCATGAATCATTTTAATGGCAATATAAATTAGAAAAATACACAAAATTCTTGCTATGCCACCTGCTGTGTCCGTCCAACACCTCAAAGGCAAGGAGAGAGTTCAATAAAATGCAGAAGCTTTTAGAAAATGTTTACAGTATAAGTGCCAATCAACCAGATGCATTAGTCGCTTTTCACAGCATGTTTCATCGTCACAATTTAGCAGGGCAACAGCTGGAAACCCTTACAGGAAGGCAAAGAGTTTTTAACATAGGAAGGCAAAGAGTTTTGAGTGAAATGTCTGACGTTCATGCTGAATCACCTACACACACACACACACACACACACACACACACACACACACACACACACACACACACACACACACACATTCAAAATCAGTCAGATATTACTAAACCCTGAGTAGCTGTAACTGCATCTCAACTATGGCTGTGGCTTTACTGAACATCCAAACTTCATCTTGGCCCAGCTGATGGCAAACCAGGGACTGCGGCATTTTGAAAGTTTGCTGGAGTTTTGTGTGTATTTGTTTGTGTGTGTGTGTGTGTGTGTGTATTCCTTTGTGTGCGCGTGGGTGTGCTTTGTGTGTGTGTGTGTGTGTGTGTGTGTGTGTGTGCGTGGGTGTGTTTTGTGTGTGTGTGTTTTGTGTGTGTGTGTGTGTGTGTGTGTGTGTGTGTGTGTGTGTGTGTGTGTTAGGCATAATTAGAGCTGCAGTCTGGTGAGAGCTGGGCCAGCAGACAGAAGGCCATCAGGAGAGTTGTTAGGTGCATTAGTGGTGACAGCCGTGCCTCCATATTCATGCATGCCCTCCCATCCAGCCTGTGGACACACACTAATGCAAAGACTACCAAGGCTGCAGCAAACACCAGCAAACACAATCACACACACACACACACACACACACACACATACACACACATGCACCCATGCACAGTGTACACACACACGTACAGTGTACACACATATACACACACAAACACGTGAAAACACATTAAACTACTAATCTTTTACAACCTGTCAGTGGCTGCAGGTGTGCGTTTGCATCCAGGCACACAAGTGTTTTGTTCCCTGTATAATTTTTGTGCTGCGAGTTTGTGTGAGGGGTAGCCCACAGCACAACTCATTACGAAATCTGCCATGACACATTTTAATTACATTTGGCTGAAAAGCATAGGGTCTGTGGAGAACTGCAAATCCCCCATCTGCCAGCGTTGTGTCATTATGTGCTTCATCCCTGTGACTGCGCGTGTGTGAGGGTGTGAGTGTCTTTGTATGACTATTACTGTATCTCATTCTACACCAGAGTTTGAGAAACAGCTAAATGGCCCTCCATAGATGCATGATGTCTGTGTTGTTGGTGTAACTGGCACACAGCAACAAAACTTTGTATTGTGTAGTCCAGATAATGTCCAGTGGGCAATGCATTTAGTACACTGTGCTATGTTTAGTAATATGTTACATTAGCAACAGTGCACCAGAACAAAATTTATGTTAGTTTGCTTAAATGTGAGCAGCAAGTTTTGCTTTGGAAACGCAACCACAAAATGTACCCAATACCAACTAAAAAAACATGCAATACTGTATGTAAACCCAGGACAGGATTTGGCCAGTTAGCCACAGCCGATTAGCAAGGCACTTCCTTGTTGCCATTTTCCAGAAAGTGCATCATATCCGCCCCCCATTTCCCATGTGCTGACATGAGGGTATCCCTGAACCCGTATCCCGTCTAATTTTGAACATCCAATGGCCTTTCTCGATATAGCTTTCTGCTCTACCTCACATCAATCAGTAACGTGTCACTCAATTGGCTAAGTACAATGACGTCGAGAGTAAGCCTAATGAAACATTTTCAAACTTGAAAAATGTGTTTAATTTTGGCTGAATTCACTAGTCTAGCATTTTCAATTGAAATGAATGGGGGTGAGACTTCCTTCCTTTCTTCAGTTATTATAATACCTCCATCTGTAAACCACACACCTTATCCATCCAACCATACCCCATCTCTGATAGAAGGATTACCATAATAAATGCACCGGAAAAATGGGTAACATTTTTGAATAACTACTCTCTATGAATCATGTATAATGTATTTGTTAACTGTTATTTAACACTTTGTCAATCATTTGTTAACCATTTTCTCCCCACATTATTTCACATCAATAAATCATTTGTAAACACATTTATATTCTGTCTGCTTGTCTGTTGGCTTTCTGTCTGTATCAAACAAGACAATTCAAAACATTGCCTTGTTTTTAAACAAAATCTTTTTCTGGAGCAAAACAGTGTGCAGCCCACCTCTTGTGAAATACCTCCTACAGTTCTCTAGCACCCGTGATTATATTTGTTTGGATGTGCACACCTCTTTTCTTCTTTTATACATACAGCCAACAGACAAACAGACAGAATATAAACAGGTTTATAAATTATTTACTGATGAAAAATAACATGGTTAACAAATGATAAACAATGTGTTTATTAAGAGTTAACAAATACATTATACATCATTTATAGGGAGTAGTTACTGAAAAACTAGTAGTTATTTATAGGGAGTGTTACTGAAAAATGTTTTGAGTTAGAAGTGGTTAATTTTCTTTATTTATCAGCATATTTGTCCAACTGGGCCCAGGTCTATGTTTAATCAGTGTAAAGGTCAAAGATCACATGATCAATAACAGGCTATGAACAGGCTATTGATGTAGTGATGAAGCATGTAATGATCATGTTATTCTCTATCATCAATTATGTGATGTTATCTCAAGATCCTATGAGGTCTGGGCCTTTGTGTTTGGGTATTTGCTCAGACTGCAGCATGTGTGGTGCGTATGCCAGTAAACTACTTGTTTACTTGTGTGTGTGTGTGTCAAGGCCAAATGATCCAGTGATGCTATTGTTTCTACCTCTCAGTGAGAGTATGTGGTTGTGTGTGTGTGTGTGTGTGTGTGTGTGTGTGTGTGTGTGTGTGTGTGTGTGTGTGTGTGTGTGTGTCCTGGGGGTGGGGGTTATTGGGGTTTTGTTTAATGTACAGAAAAACTAAATACAAAAATGCACATAGCCAAACACACGCACGCACGCACGCACACATACACACACACACACACACACACACACACACACACACACACACACACAACCACACACCCTCACACACACACTGAAATAAATACTTGGAAATGCACACTGCTAACAGCTGGCCTGTGCCTCCTTTGAGTGGTCTCGGGGCAGCTGCAGACTCCATGTCCGTGATCAGTGGAACACGGCCAACAGGTCCATCTTAAAGGCCAGAGGTCTCCCTACACAAGCTCAGAGCTCAGACTCTCTCTCTCTCGCACACACACACACACACACACAGACACACACACACACACACACACAGACACACACACACACACAAGCATCCATGCACACATACAGACACACAACTCCAAACTTAGACAGTCTTTTATCAGTACATTGGGAGCAGAGTTAAAGTTTGAAACTTCATTTTTGAACAGACTCAGACTCCAACCCAACTCACAAGCGAACACTTTATCTTATGTTATGGACTTCAGCAGGGACTCACAACTACTCTGTTCCCGAAAACAAACACGCTAGGAAAGAGAAAAGCAGAGTCCAGGTGATACTAGCCATTTTGTGGTGTTTATTTTACGAAAAAGAAAAACAGTGTTCATTACATGACTCAACCATAGTATTTAGTTTAGCCCTAAATCGATTTTTTACAACAAGTACAAGTCTATACAGATGCCCCATCTGCACGGGACACTCAAATAATTACAAAATCCTCAAGTGTCTTCAAAAAAATAAGAAATACACATCTGATCTGGGATTGCGATAAATAGATAAATATGCAAACTATTCAACCGGCAAACAAACATGTGTAAACTCAACTGAACAGTTGAACCAATAAATAAATAGAATCATAAATAACATTCAAAAATATCTTTGGCCAGTAATGGGCCACACATCTATTTTTTTCTTTACTTTCCCTGAACCCTTGTGTTGTGTCAGTGTGTTACCTAACCTGCCAACGCACTACAGCACTAACCTGCTAACCGTAAATGTGCAGCTACATCTCTGTGGCCTACCATCTCGTAGGGTTCTAGAAGTGACAAACCCAAAACAGCTATGCATACCATCAAAATCATAATAAAAAAGCTTACTAACTCCATTTAGGCACTTTATAAGGATGTTGAATCAAAATGCATTTTCCTGTGGTTGGGTGTTTCCATTCTCAAACAGTGATCATATCAGTTCAGACGACCTAAAACCAAAAACAAAAAAAACATTGCATTGCTTCAAGATCACCAAAAGTGTTCTTTTTCTTCACTCTCTCTTTCTCTCTTACACTCTCGCCAGTTTCCGCCTCTTTTTTTCAACACTGCTACCTTCGCTGTGTGCCAACAGGAGGGAGAACAAAGGGATGGGGGTAGGTGAAAAATCAGCACAAATTAGATCTGAGGATTCAGTCAATTCCCTTTTGAAATAGCAAAAAGGTACCGATAGCTGTATGAAAGAAAGAAAAATAAAACTGTTTTAAGGGACCAGGAGAACAATAAGATCTCAGCCATCCACTGTGATAGTTGACAAAGTGTGTCCAAGAAAGGTCTCTACCACAGTTTGGTGTTCATCTCGGCCGGTTCCACACCATCTGTGGTTAGTGTTTTTCAGTGTTTCGCTTTGCTAACACCATTGTCCGTCTGTCGACCGGTGTCTGCTGACATCAGTGTTTGTTTTCCGCTGTGGCGTCTGCAGAGGTGGTGGCGTTGGACGCAGACGAGGACGTGGAGGTGGGCCCTGCCGTCAGGTCGGACTGGCTCTCCGTGCGGTCGCCGAAGATCCCGGCGAGGGTGCGGAACCGCGGCCCCCACTCGCTGAGGTAGTCGAAGTCCTCGTCGGCCTCGCCCCCGCCTCCGTCTCCGCCCACCCCCGTGCCCCCCGTGCCCCCGCAGGCCAGCGACTGGATGGAGCTCAGCGACTCGGCCACCGAGCCCTCGCCCTCGTAGGCGTACGTGGCCAGCGAGTCGTACGGCGGCGCCGAGACGTCAGCGTCGTGTCGCTCCAACCGCTGCTGGAGGAAACTGCGGATATCGGCAGCATCTTGGGATGACAGTGGCGCTGGAGGTGGGACGGGGTTGGCGGCCGTGGTGGTGGCAGCAACAACGGCAGCCGCAGCGGCGACTGATGAGGTGGCGGAGTGTGGCGGGACCAGGCTGGGTTCGGGCCGGATGTCGCGGCGGAGCTGGTTGCCGTTGTCGACGGCCTTGACGGGGTTGCGCAGCGTGCCCATGTCGAAGGCGTGCGTGTCCTCCTCGCCGCCGCCCTCGTCATCGTAGTGGATGACGTTGTCCCGCACGTCCTCTTTGGAGGTCATCAGCGTCTCCTTCTCCTTGTGCCGACGCACCCCGACATACAGCACCACCATCACTGAAAGCAGAGAGGCACAGACAGAGAAACAAAGAAGAGTCGGGTGTCATGACTATGCATAAATGTCACTCGACAAGCTTGTTTCCAGGTCTTAGTCATCCATTTTACATATACAGCCTTACATAACAATAGCAGAGTGATCATTATCTTTATCAGGAAAGGTTAGTTATCACAAAAAATGATTTAAAAAAAACATGGTGGGCATCACCAGTGTGATGTGCCTTTACAAATGGATTAAAAATGAGTCTGCAAGAGTGTGTTTACAAAACGAGCGCTGAGATATGCTGACTAACGCTAGCTCTTGGCAGGTGGACTGCTAAAAAGGCGAGTTAGTCACTGCTCTTTGAATGGTATAAACCTCTAAATCTCTTTCACCGGCTCTGTGAGGCCATTGTTAACAGCCGTAGCTTTTAGCCTCCTTCAGAACACATTGAACACATTTGACTTCCCTTTTTTAGGCCACTCAATGAGCTAACTGCCCACACTGACAGACCATGCAGCTCAGCTTGGACTGATGCCAGGGATTTCATCACCTAGTCTGAGAACGGACCACTGTGATGTAAAGGACTGAGTTATATGATGAAAGAGAACATGATGGAAATGATAAGATGTCTACCTAAGAATGGGCTATGGACGTTTGAGATTAGCTCGTGCTCTAGGAGCAGGCTATGCTGTCAGCACAAGACATTTGTGCTAATGCTGTGCTTGAAGCCTGGCTCCTGAGATTGAAATAATAACACCCATAAATATTACATGGCAAATGCCCTGTACTGTCAAATGGCTTTATGGCAGTTCATGTCCGGGGCATCGACAGGGTCGTGTTAGCAATATTGAAAACTGACAGTTCTCAGATTTCTAAAAGCAGGAGCAGCTCATGTCATATACCGATAAGCTGTCATGGTGTCATGCTGCCATACCCATTTTTTTGAAACAGGACCATGGGATATGTTTTGACATGTTTATGGTTGTCTAATGCTACAGGGTTTAAGCAGAGTGTTGCTAAACCTGGGCAATATGGTGGGGAGAGTTGCATGAGATTTGGAGGTAAGGGGGGAGCGGAATGGTACCATGGCATCGCAAGACATACCTGGTGTGTGTGTGTGTGTGTTTGTGGGGGTGGGGAGGGGTTAGATACAACTATTTCTTTAATGCATGAGACATAGCTGCTTAGTGTACTGTAAGTGCATGACAAAATGGCTGTTTTTGTGTCTCTCAACCTAATTGCTTGACAGTTGGCAGCCCTGCACTCTTTTACAGATACAGTCCCACAAGGCAGTCAGTAAGTCAGAAGGAGCCTTCACAGTGCCTAAGGATGCTCCCTTAGTATGTCATATATCTCGCGTGAGGACAGCATGATAGAATATAAGTGAGTTGGGGTAGACTGGGCATTCATCCATGTTTTAAACATTTCAAGGTGTCAAGGTTTTGTATAAAAGATGCTGAATGTACTTGCTTACTTTTATTTTTGTTTTTCCATACTAGTGAAAGACGCATTAAACATAAACTAATAGGGAAAACCTTTGAAATGCTTTTTAATATTGCTGCTAAAACAATTTTTTAAATTAAAACAAGATGATACTGCTTTACTAAACCAACAGTTCTCTCCTCTCCCCTCTCCTCTCTTCTCCTCTCCTCTCCTCTCCCCTCTCTTCTCTTCTCCTCTCCTCTCTTCTTCTCTCCCCTCCCCTGCCCTCCTCTCTCCTCTCCTCTCCTCCTCCCTCCCCTCTCCTCTATGAGGCAGCAGCAGCCTCAAGGGACCATCCTGCATTTTACCAGACTAATTCAAAAACGTAGTTCTCTTTTTCACTCAGGTTGCTCTCTCACACTTTGAGGAGAGTCCCTATGGTCCTAGCACCTGGCTAGGAGCACTTCAATTAATGTATGGTTAGTCACACGAACACACATGTGTACACAGGCATGAGTGAACACACAAACACACACACACACACACACACACACACACACACACACACATACACACACACACACACACACACACACACACACACACACACACACACACACACACACTGTGACTGGTAAGGAGCTCTTGAGTTAATGTATGATTCCTCATACGCAAGGTCTGCTTGGGCCAGAATCACCCACTGGCAACACTATGTTCTTAAAGGTGCAGTGCTCTTTGCCTCTCTCTCTCCCACACACACACACACACACAGACACACACACACAGACACACACACACACACACACACACACACACACACACACACAAACACACACACACACACGTGCCTGCATCATACAGACTTGTAGAAAACAAGCCAAACCACATGGGCTGTGTCCTAGTAGGTGCCAACAGATTTGATCCAGACAGGGAGCATTTGGAGAAACACTCCAGATCAAATGAACTAAACTGCATTATTTATCAGCATGGAATAGAGAAATGGCAATCGCATGCGTTTTGCATCCGCATACATGCGTCCACATATGTGTGTACGCACATACGGTCAGCCTGAGCTTTCCTGGAGCACTGGTGCCTCCCAGTGGCTAAACCTTGTACTGCAGCTACTTTGGGTTTGACCGACCTGTTTTCTTTTATGTTACTGATACTGAAAAGCCACATTAAATAAATTTAAGAGAAAGCACTGGTGTGTGATTAGTGATGTCTGCTTTGATGAAAGGGCCACTGTGTGTCTTGTCTGGGAGAACTGGGTCAGGCTGACAAATGGAACCCAGAAAAGTAAGGGGATTTCAGTGTGGGATTCTCACTGTCAGCTTCTTCACAAGGACACAGTATCACTGCAACAGAGGTGCCAGTCTACCTCCCACAGTCTCTGAACACATGCACACACACTCACTCACACACACACACACACTGTTACACACACACACACAGTCACACCTTTCACACACACACTCACACCTTTCACTAGGCAGACACACCCATATTAGCGCAATACGCTCTTACACCTAAACTCTGTAAGACATACCTCAGCACACACTAATGTACAGACACACACACACACACTACACACACACATATGCACGCTTCTTCACACCCATACATATACACACACTCTCGTTCACACATACTGTATACACAGCTGCTGACACACACACATCTGCTATCACACGTATGGCCAGACACAAGCACATCCCTACAGACACAGACACAAACACACACACACACACACACACACACACACACAGACACACTTGCATATACCCACACGTCCTTGTGAGTGCACGCTGTCTCTCAGCAGGCTCACTCACACCTTCCACAGACACCCCTGCTGCTCAGGAGAGCTCCCCAGCCCCAGCTGTCTGTGGCCTGCCATTAAGCCTCTGAATACAGCACACAAAGCCACAGTGTCCTGGAGCCTCCTCCAGCTACAGCTCTAGCCAGCCCTTCATTTAGACAACCAGAGGGCATCCATGCGCTATGAAATGTCATCCATGACAACAGAACATATGAAATATCAAGCCTATTACAGTAATAGAAGTAAGAATATTGAGGGGAAAAAAAGGGGAAAAAAAGAATATTTACTTTGCTTTTGCCCAGGTGTGAGTACCTTTGCTATTATTTGCAAATATCATGACATTGTCAAAATACTGTTCCATTCACCTCCCCTTAAAGTTGTTAAAAGCTATTCAAATCAGGCAAATAAATAAAATGAGTAAATAAATAAATACATACATACATACATACATACATACATACATACATACATACATACATACATACATACATACATACACAGACAGACAGACAGACAGACAGACAGACAGACAGACAGACAGACAGATAGATAGATAGATAGATAGATAGATAGATAGATAGATAGATAGAAAGCGATGCTTTATGGGCAGGCCCATTATACTTTCCATCAAAGGCCAAAGTGTTTGCGATGTATGCCCTGGCAGCAGTGTTGGAGCAGCAAGGCTGTAATGTTAAACAGGATGCCAGTCAGATCAGTAGCCGTGGTAACGAGCCTATAAACCCCCTCTCATTCATCTGCTACCCCTTCATGCAGATGAGCTGTTGCTTGGAGACGCATGTGTGTGTGTGTGTGTGTGTGTGTGTGTGTGTGTGTGTGTGTGTGTGTGTGTGTGTGTGTGTGCGTGTGTGTGTGTATGTGTGTGTGTGTGTGTGTACGTGTGTGTGTGTGTGAGTGTGTGTGTGCGTGTGTGTGTAAAAGAGAGAGGGAGAGAGGGGCTTTTTGACCTTGAGAGGGGCATGTTGGCGGTAAAAGGGAGTAAGATGGCCCTTTTTTTATGGGCCCCGTTTCAGGAGAGCCATCCGACGCTCGTATCCAGCTCTTCATCACGAGCGGGGTAATTAAACTGGCCTCCAAAGTATCCTCATAAATTTGCAGCCATTTTTTTGTCCTTTTTTTGAAGGAGGGATTGACTGGAGCTTTGTCTTAGTGCTGACTACAGAGGAAAGACTTCATAATGAAGTGTAAGCAGCACATTAAAAAAAAAAGAAATCTCCCAGACTGCTCAGACAGCATTAGACGCTTAGTACATTCACTTCTTCACATGGTGAAGTGTGAAAATAGCTTATCTTGTGTTCTAGTTCATGGGCAAATTGCGCCTAAGGCTGTATTAATATGGTGGATTTCTATCTGAAGCACAGCATTTTGT
>CM059285.1:21171665-21174165 GCA_030347295.1 Setipinna tenuifilis
TCACCACCTGAATCACCTGCACACACACACACACAGACATCAGTAAACTCAGTGCCCCTTCTTCCTCACCTTGGTACAAGCTTTAGCTTTAGATTTTGGATCATGTTGAATATAATGGAAGTAGAAATACATTACAGTGAATAGAAGGAAATACAAATGAAATACATACATGAATATAATTGTATTTACGTACAATATTTCCTTGGGGAAAGAAATATATTTTATGATATTTTTGTCTTACTTCATATACAGCATACCTTAACCTGCCAAACATTTGTATACTGTACGCAGAAAGACACCGGTAGCTCACCACACCTCATGCCAACATAACCATTGCACTCCAATGCATTAACCAGGCACTAAACAAAATAAATCACAATCCACAAAACAATCATGTCATACTTTTTCATCTCAAACAGTTTCTTTGAAGCATTAAACATGTAGAGGGAGAAGACGCGTGTAAAACTCTCAAGGCCCTTCTCCTGCACCTAGGCCCCAGCTCCTGTGAGGAGTCATGAAGTATGAATTCCTCCAGTCATGTCTGGCATGCCTCTGAGGATGCACTGGGGATATGGGCGTTTCAGAGCTAATCTTATATTTGTGTTCAGTTTAACCCCTATTTCCTCTACAAACACCATCATGGAACAGAAGCAAGCCCTTTTGAAGAGTGTGTTTGTGTGTGTGTGTGTATGTGTGTTTATGTGTGTGTGTGTGTGTGTGTGTGTGTGTGTGTGTGTGTGTGTGTGTGTGTGTGTGTGTGTGTGTGCGTGTGTGTGTGTGTGTGTGAACTATTACTGGCGTATGGATTGGATTTACAGTAGTTTCATGCTCTGAATCAATGTGCATATATGCGTACTGTAGTTGTATGTTTAGGATGTTATTGAATAAATGTAAAGCTTTTAATCACACTTGACCCACTCAGTAGAAATGAACTGGTTCTCATTCCAAGATATACTCACAGAAAAAAAATGCATTTTTTTGGTAGCACATGGCAGAGCAGTTTTTCCTGACTTGTCTACCTTATGTCTCATTACCAAGATATGTCCATATTTTCTAAATTGATCTTACATCCAATGTCACAAACAATCATTCAGAGTTCTTAAAATATGTAAACAATGCAGCAGTATTTCAAATAGTTGCTTGTTAAAAACAAACAAACAAAAAACATTTACATCAATTTGAATTTCACTGTCTGCTGCTTTTTCATCGCTGCCAATACCTCAAAGGTAGAGTTTTGGAGTACTGTGACTCACTTTGCCTGACTAAGTCATGCCTTGTCAAATTAGTGCTCTTGTTGCCTTGTGAACCTATAACTAGTTAATATGCAGACCACATGCCACTGGGCAATGACGATCTGCAATGATGACTAAAACATTTGCTCTCAGCGTTCAGTAGGGCTCCAGCCTATGCTTTTATGTAGCATTACTGTGCATTAAATACTTTCCCTCTGTACTGTAACATATACAGTAGACTAGGTGAATTACTGGTACATTGCACAAATATACTAGCTAAGATGTATTGTTTTAATTTAAATACATTATCACTCAGTATGCTTACTTAACAGAATGTCAGACAGAATAGCATATTGCATAACAAAATGCTAAGAGGTGGTATTTGCATGGCTAAGATTAAGGCTTGTGTAAATTGCAGTGCAGGGTACCACTACTTTGCTATGTGTAGACAATGAATCTGTCTCTATGCTGCTGTCAATGATACACTTGAGCTTAGTTCAGAGAAAACACAAGATCTGCACTCAGGAGAAGTATTTTTGGCCTTGCTGACAACAAACATTATTCAAACTTGCTATGTTTGGGAGGAGACTTCTTATTCATCTAAACTCGCAAATGAACACAAGGCTAAATAAACACTTTAAAATGGTACGATTTAGCCAGTTAGAGCACCTTGGGAGCCCAACATTGTCAGCCCCCATGCTGCATGGCCTCTGAATGTATTTAACAATAATGCAGTTCGTGCCTCTCGACGTGATGGGCGGATCAATAGGTGAGGATACAGGGTCCACGGATGTTTTTATTCTGTCCTTCAAATTTAGTGGTGTCTAGCATACCGCGAGCAACTGTGCCGGAGGCTGATATGAATGATTTAAATTGCCCAGGGGTGGGAACATGTGACAGAGCAGGGCGAGGGGAATGCTGAGGTCGAGGAATCTTAGCCCCGACGCGAGCGATCGAAAGGCGCAGACACAGAAAGACAGAGTAAGTGAGGATCGCAGGTGTCATGACAATGACTACATTGGTTATAGCAGATGCTACTCATACAGCAATGATAGCTGTTGGTGAAACACAAAAAACTGCAATGTTTTGGGATTTTCCTGACTACAGAACTGTATGTCTTTATTAGGTACCACTTTCCAATAAAGCTACCCTTGTTAATGGTTTATAATTGTTTTTTTAAACTAGAGTATGGACAGTTTAACAGTTATTAATACTAATAATAGCATAATATTAATAATAGCACTTAGAAAGAGATCATTTCACATCGT
>CM059285.1:21179165-21189165 GCA_030347295.1 Setipinna tenuifilis
CTACTTGACACTATACCGGCCCACTAAAGACAAGTCCACAACCACTCAGCTGAGACTTACCTGTCCTATTTTGGCATTTTCACACACAAACGTCTCATACGGCATTGCAAACTCAGGTGGAAATTCATTGACATCATTGACGTGAACTGTCACAGCAGCTCGGCTGGTCAGCACTGGGTTATCTGCGGAGGAACAAAAAGCCAAACTTAATTATTTAACAGCCGCTTGAGCAGCACAGTAATGCTGACACATATACGCTAGTACAACAATAAAGCGGCCATTCTTTCACTTTTGAGAAAGTCAGAGGGTAGCCTGAATTGAAAAAAAAAACATACAATCAAATGCCGCCCTCCAGTGGTCAAAAAGAGAAATGCAGGTCTAAATAAAGATAAAAAACAAGACTTGATCAATGTCAACAACATATGGCATAAGCAGGGTTGAAAAATAGCATGCGTGTGTGTGTGTGATTGTGTGTGTGTGCGTGCGTGTGTGTGTGTGTGAGAGAGAGAGAGAGAGAGAGAGAGAGAGAGAGAGAGAGAGAGAGAGAGAGAGAGAGAGAGAGAGACCATGATTTATGTACAGAAGGTCAAATGATCTGTGCTCAGCTGCATTCAGATATTAAAACCTAACAGCTCCTTTGAATGTGCTACTTTTTCATGGCATGCTTGTGTCTGACGGGGGGGATCAAACAAAACCAAAGCAGGGTAATCTTGCCATCTGATGGAAAAATATGGGGGAGGCTTAGATTTTCAGCTTCAACTTATCAGATAGTTCTGTGTTTACAAGTTTAATGCCTGTGATACACATAATTTGGAATCTGAAAAACCCTTCCATTACAAATGGAGGTTTTAGACTGCACAGCAGAGTATCTAAGGCGGCTGTTTTATCTTTGGCTATCTCATGCGTAGAATTAACTGTAACCAGCTCAGAGCAAGCAAGCAATATGCAGAGAATGCCATGTGTATTTTTGCAATAGTTAAAGAATTTTGAACAGAGTTAGCCCGCTTACTCGACACAGGTAAGCCTTATTCTTATATCCTGGCCCATTAAACTAATCTATGCACTAGTTCACCAGAAAGCTCAGGATAATGACACAGAATAGGTAGAGCCAGTGTACTGACAACTGGGTTGTAGTGCAACAGATACGCTTAAGTAAGCTCTGCATTCATTTAACATATGCTATATGTGTTACACATGTTAATACTTATGTGACAAGAACTTATATAGGGAATAGAATAGAATAGAATAGAATCAGGAATTGCTGTCATTGCCCAAGCACAACGAAATTGAAATAGCTTGTCTGGTGCAAGAAGAGAAATTAGTATAATTAGTAATAAAGAAATGCATAGCATATATAAATATAGATGTTTATATATAAATCTAGCATAGTACCTATAAATATAATTATAGTGGCCGGAAGGGGTGGGGTGGGTGGGAAGGGTGTGTGTGTGTGGGTGTGTGTGTGTGTGTGTGTGTGTGGGGGGGGGGGGGGGGGGGGTCAGTAAGGCTGTGGCCCTGGGCATAAAACTGTTTTTCACTCTGTTCGTCCTTAGGCTTCAAACCTTGGGTTTTTCACTGTCGTCGACTTGAAAAGTGAAAGAGTTCTTTCAGTTCTTTTCAGTGCAGCAAGACCTTGTGTGTATAGGTCTGTTTGTTCATTCGTTTGTTCATTTTCTTTTTCTTTTTTTCTTTCTTTCTCTCTTTCTTTCTTTCTTTCTTTCTTTCTTTGTTTCTCCTTTACTTTCTTTTTTCTCCATTTGGGGGATTCTGAGATGGTATCTGATGTTCCATAGTGGTGGGTAATATGAGGGATCTTTATGTTGTCATTGCCCCCGGAGATGCCTGAATCTGCCTAGACCTGTGGGTGACCTTGCTACTGAAAAGCAATCTCACTGCTGAGCCTGTGTGTGTGTGCGTGTGTGTGTGCGTGCGTGCGTGCGTGTGTGCGTGTGTGTGTGTGGGTGTGTGTGTGTGTGTGTGTGTGTGTGTGCTTGGATGTCTCTGTATATGTGTGATACATAAAGAACACTGAGAATAAAAAAGGATAAAAGGTGGGAAAAAAGAATGAAAAAAAGTGAAAAAAAAACATAAGAAATGTATCAGGAGGAAACAGGAAAGGAAACAGAAAAACTGACAATAGTAAAAAAAATTGTGCACTTATGAAAGCATATATAATTTTAGATATAACATATATGTCATGTCCTCTATAGTTCCCTTAAAAACATTCACTGTGGTTGGGACCAGGTAGCTCTGTCAGGGAATTGACTACAGCCCAAGTGTACTATTAGTTGCTATAAAAATGCATCCATCTGTGTCCCATGCACGACAGTCAGACAGAGTATCATACTGTCCACTAGATGGAGCTCTAGAACAGCAGTAAAAACCAGCTCGACCGCTATACAGAAACCGCCTGCTTGCCTGGATTGCTTGATATGTCAGACAGCAGTGCACTTTGACTGCTAATATCAAAAGTCTTTTTCAGTGCGATGCAAACTTTTGCATTTTCTTTACATAACACCCCAGGTGACATGTTTATTTACATCGGTTACATTGACATCTTATCTTTCTACTTGAAAAAAAGGGCTAAAATAGTGTGTCTACGTAGAGAGAGGGAGAACTCTTTCTGAAAGCACAATGAAGGCATAGGCACAAATGGGATTCTTTGTAGGTTTACATTTCGCCTAAAATACATGGTGATGACAGTATAAGTTTATGGCCTGCAGTATTTGTTTGCAGTGTCGGTTTATGTCTCTGGGCTCGCAGAAAGCAACTTGCAGAAACGGATGTGATAAGTCAGGTAATTAATGCAAATAACAAAGACAAATGGAGAGACATTTTATTTGATTCTATTCCATTTCACTCTATTCTATTCTATTTCAAGCTATTGCATTCTATTATGTTGCAATATAGTTGTTTATTTTGTGGCCTGAGTGAAACTTGAAGTGAAGCTTTATTCCACAAGCATGCGTTGCAAATAACCTTGTTATTGTGAATAGACTTAAGCTAACACATACGTTCTTAATACTCTTCATGGATGTGAATTAATTGAATTAATTACCATAAACAACTTTGTCTTCATTGAGCTTTAGCTGTTTTGGGGTGACACCTTGATTCTAACAAGTGTGTCTTTGTGCATCAAAGCTGCTTGACACACTTTAAATATTAATGCCAAAGGCTAGAGGACTACAACTTCATTTCAGATAAATGAGAGGAAAAACATGAAGACAATGAATAAAATATGGCACAGTCTTTTTTTTCCCTCAAATTTCCTTTGAGGCGGGAATATTCATTTTAATACCAATTACAGCTAAAAAATAACCTCTTTAAGGTTGTTATAGTGTGTGTGTGTGTGTGTGTGTGTGAGAGAGAGAGAGAGACCGAGAGAGAGAGACAGAGAGAGAAAAAGAGAAAGAGAGAGAGAGAGTAAGTGAGAGGGGGTAAGGATAGTGAAAAAGAGAGAATGAGTGTATGTGTGTAGGTCAGGGACACAGAATGACAGGAAGAGGAAGATGTTGAGGCCATTCATCATATTCATTTCAGGTCCCCCAATGTTCCATTGACCCGGCACACCAATAAATAATAATAACTGACTCGAGTCCGTCCCAGTATCTCTTGCCGCAACTTTCGTCTTGTGAAACTCAAATTAACGCTATCAGAAGAACACCATTACCATTAGCGGTGGAAACTTGGAGACAGTGAGTAATTTCACCAACCTCCTCTGTCTTTCTCTCTCTCCCTTCCTTTCTCTCTCTCTCTCTCTCTCTCTCCCTCTTTCTCTCTCTCTCTTTGTATCTCTCTTTCTCTCTCTTTACCTCTCCCTCTCTCTCTCTTGCCCTCTCTCTCTCTCTTTCTCTCTCTCTCTGGCGATAAAAAACTCAACTTTTAATGACCCCTATTACCGGAGCCCTGACTAATGACCATGCTGCTCGCCTCACATCACGGTGATTGAGCACTGTTGAGCTCCCCGCCAGATAATGACTTTGATGGCTTCTGAGCCATTTTGATGTCTTGATGGAGACAGATTTGCTTATTTATCTCTGACTTTGCTTGCCTCCCCTTTTTTGTCTTGCTTGGACACAATTAGCATAGTGACACATCTAAAATGAAGGCTTTGCTGGTTGGGTGAGAGAAGCAAACGTGTGTGTTTATATGTGTATGTGTGTGTGTGTGGGTGTGTCTGTGTGCATGTGTGTGATCTGTCTCTCTGAGATCTACTGGCATAGATCAGACATGCTGGGCTGGCGCTAAAAAGAAAGTACAAGGCTGAGATTCAGAAGTGATTCTCATGGCCTTTATACATGCTGAGATTGACGATTAGGCCATGGGAGGGGCGGGGTGCTTTTTGCACAAGTAATGAAATTTCAGACGAGAAACCTCCAATGGTGTGACAGTGAGAACAGCACTGAAGAAAAGAGAGGGAAAGAGAGAAAGCAAGATGGGTGGAGGTGGTAGTGGGAGTGTCACTTTTAAATTTAAGAGGTCAAACTAATGAGAAGAGACAGCATCTTGATTTGTGAGATCTAGTGTGTTTTATTGGAGCGAAATAATGGCCTTTATCAGAAACAAAAAAATCTCCCTGACTATCTTAAGGCTGTGAACATGCCGCCTCATTGGTGCTATTGTGATGGCTATTGTCTTTTTCTGTGTTTATCACAGGCTCTTGTTGACTTTCTGGTCTTGTGTCACATGTGCTTCTGTTTATGTTTTGGATTTCCATGTTCTTCATTGTTTATTCCTGTCATGCGATTTTGCCCTTGTCTCCGTCCCTCTCTTTATTTAGTCTGCCCTTCCTGTCTCTGTTTGATTTCCCACCATCTTGTTTACCCGTTGTCTTCTATCTTGATTGATTGCAATTAGCCAACTGTCCCTCTGTTAGTCCAGTGTATTTAAATGCTGTTGTTCTCTCTGTTCCTTGTCAGTCTTTGTTTGTGTTCATGCTGTAGTGTTAGTGTTTTTTCTTCCCAGTTGTCAAGGAAAGTATTCTCATTTTCAACTTCAATTTTGGCATGTGTTTGAGTCCAACCAAGCCAGTCATTGCGGCTGCCATGTTAAAACAAACAAACAAAAAAAAACCAAAGAAACACATTCCTGATTGGCAGAAGCTTGGCAACTTACGTATGAACTAAAAGAAACTGGCTGCCATACTTACTAACTTTCGTGGCCACTACGGATATGTTGTGCTGGGCAATGGACTCCCTGTCCAGGAGCTCGTTGGTGGAAATGGTGCCCTCCACTGGGTCAATGTCAAAAAAGCTATCCAGATCGCTCTTCCAGTCTATGGAGTACCTGCAATACATAACAGCACATCACAGTATGTCAGGTTCAATGCGGCCACTTTTCCAGTCTGTTGACTACTTGCTCTAGATGACAGCACATCATTGCATGTCAGAATTAATGCATTGATTTATATGGACATATTTTACATTACAAAACAGTCGCATCACCCTTGATTCAGATGGGAAATACACTGCTGTTACATAGTTGTTATAAGCATTGGTTGTTATTACTATGTAACAACCATGTAATAATATATCGTTGTATATTACCTTACTTTCCCTTAATCCCAAATATTCTATTCCTGTGGTGTTTTACTAACAGCTACTTCTTTAACTTTCCAAAGGCACAGTCACATTCAACACTACTGACATGTTAAAAAAATATTGTCGAAAATGCTCCGCCCCACCAGTTTTTTTGTTGAAGTTTGACATATTGGATACATTATAAATAACAACAGCTAAAATAAGCCGACTATGTAGAGTTTTATTCTCCGTGTGCAGAGCACACCTTGCACTTCAAGAGAGGGTGTGTGGCTGTAAATATGTATGAGCCTTTGTGGGGAATATCTACAATTCACATCTGATTTTAATCACAACTGCTGTGTGTAAAAAACCCACTATTATGTCCTTTAGCTATGTATTTGGATGCTTATTTACTCTGCTCGCCTCCCACACATACACATAAAGACACACACATACACATACACACACACACACACGCACACACGCACGCACGCAGACACACACACACACACACACACACACACACACACACACACATACACACACACACACACACACACATGCACACATACACACACACACACAAAATGTGTCCTTCAGTGACTTAAGGTCTTCAAACTCTTTTGGACACTCTTTTGAAAAAGAAAAACACTTTGCCCATCAAGGCAAGGACTCTTCAATGTTGAGTCAGCTTTGCTGAGGATGGACTGTGACTGCAGCTAGCATACAGCTTTTTAGACCAACTATGGTCGATATGTTTTGCAATAATAATGGACATTTTGCTATTACACTCAGGTATGACTGATGTCTCCTTCAAGGGAACTATGTAAAAAAGCAGCAGTCTGTCTCTGGCCTTCATAATTACTGCTGCTCATTTTTATTTGATTTTTTTCTAGGATCGCAAGCTCTGCTTTAACATAGTGGTGAAAGCCACTGTGGAAGTTGACTTTGTAAGTAGAACCATGTGCTGTTTTATGGGGCACTAATGCACATATGTGCTGTTCAGAACAGCGACGACATCAAACAGAATTGACACTATTTAATCAGCGAGCTGCTCAGTCCTTAATTTCACTCCATTAATCTGCTTGTTTGCTAAGACAAACCACTGAACAACAAAGCTGCATTTTAAGAGATACTTGGGAATGCTCAGGAGAGGCAAAATATACAAGAACTTCATGACAAGATGGAAATGGGGATGGGGTATATGGGTGTTTTAGCAGACTGGTGAAATTTAAGGCACTGCATAATAACAGGACACAGATTGTGGGGGAGAAGAAAATCTGATTCTGTTGGTTCATCTCTACATCTCTCCTGGCAATAATAAGATTTCCTGTGATCCTCTGAGTTTTAAATGTTACATTTTTTTTTCTTTTGTCCTGATATACAGGTTTCAAGGCAACGTCGCCTGAGGCATCTTCCTTTTAACGCCACTTGCCTCTCCATGAAAGTGACTCAGAAACCATTAAAAAAACTTCTGCTATCTCTGGCTTTCTCTCTCTATATATCTATCTATCTATCTATCTATCTATCTATCTTTCTCTGTCTCTTGCTCTCTCTCTCTCTCTCTCTCTCTCTCTCTCTATCTATCTATCTATCTATCTATCTACCCCCCCCCTCTCTCTCTCTCTCTTCAGCTTAAAGTACATAATTTTCCTTTCATTTTCCTTTTCACTTCTAGAAACCTCTGTGTGGAACCTCCATGTGTCACCTCCACGTGTCACTGTGTGACACCTCCACCCATCATTCCCATCACAAAGCCATTGACTGGCACCTTTCCATTCTGGTAGCCTACCTGTAGGATGTCACTTATGGGCACCCGTACTTGTGCTGGTAGGGAGTTATCAAGAGTTTTCAGTAAAGTCAAGAGAAGCACGTGATTGTGTCTGGCTCTGTTACGTAAGGTTATTACATGGCGTCAGAAGTGTTATATTATATTACTGTATGTATTGCATTACTATTATAAAGCAAGTGTGATTGGACACTACAGCACTCGCACTCGTGAAATGAGCGAAGATCGGCCGGACCTGTAAGTAATTTCACTGTGGAGAGCCCGATTTGAGTAGAATAATGTTAGCATGTCTGCAGATGAGGTGCCAGCTCGCACACACAGTGAATATTTTTACATCCATACCCCTGAAAAGTTAGACTGCAGAGACAGCAAAAGTTGACCAAAATGAAGTGAACATTTTGAAAGGTATCACAGATAGCAGCTGGACTAAACAAAGAAGTAAAGGTTTCCAAGTGAACAGTTTGATCTACTTTAGGGGAGATGATGGACATTCTAAATGCATTGAGTCTGGAGGAGGAGGACAAACTGAAGTATAAAAAAGTAAAAATGTGCTTTGATGACTATTTTTATATAAAAACACAATGTGATTTTTGAGAGGGTTAGATTTAATTCTCGCAAGCAAGAGCCAGTGGAGACTAAACACAGTTTTATACCTGCTGTTCACAAACTGGCGGGGCACTGTGAACACTGTGAACTTTCAGAGAAGAACTGATATGGGTCCATATACGTAGGTGTACGTACAGGATGTGACTTTATCAGAAAAACTGCAGCTTGATCCTCATTTAACACTCACCATATAAGAAGTAAAGCAGAAAGAGACAGTAAAACAGCAACAGTGCCTGATGCGTGGCAATTCATCCATCACAGATGTACAAAACGGAGATGGATGCTGTGTCAAGCCAAACTGAAAAACATGGCGCACAGGGATTGAAACACATAAGGCTAAAACTACAATCAGACAGACAGAGCCTGCTGAAAACGTCAAAACACGCCATAAATGCAGGAGGGCATCCCCACAAAACTGGGGAGAATGCCCGGCGAAAGTCTCAGAGTGTAGGAAATGCCATAGAAAACCTCAAGTGAGGTTAGCACTTAGGATGAAGGACTACCCTCAAGCAGCACGTGTCAGGGAGATAACAACCAGGTGCTTCGACAGCGCGAGGGGACAACACGGCCAATCAGGCCACCTGCATGGCTCAAAGACTATGTTCAGTGACACTACAGGGCTAGATTGATAGTGAATACAGAAACTGAATGTTGTGCACTGGCCAGTATGTTTACATTAAAATATAATGCTATGAAAATGGTGTTGAGGTTATTTTGATAGGCTATGAAAATGTTACACACCTCTCAGGTTACTGGGTTAGGAGGGAATGAATTTATTTGTATAAGGGATAACAGCCACCGAGGCGTGCATACGACAGAATTCATCCACCAGCCAATCAGAAAACAGCATTCTATTTGACCAGGTCATAAAAAGCCAGTGATGGATAGTTCCATAGGAATGTTCTACATCTCTGTGTATTCTTTACAGGCAGGGAGACGTAGTAGCAGTATGTATGTAGGTAGTAGTAAATGCATTAGCCTGGCTGTAGGATGTCACTTATGGGCACCATACTTGTGCTGGCAGAGAAATGAAGACAAGAGAAGCACATAATTGTGTCTGGCTCTGTTACTTATTTGAAGTTACTACAGGTTCAACAGGGCAAAGGCTGGACAAGGTTTAGGACTAACAGCATGCCCTGTGGGTGTCCAGTGTGCAGAGGTTTTGACAGGCAACGGGAAACAGACCCGCTTTGAGTAAAAAGTCACTCTTGTTGTGCAACAGTGTAGGGGAGGTGGGGGTCACTCTTGTTGTGAGAACAGTGTAGGTGAAGTACATGTAGGGACCTCTGAAAGCTTAGAGTCTTCACTCGGATGTCCAGCTGGGAGCATTGTCTAAAGATGAGTGCCTGCTAAGAACAATGTCGAGCTCGAAGCTTCTGAATAATTGAGCTTGAAAGACGAGAGAAAAAAAGAGTAGAAAGAAAGAAATACAACATGTATAAAAGCTGAGGCTTTTATCCTTAACAAATCCACTCCATTGTTCCATTTTGATGTCTTTCTGTTGAATGAAATATAAATTTTTAAAGCTAATCTCTCCTGAGGCGTTGGCTCCTTTTATACCGTATGGGCTCTCTGGTGCGGGGTGTTTATAAGTAACTCAACTCTATACAGCTTCACTTCATCCTAGAATAGTAATACCCCCCACACACACACAAACACAAACACACACCCACACACACACACACACACACACACACACACACACACACACACACACACATACACACACACACACACACACACACACACACACACACACACACACACACACACACACACGCAAACTAAATATTTAAACTGAAGCACTCTATCTCTATCTCCAGTGTGCGTCATAGAAAGAACTCTTTAAGTCTTTCGGAATTTCCTTTCTGTTAGTCCGTGTCTGATCAGGTGTGCTTGTGTGTGTGTGTATGTGTGTGTGTGTGTGTGTGTGCGTGTGATAAAGTTTGTATGTGTATGTTTATGTGTCTGTGTGCACGCACAGGTGTGCTAAGGTTGGAGTGTGTGTGTGTTCACCTAATAGGGCTGCTGCCTACATCCAGGTCCTGCGCTGTCACAGAGCCAATGATGAGGCCGATGGGCGTGT
>CM059285.1:21194165-21196665 GCA_030347295.1 Setipinna tenuifilis
TATGGAAAGCAAGCCTGGCCTATTTTATTATGTGAACATGTAAGTGCATGCAAGTTTCTTTTGTGAATATGTAAGTGTGCCTTGGTATGTGGGACAGTGTGTGTGTACATGTGTGTCTGTGTGTTTATTTGAGTGTGCATGTGTGTGTAACTGAATGTGCATGTAAAATTTGTTTGTTATTATTCTGATACAGAGTATTATTGTTGTTTTATTGTGTCATATATTTGCACATAATGGCGCAAGACTGACCTTCTATATGGACATACCAGTATGTGGGGCAGTGCATGTATATACGTGTGTGTGTGTGTGTGTGTGTGTGTGTGTGTGTGTGTGTGTGTGTGTGTGTGTGTGTGTGTGTGTGTGTGTGTGTATGTGTGTACATGTATGTATGCATGTATGTGTGTGTATGTGAATGGGAATGTGATCTGTGTGGGCGTGCACCAGTGTGTTAGAACACATGAAGCAATGTCCCTTTTCTCCTCGACCCCTGTCCTGCATGCACACAGTGCATGATTAAATGTCAGGTGGATAAAGTCGAAGCTCCAGGGGTCAGGGAGAGGGAAGGGGGGTGTTGAAAGGCAGGTAACCAGGAGAGGGGGGGGGGGTACACTGGGGGAAAATGTCAAGTGCCTCTGTGCTGTGTTAGGGCCCTGGGTCTTTGTGAATGTAGCAGCATCGCCCCAGCTGCCTAATTGCTTCTCCTGAGGAAGAGGAGCAAGGCAGGTGATGAAGAGCAGAAGCGAGAGGGAGATTAAGGACTGGAATAAGGGAAGAGGTTGAGAGAGGAGAAGAGAGGAGAGGAGCGGTGACAAAGAGAGAGTAGGAGTGGGCAGGGGAAAACAGAAGGGAGGAAAGACTGATGAGGAGGGGAGAGAAGGGGGGAAGAGAAGAGAGGAGGGATGAGGAGAGGAGAAGAGAGGAGAGGAGTGGGCAGGGGATAAGAGAAGAGTAGGAGAGGAGAGGAGTGGAGTGGAGAGGAGAGGAGAGGAGGGGTGAGGAGAGGAGAGGAGAAGAGAGGAGAGGAGAGGAGGGATGAGGAGAGGAGAGGAGGGATGAGGAGAGAAGAACAGATGAGAGGAGAGGAGTGGGCAGGGGATAAGAGAAGGGGAGGAGAGGTGTGGAGAGGAGAGGACTGGAAAGGGAAGAAAAGTAGAGAAAAGTAGAGGAGAGGAGAAAGGTTAAGGGGGGAGTGATGGATTCTCTGCCTGTATGATTCATGTGGCTGCTGTATAACAAGTACAAGCTGTCTAAGCTCAGGGAACATCTCTCTATCCCTCTCTCTTTCTCTTTCTCTCTCTCTCTTTTATCTCTCTCTTTCTCTCTCTGTCTCTCTCTTTCTCTCTCTCTCTGTCTCTTTCTGTGTTTATGACAACGCCCCCCCCTCCACACACACACACACACACACACACACACACACACACACACACACACACACACACACACGTTTGATGAACATGTGCAGTGGTATAGTCTTAGTGGATATTCACTACCTGACAGCAAATTTATCAATCACACACACACACACAAACACACACACTCACCGTCAGCAGACAGCTGCAGACAGAATTTTCCTTTTTTTATCAAACACTCCAACTCATTTCAAACATAAACACCCAATTAGATCTTTTCAGCCAGACAATGACCCCACAACCACCCTTGGTCATATTAGGCCAGGCTCATGCTGTCTGAGCCATATTCTTGCTGCAGGCCACTTGGTAAATATTCAGTCCGCTGCCATTCCCAGCCTCCGGGTGACTCCAGTGAGGAGAATCGATATGTGTGTGTTTGCGGACAGAAAATGAGTATGGACAGCAGGGTATGGGTATGATTTTTTATGTGTGTGTGTATGTGTGTGCGTGTGTGCATGTGTGTGTGTGTGTGCATGTGTGTGCGTGTGTGTATGTGCATGCGTGTGTGTCTGTGTGTGTGTGCATGTGTGTGCGTGTGTGTATGTCCATGCGTGTGTGTGTGTGTGTGTGTGTGTGTGTGTGTGTGTGTGTGTGTGTGTATGCATGTGTGTGTGTGTCTCAGGAGGAAGGTGAGTGGAGAGTAAATGCAGTGCATCACAGTCATCTCCTGGGCCTGGAGCGTATCTTAGAGAGTATGGGGGGGTGGGGGTGGGGGTGGAGGGGGAAGTACAGATGGGGGAAGTAAGACGCCCTCACTCAGGGGCTATTCCACTGAGACAGTAAAAGCAGGCCAGCGTACATTGGGCATACATTACCCTAATCCCCTAATAAACCTCTGCAAACCCCCTCTTGTTTAATGACGGGTGATGATGATGGTAAGAGGGTTTGTGCTGCCTCACATAACCACCCTGGGGATGCATGTTTGTGTGTGTGTGTGTGTGTGTGAGTGTGTGTGTTTGTGAGTGTGTGTGTGTGTGTGTGTGTGTGTGTGTGTGTGTGCGTGTATGCATGTTTGTGTGTGTGTGATGAATTGGGATGGGATTCACAAGTGTCTGCTAGGATTTCTCCCCCACGTGTGTGTGTGTGTGCGT
>CM059285.1:21211665-21231665 GCA_030347295.1 Setipinna tenuifilis
ACGTATAATATTTTTCAGAATTCTTAATAATATTTAATAATAATAATAGTCATGTTGACGAGGCCACTGCTAATTGTACTAATGAACAGAGACACAAGCGGTATATGTGTCAGGCTGACAACCAGTAAAACAGCTTGTGAGCTAGAACACACTGTACATTACTTATGTCATAGAAGACTTAGACAGACAGTACTACTCTTTCTGCAGGCGAAAAGACTGTGGGGGACAGCTAGACACAAACAACATCTATGAAGGGCAAAAAGAAGTGCAATGTGGGCGTGTGTTGGTCTGTTGTGTCTGGGAATGAGGGAATGTATTCGTGCATGTCTAAAAATGTAGACATCTTTTATAGTTGTTGTGTGATGGGATGGCGTTTGAGTCTGCCTGTTACTAAAATATATGTGCAAGGGGCTCTGTCTAAAGCGATTTGTGTGTGTGTGTGTGTGTGTGTGTGTGTGTGTGTGTATAGTGTGTCTGTGCGTGTGTATGTCCGTGTGTGTGTGCGTGTGTATATGTCCAAGTGTGTGTGTTTGTGTAAGAGAGAGAGAAAGAGGATGAGCTTGCATGTCTAAGTGTATATGTGGTATGTGTGTGTGTGTGTGTGGCGTCAGATCTCTGTCCCTCGGAGGTGGGAGAGCACAATCAAAGCAGCCAGTCTGACATGCATCTTCTCTGCCTTTTGGAAGCACTTCAAACAAGGATTGCTCCGTGATTAGACCGATGTCTTCTCCTTCATTCCACTGTTGCTTCCTCTCTTCCTCTCCCCTCCCATCCTATCCCCTCTCCTCCTCTCTCTCTCTCTTCATCCTATCTCCCTGTTTATTTTGTTGTTTTTGTTTGTTTATCCTATTGGTTTAGTATTGGGATCCTGATCTTATAAAGTATGAGTGCTACTTGCATTGATTTATTTCCTGTTTATAAGTGAGGCGCGGGGGTGATTTTCAGCAGTGTTTAGGCGGTGAGCAGAGACTCAGTGGTGGATGCACTGGCATCAGATTGCTATTGATTCAAAGCAAAGATTAAACTTACAGAGACCCTTTGCTTTGCTAGCCTACTCAAGTATGCATGTGTACACAAGACGCAGATGCGCATTCAAGCATGAGCACACACATTCATTCATGCAAATGCACACACATACATACACACAAACACACACACACACACACCTCTGGTGAACCCTAAGTACTTTCCAAGACTTTCACAAGAGTGTAAATAAACAAATTTTCTTCATAGCAACTCTTAGTCTCCACATCAGAAGCACAGCAGTAACTCATTTGACTTATTTAATGTGCTCTGAGCTGAAAAGGAAGGAGCAGGAGGTTTGTTCATCAATGGAGGTACTGTGCTACTGTGTTAAATGAGCGAAGCGGGTGCACTTAACTGCTTTTCGTTTGAATGAGACATTCAACTGTGTCGACGCCAACAAGGCTATGAGATTGTTAGATTAAGACATTGAGGATTTTGCCACATCTTGGCATCTTTTCACTTGGCTGAATCATGCATTTGGCTGTCTGTGAATCATATCCACTCATTTGCTTATTCACACATGCATGCGTGGGCTCACACACACACACAAACACACAGACACACACACACACAGACACACACACACACAGACACACACACACACACACACACACACACACACACACACACACACACACACTCTTAAGCTCTTTTAGAGCATCCTAAAAAGCATTTGGTTGGAAGCCCTCACACCACATTGTGGTTAAACACAACAAACACTTTCCTGCTTTTTGTCCCCTTTCAAATCATATTTGCACAGGAGACAGCGCTTTTATGCCCACAATCTTTTCCCAATCGGGCAGCTATATCCGCCCTCATAAAGCAGGTGCCAGAAGCAGAGCTTAAGCTCTAAGTAAGTGTTACTCACATCGCCATTTTCAGGGAAAGGGCATTTGTGAAACACAGCACCATATGGTTGGATTATTGCAAAAGTGATAGCAAGATAGATAAGGAGAGAGAGAGATATAGAGTGTGTGTGTGTGTGTGTGTGTGTGTTTGTGTGTGTGTGTGTATGTGTGTGTGTGTGTGTGTGTGTGTGTGTGTGTGTGTGTGTGTGTGTGTTGTGTGCATGCCCGCATGCGTGTGTGTGTGTGTGTATGTGTCTGTGTCAGTGTGTCAGAGATGAGGAGGGGCAGGTTTCGCCCTCCTGTAAATCAGTGCTGCAGAGACGGCCCCATAATGCCATAAGATGTAATGCCACGGCAGGCCACAAAACCCAGCTAGGCGAGTCAATGGCTTTGTCTGGGTCGATAGCAAGTTATGAGCCTGAAAACAACACATACGTCACACAGACGTCTGCTATGCCAGGCTTTGTAATCAATGCCCCGCCAAACTTTTCAGTGGAAACTTTTTGGAATATTTCTTACTTTAACAAGGTGCTGCCTGCGCTGGGATTGCTAAGTTCAGAGTTCATAGTCGTTTGTTTCACAGTACTCTGCACATGAATGTACTCAGTGATGAGTAGGTACTTTACCTGTCTTGGGGTCCACTGAGAAGTAGGGTTGGCCGTGGAGAATGCTGTAGACCACCCGTGCGCTGCTGCCATAGGTTGGGTCATCGGCGTCTGTGGCGGTCACTCTCATGACATATGTACCTGCATCAGAGCACATGATAACACCTTCAGACTGGTGACAGGATAAACTAAGTTCTTAAATGTATCCCACTTAGAGAGTCCACCACTGAGGAGCGAGAATGATTAAATATAGCATATATGTGTAGTAAAACAGTACAATACTTGTTTTGTTCAACATTGTTTAACCCTTGTGTTATGTTCAGATTTTGGTCCTTCTCATGGTGTTCGGGTCATATTGACCCAGGATATTTTTTTGGCCTTTAAAATCAGCAGAAGTTAAAACATTACTTTCAAGTAATTTATTTTGTATATTTTAAGCACAATTCCTAACAAATCCAGAGAAAACTTGGTATGGTTAAAGCTATTTTATTTATTTTACATCACATTTAACACTGTGTGTACCATTCGTTTTTAGTGAAAAAAATAAAATCTTTATTATAATAACACTGACATAAGCATTTGGAGCGCATAAAACATGTTAATGATCCTTTTTAAAATGTAAATCAAATGATTTACAATTCTTTTCATTGCTTCTGTTAGATTATTTCAAAACATTGAACACGCAAACTTCAGAACCTAACAGATAAATGAACTATGCATATACAGTATGTCACAAAAATGAGTGCACCCCTCACATTTTTGTACTCTCCTTTGTTGTGGTTTAGACATTAATGGTTGCATGTTGAGTGATTTTTTGAGGGAACAGCAAATTTGCAGTTATATAAGCTGTACACTGCCTACTTTATGTTGTACAAAAGTGTTATATCTTCAGACTTTTCCCATGGAAAGATATCATAAAAAATGTGAGTGGTGTACTCACTTTTGTGGCATATTGTAATTAGTCACCATGGACCACAAAGGGTGAGCAAAATTTTACACTATGTGCGTTGTGGAAAACATCTCCCAGCTTTTGGTGTAGTGGGTCTTTGTGGAGGTCCACATGAGGTTGCTCCTTGTAGTGCATGGTCGTCCTCAAATTCACTTTCACTGTCGCAATCTGTTTCTAAATTATCCTCTATTTCTGAAAAATCCTCGTCCATGTCACTAAATATATCATCCTCTCCCACTATAAGTTTAACTGCTTTATGTGCAGAATATTTTTTCCTGAATCTTTCCTCAATCTTCTTTCTTTTGCTCATGGTGACCAGTACGGAGTAACAGTTGAAGTGATCAACACACCGCTCAGTAAAGCTCTATATATTCAGATATTTGAGAGTGTCTAAATGATTTGCAATAAAGTTCTACGGGCTCCTCCTCTACAGGAGGTAAAACTGCGTGAAAGTAAGAGTTTCCCGCACTTCAATTGCAACACTGTTGTGTGTGTGTGTGTGCGTGTGTGTATCTGTGTGTGTGCGTACATGTGTGTGTATGCACATGTGCATTTATGTGTGTGCGCATGTGTGTGTGCGTGTGTGTGTGTGTGTGTGTGTGCGTGCGTGTGTGTGTGTGTGCGCATGTGTGTGTGCGTGTGTGTGCGTGCGTGTGTGTGTGCGTGCGCGCGTGCGTGTGTGTGTGTGTGTGTCTGTGTGTGTGTGTCTGTGTGTGTGTTGCATAAATGTGTGCTGAAAGAGAGATATGTGAGCTTTTTGGTAGGAGTTTTGAACATTGGCCACTGGAATATCAGTGGTTTTCTGTGTCTCAATGAATATGCGGGTCAATTTGACCCGAACACCTTCTGAAGGATGTAAATGTCTAGGGGTATGGTAGCATGGTCACTAAAATTTTTTTTTTGTATTACCATGTTTTTCAGACAAAATGACCCAAGGCCATATAGTATCAAGAGGAAATACATTACTTTTGTGTTATTTTCCCTTAATTAAAAATTAAAAATGGGTCAAAATGACCCGAACACCACACAAGGGTTAAGTTGTTTTTGTTAACATATGATACATATGATCAGCACATCTTTACAAAGACTGAATACACTTAATTCTTAGAGAAAAAAAATAAAGAAAAGAACATCAACAACGCTTATATATGCACGATGCAAGACATTTCCCATCATCACATTAGAGGAGATCTGTGTATTAATGTATATGTAATCCTATAAGCATGTAATGATATGATATAGTCATGTTCCTCCCTGCCAAGCTGGTAGCTGTAGCATCACTAATCCCTTTATGAAAGGTTTATTCGTCATTCATCTTAGTGGGAATATGGACAAGGATAGAACCATATACCAGGCCCTGGACTGGGACCATCTAATATGAAGTGTGTTGTGCTGAATGACACCTTGAAAAGTGAGAAAAAGTGAAGAAACTTTAAGCTGTACATTCAGCATTTCTTTAGGGAGGCAACTTTTCAACCCACAACAAAGAGATAAAAAAGGGAGAGATGGATAGATAGAGAGAGAGAGGAGGGGAGAAACAGAGAGAGAGAGAGATAGAGATTAACTGCTAAGCCTGAAAGAAAATATTTCACAAAAACAAACTCTCTGCCATTATCCCGAACTATACTTATGGAGACTCCCGTCCAATCGCCTACAGCTGTGTGTATGGCAAGTGTTTGAGACTTGTGTTTTCTTTGTTCAAACATCTGTCTGTTGTTTAGCTGATATACTAGGCCCCACTCCCCACCCCCCAGACCTTAGTGATGTTTGCAGCTTGGTTTTGTTTATATAACACACACTCGTCAATCTGAGAGCACACAATAGGAAACACCTTGGGCACAGTGAATCTGATTGTGTGGATTACTTGTTCCTTTATTAATGCTGTGTTCAGTCATGAGCACATGGGGAAGAGTGAGAGTGTGATGTGAGAGTGAGGTGAGGTGAGTGCAGAGAGGGAGTCTGGTGCTAATCCTGCCAAAATAAACATGCCCATCCCTGAAACCGCCATCCAGAGCAATCACTTCAACAGCAAAGCTTGCGGCTGGGGTATAAATGCTTCATAAGTGATTTAATTGTTTTGCTAGTGCGACTGCCTTGCCTCATTCCTGTCTGTTTATGTGAATGCATTATTTAGCTCACTGTCCTGTAAATCACTGTGATGTGTTGTGTTGAGCTGTGAGGTGATTGCAACCCTGTTGCAATTTTGATGCAACTGACAGATTTCATATCAAGTGTTTATTAATTTTAAACATGTTTTCTGCATCATGACCTTTTTGCCTCTGATCTGCCAGATTGAATAAAAGTCGGGAGATTTGTAGCCAGACATTTCTAGCCAGTAAAAACAATTTAAGGTTTTTTATGGCCTATAAAACTCTCCAGTCATTTTAAATTACCTTTGCTGCTCATGAGAGTGTACATTTTGTAAGTGCTTTAAGTAAATATTCTTAAAGAAATCTAAACATTTACAAAGTCAAATACTAACTAAATCACCAACAGAGTGTTGTGCGTTTCTGCATGGGGATAGTGGTGCATCTCTGCTGAGTCTCTGTTTCTGGTTAAGACATATGTACACATCCATTTATTTTTTTCAAGTGTATGCCACTTTGAATTGTATGAAAAGTATGTAATTTCAAGGTATCACAGAAGAAAATATTTATCCATTAACCTATCCACTTAGTTTACAGTTGCTCTTCTTATTAGCACCATCCAGCGGTAATAATAATATCCTGGATGCTTATTGTCTAAACACAGTGTGTGATACCCCACAGCACCTACCACCGAATAACCTACTGGAATAAAACTTTGGGCTCAGTGATTAGCTGAGCAGCTAACTGAATGTTCCGACTTCAAATGCCAGACTTCATATCCACACATCCCCACATAATCCACACATCCCCACATAATAGAGTGTGATACCTCCCATGTAGCCTACAGCCCCTTGGCATGCACCCCAGTAGGCCTAATCAACCTTAACACTGAACATAAAGTATGAGAGAAATTCAATACTGAATGGTGGTGTGATGTAAAAAGATCAACTTAGGCAGGAACAGCCTGCTTTGTCTAAAGATGAAGACTGAAGGAAGTCATGACCTCACCAGGTTTGTTTTTGTGCTATAGTTTAGCCAGAAATGTACACAAAGTAATGAAATGTGTCACATTTCATAGCAATCGCAGGAAACACAATTGACATCATAGACTTGAAGTGTTACTCTGCAATGAAATGAAAACAGATAAAAAGGAGAATGAAGAAAAATGATGTTTGGCAACAGGAAAAAATACTAAATAGACTTCATCTCCATGTGGATATGAATTCCATTTAAGAATCTGCATGCAGTCAGTGGATCCTACATAAACTTTTATTTTCTACTACTTTGTGCCATCATGAACCTAAACAGCAAGTATGTATAGTGCTTTAATGGCATCTTGACACAGCTATTCTGAGCATGAATTGTTATTTTCTATTGCAAAATTACATAATAGCCTGCAGTTCATTTGGATTTCATTTTCTTTGCCTGGAACAATATGTTCTACAGTAGTGAATAGAATCATTTAGTGACTTGATCAAAGGACAAAGGAGAGATTCCGGGCTTTATCTGAGTTTGGAGCTCTTCATTGTCTGGTTAATTGTGTGAGGAGACACATTATGTTGACAGAATGCTGGAAAGTAATTAAGTGCAGCAAGCCAAAAGCTTTCAAAAGAAGACAGCAAACCACAGTATATGCCAGCGCCTGATCCCAATTGTGTTTTTTACATTGTAACACATACTGTATTCGATAATTAAACATTGTCCTCTATACATTAAAAATACATTTACATTACATTAGTGAGCACACCCCCCCCCCACACACACACCTCCCAAATTGCCTGGCAATTGATAAACCATCCTAGGTGACAATATATGGCTGCATCTGAATACTCAGTAGGCAGTTACATTGCTTCTGCTCCTCTCACATGCAAGGTAGATACTCAGGAAGTTTTGACGTTGTCCATTTCCACAGGTGTTTTCGAACTTTGTGATGACTACTGGAATAGCATAGTGTGGTTCTCTTGCAGACAGCAAAATTCTTCTAGACAGAACAAGCCTGGGTACCTTTCGCCTTAACTCTACTAAGGTATTCAGATGTACTAGGTCATGGCTATCTCATTTTTGCCTACTACATAAACAGCTAGTTGGGTTATTCTGATGCATGCATCATCACTTTGGCAGAGTTCCAATGTGTCAATGAAATAGAGGTCAGAGGTCGTAGCTATGCTGTTGCCTCCATCCCCATTAGAGACCTGAACATTTAATTAGAGGAATTTTTAACTTCTCAGTCTTGAAGGATCTTTAAGGTCTTCAAACATAAAAAAGCAAGGATGTTGTAATTGTGCAGACTTTAATCCAAACCCTTTTCCCAGAGGAAGACCTCTCCCTTCAGTTCACCCAGGCAAAATAATTAGCTTTGATTTCCCTCCCTTCCACCACACACTGTCAATGTCTTATTGAACTAAATCAGCAACGATCTGTGAACAGTGATCACTGGGAGATAAAACTGAAGAAAGATTGTGGAGGTACCTGACTTCTGGTTACCCCCGATACACACTGTCGCTAAGACTACTGCAAAACAAAAAACAGAGAATGAAACAGGAAGTGTCTCATTTCATGGGTCAGAATACACTCCTCTTCTCTCTCTCTCTCTCTCTCTCTCTCTCTCTCTCTCTCTCTCTTTCTCTTCACTTGGTTACTCTTTTTAAAATGGATAAAAAAAACAGAAAGCAGACATAGACTGCTGGAGCAGAGGGAGAGTGTGCGCTATGCTAACTGTCCTGTTCATGCCTCTCAACTTGAGACATTCAGCCTCCTTTGATTTGCCAGTCTATTGACAGGGGGATGGGTGAGTGAGGGTTGAGGGGGTCGTTTTATTTCATTGTCATTCAGATCAAGGGGAAGTCAATCTCTAAGTGAATTACCTTGATCTGTCAGACCCGGAGGGGAAAGAAACATGAAAACGGCCCGCGCATTGAACGGGGCACCAGGAAAGCTCTCTTTCTGTCTCAAGCACTTGCATCTGTTTAGCTTACTCTCTCTCTCTCTCTCTCTCTCTCTCTTTTAAGTAAAATCTTTTCTTTATATTTGGCTGCCAATGCAAAATTGATTTTATTCTCCTATTTATTTGAATTTCTTCTTGATCTGCACCTAATTTAGCATTTTTCGATTTTCAAATTCAAATTCTTGATAATTATAACTTTAATTAGGATATTGTTGGACAAAAATCCACTTAATCCAGTGTCCAGAAAGCATTGTACATATAGTCAAGCATTATTAATGAGGCCTTATAATGATTGGCATAGCTGATAAAGACATCTATACATAGGCATGGATGCACTCTGACAGCATTATAATGTCTTTGTTTTATACATTCTTTACAACCATTTCTGAAGGCTTATAAATGCTTCATTGAAAATTGCTTTTAAGTTATGTTATTGTCTGAAAAAAAATATTCATATTACATATGAATATCCCTTTTTTTAAGTGAGTTTATCCATTTGACAATGCAATCCCATTCCATCTTGTTGATTTTTTCCCTTTTGTTTTGCCTTTTTCAACTTGGCCAGTTGACTTGTCTGCAGATATCTTGTCTGTTTTGCGTCTACTCAAGTGCTCCCTAATGGGTGAAGTCAGGAAACCTGGTCATTTTAATTAGACATCCAGTGGAGGTGGCTCTGTGGCAAACTGACATTCACGTACACCTTCGCCTGCACTAATATTTAACTGTGTCTATCAGAATAAGGGCAGGTCAGTCCCAATGAACCTCAATGCATTTTTAAAGAAAAAAATGTAGGCCTGAACACACTCTCAGGAGGAAGCTACAGAGGTGAATGAATATTACATGGTGGGAGTAGAATAGGTTATTAGAGCTGATGAGAATATGATTGGACATGCAGTGACAGTCAACCAAGTATCATAATAAAACGGAAATAGAGGGGGAGGATGTGGAAGCCATGGCGGCTTTCACAGTTTGTGACAAACCACCCATTACTCATCTTGTGTCAGTTTTTTTTGCCAGTCGTGTTTATGGTTTTGAATCGAAAATGAAGGTTCATGTGGCCAAGTAAAAAAAAAATTACAGGGTTGTCAGCTGATTGTATGGCGTTACATATGTAAAAAAACATCGACTGAGAGTAAAGAAGAGTGTATCGTATCACCATAGATTCATGTACCCCCTACCAAAATTAGCTTAGACGTGGCTTGGATCAATAGATTAAGTGCACATTTTTCCAAAGCTGCCTGATTCGATGCCTGTTAGACTGGTAACGGCATCCCCTCACAGAGGAATCGACAAAGCTGACCTCCTACACCTCGCAGGAGTGAGGTCAGGATCAATGGGCTAATAACACAATCAAATACCAATCAGATAGACGCTAGACCCTAATGAAATCCAATGGCGGTTAAGAGATTATTCCACTCGTGTTTGAACAGATTCATTTTTGGATTCTGCTATCGTACTAATGGCCGTTGGGCCATTGATTTGGGCGACCGAGGGCTGCATGTGATTTATCTCAGAGCAAAGGCATGACATTTCACACATTACATATCACAGGTGTCTATTACCATGTGAGGGTGTTGTTGGGAAGCTGTAATACATACTTACAAACAAGAGAGATGTACAACATGCCTATAGCTAATTGACAATAAATAAATACTTATAAACTGTTTGCATGCCTTTAGACTGTAGACTTTAGAGAAGACACTGCAGTTCATCTCTTTCCACGATGTTTTGCACCTTAGTGACCTCATCAGTGCTGTCTAAACAGAGATAAAGCTCATCAAGAATATCTTAACTACACCTTCAGCTGCAGATTAGTTCCACTTATACATAGCAGCTCAATCGACTTAGCTTAACATATACGCTTCTACCTCCATTATAGGGTGCTGCTGCTTTACCTTTGTTTTCAGCTAATGATGCGCAGCAAACTCATATGGACAAAACTGCGTCCACTACTCTGCTTCACTGCTATGCTTATCTATAGTGAAGGGATCAAATTAGAACTCTGCCAACTAAGCTTTTCTACAACCAAACTCTACATGTATGCAAACTAAGCTATTTCACAACTAGCATCTGAATGCTCACTCTCCTCATTTGATCAGTCCACGTCTAATGCTGTATATTTTATGCTACGCACATGTAATCTTTCTTCAAGTTTCATAGATTCATTTATTATTTATTGCACTTAGGCCACTGTGTGGTAGGTAGTGTGTGGTATATCACTTAATCCCCCTAATGGATCTGGGCAGATGCGTCTGCCCTTTAAGCCAGGGTTTTACTTAAGATGTCTTTCTGACATAATGAGGGGAAATGCTCTGACATGTACTCAGAAACATACTAATTGGAAGCACACACATGCAGGGTCTAGGATGAGCGAACAGAGACAGACATTTTGTATAATCTTTTCATAACAAAAGACTTTAAATGTTTGGACTCACTATTCCCAGCCACACCTAACACAAGCTGCGGGCTAACCACAGCTTAAGCAGTTAAATAGGTATGCTTAAAGCAAATGTAAAAGATATTAGATAGACAGTTCAAAATGCAGGTGAAGGTCAATATCTGAGGAGCTGTACTTTTCCTCATACTAGTGCAGAGCTACCCTAACTCATTCCTTACCAACTGGAGACATCTCGGGGACACTTCCCGTGTACGGCCCCTCCAAGAACTTGGGCTCATTGTCGTTGATGTCCTGGACCTTGATGATGAACTCGGACTCGGGCTCGAGGGCTCGGCCCGTGTCCATGTCCACGGCCTGGGCACGAAGCGTGTAGTAGGGCTTCTCCTCACGGTCCAGGCTCCGCAGAGCGTGTATGTCGCCCGTCGTCTGGTCGATGGTGAAGATGGAGCCTGCGCCATCGCCCGAGAGGGTGTACTTCACCGCACTGTCCCCTTTGTCCATGTCGGTGTGCAGCTGGGAACACACACACACGAAAAAAGTAAATCACCAGTTAGCTTGAAGCAGTTTGGTCCACTTACTTGGCACACATTCAGACAGCCTTTGTGTTTCATTTGTAAGCATTTTTGGAATGCGAGGTGCCTTCTATTGATCTATTGACCTGTTTGGGTGAGTGCGGTTCTCAGAGTACAATGAATACAAATGAAAAACTTCACTGTTTAAATGTAGCAGAATTCATTTAATTCCCCATACAAGAAAGCAAACAAGAAACATCCCTGCATCCTTTTAACAAAATAGTTTGTTTAAAGATCACAAAAGATACCTCTTATGGTACAAGAGCGGAACTTTTGTTTTTCAATCGCAACTCTGCGGTCTTTCTCTTACTTGTGAACCTCATCCTCCTATCTCACACTTTTCATCCATTGCCTTGCTATCTCACGTTCTCCCATTCTTTTTCCTTTGCCAGTTCACTGCCATGAAAGAGACTTTGGTCATGTTTGATTGAAATTCTGTTCTAGTTTATCACCCAATTTTTTTCCCTTTCTTCATTTTTTCTTCTCGTCTCTTTATTCTCCGTCACACAAACACACACACACAAACACACACACACACACACACACACACTGAACACACACACAGACTGAACACACACGCTGGCCACAGAGCAGTGCCAATCACAGTTCCGGACCTCTAGAGGAATGAACTCGCTCAGGCATTTCCAGCTTCTGTTTGTTTGGTAAACATTTTTCTTCTCGCTCGCTCAGTCCCTCTCTGTCTTTCACACTCTCCATGCTTCCTCTTCCAACAGCAAATGCAGAGTGCAAAGTCGGACAGTGGCACTGTGGACGAACTCCTGGAAATCAGTAGAGTGGGACTAATAGACCCGGGCTCCTCGACGGTTGCCAGTGAAAGCGAAGTGCTGAATCTGCTCAAACATTTAAACAAGGGCGGAAAAAAATCACTGCTGAATTATCCATAGGGAGGATTTGTCGGAGGCAGGAAGGGCTTTTGGTGGCGAGAGAATAGCACTTTGTGTGATAGGACAATGTCAGAGTAATGACCCAGATGGCGAAAGGGTGAAATGATGCCCCAGAAGTGCTTGATGGGAGCTGCCACCTCATTGCTTTATTCAGAGTCAGGGGCTTGGATCAGTTGAATGGCCTGTTCAGACCATGGCGCATGTCAAACAAAATGTGAATGAATGCCATTTCACGCAACAAAGCAGAGGGTCTTTGCAGAGTTGCCTTTGAATTGTTGTGCGTGTGATGGGGTGAGGAGAGGGGATGTTGGAGAGGGGATACAAGGAACAAGAAACAAATGTAGCTTAACACTGTAGAGATCCTTTTGGGACAAAAATATTTTGTTGTTTTTTTTTAAGGTTGTAACATGCAAAAATAGAATAGAGAAAAGCCCTCTGCCCCACAATATTTTGAAAGACGTACTCACATCATCCATAATTCAAAATGGGCAATGAATAAATGAATGTGTATTTTCTATTATTTATATTCATATTCAACAATTATTTATTCATTTTTTTAGCTTTGACCACCAAATTATCAATCTTTAGTAAAGCCCTTTAAAATTATTTTTTTTTTACTTCCCTGTGGAAATTGTATTCCTCTTGAATGTGTTAGCTTTTTGACCTCTTTGTGTCATGTTTCCTACAGACAGCATTAAAAAAAAAATAATAAAATGTTGGTGCAAGCCAGAGTTTAACTCTGCACTGTAGCCCGGGGGTTACAGCAAGAGATCAAGCTTGCGCTCTCTTTCCGCTCCATCACTGTCCCACTCAACCCCCCCCCCCCCCCGCATCACTCTCGGGTGACTTTCATGCCTCGGGGTGAGTCGACTGGTGAATGGAGGGGTCGCTCTGAACTTCGGTTTCAAACACTTAGCTTGTGATGCACGCTGGCCCAGCATTATATACCAGAGAGCAGTGTTGCACAGTAGGGATACTTTACATCTGCAAGGTGTGCGTTAGAGGAATATAACAACATACAGGAGTCTAATGTAAAGGTTTAATGTGGGGTCAAATACCAGGGTTTATGTTATTATTTTTAGTGTCAGTATTCACTTTTAGTATATGCTGCTACAGTACAGTACAGTATGCTGCTACACGTCTTTTATTTTATAGCTAATCATTAAGTTGCTTCAATGCGCATGTTACTCTTTGGAATGCAGAGTCAGCCTACTGTTTACAAGGCAGGTTAGTGCAAACGAAAACTCAGGAGAGAATCATGACACAGCACACCACAACATTAGCCAGTTTAGTGCCATCATAGTGCACTCCCTCAATATTGTATTTCACCACAGCACTATGTCAGGGAACTCTCCAAAAGCTTCAGTTTCTCTCAAGTATTTTTTTTTCTAGTAACCAATTAGCAAACAGAAATTGAAGGCAGAACCAGTAGATGTAAGGTTCAAACACAGTGGCCACCCATTGCAGAGATAAACGTATGCATATAGACAGAGGCGGACAAACCGGATTGAGAGAGTAAAAGTCCTGCCATGTATTCCTTCAGCCTGTGCTCTTAACACAGGTGATTTCACTAATTATCTCATCTACCTGTCTGCAGAGGTGTGCTAATTAGGATCAGCTGGTTCAGTGAATTGGCTGGAACAAATATGTGGCCGGACTTTTACTTTCTGAACCCGGGATGTCCGCCTCTGCATATAGAGAGTGTCCAGACTCTTTGCACGGAGTGTGAAAATTCTGGTCCACCAGGTTTCTATAGCTTAGCATAGCCTCTACACCTGTACTCTGCTCTGCTCTGCTCTGTCCAACAGCCTGGCCCGCTCTTTAAAGTGCAGCTCCAAAGCCCCGAGGCTTCTCCGGGAGTTACTCTTCCGCACAGACAATCTCATTTCCATTGTCTGAACAGATTTGACTGTGACCTGGGCTGGCCTGGCGGGGCCTATGTGGCCCAGTGGAGCATGTGGGAGGTCGCAGTGCCAGTCAAAGCAAAAGAGCACCTAGACCTCCGACTTCACCGACAGCTCTCCAGTGGGCCTACTGAGGAAAAAGACTTTTTTCCTTCATCCAGAACCCAAAAACAAACAACCCCCCCCACACACACTCCCGTACAGGGGTGCGTTTCCCAAAACCGTCGTTGCTAACTTCCTTAGCAACTTCGTAGGTTTGAACGATGGACTAACGACACTACTGTTTCCCAACAGCATCGTTCGAACGACACAACAAAACGGATGTTTACAACAACATTAGTCCGATGGATCGTTCAACGACGCAGGTGTTTCCCAACAGCAAAGTCTGGACGATCCATCGGAAGTTCCATCGTTAAACTGCTTAGTTCGAACGATTAGCTTGGACCTGTCGTTAGACCATTGTTTATGTCGGTTTCTGTACACGTGACGTCTTGCTCGTCACCTTTGGCCGTCTTGGGTCAGATTAGGCACCATTCAATGCTTTACCGCCACCCACTGCATGAATGGTTTTACTTTAATTCACTTCATTTTCATCCTGGCACTTGCCAGGTCATGTAAAAAGACGATAGAAAATTCACCCCACAACACACCAAAAGTTGTTGCAAGATGTTGTTGGATTATTAAAGTTATTGGCTGATTTGACAGGTCGTTTTTAATACTGTGATGTGAGTATGATCGCGGTTCACAGATGCACAATCAAGGCCATTCCACGTGTTTCAAATTGATTACGGTTTAGCAGGATTCGAACCCGTATCTCTCCGAAAAAGTAAGAAGGTCTACATAGTGGGCTGACAGGCTAACCACTCAACCATCGTATTACATAAGTAACTGGTGGCCTTGGTTATATTTATATGCACACCTATGTAGGGTAGCATAAATGAAATATACGATTATATCATTACAAAAGTATACAGTTTACAAACGTATTCAGTCACTGCTTTTTAATGAGTAAGGGACATGATTGTGTTGGGGAACATTTTCCTAAGTTGCTGAAGTTGTCACAGCCTACATACCGGCTGAATTTGAATAAGGCTACGTTTTTATTGCTTACTGTCGTGGTGTCGTTTCTGCCTCCCCGCAACGAATGCATCCGAATACTCTCCGAGCACTTCCGACACATCTGGATACTTTGCAGTTTCAACGACGGAAGTCTAAACTAACATAGTTCAGACTTACGTTGTACGTAGGTAGTTGGAGAGTTTCGGGAAACGGTCGGAATCGGACTGTTGTGTCGTTTGAACCTACTACGGACAACGGTGGTTCAAATGCTAACATCCGTCGTTGTTTGGGAAACGCACCCCAGACCCAGACACAGACCCAGACCCAGACACACACAAACACAAACACAAAGAGGGAGATTTGGGGAAAACTATTCATCTTTTCGCCACCAGGGTCTAGCTTTTTATCACCACACTATTACAAAACACAAGAAAAAGAGGAAGCGCTAAAAAAGAGGGTTACAATGAAGTGAAAAAGGAGAGGAGAGAAATAAAACTGAGAAAAGGAAAATGCACTCATTAACTGGGGGCGGAAAAGTTGGGTAATACTAATTAAAAATTCCATTAGTCTAACAATAGTAATCACAGTCATAAAGGGATTCATTAGGGGAGGAAGAACACAAGAGGACAGGCTCTGACTCCACAGCACTTTCAGACAGAAAGACTAGCAGACACACACACACACACACACACACACACACACACACACACACACACACACACACACACACACACAAAGCTTTTATAGTCTCCATCTAGCTATTTTTCTTCATATGTACATCACAAATACCCTTTTCTGCTAAAAATCTGTCTGGCTCTCTGTCTGTATGTCTGTTTTGTTTCCTTGTGATCACTGTGTTACAATGTCCTTACTTCCTGTTATTGCCACTGTGTTTTTCTGCTGTCCTTGACTAAAAGAATGGGAAGATTGTTCATGTTTCTGTGCATGCAGAACGCATATGTGCTATGAAAAAGTTGATCTGGTTCTGTTTTTACTGCAAGCTAAATTCTTCTTCTTTTGTCAAAGGAGACTGCAGTCGATTGCACAAGGTCTAGATCAGATATAATCAAGGCATTGTTATGCAAATTCAATAATGCAAAACATAAATTGAGTTGATGAAAAAGACTATCTGCAGTGAAAGTGAATTAGGTACCAAAGAAGAGTGTGATGGAGAGAATTAGCAAATGCTTGTAGGATGTGAAATAGAAACTGAGACTGAGAGAGAGAAAGAGAGAGAGAGAGAGAGGGGGAGAGAGAGAGAGAAAGAGAGAGAGTACACTGCTGAAAAACAAAAATGCACAGAAAAATTGTGCAAACTCGGGCAGAAATTGAATGAATCATATGGACACAAAATTACACTAGATAAATAAGGCAGCGATAGAACCACTGGTGTACTGAGACTGATGTAAGGAAACAGAAAGAGGGAGAGAGACTGAAACGGTATGCTTATAACTGTTTTTCATCTGCCTTCATTAGTGCAGCCGACACAGGTACTGCCCGTCATGCCAGGATGACAAACAACACGCTGGCACGAAAACCTCCAGCGTTTGATGTGTGTCTCACCACACTTTTCCTCTTCAGAGAAGAGCTGGAAAAGAGTAGCCCGCCCCAGTTTCACATAGTTAGGAGGAAACAATAATAAATAAATAAATAAATAAATGTCTCACCCAATGGTTTTGCTGCCTCAGGCATGTAGATGCACTAATTGGCATAATTTTCTAAGAAGGAGGTTGAAAACATCAGTAATTTTATTGTGTGTTTTTTTCCTCTTATGAAGCCAATGCCCAGAGGTGTATTGAGTGTCTGGCTCAGTCAGACCCCTTATTCATTCACTTCATTCACTTTTGCTTGGAAATGTTCCAATCCTGGATTCCAAACAGGACTTTGGGTGCCGTTAATGAGTGACAATCCAGAACAAATTAAGTGTTCTTGAAAGAGGTGGGCACAGTTTATAAATTAACTTTGCAAAGTGGGCACAGTTTATAAATTAACTTTGTCAAGTCCAGTACGAAGAGGCACAATATTAAATATACCACAGAATGTTTGTTATTTTGGTGCACCTTAAAACTAAGCCTTATTAATATCTTCTGAACTCAAGCGTTACTGTCTATGATTGCCTGCACTGACAGTCAGTGGTTACCAGAAAAATCTAGAAACTTCTGTAACACTTTAGAATAACGGGCACTTATAAAGCATTAGTAACACGTGTGACTAATGATTTGTTCAGAATCAGTTAATTAGTTAATGTGTCATTTACTTATAGCTTGTTGATCTATTACTAATTCATAAGGCATAGTTATACCTTTACTATTACTATACCCTATCACTAACTAACAATTAACAAGTCATTTATAACTCATTAACTAACAGCTTATTAACGGCCTATTAACTAGTTATAATGGATAGTTATTATAAAGTGTTACTGAAACTTCCTGTGTACTGCACCCTGTACTTATCTTTTCCATCAGACTTATTGCTTGTAAATTTATTTGGTTTGGTAAAGAGATTGGCAAAAAAGTTTTACATTGTTTTTTGCTTCTGTAGTTTTGTTTTTAAAAGTCTTAATTTCTTTTTTGCTTAACAGTAAAAAAAATAATAATAGTAATAATAATAACTGTATTTGTATAGCGCAATTCATACAAGATACAGCTCAAAAGTGCTTCAACAGTTTGGCAGGAAAACACAAGACAACATTGAGTTCATTAGGGCGCTGTTGAAAGTTCCTGCTAGTGTCCCTAGGTGGTACTTGTGTACTTATATGGCACTTCTTGGCCACTATAGAACCTCAACACTGCAGCTCTTAAAGCTGCAGTTGAGAGCATTTTTAAAAACATATTTACTGAGACTGTCACAATTTTTTGATGGTATTACATGAAATAGGCACTTTAGGAACAAATACAACCCCTTTGGCACCACCTACAGCCCGCAAATTTAGAGACTACCTGTCGAGACCTCTAACACCTCAAAAACTTATAAGGGTGGATTAAGATCTTTGTGTACAATACAGTTTCTTTGCTTTATTTTCTGACTTTTATCTTTAGTTTCTCTTGCGGAACCATTTAAAAAGCACATTGTTAAAATCCAGACGTGTGTCTGAGTGCACCCCCTTAAATAATACCCACTGACACAAAGCCCAATTCAAATGGTTCCTGGGTTCCCATAGTCCCAGCATTGTTTACAGTCAGACACTGTCAGACTGATAAAAGCCTCATTATCATCAGCCTGTACTCCTACTTGACATGAACTCTTCTTAGAAGCCTCTCCAAGCTTTGGCTTTTGTTAACTCGTCCACAGTGAATGGATTTGAAACACATTCTGTATAGGAGAAAGAAAGAAAGAAATAAAGCAGCAGAAAAGAAGAATGCAAGAAAACAAGAGGAGAGAAACAGAGAGTGTTTTTGTGTTCTCTTGTGGCAACAGTGTTTGTGTGCCCCTGGTGACTCTGAGGCATCGGTCACTTGGCATTGATCTCGGCGGCAGAGTCGTGATCGATTTCGTGTCCTCACACACACCTGTCTCATCAGAGTGAAGACAATCCCACCGCTCAAGGACCCTATCGAGCTACAGGCCATGTGGGTGCATGTGCATGTGTTTGTGTGTATGTGTGTGTGTGTGTGTGTGTGTGTGTATGTGCATGCATTTCTAAAACCTTGTGTGACTGTGTTTCAGAATGTGTGTGTGTGTGTGTGTGTGTGTGTGTGTGTGTGTGTGTGTGTGTGTGTGTGTGTTTCATGAACATCTAGATGTTTTTGCATGCACAGGTATGTGCAGCCATTGATAAGTATTGCTCCTTCTTTATGTTAATACAATGCTGCTCTTATCTGTCTGTGTATGTGAGTGGCTTGTTCTCTTCTTGTGTGCTGGGTCATGTATGTGCAGGGGCTGGGGATGGACCACTGCACTGCACTGCACCGCTCCCTAGCTATGTGTGCTGGGTCATGTGTGTGCAGGGGCTGGGGATGGACCACTGCACCGCACTGCTCCCTAGCCATGTGGCTATGTGTGCTGGGTCATGTATGTGCAGGGGCTGGGGCTGGACCACTGCACTACTCTGCTCCCTAGCTATGTGTGCTGGGTCATGTGTGTGCAGGGGCTGGGGATGGACTACTGCACTGCACTGCACTGCTCCCTAGCTATGTGGCTATGTGTGCTGGGCCATGTATGTGCAGGGGCTGGGGATGGACCACTGCACTGCACTGCACTACTCCCTAGCTATGTGTGCTGGGTCATGTGTGTGCAGGGGCTGGGGCTGGACTACTGCACTACTCCCCAGCTAGCCAAGCTCTCTCGGGGCCTCTCATTGACCATGCACAGCAGCGGTGTATTGATTAGGCTGAGCGATTAAAGTGTAAATGTGGCCAACCTCCACAGAATACTCAGTAATTGGAGCGGAGAAAGCAAGATTATATGTGCTGCGAGTTGGGAATGCGCAAGCCAAGGGAGATAGTGCTTACATGCTGTGATGGAGAAGAATTTCAACTACTCACTGTCTGTTGGGGTATGTGTTTGTGGTGAGTGTGTTTATGTGTGTGTGTGTGTGTGTGTGTGTCTTGTGGTGAGTGAGTGTGTGTGTGAGATAGAGAGAGAGTCTGTGAGTGTGTGTGTTAGAGGAAGACAGCAAGTGTAATGAAACAGTAAGTGAGAGAGAGTAAGATTATCAATCATTTATGATGAACTGTGTATTAGACCAACTATTTATGCAT
>CM059285.1:21236665-21244165 GCA_030347295.1 Setipinna tenuifilis
GCTATTCTAAAGTGAAACCTGTTCATACATTAACAAATGACTTGTTAAGCATAACTCATGTGTAGTTAATGAGTTACATCTCATTAACAAAGTAAATCTGGGGGGGCTATTCTAAAGTGAAACCTGTTCATACATTAACAAATGACTTGTTAAGCATAACTCATGTGTAGTTAAGGAGTTACATCTCATTAACAAAGTAAATCTGGGGGGCTATTCTAAAGTGAAGCGTGTTCATACATTAACAAATGATTTGTTAACCCTTACTGATGTGCAAAAAGCCCTGTCTGTTAGAACACCATGAAGCAGTTGTATCATTTCAGTCTTTATTAAACTTTACACTTCAAAATGACATGTGACAGAGCCTTTGGTTATGTGTGGTCTGTAAACAACACAGAATAAGGCTAATCAACATACTGAATTACAATAACTAACATAAAACATACATTGACTGAAGGTACACCTTAACTGAAATAATCTTACATAAAGATGTAGCTGAACAGTAACAAAATCACCAGAGTATAATAATTATCTTCTTAGCATTACCTCAAATACTGGAACATAGCTTAACTAGCATGACTAGCAGATTTCCTATGCAAACCAATTCAATGCTAGTTTTCCGCTTAGCATTGCTAATCGGAAATAGCTAACTACTCTAATAATAGTAACATTAACAATGCAACCTAGACACCCAAACTCTGATAATTACTTACTATCTTGTACACATAACACTTACTTGGTCAGAAAGCACGCACACAACTCCTCATATGTCATAATCTTAATACTGTAACCTAGCTGACCAGGTGCTCTGTGCTGCCTGTCAAGCTGAACTGAAAACTGAATGGTTGAAACTGAACGGTAAACTGCACGCTAGGGGGCGTGGCTAAGCAGCAGTCTCAGAGTCTTTCTTACAGCCGCCCCCGAATTGCTGAGACAATTCGCTCACGTGATTATGCCTTAACAAAGCAGTAGTAAATATCCTGAAACATCTTTGAGAGGCAGTTGCATAAGCCTCTACCATACTAATGTCATGTCACAGTTACCACACACAAACCATTAACATATACACTTAAGTAATGATGACAAATAATTAACAAATGATTAAGAAATTGGAGACACACGTTATTAACTAACACTACTTACTAATGATTAAGTTATGTTACATAAGAAAGAGTTAATGGGTTAACACATCAGTAAGAAAGGGTTTTCTAAGGTTTTACCAAGGCTTTGTTACTGTTTTGCAAAACGTGTGCCAACCATAAACAAACCATTAACAAACAGTATATGTTAATGGTCAAGTAATGGGAAATAATAAAGAGATAATGGTTAACAAATGCTTTACAAAGGGTTACCTAAGGTTTGAGTAATGCTTAACAAATGCATAACTAATGCTTAACAAGGAGTCAGTATTATAAAGTGTTACCAAAAAAAGAATAAAGAAAAATAGAAACCAAAGTTAAGATGGAGATTTCAGAAGGTGTGACATCCGGTGTAACTTGTGGTTCATGCTGCTTGCCTATCTTCAAACACATCTAGTGGATCTGTGTGTGCCTCATAGTCTGGGTGGGAGTTTGGCTTTTTAAGCCCCCCTGCTCCAGACACAGAGCAACACAATAGTGCTTCCTCCAGATAAGCTCTCCCCAATCCCTGCACTCAGCAGGCTACCCACACCAAAGCTGCCAGCCATCCGCACACACACACACACACACACACACACACACACACACACACAGACACATGGGCACACACACACACAGACACATGGGCACACACACACACACACACACACACACACCGTACACACACACACACACACGGGCACACTCACACACACATACCCATCCACATACACAGGTGCACACACACGCGTGTGCGCACACACACACACACACGCACTCACATACACTGGCACAATTACACACACACTGCATATACTGCATGGACACACACATACACATACCCCATATGCATATACACTCACACACTGGCATGCACAAGCGCATACAAAACACACACACATGCAAAACTCACACAAACATGCACGCACAGGCACATGCACACACACACACTCACACTGTGTGTGCTTAAGCTGCTGTGCATTTGTGTGTATCTTTGTACAAAAGACAGTAAGCCATTCCTTAGATGTGTTCCTAAGGGTGTGTGTATTACCGGTATCTCTGCGAGTGTGTGGCCTGTGTGTGTGTGTGTGTGTGTGTGTGTGTGTGTGTGTGTGTGTGTGTTTGTAAGTCTAAAGATGTGTGTAATGGGTGAGATTTTAAGCTACTTTTTGCGGTCACAGTTTTGTGTATCTCTTTCTATGTCCCCGATCCTCTCTGTTTCTCTGTTTGTTAGTGCATGTTTGTTAGTGTGTGTGTGTGTGTGTGTGTGTGTGTCAGGGATGGAAATTAACCACCCGCCACCCGCCAAATGCGGGTAAATATGAGTGTTGGCGGGTGAGTTTTGCCATTTTACCTGCCACTGTGGCGGATGTGCAAATGCATTCAGCCAAGTTCGATATAGTCTATGAATGCACTCCCTGACGCATGTTGTACCGTAGCTATCAGTTAGTAGACAGTGCAGGTGCGTATAAGTTTACCGTTTATTGATAAGCAACACTCAGGGAGCGTTTCTTGGGATCCAGCACAGGCGCGCGTGGTTATTTCAAATATGATCTAGGCAACTTTCTGTTCACCATTTTGAGGTAGGCTAATGAAAGCTCAGTCATGATGATTATAGCCTAACTGTCCAAACAGGAATGCATCAGTATATTGCCTTCTCACCTTGATGATAACGCCATATGCGCACAAGTTCATTCCAAAAACTAACCTGTGATTTTAACGTAACCTATTAATAGCGCCAACAAAACCGATTTCAGAACCCAAACAAAAAAACGCACCTTGCAAGACACATCTCTTGCATAGTCTAATAAAGAGTCTTTTCAAGGTGTTTTGGAATATTTATTAATTCCATAGAAAATATAATCAAATGTATCTATCCACATCTGCACTAACCCTTTGATTTCCTAGCATCTTGCATAGAAACGAAGTTAGAACATAACTTTTTTTCACGTTAGGATCATAAGGGGAAATTTAAAGTGACAGGCGCCTAATTAGACCTTAGCCTACAAACATCAAATACAACTAATTGCATTATTTTTAAGTGATATCCTAAATAACAGTTTATTTTAAAATTTTTAACATATGTAAAGCATGGATTTTCTTTCTACTGTCCTTTCACTTAGAAGGATAACATTAAGCTATCTAACAACCTGTTAAAGTGCACCAGAATGCAGGAAATTACCTTTAACTTAGACTTTGACTGCCCACCAAAACACTGTTACTATCAGCACAGAAAAAAAGTGCTGGAGCATGATGTATACATGATGCCCCCTTCACATTTATGACTGCCCTCTTATATATGTCTGCCTAGAACCGGCCCTGGGTGTTATACTTGGCATTAAAATGTGCGGAAGGGTTGAATATATAAAGTGGCTGGTAAAAATGTTGAGTGGCTGGTAGATTTTAGAATCTACCTGCCACAGTGGCTGGTGAACAAAAAAGTTAATTTCCATCCCTGGTGTGTGTGTGTGTGTATTTGTGTATATAAGTGTGTATGTGTGTTGTATGCCTCTGGTGTATTAGAAACATTTGCCTATACCTGTGAGTCCCCTGCTAAAAAACAAACTTCCTACACACACACACACACACATACACACACACACACACACACACACAAAAGGTAGAACCCAAGTGGAGAAAGGGTTGTGTGTGTGTGTGTGCCTTGATGCTGAGCCTTTACTTCGAACCATCTAAAGAAAGTTCACATTTAGGTAGTACTTAACTCACCAAAGAGTTGGTATCAAGCTAAAAGTGTGTGTGTGTGTGTATATTTATGTGTGTGTGTGTGTGTGTGTGCTGCCATGTACCTATGTGTGTTTTTGCTTTGCATGACCTATTTGTCTTCAAACACACAGTTTCAATTTCCTTCCGCCTAACGGAGCCAAAGCAAACTCTGCTATTTGCTGCCAGCAAAAAGCTGGTCTGTCTCCAGACGTGTCTTTCAGTGCTGTTTATCGAGTGGAGCTCACGAGGGCTCCATGCGCAGTAAGGTAGCTAGCAGACGTGCCGGGGGAAGGCAGACATGTTCAGCATAGTCCCGGTGTCAGAGCGGCTTTGGTGAACTGCGTGTTTTGCTCCCTGGTTCTTCCACCCCAGACTGCACTGGATAAACCTGTGAGTGTCACTACGTGTTACTCACTGCCAGTGGTGGAGATGTCTCGCAAAATCTGGAGAGAGAGAAATGGGTACTTGGGTGTTTGAAATTTCTGGATCTTTTTTTATATAGCAATGCCAGTAGCTCAATGATTTGTTTTTCTGTTTTAGGACATTAAGAATGTTGTACATAACTTCCTTTTTTAAAAAACTAAACATGGGTTGTTTGCGAATCCAAAACCAGAAAATGCTACAACAAGAATTCCTCTGTTCACAGGCAGTTATCAGATCTAGCATCCAAATTCCTGCTGCTAATTAGCAAAGCTTGAAGTTCTGAACTTGCAATCAGTGGCTGAATTCATATTCACTGAGTACTGATGTACTAATTGCGGAGCTTCTGACCAAGTGGAGGAACTGGCTGGCCACCACCTTTTCCATGTGTGTGTGTGTATGTGTGTGTGTGTGTGTGTGTAAGTACTGAGTACTGATGTGCTAAATGTGGAGCTTCTGACCAAGTGGAGGAACTGGCTGGCCACCACCTTTTCTGTGTGTGTGTGTGTGTGTGTGTGGCTGGCCACCACCTTTTCCGTGTGCAGGAATCTTCATTAGGGGCCTCTTAAGGAGGAGAGAAAGCAGATGAATGTCAAAGCCCTAGTGTTTAATCAGAGCTCAGGCTCAATCAAGCTCCGAGCTGCTAAAATTATCCTGAGCCTGATTGAGTGAACAGCACCAATCAAGAGACAGATGGACAAGACGGGCGGACAAGACGGACGGCTGGATGGATGGACGGATGGACGAACAAGTTTTGAGTTTACTGAAGTCTCACAAGCACAGTCTAATGGAGAGTGACTGACAGAGGGAGAAGAAAAAAGAAGGAAAGTCCTCCATTACACTACTGTAGGTCTCCTCTAGGTTGGGTTTGTTTAATTACGTCCCAGAAGCCCTGTTGGCTTGTTGGTTATCTGAAATGAGCCACAGAGCAGGGGAATCAACACACAATCAGCAGCTGATCAGCAGGGGCTCGGAGGGTAAGAGGGTAGCCAAGAGAAAGAGAAGGGGGAAAAAATGAGACACATGGCGTGACCATGGCAATGCAGAGGACATGCCGGCACTTTTCCAGGTGCTTTCTACTTCCCAAATCACTTAGAGAGAGAGACAGAGAGAGAAAGAGGGAGAGAGAGAGAAAAGATGAGACATGAAGGGAGTAAAAAGAGGAAGAGAGTAAAAGAAAATAGACATTAGTACATGGGAGAAAAGTAGGTAAAAGGAAATAAAAAAAAGAAAAAAGAGACTGCAAAAGACTACAAGAAAAAAGGTCTGAGAAAAGCCTTGAAGGAGAAGTTCTCCATCACACTACTTTAGGTCTCCTCTAGGCTGAGTTTGGCTCGTTATGTCTCAAACGCCCCGTTGGCCAGCGTGGCCTACCTCCACACCAGCAGGACTCCTTGCTCTTGATTGGGATGAAAAGGACGAGGCTTGATTGAAATCCGCTAAACTGATTGCATGTCTCTTCTCGCTTCATCTAGTTTCCAGCCATTTTTAGCCTTCATACACTTCCTTTTCTCTCTTTTTATCTCTCTCTCTCTCTCTGTCTTTCTCTCTCTCTCTCTCTCTTTCTGCATTGCCGTCTTTCTCCCTTCTCTGGTTGTGGCCCAAGGCTTGCGGGGAGGCTGAGGGAGTGAGAGAAGGAGAAGGAGAAGGAGAGGAGGGGGCGTTCTCCATGACAGTGCGTTGCTTAATTGCAGACGCGCTGCTTGGCCTAGTGTACATTCCCAGCGGCTTGCCAAGCTTTTATTTTCGCATTAATAAATGCTAAATTGCTGATGTGTTGTATAGCTCCCCACCCCCAAGAGGCAGCATGGGAATTGGCTGTCTTGCATCTCGCCGCGTGTAGCACACACATGCTAAGACAGCACGGCAGTGAAGGCAATGAAAAAGAGAGAGGCAAGTAGAGAGAGAAAGAGAGAGAGAGAGATAGCGGGAGGAAAAAAGAGAGAAAGATGTGTCGGCCTGGCTCTCAACCCGCCCGGCCTAAGACTTATGTTTTAATCAATGTGCTTTTTCTGCTCGGTGTTGCACTTTGCTGATGGAGTCGATGTACAACGTTTGGAGCCAAAAGAATTAGATTAGAGGATGAGAAACTATATTAAAAGAGATTATTAATAGCCCACTTTGGACCCCTGAGATAAACAAAAAATATTGGTTAGGATAGAGTGTCACATGGAGATCCATAATAGCCATCCTGAGACGCCAACCGTGGCTAAGACGTCGAGGCAGGATGGGAAATTTGTATTGATCCTAGAGACTGGGGTTCTTGGCAGTTTGCTAATGCTTGCATTACTTGTCTATCTCTGAGTGTGTTGTTGTTGTTGTTGTTGTTGTTGTTGTTGTTGTTGTTGTTGTTGTTGTTGACGTCATCATCACAAAGTGAAATAAATATTTCACAAACAGCATTCCAAGTTGGCCAAGAATATAGAGTGCATGGCTGTGAATCAAGAGCAATGGCAAGGGTCCTAAAGCCATTTGTAGACTATGTGTGTGTGTGTGTGTGTGTGTGTGTGTGTGTGTGTATGTGTGTGTGTGTGTGTGTGAAAGAGAGAGAGAGAGAGAGAGAGAGAGAGATACAGTCAGAGAGAGAGGGAAAGAGAGAGAGAGCGGGAGGAAAAAAAGAGAGAGAGAGACAGAGACAGGGTTTCAGGTCTGTCGTCTCATTCTGTTACAACAGTATAGTAGTCAACACACTCCTCTTCATTTAAGTTTACTCCTCTGACACACTTATTCCCAAGCCATTGTAGTGGTTGTTGCTGCTGCTGTATTTTACACTGTGACACAGCGAGGTAAACAAATGTTGCTTGGCTTGCATTCATTATCCCGAGATCGACGGTTGGCGGTCCATTAAGGAGTAAAAAAAAAAGAAATAATAAAATTAAATTGAAGACATAAATCCTGCTGTCGATGTGATTTTACTTCCCTCCTTCCCAGCCCCCCACCCACCCCTCCCTGCACATGCTCTGACAGAACTCAGCACTTTCTGTCTTTTCTTCCCTCTTTATGCCATGACCGCATAGTGCAACCTAAATTTGCTGCCACCATGTCAGAACGTTTTTTTTTTTTCTCCCTCCACCTCTTTGTATTCCCTGCTTCCCTCTGACTTATTGTCACCATTGAGACATCCAATTTAAAGAGTGCTATGAACGGCATGCCAGGGAGATGCCAGCGGAAGACAATGAGACTGCCTACGGAGCGCAGTGCGACTGTTACTTCCACTTGCGAGTCAAGTGGTTTAAAAGAC
>CM059285.1:21246665-21274165 GCA_030347295.1 Setipinna tenuifilis
ATGAGGATGAGTAGATGTCTGTATCTGTGAGAGATGGAAGGCTCTCTTTCTTTCTCGTTCTCTCCCTCTCTCTCTCTCTAAGTGTGTGTGTGTGTGTATGTGTGTGTGTGTGTGTGTGTGTGTGTGTGTGTGTGTGTGTGTGTGTGTGTGTGTGTGCATGTTTCTGTGTCTGTAATAGAGTGTGTGAGAGAGAGAGAGGGAGAGAGAGGGAGACAGACAGACAGACAGACAGACAGACAGACAGACAGACAGACACCAAACACATGATTGGCACAACACTGGACTGATAAGCCAGCCTACCCATGATCCTCTAGTAAACCAGAGGCTGCACATTCCAACAGCAGGCCTAAAACGTGCTGACAGTGTCACTTGAGGGAACCTTAAGCTACCACAGAAAGTCCCTGGCACCAATAAAGATAGTGTGTGCATGTACAAACATGACATGGGGGATTTATGGATCTTATAACGTGCTCACAAACACACACACACATACGCGCACACACACACACACTGTTCTCCCGCAAGTGACAGAATCAATTTAGCTTAGGTTCGGTGTACAGACATCACCAACCTGCAGAAACTCATTTCAGGGAGGCCATTCCCCTTTCCCTCACTCCACCTGTCTCCTTGTCACTTGCTGCATGTGTCATGTGTTCTAACTTGCTAAAGAAATCTGTGTGAGTTGCAGGAGATGTTTAATTACTTGCAGGAATCCGGGAGTCGCTTTTCAAATGCGGCAGACTCCCGGAGGTCTCGGGAGACTGGGGGTGTCTGACTGTAAGTAATCAGAGCTATGTAGTCAATTTGTGGTTATGTTTGTACTGGTAAGGACATGATTACTTTATGTTACTGTAAGTCAAGGCTGATAGATCTCTAAGCTGCCAAAAGGTCAAGCAAGGATGTTTACTTAGCATGCATCATAAAGATGTCAGGCCTTGTACAACACTCCTGCCAGTGTACAAAAGCTAATCTGCGGAATGATAAATTCATTGTTCTAATAAATAAAAACAGGTCACTGTGTAGCTTCTTTGACTTGTTACATCAATGGGTATTCTACTGTATCTACTTGTGTTTATAGAAATCTAACTAGTAAGTGTAAACAATAGCAGATTTTAGCTTAATCCAGACTTGAGTGACCATTGGTAACAAAAAAGTAGTGAGAAGTGTGAATTCAGAAACATAAGTGAATATCTAAACATTTGCAAACATTTTCTTTTTGGTTGCTTTGCAGTGAGCATCTGCAAATCACCTTGAAGATGTAGTTTGCAATAAAAAAAATTGATAGTGGCCTTCAAATCAGCAGGATAATCAAACAGTTTAACATTCAAAGAAAACATGTTTGCCTCAACTGTTTGTCTCCTTGCACTGAATTTGAACATCCCTCTGCATGCTGTGGTAATGTGGTACTAGTCCAGTCATGTCCAATGTGAAAAATTGTCTCTCTGTTATGCTGCTCTCCTCGCTAACGTGTGTGACGAGTCCCAGTGGCTCTGTGGACACTTTGTGGCCTCGGTGTTGAAGGTGTTTGGAGAGCAGGAGACTAGGGAGAGCAGAGGCAACTTGCTCAGTGAATGAGTGCTGTGATGCAGAAAAAGAGGATGTGTTCAGCTACAGGGAAGCTGAAGGGAAAGACCAATAGAGAGAGAGAGAGAGAGAGAGCACAAATTGAAAGAATCCAAATGTTGTTATCTATGCTTACTTCATACTCTTCTTTCTTAGCCCAAAGGCATGGTGCTTTGTTTTCTTGCACTTTTTTGGGTAAATGCACAGAGGACAATACAGTTGTAGTCTAAAGTCAGGTTGTATCTGTTTTGTTGGAGAGTGTGTTTGACAGTGCAGAGTATTTAATTTTGTTTTTGTGAGGGTAAAGCTCTTGTGTCTTATTTATTCAATTTATGCCATTACGTAGTTAAGCATACACAAATTTTTATATTACTATTGGTTTCCTTCACAACTAGCCCAAATCAATCTCTGTTAAACTTGAGCTGACACTCTTCTGCTGTTACTAAATCTAATGAAACTGTCCCAGAGCACAATATATCTAAGTTTGGCAGAGCTAGATCGTAGCTGGCAACAAAGAGAGCTGAACCTGATAAATGGAAGCCTCGAATGTACTGATTTGGTGGAGATAGCAGGGAAGGACATAGCGTAAGTGACAAAAAGCCAGAACTGAATGAGAGATACTGTGTTTGTTACAAGGTTCTTTTTGAAAACTTTTTGTGTATTAATTCATGGTTTACAGCTCTTTTGACATTTTTATTTCTTTTATCTCACTTTGCCAACTGAAAATGATGGACACAATATGACACCAAGACGAATTAGCAGTGAAGAACACGAAAACAGAGAGATAGCAAGTGTGCATCAGAGAGACTTTGGGATGTGACAGACAGACAATGAAAAAAGTAAAGGAGAGAGAGAGAAAAAGAGAAAGAGACAGAGAGAGAGCGAGAGAGAGAGTGTGGAAGACGCAGGAAGGAGGAGGATGGGGCAGCACAGGGGAGAAGTTAAGATAAAGGGAAGAGTGTGTGAGCGGAGTGGAGCAGTGCGGTGCGGTGCGGTGCGGTGTGGTGCGGTGTTATAAATGTGCCGGCGGTGTGCTGAATCAGGCTGGCGGGGGCGGGGGTGGGGGCGGCGGCAGGCGGGGGCCCTTGCCTCGGTGCCAGTCATTAGTGCCAACGAGTCCCCCTCTCCACCTGATCTACGGGCTTATTTTAGGGGGCCAGCGGAGTTACTGCTACCAAATTGATCTTTGCAAGGGCACATTTCAACTAGCACACCCGCCACCCGCCACCCACCCCGAGGCTTTGAACACCCGTTCTATGATAATAATGGGTCGATACTCTGACTTGGGCAGAGGGCCCAAAGAAGGAGGAGGTGTGTGTGTGTGTGTGTGTGTGTGTGTGTGTGTGTGTGTGTGTGTGTGTGTGTGTTTGGGGGGTGGGGGTGTAGAGTGGGGTTGGGGGTGGCTAATGGCTGGGAGCATGGGGGGTGGGGGGGGACTGTTTGAGTATTTGGGGTTGGGAGGGGACATTATTGATTTGACTCTCAGTGCCCTGGCACTATTAATATTGTACAGCGCTCATAACAAATGACATTTCTCAAAGGCACCAGATATGAGATGAGGGCCGGGGTAATGCCGTGTGCCAGGGGACATGTCAGGAGGGTCGGTGTGGATGGGCCGCGCTGCGGTTGATTCTTAGCTGATAAAAGTGGCAGTCACACACACTCCTTCACCTTGTAAACCTCCGTGAGGCTTTTATACCCCTCCCTCTGCCTGCCTCTCTTTCCTTCCTTCCTCTCTTCCTCCTCCTCCTCCTCCCTCATCTCACTTCGCAGCCAAAGTCTGCCTCTCGCTGACACCAAAGCATTTCTGCCTTAGTATTTACGTGTACATTTATTCCTTAAACTCAGCATATCTCACATGGGTTTCTTTTTCTCTGTAAAAATGCTTAAGCACGTCTTGTTCCCTCTTCGGTCTTTATGCTCTCTTGTTTCAGCCTGCAGCCATTTTGTCAGTACATCCTGTCTTCTTTCCAAACCAGGAACTGAGATTCACGTCTCCAAGACTTATTGGCCCTCCTACTACCTGCTTTTGACGGGTAATTTCTGGCTCTCACCATTTGTGATGTTAAAGGAGAAAAACCTTTACAAGCTTTCAATACTTATTTTACAAGCAGATTGTGTGTGTGTGTGTGTGTGTGTGTGTGTGTGTGTGTGTGTGTGTGTGCTTAAGGAGTTTTGTGTAGGTGTGTGTGTGTGTTTAAAGAGTTTTGTGTAGGTGTGTGTGTGTTTAAAGAGTTTCGTGTAGGTGTGTGTGTCTATGTATGTGTGTGTGGATTACAATGTCTATGTCTGTAGGGTTGATGCATGTATGTGTGTTTTGCAAGTGTATTTGTGTGTGTGTGTGTGTGTGTGTGTTTGCAAGTGTGTGTGTTTTCACGGATCATCCAGCCCTTACCTTGCCCACGTACTGCGGCTCCGATCCCATGTACTCCTCCAGCACGAAGAACTGGTTCCACACCCAGCCCCTCTTGACCCTCTGGAACGCGGCCCCCCCATGACGCCCCCCCAGCTGTCCGAGTGGGTGGCGCGGCCGCTCCTTACCCAGCCTGCTCTGGGACTGGGGGGGCGAGTGGATGGGGGAGGGGGAGCCCTGCTCGCAGAAAAGCCAAAGGAACAGCAACAGGCAGTTCCTTGTAAGCATTTGGCGAACGCTGGAGGCAAAGTCTCCCGACTTGAAGTCCACAAAAAAGAAAATGGGGGGTGCGGGCGGGGGCGGGGCAGGGCCAGGGGATTTTAAAAAAGTAAGCAAACTGCTACAGTTAACAAAAAAAGACAAAAAAGGAGCTTAGGGATCACAATCCCCAAAGGTAAGAGCAGGGACTGGGACGTGGTTGGTTGCTGCTGACAGGTGCCTGTCGGGGGAGGGGTGGGGAGAAGAGGGAGGTGGGGAGGGAGGAGGGATGGGGATCGGAGGGTGTCTGGGGACCCTCCCCAGGAGGACTGCGGTCACACGATGACAGCGCTCTCCCTATCAGCAGCCGCCTGCTCCCCTGGGTGTGGCCGAGAGCATTACCTGGGGAGACGGATAGCGAGCAGGGAGGGAGAAAGAGAGAGAGACAGAGAGATAGAGAGGGAGAGAGAGAAAGAGAGATAGATAGAGAGAGAGAGAGAGAGAGAGAGAGAGAGAGGGAGAGAGAGATAGAGGGAGAGAGAGACAGAGAGATAGAGAGGGGGAAAGAGAAAGAGAGAGAGAGAGAGAGAGACAGAGACAGAGACAGAGACAGGGACAAAAAGACAATACATTTAATACATAGACAAAAATGTGATCATTTAAAACATTTGATTATTACCAAGAATATAGATATATATATATATATATATATATATATATATATATATATATATATATATATATATGTGTGTGTGTGTGTGTGTGTGTGTGTGTGTGTGTGTGTGTGTGTGCGTGCGTGTGTGTTTAAAGGGTTTTGTGTAGGTGTGTGTGCATGCACATTTGCCCAGTCTCATAGCTAACACATTAAAAAGTCCAAGTAGTAGACAACTCCATTACTGCCTTGAGCCATTACTCCCCATCAGCACTTCTGTCAGTAGGGGGCGCTGTGACTGAGTGCCATTTAATGGGCCCCCCCATTTCATTTCCCAATGAGGCCCATGCTCATCTCCGCTGGCATAATGCTGACGGATGCTAAATCAATGCACCCTGCCATTACACAGTCACCATCCCAGCTGATTGGCAGTCTGAACACAGCCTCCAGAGGGACTTACTGAGGCCTCTGGTACACACACACACACACACACACACACACACACACACACACACACACACACACACACACAGCAGACCTCATCCACCACAACACATCCCACCCCACTCTCTCACCTCACCGCAACACACCCCACCACAACATACCCCACTACATCACACCACACTCTCTCACCCAACCGCACCACACCACACTCTCTCACCACACCGCATCACACCATACCACACTGCCCCACACCACACTGCACCACCCTGCACCACACCACACCACATCACACTGCACCGCTCCACACTGCACTCTCATAACGCACCATATCGGCATGCACCGTACCACACCATACCACACCACACCACACCACATCACACCCCACCACACCACACCACATCACACCCCACCCCACCACATCACACTGCACCACCCTGCACCACACCACAAAACACCACACCACACCACATCACACCCCACCCCACCACATCACACTGCACCACCCTGCACCACACCACAAAACACCACATCACACCACACCACGTCACATCACACTGCACTCTCACAATGCATCATATCGGCATGCACCACACCACACCATACCACACCACAACACACCTGCACCACACCACACCATACCACACCGCACCACACCACACCGCACCATACCACACCACACCATACCACACTGCACCACCCCACACCACACCACACCACACCCCACCGCACCACACCACACTGCCCCACACCACCCCACCCCACACCACCCCACACCACACCACACCACACCACACCGCACCATACCACACCGCACCATACCACACTGCCCCACACCACACCACACTGCACCGCTCCACACTGCACTCTCACAACGCATCATATCGGCATGCACCGTACCACACCATACCACACCGCACCATACCACACTGCCCCACACCACACTGCACCACCCCACACCACACCACACCACACCACACCACACTGCACCACACTGTACTCTCATAACGCACCATATCGGCATGCACCGTACCACACTATACCACACCACACCGCACCACCCCACACCACACCATACCACACCCCACCACACCACACCACATCACACCCCACCCCACCACATCACACTGCACCACCCTGCACCACACCACATCACACCCCACCACATCACATCACACTGCACTCTCTCAATGCATCATATCGGCATGCACCGTACCACACCATACCACACCACACCACACCTGCACCGCACCGCACCATACCACACCATACCACACCGCACCATACCACACCGCACCACACCACACCATACCACACCACACCACACCACACCACACCATACCACACCACACCACACCGCACCATATCACACTGCACCGTACCACACCATACCACACCACACCATACCACACCACACCACACCATACCACACCGCACCACACCATACCACACCACACCACACCACACCATACCACACCGCACCATACCACACCACACCACACCATACCACACCATACCACACCGCACCGCACCACACCACACCACACCGCACCATACCACACCGCACCACACCATACCACACCGCACCACACCACACCACACCACACCGCACCATACCACACCGCACCATACCACACCACACCACACCACACCGCACCATACCACACCGCACCACACCATACCACACCACACCACACCACACCACACCGCACCGCACCGCACCATACCACACCGCACCACACCATACCACACCACACCACACCACACCACACCGCACCATACCACACCACACCGCACCGCACCATACCACACCACACCACACCACACCACACCGCACCATACCACACCACACCGCACCGCACCACACTGCACACACTGGAAGTTTTCCTCACCAGCCCCACTTTTGTTCTGCCAATGATGATGCTATCTGTCTAAGTGTATAAATATGCGTCATTGTGTGTGAGTATAGTGTGTGTGTGTGTGTGTGTGTGTGTGTGTGGGTGTGTGTGTGTGTGTGTGTGTGTGTGTGTGTGTGTGTTTGGGTGTGTGTGTTTGGGTGTGTGTGTATGTGTGTGTGTGTGTGTGTGTGTGTGTGTGTATGCGTTATATTCAGTCAAGGATTCTCCAGGGATAGTGTTTAGAATTTCAAATGTGCAGCTCTTATCTCTGTCTAGAGGTTTCAGATTGCTCTTGTCTGTGTGTGTGTGTGTGTGTGTGTGCATGTGTGCGTGTGTGAGCATCACATCACACCCCACCCCACCACATCACACTGCACCACCCTGCACCACACCACAAAACACCACACCACACCACATCACACCCCACCCCACCACATCACACTGCACCACCCTGCACCACACCACAAAACACCACATCACACCACACCACGTCACATCACACTGCACTCTCACAATGCATCATATCGGCATGCACCACACCACACCATACCACACCACAACACACCTGCACCACACCACACCATACCACACCGCACCACACCATACCACACCGCACCACACCACACCGCACCATACCACACCACACCATACCACACTGCACCACCCCACACCACACCACACCACACCCCACCGCACCACACCACACTGCCCCACACCACCCCACACCACACCACCCCACACCACACCACACCGCACCGCACCACACTGCACACACTGGAAGTTTTCCTCACCAGCCCCACTTTTGTTCTGCCAATGATGATGCTATCTGTCTAAGTGTGTGTGTGTGTGTGTATGTGTGCATGTGGGCGTGTGTGAGCATTTGTGAGAGGGAGAGAGAGGAAGAGGTAGAAACTGCTTTAGCACCAACAAGTTCAGCTGAAACAGCACTGTGAGAGGGGCCTGGACTTTGTCACACTGTCCTCAGAAGAGTAGAGAGGGCGAGAGAGAGCGAATCTGTGTGTGTGTGTGTGTGTGTGTGTGTGTGTGTGTGTGTGTGTGTGTTATATATGTCATATATGATGAGACACAGAGGAGAGAGTACTCCCACTGAGCTCTGGAACCCCCCCCACACAAACACACACCCCCACACACACATATCCTTCACCTCCACATAAACCCACAGATTAAAACATAGACCTATCCACTACAACTTGACCCCACCCCACCCACACACATGCACACAAACACACATGTACGCCTACACACACAGATACAGATAAACACACACAGGCACAGATTGGTAAAACAAATGCAATGCCAACAGACACACACACACACGCACACACACACACACACACACACACACACACACACACACACACACACAGGTAACTCCAAGTGGTGAAGTGGCAGTTTGAAAGACATCAATGTTTCATCAGGGAGGTCAGGCTCTAAAAAGAAAGCTAATGAAGGGAGGCTTGCTGTTGTTTCTTCCCACATAGACACTTTCTGTGTCATTTAGACACACACAAACACACACACACACACCCTTAAATATCCACCAAGGAGAGCACATTAGGTAAGGCGAGGGCAGGGCAGACTGTCTGTTTTGCTCCTACTTGCTGAGTGTGTCTGGTAGGTGTGTGTGTGTGTGTGTGTGTGTGTGTGTGTGTGTGTGTGTGTGTGTGTGTGTGTGTGTGTGTGTGTGTGTGTGTGTTTGTGTGTGTGTGTGTGTGTGTGTGTGTATGTGTGTGTGTGTGTGTTTATGTGGCTGGTAAGAGTTCGCACTGAACCATGGTGTAGCCAAACAAAGACAAAACAAATTGAAGACAAAAGTGTTGAGTCGACAGGGACGCTACAGACTGCTGAGGCAAGATTAACCTTGTGTCCTTGCCTTACACTGTAAGCCAGGGCTTGAAGTCTCACTCTACCCCGCTGTGTAAACACTCCCTGTGAACTCACTCTTTCACTATCAGTGCCTTGATACCCACTTAACTCTAAGAAGACACACAGTCTATGACTGCCTGTGATGGCCGCTGGGCCTACTCTGTTGTTTTTGTCTGCCCCCCGCCCCTCCACACTGGGCTCAGGTGTGCTCAAGGATGGGGGGGGGGGGCGCTCCTGATCAATGATAGGCTACACCAGTGCACAGGGGGGGTAGCCTGACATAGTAGGAGTGTCTTTCTTCTGTGACCCCGGGATATCTATTTTTTGCTTTTTTTGTACTCCAAAATGCACACAGCACATTTCAGTCCCTCCACTATACAGATTGCTGAAATACTCATTGCTGATATCTGTTTTTTTCTGCTTTTTGGGGCACAGAAACTAAAACCAGAAAAATAAACTCTTTGTTGTTTGCACACTTCATGCTTGTCTTCCCTCCCTTTATCATACTGGCTACCCTACGCCTTTAAAGTCTCAGTACACACAAGTCCACACAAATTTTTTTGTCATTTCTTATACCAATTGAGGACCTCTCTATTTGTGTTTCTCAGCTATTTATAACTGATTTTTTTTTTTTTTTTTACAATTTTTTACCCTTTCCTCTGTCTTGCACCATATTTTGAGCTGAAGACTGCTGCTACTCTTCCTAGGGATAGGCTAGCGGTCTGTAATTCTTTCAATAAAAAGGTTATTTATAGCTAAGCTTCACAGCCAATCAAAAACCCTGGTCTTACTGAAGCAATGTCGTGATTGGCTGGAATTGTGCATAAACTGCACCAATCTGGGCTCCATGAGCACCAGCGATCTTTTGAACACACACAATGTGCAATACTAAGGAAATAGGGAAAAAAAACTCCCTGAATTTGACAAAAGATTTGATTACAATCACCAACTTCATCATTGAGAGAAGAGAAAGCAGAGCAGCCAGATGCCAGCCCTCCTCTTGGGGCTACTCCTCTGTCAGTCTCCTGAGCTGTGGAGGGTCACTAGGCTTATCAGGCAGCAGGTGTCCATGTGAACGCTTTTAGCGGGAGCCAGGCTGGACCACATCCCAGGGTCAACAGCCAGGTGGCTTGCCAAGTTGGATTCAGTCCCAGGGTCAATACTTTTGTAGGTTGCCAGGTTGGATCTGGATGTTGTGGGGGAGGGGGTGTGTGTATGTGGTGGTGGGTGGGTTAATCTATATGGACTCCAAGCTGGACTTGGTCCTAGTTTCATTGAGTCGTGGTTGCCAGGTAGGATGTGTCGTGTGCTAGTGAGATCTCTGGGGTTGCCAGTTTAAGTGCAGGTCTAAAAAGAGGCAGGTGTGCAGGGGATGGGGAGGCGAGGGGAGGGGAGGAGAGGCGAGGGGAGGGGAGGGGTCATTACTCTTATCAGGAGAGGGGCAGTGATCACCTCCTGCTGTGAGAGGCTTCCGCCACTGGCAAACCGAATGGGTAAACGAGTGAGCAAGAGAGAGAGAGGAGTTGGGGAGAGAGGGAAAGAGAGAGAATAGAGGGAGAAAGAGAAGAGAGTTAGAGAGAGAGAGAGAGAGAGAGATGGGAGGGAGTCAGCCAGCAATTTCCAGTGTTTCCGTGTAAAGGCTGGCCAAGCCTGCCAATGCCTGCCCATTGATCCAACACTTTTCAAACACAAAGTCAGAGAGACCAAAGCCAAAGAGCAGGAGGGGAAGGTAGAGCAGGAACTGCTGGATCAAAGGAATGGAGATAAAGAGAGAGAGAGAGAGAGAGAGAGAGAGAGAGAGAGAGAGAGAGAGAGAGAGAGAGAGAGAGAGAGAGAAAATGCTCAGATGCTCAGAAACATCCACATAGACCACAGCCCCCCAAAAAACAATATCTGATCACCCACAAAGAGATTCAGCTCCTTCGTTATTCTTTCTTCAGCATGTTTCTTTTTTTTCCATGATTTTTCATGTTTCCTTTTTTTCTTGCATCTTTTTCTCAGTCATGTTTTCTCCTTGATGTAGATTCTTTTTTTGTCTGTCTCTCTCTCGCCCTATTTGGTATTTCGCTTGCCTTGGTGTGATAGGCACACTGACATTAACACCATATTCGTGTTTGGAAGCCCATATTTTTTTACTGCACCCAGAAAGATATTCATTTCAAATAAATCTCATGTGTATGAAATTGATTTGCTTAGTGCGTGATGCCAGGCAGTCAGTGTGTGCTTCTTTTACTCACTCCATCCTGAGGGTACAGGATTCAGCTCATCTAATCAGGAGACAACGTTTGTCAGGATAGTTATTCATAAAACCACAGAGTGTTATCCTGTGGTGTTATACATCACAGCGAGCCACGGTGCGAAGAGTAGACATTTTTACGACTGTATATTCAGATTTATGCTTGTCTTTTTCTGTCAGTGCCTTTGTAGCATGTGGTCGAGATAAAGGAGCGCAAAGCCGTTGTTGTGTTATCTGCTTCCTTGCATCCAATTTCAGCCACACTCCTCCGTCACAGTTGGAGAAAACAGAAGCAATCCAGCGCCACTTTGTCCAATGTTTGTCTACGGACCAAGGGCAACACTGACGTTCCGTGATGATGAGGTGCTTTACCTCAGCACCGACTGTCTCGGAGGTGTTAGTTACCTCGGCAGTGTTGTGGCTGGTTCTGTATGCTCGAGAGCAGAGGGGAGTTAAACCCCAAAGTCAAACCTCTCTCCCAGGTGTTCACGGAGACGTATCGGTTGCAATCCTCTCTGTTGCTTTGCCTCCCTCTCCCACCCCACCCGTCTCGCTTACCTCCAACCAGGTAAGAGGTTGTCTGAAGGTGCAACATTATTGATTTGTTGTTTGTGTAGCAACCTGTTTTCTTTTTTTTTGTCTTTTTCTTCTTTTTTTTGGTTAAATAAAATACTTTTTTAAACTTTCAGGTTTTAGATCAACAGAAAGAAGGGGCCAGACAACATCCTCTGAAGGTACTGCTAAACAGGGCAACGTTTTGAACAACGCTGCCTGGCAACGATACCGACAGATCTTGTTTGGGCGCACTGATATGAAGTAACACACAATGATATTAGGCAACAAGTTTTTTATCAGGAGAACTTAAATCATCAAGGAAGGCAGCTTGTCAGAACAATTCAGTCAGGATACTGTATTGGGAGCCTATCATGTTGTTGCCCAGCAACATTGTTCAAAAATGTGCCCTGTGTAAAACTACCTCACCTCTGTCTTACCATCTCACAGGGGATCCTTAGCAGATGATAACAACATGACAGCTGAATCAGACTGACAGCCAAGTGTATTGATTAACAATTGAGAATATTGCGTATTAGACATTCCATGTAAATTACCTTAACTCCACTTTCATTGATTTACGGTTGAGAATACTCTGTATTAGGCATTACATGGAAATTAACTCAACTCCACTTTCATTGATTAACAGTTGAGAATATTCTGTAGTCGGTATTACATGTAAATTACCTCAAGTCCACTTTCACTACCACCCTGATTTAATAAAGATAAAAGCTCATGTGTGATATTGTGAATTATTGATGCAGCATATGAAAAGCTTATTCTAGGAAACTAACCAGTTGAGATCTCTTCCACATTGGCAGATGAGTGAGAGACTCAGACATAGCAGAGGAAGTGGACTAATTAAGACACAGCAATCGCTCCAGTTAAGCAATTAAAAGTCTGGATGAAAACAAAAAAAAGACCTCCAAAACACTTCTGTCTGGGAATTTGCACTTAATTAGTGGGGAGAGCAGTAAACAACAGAACTGACTCGATAATACCCAGCTTCTAAATGAACGAGAGTTTCTGAATGATTCTCTCTCTCTCAGTGTCTGTCTTTCTCCCTCTGTCTCTACCGCTCGCTCTGTCTTTCTCTTTTTCTCTCAATCTCTTTCAATCTCTCTTCCTCTCTCTCTCTCTCTCTCTTTTCCTTCCTCTCGCTCTCTGTCTGTCTCTCTGTCTCTCCATCTCTCTAAGTTTTGCCACGTCTCCTCTGGCGAGGCTCTGTGGATTGTCCCAACATGACTGTGAATAATGCCGCTGTCGGGATATTTACACCTTGGGCTGCTGCGCAGATGGCCACCCCGGCTCAGCAGCAGGAGGCCAGCGGAATGCGACATGCTTTGTGGCTCCGGAAATATCTGGCCTGATTGCACAGAACTTCATCTCGAGAGCAGCCCACTGTCTAAACTATTGGCTGATAGTTTTTTTTTTTTTTTTTTCTATTGACATGGTGGTTTGAGATGCAGAAAACTGTTTCCTGTGTGTGATTCGGGGCGTAATATCAAGGTCCTTGAGGAGCCAGTCCATTTCCAAAATCATATTGGAAGAACATTTGAAATGGACACATTTATTTCTTATTACATTGTAATGAGCTCTGGAAAGTACTTCTGGGGTTTTTGCCTTATGGGGGTTTGCCTTCCATACATCATGCACACTGGATGATGGGGCATGCGAAGCAGGCTGATCTGAGCTGTCTAATGACAAATACTCACTTCGGCTCCGCCTGGTGAACAAAGGGCTATGATGTGTATAATGTATTTTATAATTAGCAGCGCTGAACTATTGTGCGAGAGGCCTCAGCTGAGCTTATGGACTGAGCCGCTTTTGTCCCTGTCCGTTCTGGTTCACCTCCGCTTCCTGCGCTAACGTGATTATGCGCCGGCGCCATAAGCGTGTCCCCGGACGTAACTGCATTACTGGACGCTTCGTTGACATTGTCATTGTCGTCGCAGCTGCCTTTGCTAAAAAAAAAAAAAAAAAATTCCGGGAGTTTTCCGTGCTCGGCCAAGGAGAGAGGACTTCCTGCCCCAAGGTTATGTTCTACATGCACGTTCCTGTATCTGTCTCTCTCTCTCTCTCTCTCTGTTTCTCTCTCTCTCTCTCTCTCTTTGTTTCAAAATAATCCTCCCCACTATCCCAACCTGCTGTCATGGGAGGAGCCGTCAGGAGGTGAGGTCACCAGAGTGATGGGTGAGGGCACACCTAAATGTGTGTGTTTGTGTGCGTGTGTGTGTGTGTAGATCTGACGAACACAAGCCTCTAAATGCTCCCATCTGTCTATGAACATAATGTGAAATGACTGTTTCCCATAATTCCTAAGGGGAATGTCCAGGCTGATGGTGAAGTGTGTGTGTGTGTGTGTGTGTGTGTGTGTGTGTGTGTGTGTGTGTGTGTGTGTGTGTGTGTGTGTATGTGTGTCTGTGTGTGTGGTGTGTGTGTGTGTGTGTGTGTGTGTGTGTGTGTGTGTGTGTGTGTGTGTGTGTGTGTTTCCCAGCTCTTCAGCATGCTTGATAAGGCACACTCATTAGCATATGTCAGACCTCCGAGTCGGACTTGTGACCTGTGCGTCTCCCGCCGTTAGCTTGAAGCCCCAGTGCTGACAGTGTCCTCCCAGCATTCATATGGAGCTGGCCTCCGTTAGCTCAACCCTGCTGCTACCCTTTCTTCTCACTCTCTCTCTCTCTATCTCTCTCTCCTCCCTCTCTCTCTATCAGCCTCTCTCTTTCTCTCATTCTCTTTCTCCTCCCTCTTACTCTCTCTATCTACTCTCTCTTCTCCTTCTCACTATCTCTCTCTCAATCTACTCTCTCTCCTCCCTCTCTCTCACCCTCTATCTGCCTTTCCCTCTCTACCTTTCTTTCTCTCTCCTCCCTCTCTCTCTCTCTGTCTCCCTCTCCTTCCCTCATTCTCTCTCTCCCTCCCTCTCTCTCTCTCTCTCTCTCTCTCTCTCCCTCTCCCTCCCTCCCTCCCTCTCTCTCTCTCTCTCTCTCTCTCTGAACCCATCACCCGCAGTAATCAGCTGGCATATGGCTTGCTGGGCTGCCGCCTCTGATTAAGAAGTCCACGGCAGCCGTACTCCGGCAGGGAAAGTTATTACTTGTCACGGCTGTCACCGGCATGATGAACGGATAAACAGCCGTGGAGTTTAGGGAACGTTATCAGGGTGGGGGGGGGGGGGGGGGGGGGGGGGGGGGGTTGGGGGGGAAGGAGGAGGGGGAAATTATGTTCATCTGAAGAGCACCTTCATATCATTACTCTGGGAGCTTTCCAAGAGTAGATCGAAAAACGTGCTGTTGTGATAGTGCTTCACACACAGGTGTGTGTGTGTGTGTGTGTGTGTGCTCATATATGTTTTAAAGGTAGAGGATGGGAAGAGAGAGAGTGCATGTTTAAAAATATGTCTGTATGTGCTCTATGTATAGGAGAGTTGCAAGTAAGTGTATATGTGTGTATGTGTGTGTTTGTGTCTATGTGTGTGTGTGTGTGTGTGTGTGTGTGTGTTTGTGTGTGCGTGCGTGTGTTTATGTGTGTGTTAGAGAGTTTGTGTGTGTGTGTGTGTATGTGTGTGTGAATGCATATGCTTGTGTGTGAGTGTATGATAGTAGACAGCATTAGCAGCACTGAAAGGCAAAAACGTGCTCTTCCTGCCCTGGTGAATGAGTCTATATGTGTGTGTGTGTGTGTGTGTGTGTGTGTTTGTGTGTGAGTGTATAATAGTAGACAGCATTAGCAGCACTGAAAGGCAAAGACGTGCAGCACATCAGACAGGTGCTCCTCCTGCCCTGGTGAATGAGCCTACATGTGATATGTGTGTGTGTGTGTGTGTGTGTGTGTGTGTGTGTGCCCCAGTGAATGAGTAACTGGCTGGACAGCGGCACGGCCGGGGTGCTTATAATGCATGCAGGCTCAGGCTCCTCAGACATCAGTCTAACTGCATGTGTCAGGTGGGGAGACGCATGACTGTTGGACGCTCTAACTAATGCCTGAGTGAGTGTGCGTGTGTGTGTGTGTGTGTGTGTGTGTGTGTGTGTGTGTGTGAGTCAGACAGAGAGAAAGAGAGAGACAGTGAGAGAGAGAGAGAAAAAAGAAAGAAAGAGAGAGAGAGAGAGAGAGAGAAAGAAAGAGAGAGAGAGAGAGGGAGAGAGAGAGAGAGAGAGAGAGAGAGAGAGAGACAGAGACAGAGAGAGATGTGTGTCTATGGTAGAGTTTAGGCAATTACGACTGCATCATGTTATCTTGCACAAGTCCTCAAATTGACATTTTAGTGTCAGGTTATACATTAACTTTCCTATATGTGTAGTTTGTATGCATGTACATGATGCTGTTCAAAAAATAGAAAAAAAGGAACCACCAGAGAAGAGATACACAACACAATGTCTAACTAGTACAGAATAAACACATTCCTGCTATAATATTACTGTTGAAGCACGTTGAGCTACATCTTGTATGAACTGTGCTATACAAATACAGTTTATTTTTATTATTATTATTATTATTATTATTATTATTATTATTATTATTATTATTATTATGCACATGAGGAATAGTCGCCATGTGGCAAGTAGGACTCCTAGGTGCTGCAACACTTGTTTGTTTTCCAGGCACTCAAATTCGATTCGTTCCCGATGAAACAATGCAGCTGAGAAGAGCCTTAACCGTTGTGATGCGCCTCCTTGTTTTTTGACCAAGCAGGAAATAACAACAAGGCTTCTAACAAAACACAAGGCGTTCAAAGTTGAAATGTCTTGAACTTTTGGGGTTGTTTTTCTTTCAACAATGGGTTGTTGCATAGCTGCAGTGACTCACTGAGAGCTGAGTTCCAAATATCAATGGTAGAAAAATGGAAGACCATATTTAACTTAGCAACTGCAAACGGACCTTGGCATCTCCGGTATGAACTATTTTTGAACACTAAAGTTTACTAGTGATGCTTCTCGAGGTGAAAAAAAAATTCTGAAGTGAAAAGCATTTCTGTGCGAACGGCTACTTATGCTGACCCGCCTATATTTGTGCTTAGGATCTTGCTCACGGTACTGCATTAGGAAAATCATTTTGCTAACTGATGAAGTCAGCTGGATGCACAGCAAAGTTTGCTCAATGCCAGTTGCCCATCAATGTAATTAGGGTCTATATCGTATCTGTACTCTGCTGCCACAAGCACTTCTAAATAAGCCTAAAAAGTAAAACCAAACATAAACACTGCCATAAACAATTTTTAATAACGCACATTTTCAGAAATTATGTGTCACGGAATTTCTGAGAGTCAGGAGAAACAGTCCATTAAAAGCCTCGAAAGGTTCTTTCTCCTTTTTTTTTTTTTACTAATTTCATGCGAGAAATGTCCCAGGGTAGCCAGTTTGTGTTTAACTGCACTCCCATACATGTGGTGCATAATTTATGGCCGATGATTTATTCATACGACATCTCCAGCTCCTGTATTGCTGCCTCTGTTGGGAGATCAATTAAGTGGATCACTGTGTGTTCTACTCAGGTCCATACATGAAAGGGATCCTTGCTGTGCCCGAGAGGAAAACATGTCTGGGTCTCTCACCTACACTACACTCATGCCTCTACTCGAAAAACAGTTGCAGTAGGGTAATGTAGTCCAACAACAGACTGTTTTACCAGGCAGATTCTAAAGAGAATTTGTGTTTGTTTACATTTTGTTTTTCAACAAGGAAGGTAAACAGCAACATAGTCTCTGAAGTGACAGACGGCTCAGTTGAGTAGAAACCACCTCAAAGACTGAAAAAAAGGCCAACAAAAAAAAAAAAAAACCTGTTTGTTTACACCAAATAAGAGAGAGCACAGCTTGAAGCAAAGTCAACACTGGTAAGGGTTCTAAAAAGGGAAGAGGCAGGCAGAGATGTCGTATGAGGACACTGCGAGTAACACCATGGTGGGGGAATGAAGAGGTGAGGCCAGAAGGGAGGAAAATGGAGGAAGATTATAAGATTACTGTGGAGGGGTGGTGGCAGAGAGGAATAAAAAAGGAAGGAAACTGGAATGGATTGGGGGGCTGGGGAGAAAAGGAAGAAGAGAAAGAGGAGGAGAGGATAGAGGAGGAAAAAAGAAGGGAAGAGGGAGAGAGAACGAGTGGAGCGGTGCATAAAAACAGGGCGGCTGAGTCATTGCATGTCCACCGGTGGAGAGGAGGGATCGTCCTTCACAACTAAATAAACCATCAAGTTGAAGCTCATGAAAAAGTGATGGCCATTTTAAATCTGCTGACACGACCTCCAGCGCATTACTGTCTTGAGATGACCATAACCGCAGACTATTCCCACTCCTCTCTGTCTTAACTTAAATAAACACACACACAGACACACAAACAAACACACACACAGAAACACACACACACAGAGGCACATTGACTTGCACAAAACTCCTTTTTAGTCACACAGTCATGCCAAACCACCACCTAGCCAGGCAGGAAACCATTTCATGCTCACTCTGCCATCTTTGCATGCGTCCCATATTGGTACCCAAGAGTGTCTCTACGGGGTGGCTCCTCTCACCCTCATCTGGGTGATCCTGCCTCTGTGTGTGTGTCTCTCTCTCTCTCTCTCTCTCTCTCTCTCTGTCTCTCTGTCTCTCTCTCTCTTTTTGTGTTCACTGCACTGTTTTAAAAGCCTGAGCAATCATCACAGACATGAAAGCTGCGACGCGTGCGATAAGCCATGTCTGTTTGTTTCCGACGGCCCTGGGCTCAATAGAGTGTGTAATGTGTTGTCATTCACAGGCTGGCAGGCTTTTCTGAAGGGCAAGCTGTTTAATATGGGCGAAGAGGGGAGAGCGAGCTGCGCGGAGCCTTCTCAAGGGACAGCTACAGTTTCCATCACAACCATTCAAGAATTAATTGCCATTAGGTCCTTGGCTGTGGTTCACAGGCCCGGGCATTTTGAACAGTTGTTGATTTGCAAGAAGAGTCAGCCGGGCGATGCTGCTCTCTGGTTTTGTTGTGCTCAGTCACATGTGCTCTCTTTCTGTCTCGCTTGTTCACTTGAAGACTATGCACTCTGAACAAACACAAATCCATTTTTTTTTAAGACTCAATCAAACAAATGAACCAATCCCATCTGGCTGGCTCATTTAGCAGTCGGAGAAAAAGGGGCTTTTTTCCCTTCCTCATCTCGGTAGGTATTACATTTTTGTTATTATTAAAGCTCGATGTCCAAATGTTAAGCTCTTATTCTCTCGGACAGAATAGTAGCCAGACAAATCCTGTTTGAAATTCTGTGGTCCCCCCCGCTAGCACTCACATGTGTGGCTCACGGTGGGAAAAAAAACACACACACACACACACACACAGACAAAGTCTAGTGGGCATAGGATCACTTATTGGGTGGGCGACCTGATAAAGTCAGCCAGGGGCGTCTGGGTCCCTTGTTGTCCTGACCCAGCAACCAGCCTCCACTAGCCCTCCGTAAAGCTCACTGCAGCTTTGAAACCATCTGGAGCGAGTGCCTGCAGCCAGGCACATGCTGGATGGGATAGTGCAGTGAAAGGGTGGTAGAGGCAGCAGACATCATAGGGCAGATCGTGTTTTATCTATCTGTATGGTTATTTGGTGCTGGAATCTCAATTTCGCTGAAGGGACCTCCCAAAGAGATTAATAGTTTGTTTTATTCTATTCTATTATATATTGTATTTATCATGCCTCTGGTCACAAACTTACTCTTCTAGACTTAATGCTCAACATATTATTCCCCACCAGCAATACACACCATCCAATGGGAAACTGTCTGCCCTCAGTTGATATCCCCTTACAGTTAATATTTAATCATTAGTTTTCTTTCCTTTTTCCAATACAAGTTAAATATTTAAAATGTTTCTGATAGAAATGGGAAGCATTTAATTGTAAAAAAAATAAAAATGTGACTTTTTTGTATAACTTGTTTTGTTTTGCTCTCATTTATGTTCCATTAAAGAGCACTCAACATGTCCCCCATCTGAACCAGACCTGAGCAACCCGTTCAGATTAACAGTGTTCTTAATCTAGGCCTTCATCTTTTATCAACGTTAATGCTCATAAACTCTGTGATGTATGCTATCCTCCCATGCTCTTTTTCTTTCACCCAAAGCGTACATACAAAGCAGGCAGAATAAGGCAGAAGACAGAGGTGGATGTCAGATCCTTGAACTGACTATTTGATGAGCGTGCTTTTGAGCGGCTGTCGTTCGCTGCGGTGTAATGAAGTCATCAGGGTGTCTTCTCCATCTTCATCCTCCCTGTGATCCCCGTTGGCTCTGTGACGGCTCTGGTGGCGGCGGAAGCGGTGTGGGCCGCATGAATGCTAGCAGGTCCTCCAGGAGGTTAGCGTGAACTCTCCTTATATCCCCCCATGGGGCCAAAGCGCAGACAGAGTTGCCCGCAGGCGAGAGAGAACAAGACATCGAAGGAGAAAGAGAAAATGCTAAAAGCGAGGGAGAATAAGCAGGAGTAGAGAGAGAGAGTGAGCTCCCTGAGTCAGCAGCAGCCTGATGCCCGGTGGGACTTCCTCCATCAGTCGAATCGGCATCGATGGGCATGATGCAACCGCTAAACCATCGTGGAAAGCGTGCAAACGGAAAAGAGAAGTAAAGTATTACGATAGATTCTCAAAACAGCTCTGGGTGACTGAATTATGTATCCTGACCATCCCCTGTTCCACTTCCCCTCTGCTTTTCCACAAAGTGAATGTCCATGTTCCAGTCGTTGCTGTGCACGATTTCCAATATATGGAACTGTGTCGCATTGACGCAACAGAAGCAAGAGTTTCCAAATTCCGCCTTCAGCTTCTGCTCGGTGTGGTCTTTGTTCTCAACTCGGTGAGTAGAGAGGGAGTAGGTTGTTTGGCTCAGTGCTTACAGGCTTGGTAGGCCTTTACATCCAAACGTGAGTCTGGAGTAATAGAAAAGGCACTGTTCTCTTGTTTGTGTGTGTGTGCATGTGTGTGTGTAGGTGTGTGTGTGTGTGTGTGTGTGTGTGTAGATGTGTGGGTTTGTGTGTGTGTGTGTGTGTGAGTGTGTGTGTGTGTGAGTGTGTGTGTGTAGATGTGTGGGTTTGTGTTTGTGTCTGTCCTTGCAACCCTGCCAACAAATAGTGCTAAGGTGTGTTGTGGTTGTTGGCGATTTTTACCAGCTTCATGTTCCCGTGAAGGAGTTGACAGCGCTCTGTTTTGTTTTTGTGTTCGGAACATGATGATGCTCGGCTCCTTTTTAGTCCTGAAAGAAGGGTGCTCGTGCGGTAAAGGAGAGCAGGAGAGAAAGCAGAGGTGAAAGAGCGGAGAAATGAGCAGAAAGAACAGACAAGGACAGAAGATCAGAGAGAAAGAAAGACAGAGAGAGAGACAGAGAGAGAGAGAGAGAGAGAGAGAGAGGGGAGTTGGTGAGAGGAATGTAAGATTACAAGAGACAGCATATAAGTGAGGAGAACAGAAAAAAGGAGAGACTATCTAGTGGAAGAGTAGCACAGACAGGGCAACGCCTGTAAGGTTCAAAATGGAGGCTATTTCTGCCCGAGGGCTTTTGTTCGTGCATGCCTACATATGTATTCCTGCAGCGTTTTGACACTGTCTCTTCATAATAAGAACCAACATACAAAATGCTAATGCCAGGTCTCACATTTTCTCTCCTTAATGCGTTCTGTTACATTTCCCAAGTAGAAATCCAAGTAGGATATCGTGTTTTCCAGGCAGAGGAAACAGAAAAGAACTAATCTCTCATAACATAAGGGTGAAATGTTTCTGTTTTCTTAAAAACATGAGAATGATATGGCTAGTATTCCAAGTATACTGGCTTAGTGCCCAATTTGGGAAAGTTAGGCCAAAACATGGGTAAACTTTCATTTCATTTGCAGTCAATTCAGTAGTTTTTATGTAATACGTCATACACAGAGAGTCCAATGGCTTTATTTTGCCATGTGAAAGAAGGTTTTCCACTTCCTTTGAGTTCATCTGCCCTAGTTTCTCAGGAAACACTACTTGAAGCCCGACTTAAGTGGCTCGGCTGTATGATGTCTTAATTTCTCAAAACACAGGCACTCGTCTGATTGGATACAGCTGATGACACAACACATTGAACCAGCAACCCACCTGATTGGCACTCAAAGCACTTCTTCTTAGAAAATAAAATGGCAGCACACACAGAACAGAACTCCTTCCAACCCCCAGCCCCACCCCCTCCTTAATCATGGCTGGGCAATCACAGCCATTATCGAAGCTGTCTCTGGCTAATTAAGGCTTCTCTAATAAGTTAATTTGCATCATGACGGACATAGATCCCAAACCATCGTGACAGCCATTAGCAGCCGGTGGATGCGTTTCCTCGTGAATACATCATACTTGTAATTGTAATTAGATGGCGGGCGATGTTAACGCATTAAGCTTGGGAGAGAAAGTCAGGCCCTGTTCAGAGTTACACTTACAGAAGAGATGAGCTGATCAGTTATGTAACAGGACAAATGAATACAGACAAAGAGACAGGAGGAAAGAGAGAGAGAGAGAAAGAGAGAGAGAGAAAGAGAGAGGGAGAGAAAGAGAACAAAACGGACAAAAAGTGACCGCGGTAGACACAGTTTTATCATTTTCTGACCCAGATATGGAGACAGGACCATGTGAAGTCCAGGACAGATCTGGTCCATGGTTCATTGCCACAAGGGGATGATTAGCATTTTTGTGAGACATGCCTTAGAAAATGTGTTATTTTTAGCCTCTACGGGTTTACTTAGAAAAATGGTACTTTACATGGTTTGCAACTCCAATTATTGTTTTGATTCATGACATTCATACCAGAAAAAAATAAAGATTAAAATGATGGGCAGATAAGATTAAGATACTGAAATCCATATGACAATGTAGGAACAATTCAATTCAGTTGCCGAGGCTGATATCAGGCGCTTCACGCTTGGGTGAGAGTATTCTGGATGAGTCCACCCAGCCTCTCTCTGTGATGAGCTGCAGATCAAGCATCATGCCTCAGAGCCTAATACTTGACTCAATAAGACCTAATCTACTCCGAGATGCTGGGAATAAAATGACAAGAAACCTTTCTTCCAGCAAAAGTAGACCCAATTCCCAAGACCCCCCCCACACACACACACACACACAGACAAACACATGCACCTTCCACCACCAGCCTCATAGCAAGGATGTGTGATTGATTTTTATTTTCCTTTTGTTTTACCGTGTGAATGTCGCTACAAAAACGGAGGCAGCCAGTCGTTGTTTCTGAGAGACTGCTTAAGGGCAAGCTCCTTAAATATGAAATGGCCTGAGCGCTTTTGGAATGGCTTAGAAACACAAGGGTTGGGGGCTGCTGCAAGTGTGTGACCGTGTGTGTGTGTGTGTGTGTGTGTGTGTGTGTGTGTGTGTGTGTGTTTGTGTGTGTGTGGAGGGGGTGGTGTTAGGGGCTGGTGGTGGGGGTCTTATCTCTGGGCTAGAGCTGATCACCACTGACAGCTTGGTGATTGCCATTTGCACACGACTCCTTGCCAGGACGCAACAGGTCCCCCCGCCACTTCCCACGGACCGATTAGTCGCGCCGCGGTGCTTTTTTGCCTGCGCTCGTGCCGCGCTGCATCTGTTGCTCCCACAGCGTCGCATTTTTTCCAGCTGCCACGGCAACGGGGCCGAGGCTTGCGTGCGTCTGAATTAATTACAGTTAAAAGCACGGCACAGCACGGCACAGCAAGGCGTCTCCTATTCTCTTTAGCGCATCCGCTGCTCACGTTATTTCAATACCACTCACACAGTCATTGCACACAATCACTGTGTGTTTACGAGAGACGGGTCAGCAGAGGGGGACTGTACTTTTCCATAATTACAGAAATTCATGACGAGTGCATTATTCCATTTTCGCCCCAAAATACGCAGGAAAAATCACACAATTAAGCACCTCTGCTGCTGAAGAGACTTCACTGAAGTGTTTGGAGAGGCAGAGAGGGAGAGAGGGAAAAACAGAGAGAGGGAGAGAGGGAGGGAGGGAGGGAGCAGGAACACATTAGCACTTCTTGTGTGTTTACAGTCTATTGACAAGCTATGCGCCTCTCATAAATACAAGAGGCCCTTTCCCTGTTTCCTGCAGTGATTCTGGTGTGGCTGCGCTTTTCCAATGGATTATTGGTTTCTCTTTTTCTCTCATGTGTCAATTCAGATTCCTCAAACAAATGCAACCAGCATGAGGCTTGTACCTTAAGTAAAGACACTCTTAGGTACATAAATGGGGATTCCATTTTAAAAAGCTTCTGAATAACTGACCACCATAACTGATAAAGGTCCTTTGCTGATTGTGGACATATATTGACATACAGTATGTCACAAAAGTGAGTACACCCCTAACATTTTTGTACTTTTTTTATTATATCTTTCCATGGGAGAAGTCTAAAGATATAATACTTTTCTACAACGTAAAGTAGGCAGTGTACAGCTTATGTAACAGTGCAAATTTGCTGTTCCCTCAAAATAACTCAACACACAACCATTAATGTCTAAACCACTGTCAACAAAAGTGAGTACACCCCTATGTGAAAATGTCCAATGGAAAGATATAATTAAAAAAGTACAAAAATGTTAGGGGTGTACTCACTTTTGTGACATACTGTACACACGCAGCTTGCATACATATGATAGTCAACTTGGTCTTAAAATATACAATCCAGTATCAGCACCAAGTCATTCACAAAATCAGCTGATTCCAATTAACGCAGTTCTTCAGCTCGGGTGAAGAGCTATTGGTGAAATCACCAGTGTGTGCTGGTGGATTATAACCTCTACAGCCAGGTTGCCCATCAACCTTTTTTACATATGCAAACAAACACACACACACACACACACACACACACACACACACACACACACACACACACACACATACACACACAGTCTCTCTCTTCTCTCACTTTCTCTCTCTAGCAAACACCAAAATCAAGATAAACGGTTGCCGTTATTGGCAGAATTGTGATAGAGTGTTATTTTTCATCCCATGAAAATCAATTAATCTCATCCGGTCCATATTCCACTCTGAGCGTTTAAGTTGTATGTTGTCCTTTGGAATACAAGCACATTAGTCTTTTGCAGGGAAAAAACAGATTCATCGGCACAATCTTCTATTACAGCACTCATCTAAATGCAAATTCCGATGGTGCACCCCCCCCCCCCCACACACACACACACACAGCCACCTACCCCAGTCACCATTCAGGACGATATCAAGCCACAGGCAAAGACACAAAAGTCTCTCTCTCTCTCTCTCTCTCTCTCTCTCGCTCTCTCTCTCTCTCTCTCTCTCTCTCTCTCCCCTCCCTTTTCTATCGCTTCCTCTCTCTCTATCGCAGCAATTTAATAAGGAGCATTGGAAGCCTATTGAGTCAACATAATCCAGGAGCTGCAGCCTTGAGTGCAGGTCCCAGGACAGTGGGATCAAGTTAAATAAATGAAAATGCTTAAGATTGGGGGAGGGGGGGCTATGTGGGCTATGGGGTGGGGGCAGCATGTGGTGGGAGGAGTAGTATAAAGGAACTAGGGCTTTGTATAAAGAAAAGGAGGGCATTCATTCATTAAATCCATTAGGATGCTGAAAGATACGGCATGCGCCTTTTGTATGTGTGTGTGTGCGCACGTGTGTCTGCGCACGTGTGTGTGTGTGTATGTGTTCAGGCATGTGTGTAGGAGAATTTTTAAAAGACTGAGAGCACAAAAGCCACGTATGTGTGTGTGTGTGTGTGTGTATATAAGTCTGTATGTGTGTCTATGTGTATGTGTGTGAGAGTGTGTGTATGTGTGTGTGTACGAAGAGTTTCTAAAGGGAACAAAGACATGTGTGGATACGTGTGCGTGTGTGTGTGTGTGTGTGTGTGTGTGTGTGTGTGTGTCTCCAAGCGGAGGCGAAAAATGCCGACATAGGCATACCTCCTACTTCCAGTTCCGTGAAGCGTCTTGATATACGGCTTGCCAGTCGTAAGAAGTCAGGCGCCGCTCTCGGCACGAGACAAACATGTTTACACCATCTTAGACTTTACTGCGAATCCTTGTCAGGGAAAACTAATGAAGGAGATGCCATCCTCAATGGTCTGTCCGTCATGAGAGGTGGGCAGGCGTCAGCCGGCGAAGGGAACAAATCATTCCTTTCCCAGGGTGCCGCGCTGTGGTGTGTCTGGCCCAACTGATATGGATTTGTCCGTGGGAAAGGCTTCATCATTCCCACCTCCCTCTCTCCCAGGGCCATCAATCTTACCCGGGGAAGGACAGCCGCATGACTGACGTGCAGTCGGTGCACTCTGCCCTGCGCTTACCACCGCGGCACCCTTTTTTCGCAAGCCACGCGTCCACGAGGCCTGGTGTAAACGCAGGCTTTGGTTAGGCTCCTGTCCAGCTCGCCATCCATCAGCGCCACTCAACATTTCTACAGGGTGCTGGTTTACACAAGGCTAAAGATGGCTACAACTACCCTACCTTCAAAGACCTGCATAAATGTCTCCTCACAAAAAGGCCATGCCACATTTTTAAAGCCCACCTACCGAATGACCAGTGGAAATGTCTACCTCTAAAAATATGACAAAATCTTGTGGTCTGCCCAGAGACTTGAGGAGGGCACCTTTGCTAAGTGTGTTGAGCCTTCGGCCCACTCTTTGTGAACGCCAGGCCACGATGAGTCAGGATGTGGGCATGTTGGATAATGAGCTCACCACGTTCGCCAGGCAGGAGTGGTGTGATCCTCCAGGGCTGGTGGGTGAGACAGGGCCTTAGCCGCTCCTTTCCGGCCCCACACACACACACCGTCGTTACTAATGAGCAGATGAAGATCACAGGACAGGATGTAGCTCTCACTCAATGTCTGATTTGCTCCTTCGTTTTGGTTGACTGTTCATTTTTTGTTTTTTTTTATCGCTTGTTTTGTTGTTGGCTCGCTCAGACTGGTTGGCCTTGCCGTCATGCTAGGAGGTCATTAGAGCACCCCTCCATGGCCTTTAGTGAGGACAGAAACACTTCCTCCTCCTCCTCCTCCTCCTCCTCCTCCTCAGACCTTTCGCTTTCTCCTCATTTACAGTTTTTTATGTTTGCTTACACGCTAAAATCTAAACTTTTCCACAATTAATGAAACCCAATACTCAAATACCAAAACATCGGCTCAGGTAGGCACCACTCTAAGCACATTTTCAGCTTCACACATTTTGCAAAACACTACACACAGCGATTTGCAAAACATTACACACATTTAAATGCCATACACACATGATGCTTTTGTAATGTCACCTTTTTTCCATTTCAAAACACTAGCTACCAAATGACCACACACTTGCAACCAACTGGTTAAACACAATTGTCATGTGCCAAAACACTAAGGGAAAAAATGCAAAACACAGTAATCATACTTAAACACTGTAAAATAGAAAGCAGGGGCATAACTTTGACTTGAATATGAATGTAAGGCTTAGTAAATAAAGTAAAGTAAAGATTAGAGTGAAGAGGTAAATACTATCACTGCAAGGTACAATGGGAGGAGAGCAGACAGAAAAGACAAGGACTAAATTGATCACATTGGAATGACATTGGTTGACTACCTTGAAAACGCTATGTTGAGACTTGCCACCAAATTAGCCAGACATGATACTTAGAGTAACTTTTTGTCTCCAACAACACTGTGTTTTACTATGTTTGCTGTGAATATGGTTCTTTG
>CM059285.1:21279165-21289165 GCA_030347295.1 Setipinna tenuifilis
AAAAACCTTGCATCTACATGACCGCATAGAAAAGTCTAGACGGCAAAGAATTGATATGCGACAGAAAATGATTCATGTTTCCCATTGTACAGCCAGTATAATGACTGGTGCCACTGCATGACAGGAAGGAAAAACGAATCAAAGGAAAGGTGTGTATGTGTGTGGGTGAGGGCACTTTCTTATACACTCACTGTAAGCACTTCCCTTGGCTTATGTGGCCAGAAACTGTTATTGAGCCTCTAATTCTTGCTGGTGACATCAGAATATCACAATGTGTCAATTAAAAGCCACACGCTTTAATATAATGCCTGTGCATAATTACAGAAGTATTGCTGCACCAAGGGAAAAATATGCAAATCTTTGGACAAAAGGTCTTGGAATAAAGAGAGGTACCTTTGTCACAAACATGATAGCTATGGCACCGCTCCATTTCTTTATCCTTTCTTTTTTTTTCGTTCTTTTTCATAAACCTCCAGGAGAGACAGGAATCCATGACCTCCACTCTAGGAGTGGATTAATAAATCATCTCCTTCAAGGATGAGCTCGGACGGGTCGACAAAACAGCGAGCCAGGAGGTGTCAGCGTGCGATAAGGATACTCTCCCTGGCTGCGGACGCCGATATGTCATGGGAGATTTGTCGTCTCGTCTCGTGGCATGGCCCAGTGCGGGGCTGGCAGCCCACGCAAGGAGGGAGAAGGGTGGAGAAGGGTGGAGGTGGGCGGGTGGGTGGGTAGGTGAGTGGGTGGGTGCAGGGGTGGTGTGGTGGGGATACTGCTGTACATCATCTCTCTCACACGTTTGATCTGCTATCGACCAGCACGAACTTCTGCCCTTTTTTTTCTCTCTCTATTTTCCTTTTCTCTCTCCCTCTGTTATTCTCTCTATTCTCTCTTCCCCCATCCTCACACTCTCACTGCATGCTAATCCGTGGGACGGATGTCGGTAATGTGACACTAAACAATGGAGGAAGGCTCCAGCAGGCGACCGCCTGGATCTTCGACTGCTAATCCGCCGTGAGAGTACACGCACAACATCTGTTTCGTTAACCCGAGCCGTTAACTCCGTAAGTCACATCAACGCAGACACAACATGACACAAGGTGACGCATGGAGGTATGGTGACATGCAGGTATCTAAAACAACTGGAAGGTTATAAGGCAGCCTCAAGCCCGAGGCTACAGCCTCTTGGCCTTTATTGTAAGCGTGAAAGATAATGTCTTCACGAGGGGAGCGCCACGCGCTAACAGAGTTAATCACAATAAGGGGAAGATGAATGGGCAGTGTATCAGGGGGGTTGTTCCCCCCACCCCATTCCTCTCTTTTTCTCTGTTGTTTTCGGCTATATTAAATGTCTTATCTACAAGTCTAATGAGCATGCCAGCACAGGCCAGCTTAGGGGAGATAATAGGTACTTCACACACTCTCTCATAGCCAACCAACGCCCCCGTGCGCACACACACACACACACACACACACACACACACACGCACACACACACACACACACTCTCCCTAGTCCAAGCCTACTTTGCACAGGCCTGTCTTTGCTATAAAGCTGAACTCATTTAGTCAATTCATATTCACATGTCCTGTCTAAATTAGCACCCCTTTGTGACTTGATGTGAAAGTGTGTGTACTTCTGTGTTCCTTGTGTGTGTGTGTGTGTGTGTGTGTGTGTGTGTGTGTGTGTAGCAGACGGGGAAACAGGTGTGTGAATAAAGTGAAAAAAGGGACACATCATTCTCACTCTTCCCGTATGAATAAGATGAAACACTACAGGACTCCTTGTGAGGATTCTTTAATTTGATGCGTCAGACTTTAGTAGCGTGATGCATGAGCCGCTTTCACCTCGTGCAAAGCGCCTGGAACCTCTACAACGGCATTAGTTCACTTTACAGTCGCTTCAAACGATTACATTAAGCTTTTACAAAACCCATAGGAATTAGACCAATAACGTCTTTTCCCTCAATAAAATTCCTCAAGCATTCTTCTTGTTCTGGCTTTAAATCCTTAATTTGAAAGTTTGAGTTCAATGTCGTTTTGAGCCCTCAATCTGTTTGCATGGCCAGTACACATTCAGAGACGGAGCGAACCAAAACTTATGTTCATGCTCCCTAACACAGTTCCTGGAGGTCAATGAAATTTAAGAGGAGACACAAGTTGGCACTAGCCTGGCTAAGACTTTAGCATTTTGAGTGTGAGAAACAATCAAATTGTTATTTGTCACTAAAGGTCAATTGGGAGTATATGTCTCAGTGCGCAGTTTAGTTTTGCATATTTCTGATGACTACTCAGGATTCCTCATTTGCCACCCTTGTGACCTTGTGTTTCTCCCACCCTACAAAGGCACCTGGAGAAGAGCGCGAATAAAAGGCACACAATATTTCGCCGACTCCACTGAGTTTGCAAAGACGTAGTTGACCTTGGTTTGTGTCGGTAAAAAAGGTGTGTGTTTGTGTGTGTGTGTGTGTGAGAGAGAGACAGAGCAAGAGAGAGAGAGAGAGAGAGAGAGAGAGAGAGAGAGAGAGAGAGAGAGAGAGAGAGAGAGAGAGAGAGAGAGAGAGAGAGAGAGAGAAAGAGAGGGGGATTACTTGGTTGGCTAGCCCTTCCTTCCTATCCTGTTCCTAAACAGCAGTGATTACAGAGTCCTCACAGCATGTGCGAGGCTATCTGCTGACCTTCTTCAATTTTAATGGTCTTTCTCGGCACGACTTGGCTAGCCATCGCTACAGTGCTATGTCTGTCACTATGTCTGTCACTCTCCTTAGTGTTCTAGTTTCTCTCCCCTTTCTGCTAATGATATTGTCCTCCCCCTCTTTTTCTTTCTCTCTATTGCTATCTCTCTATCGCTATCTCTTTCTGCCTTTGCTCTCGCAGTGCCCTGGCAGATCACCGTTAACCGGGCTCAGTCCTTTGCGCTTTGTTATTTATGTCCACCGCAAAGGAAAAAACATTCTCAGGGTTTCATGGGTCATTAGTCATGACAGAAACTTACTACAAAGTACAATAGAGAGAGAGAGAGAGAAAGAAAGAGAAAGAGAGAAAGAGAGATAGAGAGAGCATACTGAGTTAGTGACAGTATAGTTTCAACCTGGTGTGATCATTAATCTCAGTCCTAAAATTTATTTTTGTGTGTGTGAAAACAGACTCCGATCAATAATCCCAGACATCTGATTATAAACCTGCGGGAATGGCATGATATTAATCCACCTTCCCGTCAAAACCCATGCTCTCACCAACCATGGTGTCACAAGTGGCTAACGTCTCTTTCAGTGACGCATCCGTCTGTGTGTGTGTGTGTGTGTGTGTGTGTTTTTGGGTCTGTTTCTCCTCCGCTACGCCAAGCTTCCTGGATTACCCAGCAGTCAGTGCCCAATCAGTTCACACCCTCTGGCCTCTCTTCCAAAGCAGCTATGCACAATCATTTCTGTGAAATCTTTAATTGAAGTAATTGGAGCTAAATATAAACCACTTAGCTAAAGAGCTGGCACGCAGTCCCACTGTCTGCACACCCAAAATGCATTTGTGTCTGCTCAAGAAAAGAAGGAAAGAAGGGAAGTAAAGAAAAAAGGAAAGAAAGAGGGAAAGGAAGGAAGGAAGAAAGGCAAGGAATGGTGAAGTTGTGCATAATGGTGTTTGTACTGCACTGTTTCATTAGTGTGCCTATTAGTCATTATTGGTTTGCTGCCACATTGGGCTTAATCTTCTCAGCCTGCCAAGATGATCATCTGATTAGATTTGTGTTGGTTTTGCTGAGCTGTGCAGTTCCCAGATGTTTGTTTGTGTTTGTGTGTGTGTGTGTGTGTGTGTGTGTGTGTGTGTGTGTGTGTGTGTGTGTGTGTGTGTGTGTGTGTGTTTCTGTGTGTGTGTGTGACAGGGAAAGAGGGATAGAGTGAGAGAGAGAGAGAGAGAGAGAGAGACAGAGAGAGAGAGAGACAGAGAGAGAGAGAGAGAGAGAGAGAAAGAGAGAAGTAAGTGGTTGGCCACTATAAATGTGCTGGTCTAATATGTGCTGGTCTGGACTTAGGCGACAGTGCAGTGCAGCAGTCTGCTAAGATGTGTGCTTTGCGTAAATCCAATGAGATACGTTTGCATTAGGCCCGCTAATGCAGTGTTATGTTTTCCATATGCTGCTCTGAGCTATTCTGAAAGCAATCCTGTGGTGTTTGTAAATGCAACACTGTGCTTTAGCTAAGTGCATTTTAATGCTGTGTTGCATAGCCCTTTAAGGGGAGTGCTTTTCATAAGACTCACTCACTTAAAATGTTTTACATATGTTAAGGCAGATGCTTTCATTACAGATTATCTCCGTCAATACCGTACTGTAATTGTCATGGGCTACCGCTAATTCCCATGTTAAATAGATGGTAATGCAAAATAACAAAACGGACATCAGCATAAATGCTGCTGTGGGCTTGGCTAGCTTGTGTTGTGCAGCTCAGCCGCACATTTCTTCACTCAGTAATTATTTATAGGCTCTCCTTGGGGCAGTAACTCGAGTGAGTGCAGTTGCCCAGCCCGCACAGAGGTGACACGGAGCATTAGGGCTCGGCCCAGCTGACGCGTTTTCAATTAAACAAGGAAGTCTTTGTTCCATCCATGCCATTAAAGCCTTCCCTTAAACCGAGCACCATCCCCTTTCACCACCCCACCCCACCCCAGCTCAGCTCAGCTCCCTGCCTCTCTCAACTCCCACAAGCCCCAAATGCGCCAGCAGAATGAAGTAAAGGTTGCCCACATCCACACGGCCTCCTGGCTCTTATTTACGTGCTGTCTTACAAGTGGAGGGCAGCACAGCAGCACCTTCAAATTCTGTCAGGCCCAAAGTCAGCTCACTTGAAACCGAAACATCAAAGTCCACCACCGCCCCCACAACCCCCCCCCCCCCACAACCCCCGCCCCCTCAAATACCCCACCCGCCATCTCTTTTTTTTTCTACCCCTCCCCTGTTCCTCCAGTAATCTGGCGAGCACTCAAGCACGTTTTTACCGCATTAAAGTCGAAAAATGGCCAGGGTTCTTGCGGGGGCCGTTTAAACGATTGTAGTCTTAAGATTTAACGGGCACGTCCAGTCACCTTTTGTTGGCAGAGTGCTTAATAGGGATGAGCGGGGTGGAAAAAAAGGGAGAGAAAACGTGGAGGAGATGTGTCTAGTCAGCGCTCATCTCGCTCTAAGGCCTCTGAAACCGTCTGGGAGAAAAAGAGAGAGGGAGTGAGAGAAAGAGAGAGTGAGAGAGAGAGAGAGAAAGAGAGAGAAAGAGAGAGAAAGAAGGCCATTGGAGGGAGGTTGTTTGTGTTTGTGGTGAGCGCTGGGAGCAAAACAGGCGCTTACAGTAAACAGCGAGCACATGACTAAATTAATGACCTGATAAAAAATGCAGGCCACAGAGGTGGCTACAGAGATAGGCTGTGGCACTGCATGCTGGGCGAACAAAATCAATGGAGAAGTCTCAGATAGCAATTCCTCACCGCACAGTTCAAGAGTGAAGGGGGTGTTTTTTAATTTGTATATTCATGTTATATATTTATTTATTGTAAAAAATAAAGTGACCCCGAGCACTACTGATGCATGACCATTCATGTGCAGTTCATGGCCAACTTAAGTAATGTGCTTATTTATTAAATAAATACTTATTAAATCACAGTGGTGTCCCTCTGGCTCACAGCACTTGTAATTTAACACCACACTGAAACATATTAGCCTGCTATTCCAGTGTAATCACTCAGACACGTTTTAAAGTCGGACTATTTCAGGCACAGGACACAGGCTCTGCCTTAATCAAACACTTATTGTCGGGCCACAAAACTGGACCAACATCGGAAACCAACATTATCAGGGCTATTCAGGGCCTCCTCTGAATCATTAGCACAGTAGCAGAGGACGGTGTACCATCCAGTTTATGCATTATGCATGTTTATTATGTGTTTATTATTTTTGTAGTCCACAAGGCTATTACCAGTTCACCATTTTTAGACCGCCATCTGTATCCAACTATAGCGAACCACTATTTGGGAAGAATAGTGTCAGGCAAAAATATTACTGTAAGTGGCGTCAGGCCGCTAGTAGGGGAGAAAGGGGGGTGGGGTAGTTTATGATGGGTGAGTCACTCTGTGGATTTTTGTGTGTGTGGCTGTGATGGAGTTTGTGCACGAGGCCATTTGTTTAGTGTTAATGAACTGGAACGCCTAATGGGTTGTGGTCTGTGTGCCCTCCGCCACATACTATTGTTGGGTGCTCATTAATTACATTCATTTTATTGATGGCGTGTTATTTGGTGCTTTCATTTTGTATTTACTTTCATCCCAGAACAGCGATTATTCACCCCATTTTCACACAGTACTGCAAAACCGTTGCTCGGCCCCTTTCAGAACGCCAAATTGCTGATTAAACCGATGAAATTATTTCAAGCTGCTAAGAAACTGTTTGTTCCAAAAATGTTAGTGAAACAACAAACTTACAAAGTCTACAAAAGCTGGTTGCCACTGCCTCAGACACATCTTTGAACCCTTTTATCACCATTTAAGAGTCTCCTATGACAAAAAACCCCTCAAAACAAAAGGATGGTCACCATATCAAATACTACACCATAGTACCCAGTATTGATTTATTTATGTACATAAAGTAAAACGTGAGGAAACAGAGTCTATAAGGCAATACCGCAGGGAGGTTCTGCTCTCTCCAACACCAACCTCTGTGTGGATCGATCAACCCAGAGAGCCTTGGATTCAGACCATCGTGTCGGCTATTCAGCCTCAGTTGCAGCGCTACAGTGCTCACTTTGAGTGCAAAGTGCATCTGACACCCAGAGAATTGCCTGAACACTGCTACCCTGGAGACAGGAACATCTCTGAAAGACCTCTTCAGGAGAGCTGTGGTAGACTAATACCTCCCGCAAGTTGAGAAGAGAGTGGTGCCATTAGCCACCCCGTTAATGCTGGGCTCACAGGAGGTCCTGGTTTTCATTTTTATTTTTTTATTTTTTTGAGAGAGAAAAAAATCTTTCTATATATGAAAAATGTATGGGGAGAGTGGCTCGCCTATTTCAGACAAGGGAGGCTGGAGGGTTTACTCAACAGTATGCTTTAACAAACAGCAAAGTTGGACAATGGCAGCATTTAGTCCTAGCTTGTTTGAGTGTCTATAGTCTGTATGCTACCATTCCAATTTCCAAGTACTTTTCATAGCTTTTTCTGAAGCTAATATGAAACCCGTGCTTTCATTGTGACATTGAACGGATGTCATTATTTTGTTCAAATCTAGTTCAATAGTCATACATCTGAAGTGGTTTTGCAAGGGTTTTGTGCAAGTATTTGTCTGTCTGGGGTTTGCTTTTGCCTTTGACTCTCTTATAGGTTCTTCAACGCCCACTGTTTCTCAGTGAATGTGGATCCCTTTTATACATTTTATACTCCAAAGCCACTGCTCCTTTTGTTTTGGCTGTTTTGTGGAAACTTTGTTGAAATGTTGAAAAGCTTAGGCTAATTCACAAAAGACCTTGAATGTTTTCTCACCGGTCGGAGTATGAAACTACACAACAAAAGGTTTTTCCCAAGAAAAAAAAGCTATTTAAAGTTTAATACCACATAAGGGGAATGTTTAAAGAGCATTTTGTTATATATTTTATTCTGGAGAGTAAACAACCGCTTTGGAAATAAACACTGAATGAGCATTTACCTCCATTTTTTAATGCCACTAGCACCCCCCCACAACTATTGTCATAGTCATTAGACTGTAATGAAATGCCATTTAGCAAAACCAAATTTGTATTGAATACCGCTAACAACCTCTACGTTAGCGTAGCGGCCCCAGCAGAGTGCGTCATGATGCATTGCCGCGCCTCACAGCACCGCTGTGTGGAAAAGGATATGACCTATGAGAGCTTCCTCTCTCTCCCCAGGAGGGAGCAAACAGACTGAAAAAGGCAGGAGAAGGAGAAAGAGTTCTGACTCGCGCAGCATGCAGGCTGTATCATATAAATAAGATGTTGAGATTTGAAGATGTGGGATATTATGACATACTGACAGAGGTGCCTATGAATGCTGTAGCTACTGCACAGTGACTGCTGAACAATGCTGTGGCATTCTCATAAATAAATGTTTCACTTTTTTTTGTTTATATCTACCCACACATCAACTGAAGATGTGCACTTTACCTATTGTTTTGCAAAACATGATGTTCTTTTTCCACGGATACAGTCAGCAAAATGTAGTTTTCTAAGCTGAATCTTCACTTCACAAATATAAATACAGAGTTTCACTTTCACAGTGTGAATTACTAGAACTGATTATCATCCAGCCTGAGACCTTATTGACTCTTGGCTCTATAATACAAACCCATGTCTGCAACCCCCCCCCCCCCCCCCCCCCCAAACCCACCCACACAGGCAAACATACACAAAGACACACACACACACACACACACACACACACACACACGCACACACACACACACACACACACACAAATACAAACATACAACAGGGCAATATCAAAAGTTTCAACTCTGATTTCCCCAGAGAGTTAAGTCATTACACCAGGCAATTTTTGCCATCATGGAAATTACCATAAAGAAAACTAATTGTTTGAACACATGGTAAGATAAAAAAAAAAAAAAAAACCAAGGCAATGCTGAATCCAAGCTCCTCCAACACCCCATTTCACTGCAAAACATTGCCTGACCTTGATAGGTATTTGGCACAATTGATCAAGAGTTAAAATGATGATTCATTCTGTTGTGTCTACAACTAACACCTACCCGAAGAGGAACAGTAAACTGAGATCTATGGCATTTATTCTCAAATCCTTCACTGTCAGCTCTTCCTATCATCGTGAGGCATAATTTACCAGGCGTTGAAATGTTCGTCCTCAAATAGGAAACATGAGCTGAGTTTAGACCGCAGTGTGACAGGTAAGTTTTTCCCTACTGATGATATTGTTCAGAGCACACAGTCAGGGATAAAATGTAATCGGAGGTTTAGTGGCTAATAGAATATTACTCTTAGCTTACCATGTGTGCATTGCACATTTATTGCTGTTGTGGTGATGTGGCAATCTCTGAATCCATACTAATCTAGGGTTCATGTAAAGACATACCGATTGAGCTGAAGTTTTTTTTTTTTTTTGGACAGTTTTTTGGACATTGAAATTTTATGTTGACAGTGATCAGGTATCAGGTACTCTAACTCATGTCAACAACATGGAGATAATAAAAAAACAAGCTAGCTAGATATAAAGTGAGGGCAAAATAAACCTAGTCTTAATTAGTAAGGGCACATTACATTTCATATAACAATATGTCTGGCCACCTAAGACAGTTGTCCTCAGTGTGTTGTGTCACTGGCTAAGGGGGCATAATCTGTCTCGTGCTAAGCTAATGTAGCTTGTGTTTCACAGGAACTAACAGATGCTGCCGAATTGAAATGTGGCTTTGGCCATGACTGTCTGACTTGAGGAACCCAAACCACAACACATGGGCCCCAAATGCAGATGGCCTCCCGGTTCTAATGCTTACATGGCTTAATTGGGACACATGCATTAATATGATGGAAGAACTATTTACTCATCCTCCTCCACCACACACACACACACACACACACACACACACACACACTCCCCCGCTCAGTGGTGTGATTTGCATGTCAGCTGCATTATTGTCAGGATGTGCTGCACTAGAACTATTTGCATTTAGATGATTGTTTCTTTGCTAAAGTAGGACAGGCTTTCACGCTCAATCTGTTGCCCTGGACCAGGACAGAGTAAATTGAAGATGCAGGCAACATCTGTTGCAAATCCCGCCAAAATGGATTTTTTTTTTCCCCCCTTTCTTCCCTCTCCTCTCATTTCTTCCTCAGAATAAATGGGTGGGGTAAGGTTGTGTGTGTGGGGTGTGTGTGTGTGGGGGGGGGGGGGTTGTATTCCAGCATGCAGCTTTAGGTTGCTAGAGAAAAATAGGGCCTTTGAATCTGCTGTGTCAACAAAGCTAAACGGTAACTTAATTAGGT
>CM059285.1:21304165-21306665 GCA_030347295.1 Setipinna tenuifilis
ATGCATGTGTGTACGTGTGTGTGTGTGTGTGTGTGTGTGTGTGTGTGCAGCTGTGGCTCGATTGCTCAGAGGAGGTGAGTGCCAGTGTGTGTATGTGAGTGTGTGTGTGTGTGTCTGTGTGTGCATGGCCATGACTGGTGCTGCCGAGAGGAGGTGAGCGCTAGTGTGTGTGTGTGTGTGTGTGTGTGTACCTGTGTGTGTGTGTGTGTGTGTACCTGTGTGTGTGTGTGTGTGTGTGTGTGTGTACCTGTGTGTGTGTGTGTGTGTGTGTGTGTGTGTGTGTGTGTGTGTGTGTGTGTGTGTGTGTGTGTGTGTGTGACCATGACTGGTGCTGCCCAGAGGAGGTGAGCACTAGTGTGTGCTCGAGGACAAAGGCAGGCTTATGGACACCTCAGAGTGGAAAGGAGGAGAAATGGGACTGCTGGCTCCTCCATTGCCAAGCTGTGGGCTACAAAATCCCCTGCCATGAAAATGGAGCAGGACAGGGAATGATTGTGTGTGTGTTTGTGTTTGTGTGTGTGTGTGTGTGTGTGTGTGCGTACATGTGTGTGTGGGTGAGTGAGTGCATGTGCAATGTTTACTTACACATATGAATTTGAGTGTATGTGTATGCATATTTGTATATTTGTGTTTGTGTGTGTGTGACAGTTACATGTATGCATTTCATTGCCATCTCATATATATATACTGTATGGATGTGAGTGGGGTATAGGGCTGGGGTGGGAGAGTGAATTACAGTGTGTGTGTTCTGTGCACTCATAGTGAACTCACAATGGAAAACACATAACCTTTCACACACAGGTCCCTCACTACATCCTGAATGAGGCCTCCTATGTCCAAGTCTGGTTTTCATTATATGTTTTTAGATCAGTCAGCTTTCAATAGATCAGTCAGCTTTCAAACCTTTTTATGGTTTGGTGGGTGTGATCACTATAGTGTCAGAAGTAGGCACACCTACTGTGTGAGCCATATGAGGGACCCCCAGGTTAGGCTGGCCCTGGTGCGAAGGACCACAGTGAGGGGTGAAGCATGAGTATGTGGGGCACTCTGGATGGCAGAAGTATGGACGCAAATATGTGAGGGACAACCGAGTGTGTGTGAAGCACAGTATGTGAAGCCTCCATGGCTCTGTGGTGTTGCGGTCAGTTTGCATGTTTGGTAGCCCCGGAGACCCAGGGTTCGAGGCTGAGTGGGGTGACTGCTCCCGCGCTTCCCTTACAAGGGTCAGGTGTGCTTAGTGGTAGGGGTGCTTTATACCCCGATCCCTAGCCCCCTCCTCCACTCACATACACACCCTTGATAGAGGCTGCTACAGGGACATTAGACTTGCTAAGCATGCCAATCAAGAGTGCTTCACTGCACATCAGTGTGCTCAACATAAGGGAGATTAATTAAAGCTTGACAGCTCACACACACACACACACACACATGCACATCACACATAGTATACAAGTCCTGGGAGTAAAAACATCACTGTAACGTAAACACAGATGCATTCCATGGAGTGTTTGTTAGCACTTATAGTAATGTGTGGACACTTGCACGCTCTCTCTCACACACACACACACACACACACACACACACACATGCACATCACACATAGTATACAAATCCTGGGAGTAAAAACATCACTGTAACGTAAACACAGATGCATTCCATGGAGTGTTTGCTTAGCACTTGTAATGTGTGGACACTTGCACGCTCTCTCTCTCTCTCTCACACACACACACACACACACACAACACATACATGCATTCACACCCAGACACATAGCCAGCACTTGTGAGCTCCTGGAGTGGTGTGTTTGAGATGCTGTGAGGGTGGAGTGACATCTCATCAGTACACTGGATGTCTCCGAGGAAAGAGCCCAAATCAGCTACTAGATGCGTAGATAGGCTTTGATGTCAGATTGCTCTCTCTCTCTCTCTCTCTCTCTTTTTTCTCTCTGTCTGTGTCTCTCTCTCTTGCTCTCTCTCCTCTCATCTCTTCTCCTTCCTCTCTCCTCCTCTTTGTCCTCTCCTCTCCTCTCTCTCTTTCTCTCTCTGTCTGTCTGTCTCGCTCTCTCTTGCTCTTTCGCCTTTCATCTCCTCTCCTTCCTCTCCCCTCCTCTGTCTGTCCTCTCTCTTTCCTTTCCTTTCCTTTCCTTTCCTTTCCTTTCCTTTCCTTTCCTTTCCTTCTCCTCTCCTCTCCTCTCCTCTCCTCTATTTCTCTTTCTATCTCTCTGTTCTGTTTCTCTCTGATCTCACAGCATTATTCATCATTACCGTCCGCACATTCTGTCCAGGAAATCTGATGCTCGTTTCGATCTGTGTGAAAAAAAAAAAAAAAGAGAGAGAGCGAGAGAGAGAGAGAGAGAGAGAGAGAGAGAGAGGAGGCAGTAATCTCCAAAGAGAGAGACCCCATTCCTTTCCCCTCGTTAGAAAGAGAGAGAGGAAACGACAGAATGCTGTCCTCACAGGCACACTGAAGTAATCCAACACTGCTCTCAGCCATCCTCCTC
>CM059285.1:21311665-21321665 GCA_030347295.1 Setipinna tenuifilis
TGGTGTGAGTCCAGCCCCCAGCAGGTCCCTCGAGTGAAGGATCTTCATCAGTCAGATTAGAGCGATGGAGCGCACTCCTCCTCCTTTTCACCCCTCCCTCTCTGCTCCTCGCTCTCTCCATCTTTCTCCCTCTCTGTTCCCTCCCCTCTCTCTCTGTCTCTGCCTCTCTCTCTCTCTGTCCCTCTCTATCCAGGATCTTCTAATCATCAATACACAACTGAATGAGAATCCCAGGTCTGTCACTGCCTAATGCTCTAAAATAAAGTATTTTCCATGAAGGAACGTGTGTGTGTGTGTGTGTGTGTGTGTGTGTGTGTGTGTGTGTGTGTGTGTGTGTGTGTGTGTGTGTGTCTGTGGTGGGGGTGGGTATATATGTTTGTAGGTTCAGAGCGGTAAGGAATTAACCTCCGTAAGGTATATTAGCTGGCTTTGGCTATTGTATATTACTTCTCACGTGGAGACATTTCAAAATGGAATGTCACAGCCACACACACAAATACACACCCGCACACACACACACGCACACACACACACATGCACATGACACACGTGCTCATGCCGGCACAAACAAACAAATTCCCTCTTGCACAGACATCAAGATTTTTTTCTTGCAATATTTAAACCTACGCCAATCTTCAGAAGTCTTAGGGTCCTCGTTACTGGTGACCTATTTTTGGGGGAATATGCGTATTTCACTCGATTACTGCATCTGAACGGTGCCGAATCTCACACACACCCTCACACAAATCCACAGTGAAAGTTGCAGCATATGTGTAGTGTGACCTTAAAACGCATTTTGTCAGGAAGACAAATGGCCAATATAATGTTTCTCATCACTCCCTCCAAAGGTTACAGAGCTGCAAATCTCTCCCTTTTTTCGCTTTCTTTGCTCATAAAGAAACTGTGAGCTAAGGAGCGGAGTGTGTGTCCTTATTTATCCCGCAATCTGTTTTGACAACCAAATATCTGTTGTAAACAGGAGATATGATAAATACAGCACTGCTAAATAATAGATGCCCTTTATGATCATATCACCTGCGTGTAATGCAATGTGTGTTGCTGTAGTTTACTGCCTTTTTTATTGCACAGTATAAAAAAGGACCAAACACTCTGGGCATGTCCGTATCGCCAATTACCCGGTCTCAAAAGTCAACACTCTGACTTGCCGATGTGAAAAACATAACAAAGTAGACATGTTTATGCACGCTCGTTACACAGGGTCCACTATACTTATGTGACTTATGCGCTTGTCAACAACATACCAGCTTTTAGGAGATAATTGGTTGACCGAGAGCCTTTAGAAAGTTAAACGGGTGAGCAGAGGCCAATTACAAGCTGACTAGTTGAGCAGAACCTTGGTGCAAGCTAATAGGCTAAGCGCATGTTTACCATCGAGTCGACAGTTGCAGCTCTTTACATGTTATTTCTTGCCGCGAAACTGAAATGTCGTGGTATGATAATTTTGTTCCCAGCGAGCCGTGGGGGAAACAACCTCAACTAGAGTTTGGAGTTTGTTTTTCAAACTTTTTGTCTGGAATATTCTTTGACTTCTGAATTTCCACAGCAAGTGTCAGCAGTGTCCGTGTTCACAATTATGAAAACTGTATCATGTTTGATGGAATAGATAATAACATCTCTAGCAGACACTGCAATATAATATAGAAACTATTCAGTTGTTTTGCTATTTCTTCCGTTTGCAGTACAACAAAATTCAAACCTCTTACCTAAGTGTCCTTTATACCAGCCTCAGTTGCATCATTGGCATAAACAGACAAAACTGAAAGTGCAAATTGAATTGGGGTTATTATTACATCTCTACTGTCCACTACAGATATTGGAAAAGCAATGATGGAAAGAATATTTCCATTAAATGCTAACGCATGCACCTCTTCAGTAACAGTAGTGTATGTTTGTTCAGTATGATTTTGCTTTGATGGCTTTAGTTTTTAATTATGATGTTTTTGGATGTATTATGATAGACATATACAAACAATAATAGTAAACGCTTTCTTTTCTTGTCATAACTGACACTTCTTGCTGAAACCCAACATTGCTTGTGCAGAAAAGTGTTTATTTTTCCACGCATCACTGACAAGATGGACATTTGAACTAGCTCTAGTAGCAATGCATGTACTGAGAAAAAAGCGTTGTCATGCTTTGTCAGTTTCATGTCAGTCTTTGTGACCTAATCTATACATACATTTTATGACTTTTACTTGGGTTTCAGTTCTATTTTGTAGTGCACTTTATTGTTTTAGGCGTTCATATGAGTATAGTTCTCCTGTGCAGGGTCAGCTTCTTGAAATGGACCCATGAATTGTAAATAGGAGTTCAGAGCCTGAGCTCCTTGCCTTTTGACTTTATATCCCTGTGTTTCTATCAGCATCACTTACTGCCACAGAAATGCTGTTTACTGTAACCTTTTTAGCAGTAATCCTCTCACCAGTGGAGGCTTGGTATAGGTCATCATCTGGCTGGGATGAGCGCAGGCATAAGCAGAGGCAAAAGGTTATGGATGAATGACCGGCAAGGAACTTCACTGGACATATCGAGCTAATGTCTTTTTAGATTCTAAATTATTAAGCAACCAGCCAACAAATTCTACTCGCATCAGTGCTCTGAACTACATACATACAAAAACGTAGACAGATTGATCTCATTTTAAGCCGTGAAAGGCGTGGCGAAATAAGACGTATTGACCCAGACAGGCTGAGCTTGAGACTCCAATCAGGTCTCTGTGTAAACACCTGAGACCCACATCAATACCAAAACACCCAGACTACCCTGGGACAGCACCAGGTCCAAGGGGGGTACGCTGGAGTGTGTCTAGCTCATTAGCCATCACCTTCAACCCCAAGACCAGACGGGGCTGTCTGATGCTTGAGGTGCTAAACACACACACACACACACACACACACACACACACACACACACACACACACACACACACACACAGATGGACAAACAGACAGGCACATACAGTACAGACACACTCATCCATACACATTTCCATGCCTTACCCCCAGTGGCAGACGCTAACATGATCAAGTAGAGGCCAGATGGCACTTTGTTACGCTATGGGGCCACATGTTAATTCTCTTAGTTAGTCAAGTCTGTTAGTCCCCACAGAGACAAGCATCTTAAACATGTTTACACACACACACACACACACACACACACACACACACACACACACACACATGTAACCTGCATTGTGTTTTACTGCTTTGTTCAGAGCTCTGATGGCCCAGAGTCAAAACCGCAACTCTGCAGCGCTGCAGACTGGTTGGAGGCCACACTACTAAGTGAGCTAAAAGCCAGGCTATTTACTTAGTCTGTAGCGTATCCCCTAGAGGTGTTGGGAAAGAGGTTTACCAACTTACTTACCCCACAGCTACCAGCTGGTGTACGTTACACACACACACACACACACACACAAAGACCCAAACAAAGACAGATAAAGAGATGTCCACACCACACTGAATATATGCGTACACGTGTAACATATTGTGATGTGCCTAAGAAAAAGCAAGAGCTACACACAAGGTTATTGGGAGACACAGGAAGGGCATTACACAAGAACACAGAACATGCTAAACGATGAGGTGTCCAGCCTTTGACCCCCTCTCACCCCAAGGGGTGACACAGGCTAAACTGTCAGCACAGCTATGCACAGTAGCTACTCTAAAGAGCGCTGTCTCAGGCCCACCCCAATGCATTGTGGGTCGGTGCACCTAGCCCAGGATGCTACAAAATAATTCTCTACTGTGCTGCCATAATGTCAAGGGAAATGTTTTAAAAGGCTTCACTGATTCAGCTCTTGGTTTCATTGGCTTCTAGATGTAATGAGTTGCTACTTGGCATGCTCCACATAGTCCAACAAAGTTTCATGAAAGTCAGTAGTTTCGTTTGTGTGTGTGTGTGTGTGTGTGTGTGTGTGTGTGTGTGTGTGTGTGTGTGTGTAATCCTGCTGACACATAGGGAAACAGACACACGACAGATGGCAAAGGAAACCAAGCCTTCTCGTCAGAGGTAGAAAAGTAAGTTACCACAGACAGCATCACCTATCAGCTTTCTCGGCACATACCTTTCACGACACGACAACATGGTCAAAAAAAAGTAATCGTTCACAGCACAGGAGGAAGAGCGCACCCAGCCTAGCATGAAAAGAAACAGAGGTGTTTTTCTTGTAGCGCCATAATTATTGTATTAACCCCTGATTACAAGCTGCTCTGACATTCATGATCACACCATTCAGTATGACTGTCATTGTTTGTCATTAAGTGAGGGATAGTGAGAGATAGCAGCTGCCGAGGCATGCATGCGATGGAATTAATTAATGCTGGTGGAGCAAAATATTCTTTCTGACGCGAAGCGAAGAATTTAGGAAACATTTACAACTTTATGCCGGAACATTTAAGTTATTCTACAATTTCTTTACAATTAGGAATCCTTTCTTTGTCTGTTGTTTAATGTAACCTGTCATTAAAAAGGAGAGCAGAAAAGCAACCATTAAATTAACCAATGGTTGTTATAGTTACCATTCTGTGGGGCATTGATATGGAACAGTGCTTAAACTTTATACCAGAATTTTAGAACTACTTTCCATAGTTGAACAGTTCGACGGAATTAATGCATAGCCCACCAGCCAATCAGAAAACAGCATTCTATTTGACTGGGCCACTATGATATAATGACCAAATCTCTTGTCACATGGGGAACAGAGCAGTTAAAGACACCTGAACCATTACAATCCAAACCTGTGAGAATTATAGGATGTTAAAGCTCAGGTGAACCATCACTACCACTACCAGCTTTTCCCTGAACACTGGGGGGGGGGGGGGTCTGAACATCTCTACCTCTCATCTCAGTCAAACAGTCTGCCCCCATCTCCATAGAGACCTTGGCAAGGCCGTGGCTGAGGCCTGCAAAGCTCTCATCATAACGGAGATGAGTCATTGCGAGTCTCGCCTTCTTTTTAATCAACTCACCCCCCCCCCACCCACCCTACCCCAATTCATAATGAGGCCTTACTCTCAGCCAAAGTGTCCTATTAGCACAGCAAAGGGCTATGCTAATTTCTCCTCTGTGCTCGAGTGGAACTTGTTCTGCTTTTTCTGCACTGTTAAAAACCACTAAAGTGTTGGGAAAAACTCAGCGCCCTCGCGATGAAACTAAATATCTTTGGATTTCCTCAATTTCTGATCACCGCTGTTGATTTAGCCTCATTTTACATGTTTAGATAAGAGTTCCGGACACTTATGGAAATGTTATATTGTTAAATCATGATAATTTTGTGTGCCTAACAATGACACTTTTTCACTGAGTGTAATCTAAATCTACCTTGGGAAAAAAATATTTTTTTCCTAACTAAATACATTACTTGCTGATGTGCTGTTTGAAATAAAAACAAACAAACAAATAAATACATAAATAAATAAATCATACCATTTTTAACGGCACCTCTTGATCATGCAGTCTTTCATCCAATGTTCCAACATCAGATGACTTTGAACATAATCAATATGGTATGGTCAACACAATAAAAGCATCACTATGTGATGTTGTATAACCCTTACATTGCCTAGCAACAATACCATCATACACAAGGCTACAGTCATCTTGGCACATTCATGGCAAAAATGTGGAAAGCTACTTGTCCTAATGCCAGCATTGTTACTGCACTGTTTAATGTTATTTCCGATGCCAACCCACCATTAGTAAAAACTCAAGCATGGCACTCAGTGGAGCTGATTCTTCAGCTCCGCTCTCTGGGGTTGGAATAGATCCTTCACCCATGGGTCATGTTTTCACACAAATGGTTTGTTTATTAGCAAGATTTAAGTTTAGCAAAGTTTAGCAAAACCCACTGTCTCGATGTTAAAATGTATGGCAAATGTGGAGCAAGGGTGAAAGAACAAACCACAACATATACTATAAGTTTAAGTATATACTTATAATTACACTGTAATTGCTATAATTATGTGCCCATACATCCTATAGTATCCATGGCATGTATTCTACTCCTGAAACCACTTACAGGAATGGAGGCATGCCCCCTACTTATGTTGGGTCCAGAAGCGTTAGTTTAGTGCTACCCGTCCCCTCACTTTCATCTGTTTTACCATCTCCCCCTCTTCGCTCATCAATTCCCTTTCTCCCAAACAGGATTGACATATCGACCCGAGGAGACTTTGCTAAGTGAGTCCATTAGGTGCTGAAAATACACAGTGCACAAACACACACACACACACACACACACACACACATGGTCTCTACCTCCCTTCTCCCTTGCCCTCCTGTCAGACACACACACACACACACACACACACACACACACACACTGTCTCTTGCTAACACACACACACACACACACCACACACACACACACACACACACACGCATACACACACGCATATACACACACACACAATGAAGGCATGTTAACACCATGTTTACAGTGTCCACACTTAAAGTCCTTAGGCAGCCATCATTCCATTAGAGCTGAATTAAATCAGCTGGTCTCCAGCCCAAGCCAGAGATCGATGCAGAAGAACCCTACTCTCCTCACAGAGCCTGCTAATATCACTGACCAATGCTTGATGCATCATGTCTATATTTAACCACCTCATTGCTCGTAATACTGTATATGAATGGTGTGTGTGTGTGTGCGTGTGTGTGTGTGTGTGTATGTGTGTGTGTGTGTGTGTGTGTTTGTGTATGTGTGTGTGTGTGTGTGTGTGTGCATGTATCGCTTACTCTACTTCTGTGCTCTTTATATGTCAGATAGCCTTGATGAACTTCTGGTGTTACCGGGCTATAACAAATTTGCCATGTGAATTTCTGCTGTCTTGTGTTTTCTTGCCAAATTGTTGAAGCATTATTATTATTATTATTATTATTATTATTAATAATAATAATAATAATAATAATAATCGAAATAATAATGACCTTGGATGTGTCATAGTCCAAAGAACTGTGCACTGACTGGTGAAAAATGCTATTCATGATGAATGTTTGGCTGGTGAGGTATTGTTTGACTACATGTGGTATTTGTTTTAGTCCACACCTTTATCAGGACACCACAGGAGAATGAAGCTCCTAAGCTGTGTTATGATTACTGTAAGCATGCAGAGCAATGAGCACACAGCAGGGGTGCATCATACATTTTAATCATAGACAGTTTGCCTATATTTCACAGACAGGAAGTGAGTGGGAGAGAGATGAGGTAGGGTTGGGACTTAACCCTCCGGTCATGTTCGCCTCCAGCCCCCTACTTTAGTGTTCCCGGTCAAAATTAACCGGTCTGTTTTAACTGCTCTTAAATTAGCACAAAGATTTTTTTTTCACCACCAATTTTTTATTAAACATTATTTAGTTGAGGACAGTGTTTAAAAGTAGTGTCTAACAACAATTTATAGAAGTAAACATTAAATGACATCAGTGAAAATACAATATGGGAATATGAAAATGAACTACAAAATGAACATATATTCTGTATGTTGAATTAATTTACTCTGGATACCCATTCATTTCCTATGGTGGACTTTTGACCGGGAACACCGCAGGTGTAACAAGGTTGATTAAAACACCCAAAATTGAATGAAATAGGCATCACTTTTATATGTTCAAGTGTACAGTGTGGAGGATATCATACGGTCTTGAGGTAATCAGATGTAAAACATAATATTCATGAGTATTATAAGTTGTAAAACGGTCAGATTTGACCTGACTGGAGGGTTAAACCCAGGTAGGGTTGGGACTTAAACCCGAGTCCCCATGGGCACTTGCCCCTTCATGGTATGGGTGCTCTGACCACTGTGCCATATAGTTTGAAAGATTCTTGGCTGTGTTTTTTGTGAAGAACTAGTTTTCAAAAAATAGTCTTGCATACTGTAAATGACATTTTTAATTTTCAGAATGGTGTCCAGAGAAATTATGTATCAAAATTTCTGAATGTCCGCTTTACAACAAATATATTTGGTACATTTTTATAATTTTTATAATCCAAGATATAAGCGTTTAAAATGTGTCCTGTATTTCACCCAGTTGTTGGTATTTGGTAACAATAATGGTTTCTGACCATGTCTCATGTTGTGGCTGTGAGTGTGTTATAAGTGAGTCACACTGTCAACTTGTGTGTCTTTCTAGCTCTCCCTTTTTCTCTCTGTCTCTCCTTCACTCTCTCTCCCTCTCTCTCACTCTCTCTCCCTCCCTCTCTCTCTGTCTCCCTTTCTCTCTCTCCCTCCCTCTCTCTCTCTCTGTCCTTCACTCTCTCTCCTTCACTCTCTCTCCCTTTCTCTCCCTCTCCCTCTCTCTACCTATCTCTTCCACTTTATCTCTCTCTCTCTCTGTCTCTCCCTTTTTTTACCTCTCTGTCTCTCTCTGTGTCTCCCTCTCTCTCTCTCTCTCTTTCTCTCTCTGTCTCACACACTCTCTCTCTCTCTCTCTCTCTCTCTCTCTCTCTGTCTCTCTCTCTCTCATGCCCCGGTGGAAGATGTGGGGACTGCGTACAGCAGGTTGGCACCTCTTGTGTATATCCTGAGGAGCGAAGGCTGGCGGAATGAGCTCTCAATCTGCTGCGTGGCTTTGCTGACAGCTTCTTGCTTGGGCATGACGGATGACTGGTGTTGGCACACAGCACTGTCTCAGCATTGCCAGCCTGCTAAGTCTGTCGCCGCATGCACAGCCATGAAGGGTACTTAGCTACCTATACTGTCATGCCTCATTTTTGTGTCAGCAACTATGCTTAACCCCAGGGGGTTATTTTAAAATAGAATCTGGCAGAGAATAGAGAGGAGATTTAAAATAAAGGAAAAGCATTACTGTAAGTGCATGACCCCAACTTTAGATCTTTGCATTCTGTGCACTGCCCTATCTTTTCCTTCTGGGCAAATCTATACATAGTTTATGTCATTGTCTCTGTCTTCTTTTTCTGAAACAGTTTATGTGACTACTGTACATGACTGGCCTTACTCCTGACCTTGTGATATAGTGTGTGATGTATGTGTGTACACTATAAAAAGTGAAGCATAAGAGCAACTTCAAAATATGAATTGGGCAACTTGCTGCATGGATCTTTATTTAAATGTTGGTTTAACTTACACTATCTTTCAAACACAAACAATCACGAACAATGACTTGGGCACTTATTGTTGATGTTAAACCAACATGAAAAGATCCATGCAGTGCATTTCCTGTTTATTTTTTTATTTTTGGTTCTATGGTCAACTGCTGCAAGGAAGTATCAGCTGTGTAGAGGTGACTGAAATCCGAGCTTAATATGTGGGTCGGAGGTTTACATCTGTTGTTCCACTGTAGCTCCCAATTAAACACTGTGTGTGTGCCTGTGTGTGTGTGTGTGTGTGTGTGTGTGTGTGTGTGTGTGCACGTGCGCACACTTAATGAGAACATTGAGGTGAGGTGTCCTGACTATATTATTCACATCACAGCTCTCCTTAACAACAAGGCCAGTCCTTAGTGTATTGCCTTTGTGTCTTAGTGTGTGTGTGTGTGTGTGTGTGTGTGTGTGTGTGTGTGTGTGTGTAATAATAGGTGAAATAAACAGCTAAACACAGCCAGCACTCTGACAAATGTCCTTGTCTCTTCAAATAAATACGTGAGTGGATTTACTCAGAAAACTTGCAGCAAAAGCCGCTTTGTGTGGATGAGATGGGTGACTTAGGTGAGTCCTTGTGTGGCGCCATTGCTGGCTGCCTCTATATACGTGTAAGTGACTGAAGTGTTTGTCCAGCAGGCTGGGAATGCGGAAAACAGTATTACTTTTTATCATTTATTCATCAGTATAATTTTCTGACCTTTAGACCACCCAAACTCCAAGCTCAGAAACATGTTGAGATGCTAAATTAAGGTATTGAGCTGACAGTGTAAAAATAGCATGAGTTAGTTCATCAGTTTGCATCTAACAGTACAGTTCTGTTTCACACATCCTGAGGTGTCATGAGAAGCCCAGGAGTGTGGCTCCACAGGTGTGAACCTT
>CM059285.1:21326665-21335859 GCA_030347295.1 Setipinna tenuifilis
CTTTTTTAGTGTGTGTGTGTGTGTGTGTGTGTGCGTGCGTGTGTGTGTGTGTGTGTGTGTGTGTTCGTGTGTGTGTGTGTGTGTGTTCGTGTGTGTGTGATGTGTGCATGCATGTGTGTGTTTTTCTGTGTTGCACAAGCAATACTTTGAGCCCAAAGACTCTTCATCTCTTGGAGATTTTCAATTTGTTTTTTTTTTTTTTATTTATTTTTTGAGCAGCAAGGGAAATCAGGTTTAGTAGCGGTTTGTAGACTGGTGTTCTTTGTGAAGAGGGCCACATAGGAATATCCATTCTACATAAACAACATGTTACGACAATAGAAAAAAAAAACTCTTTCTCACTGAGAATAAGATGTTGGTTCTGTGGGTTTGTAAAATCACCCACAATTTCCTCTGTAGACTATGAATGTTGTGAAAGCAACCATGGTTCCACGTACACACAAAGGAAAGAGAAGGAAAAAAAAACCTGAGCTGCGCTGATGAAGATGAATGGAGATTGGTGTTGATTCATGAACCAGTGGCCTTCCTGAGCCTGACGTCTGGGTGGGAACTATTGCATTCGTATCTGACCTTTAAACTGGATTCCTGGAGCTTGTTAGGAAGATTGATCCATAGAGCTGAGTTTTTATACACCTGGGCAATAGAATAGCAGGAAGTAGATACCCCCAGCTTCCAGCTCCACACCCTAACAGACGACATTGCATTAGTAAAATGCTTAATCTGAACCAAACTAAAGTAAACTGCTCATTTGAACCCTTTAAATCTAAAATATAAAATAACCGTGCTTTTCTTCAGCTTTCACAGGTCTAAGACGTGATGTTTTCATATTCTTACATTGCTGTTAATCAAGTAATATTGTATATCAAGTAATTTTTTATTACAAAAGCAAAAGCATGATCATTAAAAAGGCAAAAGCAAATCATACAATTCCAGAACATCTGCTATGTGTCTGTTTGAAGGTTTGAAGGTGTAAATTCCTCCTCCTGTTTTGCTGACACATTTCATACCTTCTCCAAAAGGATGCTTATATTATTATTCAGGTGCCACTAGGGTGTAGGATCTTGCCACATTCCAGCTGTCTTACCTTGTTCCTTAGTTTTGTTTCTCTCTCTCTCTCTCTGTCTCTCTCTCTCACTTAAGCATCTACTGACTGATTAAGATGATTAATTAACTGGAAAAAGTTGCATAGTGTTGCTTTAAGCTTAATTAATGTATTAGTAATATATAACTATCACTGTGGGGCCTCTTATAATAAAGTTGCTTAAGCTAAACTGATATATTAGTAATATATAATTATTGTTGCTGGGCCCTTCATAATAGAGTTGGAACAGTAATTATAAATGACAGACATATATTACTTATTATAAACTTACCCAGCTTTCTTTAAAAAGAAAGGCGGAAACTTGTTGCCTCAAATTAGCTCAGTAAACATAACTATTCTGTTTTAAGTCATGTCAGCCTATAGAATTATTCTATATTCTTTTTTAAAGTGTACAGCACTGTATATCTGTCTTTCAGCCTTTCTCTGATTCTCCCCGACACACACACACACACACACACACACACACACACACACACACACACACACAACATGCATCTATGTCAGCGTGTTTTGTTTGTACTGTATTTTATCTCCTAAGACAGTAAAAATATAACTCGTGAGAGACAACTTGTTTTAAAAGACCATCTGTCTTTGTAATGAAAGAAGCAGCATTGGTTAACCATTGGACTACCCTGATTTGACAAGGAGAATGCCACTGCTGTCATAATTACAAAGATGGACGTTTACTTCACTTGGAATGTTTGTGACAACACTGACACTATAGCAACTCTTTCACTTAAGTCTGTCAAAGCAGATGCATAGGGACTAAAGCACACAGTATTGTCTGTTATAGCTGTAACCTAGTTGCTTCACTGCACTGACTAGCGATTTGAAATACATACATAGATGTTCGCAGACATACATGGCTATGCATTTGTGTGTTGGTTTGTGTATGCCTTTAGAAGGCTTGATCTGGTAGATGTTGCAGAGGCTGTGTTGAGGAGTGGGGGGGGTGGTTAGAGAGTCGAGGGAGGAGGGAAGAGAGTGAGAGAGGGAGGGAGGAATGGGGAGAAGGGGTGTTTATGCGGTATAGGTTAGACAGCCAGGGATATTAGAAATAGAGAGAGAAAGAAAGAGAAACAGAGAGAGAGAGAGAAAAAGAGAGAGAGAGACAAGAAAGAGAAACAGGCAGACAGACAGACAGACAGACAGACAGAGATTACATTTCAAAACCCGTTTATTAAAGTCTTATCAAGAGTTCATCAAGACTTGTCAATAGTCAGAACTTCAAAACAAATAACTATAATGAATGCCCAGAAATAAATGAGTAGAAAGGGAATATGAGAGAAAGACAGAAAGAGAGAGAGAAAGGAAAAAAAGAGAAAGCAAAAAAAGAAAGAGAAAGAGGTAGATAGAGGGTAGGGTGGGCACCAGGCACCTCATGCTGTTCAGCACAGAAGTCTGTAATTACACCCTGCTAAGCATTAGTTCACCACCAGTCAAGAGTGACTCACAGAGACAGAAAGACAGCTAGGCCAGAAGACAGGAGCAAAAGAGAGATAGGAACGGAGAGAGGAAGAGAGGGAAAGGTAGCAAGGGAGATGAAGAGAGCAGAAGAAATGAGAAAGAGTGAGGGAGAGAGAGTGGGAACGAGAGACAGAGAGAGAGAGGCAGTGAGGGCGGTGGGACGGGAGGTAGACAATGTGGGAGAGAAGAAGAAAGGGGCAAATGAGAGGGTGGATGACAGGGGAGAGAAAGCGAGCGGGAGGGCGAGAGAAGAGAGGGAGAAGGAAAAAGTGCGAGGGAAAGAAAGTGAGGTGATCACAGGCTTCAGTGCGTACAGTAGGGGGTGGATTCACAGGAGAGAGAGACGCAGATCAGCCAGATCAGGCCCACAGTTCTGCTACAGCCCATCAGCAGCACCTGTCATCTCAAGACCTTGTGCATGCATACGACACACACATGCACACACACAAACACACACACACACACACACACACATACACACAAATAGAAACAAACACATACGCATGTGCACACATGCACGCACACACACACACACACACCCACCCACCCACACACACAACAATATATGAATGTGCACACACACACAAACACACACACACACACGCAAATACATACACTCAAACATTTAAGAGACACACTGGAAGAAAGGGAGAGAAAGAGACAGAGAACATCATGGTTTTCCAAAGAATCGCAGATGTGAGGAACACAGACCCGTTCACTCTGGTAACACCGTCCTAGAGCACACAATGCAGTATACTTACCTTGGTCTGGCCATTACTGCATCAGGAAGTTTCAGCTTGGCAGTGAATGCTGTCAAATAAAAAGCCCAAAGAGCCCTCAATGCAATACAATCTAAGTTTTACAATGGAAATATACCAATATCAATTTGGTTGTGCTGTATGGAGGTGAAATATGGGGTCCACTTAGCATTCACTGCATGGGACAAGCATCCAACAGAAGCACTATATACAGAATTTTGTGGATTTATACTTAAAGTGCAAACAAAAACACCAAACGATGGATGTAGGGTAGAATTAGGCTGTTACCTATTGGCAATACCTATCCAAATAAGAGCACTAAAATTCTGGATGTATCTAAAATTAAGTCCCAAAAATACAGTCCATTTTGAGGATCTAAAAACCCAGGAACTGAAGCCAAAAAAGGAGTCCTTTCTGCCAGCTGGATTTAAAGCTCAGCAACTCCAAAACAAGCACTAATATACAACATGCTCAGACCAGCCCTGCTTCTCAGCAATCAGCAATTTGTGTCAGAAAAGCCATCAAACAAGCAAAATAAAACTATTTTTTTACACTAGAGAAATCAAACTACCAGTCAAAGCAGAATGAATTTCTATCTGGCCTTAAATCAAGAGTATAAATTGGCAGAGTATCTATTTTCTGTTAGAGATATGAAGCAGAGGCAAATCCTGAGGAGCATCAGTGACCATAACCTTGCAGTGGAAACAGGTAGGCATCGGAAAACCTGCCTGCCAAAAAAGGAAAGAGTATGTGGTCACTGCCAGACAGGGAAGGTTGAGAGGAGAGGAGCACTTTCTTCTTCACTGTGATAAATATAAAGTCATAAAAGCAGTGTCTTTTTCATTGGTTAAAATTAGACCCATTAGCCTGGTGTATTTATCTATGTGTGATTAGGGTACACTGTAAAACATTGCATGTTCCTTAATATAGCAAAGACTATGTGTGACATGTGTCTTGATTGCATAGTGCAGCGATATTCAATTCAACTCTGTCATCATAAAGAAAGCCACTACATCAGTTGGTTGCTTTTCCACGGCTGTCCTTTCCCTCCCATTCCTTCATTCTATTTTCATACTGTGGCTTTTTATCTTTGATTTTCATACTTTCAAGGCCCTTCTGTGTTTGGTTGCATCATATTTTACATCAATTTTAAAACTCTCTGATCCTTACTCATTAACCAGAAAATATCAGACACCGACACAACTGTAACTCACACGCATATCCGTGTACACGCACATGTACACACACACACACACACACACACACACACACACACACACACACACACACACACAAGCACACACGCATGCTCTCTCTATATCTCTGTTTCTCTCTCCACCATACTATTTATCTCTCTCTCTCTTTCTCCTTTTTCACACACACAAACCACACACACACACACACACACACACACAGACACACACACACACACACACACGTTTGCTGTTCTATATTTCTCTTTCTCTCTCCACCACACTTTTCTCTCTCTCTCTCTCTCTCTCTCTCTCTGTCTCTCTCTCTCTCTTTCACACACACAAACATACACACACAGACACACACACACACACACGCACGTCCTCACTCATACTCTTTCACATCCCTATACAGTACATGCACCCCCACATCACAGCGTCTGGAGACAAAACCATTACTAGACTGCTGGAAAAAAGATTCCACATCAGCCGAGGCCTCCCCACCACACCGAGCTCAGCAGCACTCCTCCTTTCAGCATTTCTCCTCCTTATTTAATCCTACAGATGAATAAGAGAATCGTGGAAGTCCAAATCCTCATGTATTTTTAAAACAAATAAAACCCATGGTTGAATTATTTATTAGCCTTCTCACACCAAGTTAGGTGGGTGGGCTGAAGTAGGGCGGTGGTGGGTGGTGGGGCGGTGGGGCGGTGGGGTGGATGGGTTGCGGGATATTGAATGTGCTTTTAAAAAAATTCTAAAAGAGCCTATCTTAGCACGATGTTCAGAGATAGAGGCCTGGATGGCGAAAAGATGGAGAGACAGAGAAAGCGGGGAACAGATGAATACAAAATAAATGTCTGTTTACTTATTTATCCTTTTCTCTCCCCCAATCCCACCTTTTGCGTCTCGTCTTGAAGGGGCACAGAGCTGTGCCGATGAATGCCCCTCCTGGTGGTGTGTCTTGAGAGATGGGGACAGGCTGCTGAGTGGGTGGGTGGGTGGGTTGCATATAGCTAAACCATAACATCAGGGTGCTTTTGAAGTGAGTGGCACAAAGCGATGTGCTGGCCCATATCTGTGCAAAATTTATGACACGCGTCTCTCCAAAAAAGAAAAAAAAAAGAATAGAAAGAGGGGAAAAAAAAGTCCTTTGTGTTTTGAAAGACAATTATTTCCATTGTGCGCTTCTGGGAGGAGGCACAGAGGGCAAAAGAAAGAAAGAGTCACAGGCAGTGAAATAGCAGGAACGAGAAAGAAACCATGAGCCTATTCCGGTACAATGCTTTTAAGTGTATTGATAAAATGAGATAGCTCAAAATTACAGCAGTTTTTCAAAAGCAATTACAGCAGTTTTTTTTGCTTTCGCACCCTTCCTCTCTCAAGTAGATGACCTAACTAGAGCCATCTTCCAAATGCACCATGGTGCCAGCACACAGCCAGGCACTCTGTAGCTCACAGTAATCACTCCTAACCCTGGTGCTCCTGGCTGAGCCGGGGCGATTAAAAGCTACAGGTGGAGGCCATTTCAGCCAGCACTTACTGCGCTGCAGAGACAGAAGGTGATTTCTGCTTGGTGCTCTGGAGACCCAGAACTCTTCATGACCCTGCAGATTTGCAGTGGATTTTTTTCTAGAATCTTTTATTGTGTTGTGTCTTGTGTACGTGACTTTTCTGCTTCCCTCAAAAAGATATTAATAGAGGCTTACAGGAACTTTGGACAGATTGTCATAGTCATAGTTTGCCTCTGTTCTTTGACTTTATGAGTCAGTGTGTCCATGAAGTCCATGAGTCAGACTCTGCATAGACTATAGGTACACAGGAATCAAGCAACAGACTAACACTCACCAACCAGAAGACATAATAGCTTACCTATAAAAGAGCATGTTCTCACACAGAGATACTGCATGACACACATCCTATGTGTCTGCTGAAATGGACCCTCACTTTCTTTCACAAAGAGAGAGAGAGAGAGAGAGAGAGAGAGAGGGGGGATAAAGCACACTCTAATCATCATGTTGCATACTATGATATAGTAATTTACTATATACATCCTTCAAACTTTTTTTTTTATCTTTCCATGGCATACAATTAGGTCTTCCTGAATTTCAATGTGACATTACTTTTCCCATTACCATCCTCATCGAGGATGACTGGTTCCAGGGCTTTCACAATTTATCACTACGAGCCAGCTATAGCACAGGCATGTGGTTAAGGGATTGATGTGTTAATACATGCATATCTCATCTCTCTCTCTCTCCTTCCTGCTCTCTCTCTCTTTCTCTCTCTCTCTTTCTCTCTCTCTCTCTCTCTCTCTCTCTCTCCTTCCTGCTCTCTCTCTCTTTCTCTCTCTCTCCTTCTCTCTCTCTCTCATTCTTGCTCTCTCTCTCTCTCTCTTTTCTTTCTCTCCTGCTCACTCTTCTTTAACTTTTCTCTCTTTCTCACTCTCTCTTGAACAGATACATCCCATCTTCATTGTGATGAATCAACTCTCCTCCTCCTTCTCCTCCTCCCTCCTCCCTCCTCCTTGTCTCATCAGTGGAAAACCAGCAGTGCAGATATGTGTGGGAGTGCAGCAGCAGCAGCAGCAGCAGCAGCAGCAGCAGCAGCAGCAGCAGCACAGAAACTCCTAAATTACCAGCAGGGCTTTCCCATGCCGGCCGCAGCAGAGGAGGGCTGCTGTCGGGGATGGGTCAGTGCACAGACGCCGCTCCTGGAAGTGATAATTAAATAATGGAAGTCTATCCTTAGTGCCTTAGACATCAACCCCCTCCTGACGCACAGACACACACGGACACACACACACCTACACACACGGACACACACTGACAGACACAGACAGACAGACACGCACACCTACACACACACACACACACACACACACACACACACCACCACCACAACCACCAGGACCACTACCAATGGCTTTAACTAGCATTTCTGCGACCATCAGCAGTTTGTTGGAGCTCAGCTCTCTAGCTATGCAGGAGACCAATCAGTGCCTGACAGACAGTGAAAGAAAAAGAAGTGTGTGTGTGTGTGTGTTTGTGTGTGTGTGTGTGTGTGTGTGTGTGTGTGTGTGTGTGATTAGGTGTTTAGGTGTGTTGTGGGTTAAGCCTGGCTGCTCGCAGGGTCTGTTTGGCCCTACAGTGGGTGCTTCCCCTCTGTCTCTGGCAGTTTCTCAGTAATTCCCGTCTCAGAGTGACTCAGACAGAAACTAAATAAAAGCAGTAAATCCTAAAATGGAGAAGAGTTTAGGTTAAGGTTGGGTTAGCATCGCAAGTAGCACTTTATAATAACTATTTCATAATAAGCATTTATTTCGTTAACTCTAACACTTTGTTCATCACTTGTTCATCATTTATAAACATATTGACAAATATTACAGCAGACAGAGAAGATGATAGACAGACAGACAAAAAGGCAGCAGGCCGCGAGATAGATAGCAGATAGCATAAAGACAAACTGTCAGACATACAGACAGAGCGCCAACTGACATCCAGACAGATGTGTGTTAATATGTTTATAAATGATTCACTGATGAGGAATAGTGTAAAAGCAACGGTTACCAAATGATGAACAAAATGTTAAGTAAGAGTTAACATATGCAAAATAATGCTTATCAGCAAGTACAGTAGTTATTCCAAAGTGCTAGCACATAGCCATATGCCCAGTATGTCACATGATTAATTGTTCCCTTGTCAAACTATTATTTAAGAGATAATATTCCGCGAGGCAGCTATTACTGAGAAATAGGTCTAGACAGAGTGATGCAGGACCGTGATGTGAAACAGCTACTTGGCAAGAAACGCTAAATGAAACTTTTAACAGTATTATATTTTAAAGATTTAATTGCCACTTCATAGATTCTGCTGAATAAAATAGCTCATTGAGGAAAAAGAAAGTTTAAGTGTTGCATAGCAACATGTCCTTCTTCTAAATAACTGGCTGCAGCTTATATTATTCTAACACGAAGTAAACAGACCTCTTGTGGAATAATATAAAAGAAGCCCGAAAGCTGTTGCCATCGACAGCAGTCATTATACGTTAGCAGTGGTCATTATTACACAAAAATAGCGGACCTTCGAACGATGGAGTGGCCCATTTAAAGTCAACGGGACATTCATCAGCATTCTATAAGCCATATAACAATACCATTCATTTACAGCTTTCCTCAAAACACAATTCAGAATATGCTAAAGACTTAAGTGACTGAGGACAGCTCTCTGAATGTCACCAGTGACAGTACGTTCTGTCCCAGGCATTGTCTCCAACCATAAACACTGTCATTATCCTCCATCATGCTCACAGCAGCCTTGTAATAGGGAGAGATAGAGGGGCCTGCCGCTCCCTCACTTCCGCGGACACACCCTGGGATGAGGCTCCATTAGCCTATCGGTCAGATGGTTTCTTCCGGCTGTTCATGTACAGTCATGGAGAGAGAGAGAGAGAGAGAGATAGAGAGAGAGGGCGGGAGAGACATAGAGAGACAGACTGTGTTTGTGTGTGTGTGCGTGTGTGTGTGTGTGTGTGTGTGTGTGTGTGTTGTGTAAGAGACTAATTGCATGGGTGTGCATGTTGTGTGTTTGTGCATGTGTTTGTGTGTTTTTTGTATGCGAGTATTTCAGTGTGTGTGTGTGTGTGTGTGTGTGTCTGTGTGTGTGTGAGAGAGTG
>CM059285.1:21335959-21363459 GCA_030347295.1 Setipinna tenuifilis
CCAAAAGATGTTTTTGTAGACAGAAAATATCATTTTGTCTTTCCTTCCCCATAGGTATCAGTGCTTTCGCTCTCTGTCTTTGTCTCTTTCTTTGTCTCTGTCTGTGTCTCTGTCTCATGTTTTGTGTCGCTACAGCTTTCTGTGTTTGTGTAAAAGAGAAAGAGAGAGAGAGAGAGAGCAAAAGAGAGAGAGAGATTTGGGTGTGTGTGTGTGTGTGTTTCACAGTTTGTGTTTGCGGGTGTTTTTTGACATTTAATGTGTGTGTATGTGTGTGTGTATTTATGCATGTGTGTGTGTATGTTTGCACGCATGTGTGTGTTTGTGTGTATGTAATTTTGTGCAGGCCCATCGCTAAACTCTTGTGGGATGGTCACAGCTGGAGCCGGTCAGCTCATTTAGCTGGGACAGCAGACCATGCAAAAATCCCACATCAAGCCATTAGTGGAGGCCCAGGCCACCACACAGCATGTGGACATTTTGGAAGCATTACACGCTGTGGAAGGGGATGATGAATCAACACCTGCGACACACGATTAACACACACACACAAACACACACACACACACATACACACAAGCAACACACGCACACATACACAAGCAACACACACACACACACACACAGAAAACCAAACACAACATGTTACACAAACCCTCCTCTGAAAGAAACAGCAAACCACATGCCCCCATACATACAAACTCTCTCCTGCATTACCTGCGCATACATACAAAGCTGTGTGTGTGTGTGTGTGTGTGTGTGTGGCTATGTTAGCTCGCTCAGTCCTGTGCTGTGTGTGAGGGGACTGATGTGTCTGCTTCCTGGGTAGATTGCCACCTCCTCCATTACATCTTCGTCTACCTCAACACACACACACCCGTCAGATGGTCCTTATGTTATAGCATGTGGAAACACAATATATACAACGTGATGGATTACTAATATCCCATGACATACATTTCAAATAAAGGATATTAACCAGCTTTTGTGTAAATACACAAACAGATGTGTGTGTGTGTGTGTGTGTGTGTGTGTGTGTGTGTGTGTGTGTGTGTGTGTGTGTGTGTGTGTGTGTGTGACAGACAAAGACTCAGTAAGTCAGTGAGTGAGTGAGTGAGTGTGTGTGTGTGTGTGTGTGTGTGTGTGTGTGTGTGTGTGTGTGTGTAAGCTCCGGTAGGTAGTGTGTGCCAGAGAAACAGCTTTTCTGCTCAAGTCCATCCTTTTATCCTCCTCACTGTGTGTCACTGTCTGTTCTAACACTCTTTCTCCCCATGTGTATGTCATACCTCATATTCTTTCTAAATATGTCACTTATTCATAATGAAATGTGTCTACCCCCTCCCCCCCGCCCCCTTTTCTTTCTCTCTCTCTAGCGCGCACACACATATGCAAACACATATACACACACTTGCATACAGACACACACACACACACACTCACATTTGCCTTTCTTTCATTAGTAGTCTCTCTATTTGTCTGTCCTGTTTAGCAAACAATGCATTTACAAGCAACATCTCTGCCTCACACTTTGATAGTATTTGAAGGCAGAGGTCAAACTGGATAGTCTAAAGCCTGTTAGCTATGCTACGCTTTACTGTGGACTGGCATTGGCAAAATGTCATCATTCCGAAACACTATGTGTGTGTGTGTGTGTTTGTGTATGTGTGTGTGTGTGTGTGTGTGTGTGTTTGGGGGAGGGTGGGGGTGTAGGTGGGTAGGGGATGTATGGGGTGTTAGGGTTTAAGATGAGCAACTAAGCTTCGGATTTTTGAGAGGTTAATTTAATCAATTTATTTCACGTTGTTCATGGGATTTCACGGGTGGTCAGTTGTGGCATACAAGCCAAGAAACCAAATGAGGAAGTCTCTTAAAAATTCACAAAAATAAAACACCCTTTTACTATAGCAATAGATAAAACCTTTATTGCTATTTTGGATGAGTGACCAGTAGCTGTGGTTTATCCCACTCCTGACACATACAAATTATCCAACTCAACTCGACAAGTTGCCATTTGTGTTCTTGTTTTTACTACGTTAGCTAATGGTCGCTGTGAGTGTTATTTTATGAATAAATTATATAATAAGAGGATTTTTAGAGGAAAAACAAAAAAAAAGGTTGAAAACAGAAATATCAGGAGCACTGCTGTAACCCATGCCAAGTGGATTTAGTGTTTAGTGGCCCTCTGTCAATAAAACAATGTTTGGTCCAACACATCAGGCAGCACAGTCCACCACACAGCCACGCTCAGATGAATGTTAATTTGGACTGCGGCAGTCTTTCTTTCGAGAGTAAAAAAAAAAGAGGGGAAAAAAGTTCAAAAAAGTTATTGTGGCTCCACAGCAGTGTGTCATTGCATTCTCCTTCAGCCGCTAAACACCTCACAAACTTTGCAATTTACGACGAACCAGTGACTAGGGCGTTTTTTTTTGTTTTTTTTTTTCAGCACAACACACAGCAATGCCTCATAAAGTGGAAGAGTGTTGTATTAATTATACTCATAAAAGTCCCGTCTGTGAGAGTACAACCTGGGCCCCTTTTATTGACAAAATCAGCATTTTTGTCTTGCTATTGTTTTTTTTTCCCCTTTTTGGTCAGAACATTTGAGTCAACTTCACTAAATGTACCAGGCGCTGTGCTGGAAGTAGACATGGTAGGAGCACACTGCACATGGGGAGCTGTGGGTTGGTGCTGGATGGCTCAGTGGCATATTTAGAAATGACAGCTCTTACACATGCAGAGGCATTGCGATGTTCACAAGTATGATGCTATGATGATGTTCTTTTATTAAGTTCTCCTTTAAAAAATCTGTGAAATCCGAGTAGGTGTGAGACTTTTCTTTCCAAAATGAGTTATTATGCTAATTATTCTTCTTCTTCTTCTTCTTCTTCTTCTTCTTCTTCTTCTTCTTGTTATTATTATTATTATTATTATTATTGTTCTTGTTGTTGTTGTTGTTATGATTAAAAAAAACAATTGTGTAAGACAGAAACCAACTGATGCTGTGTGTTGTACTTATAATGAAACATATAAAGTAATGTACCATACAGTCTTTTGTTGCTGTCCAAAAGAAAAGAAAATTGAAGAGTTCTCCCTTGTTGCATAAAATGATCAACACCTAACACATAAGTGCTAACTTCTATAAACAAACTCCCTCTGTTTGAATGTTTAGGTCTCAATAGACTTTCACTTATTTACTTGGTGCAAATACATCAATGTGTTGTTGCTGTCAATTTATGTTCCTGTGACACTGTAAGCTGATATATTTAGGATTGTCCTTTTTTAGTGTGTGTGTGTGTGTGTGTGTATGTGTGTGTGTGTGTGTGTGTGTGTGTGTGTGCGTGTGTGTGTCCGTGTGTGCGTGTGTATGTGTGCATGCATGTGTGTGTGTTTTCTGTGTTGCACAAGCAATACTTTGAGCCCAAAGACTCTTCATCTCTTGGAGATTTTCAATTTGTTTTTTTTTATTTCTTTATTTTTTGAGCAGCAAGGGAAATCAGGTTTAGTAGCGGTTTGTAGACTGGTGTTCTTTGTGAAGAGGGCCACATAGGAATATCCATTCTACATAAACAACATGTTACGACAATAGAAAAAAAAAAACTCTTTCTCACTGAGAATAAGATGTTGGTTCTGTGGGTTTGTAAAATCACCCACAATTTCCTCTGTAGACTATGAATGTTGTGAAAGCAACCATGGTTCCACGTACACACAAAGGAAAGAGAAGAAAAAAAAACCTGAGCTGCGCTGATGAAGATGAATGGAGATTGGTGTTGATTCATGAACCAGTGGCCTTCCTGAGCCTGACGTCTGGGCTGGGAACTATTGCATTCGTATCTGACCTTTAAACTGGATTCCTGGAGGCTTGTTAAGATTGATCCATAGAGCTGAGTTTTCATACACCTGGGCAATAGAAAAGCAGGAAGTAGATGCCCCCAGCTTCCAGCTCCACACCCTAACAGACGACATTGCACTCATTAGTAAAATGCTTAATCTGAACCAAACTAAAGTAAACTGCTCATTTGAACCCCTTAAATCCAAATACCTCCGAAATAATATAATGTTGGTCTTTCCCACAATTCACTATTTTTATAGCACTTCTTGTAAATGTAAAATGACCATGCTTTTCTTCAGCTTTCACAGGTCTAAGACATGATGTTTTCATATTCTTACATTGCTGTTAATCAAGTAATATTGTATATCAAGTAATTGTTTATTACAAAAGCAAAAGCATGATCATTAAAAAAGCAAAAGCAAATCATACAATTCCAGAACATCTGCTATGTGTCTGTTTGAAGGTTTGAAGGTGTAAATTCTACCTCCTGTTTTGCTGACACATTTCATACCTTCTCCAAAAGGATGCTTATGTTATTATTCAGGTGCCACTAGGGTGTAGGATCTTGCCACATTCCAGCTGTCTTACCTTGTTCCTTAGTTTTGGTTTTCTCTCTCTCTCTCTCTCTCTCTCTCTCTCTCTCTCTCTCTCTCTCTCTCTCTCTCACTTAAGCATCTACTGACTGATTAAGATGATTAATTAACTGGAAAAAGTTGCATAGTGTTGCTTTAAGCTTAATTAATGTATTAGTAATATATAACTATCACTGTGGGGCCTCTTATAATAAAGTTGCTTAAGCTAAAGTGATATATTAGTAATATATAATTATTATTGCTGGGCCCTTCATAATAGAGTTGGAACAGTAATTATAAATGACAGACATATATTACTTATTATAAACTGTTACCCAGCCTTCTTTAAAAAGAAAGGCGGAAACTTGTTGCCTCAAATTAGCTCAGTAAACATAACTATTCTGTTTTAAGTCATGTCAGCCTATAGAATTATTCTATATTCTTTTTTAAAGTGTACAGCACTGTATATCTGTCTTTCTCTGATTCTCCCCGACACACACACACACACACACACACACACACACAACATGCATCTATGTCAGCGTGTTTTGTTTGTACTGTATTTTATCTCCTAAGACAGTAAAAATATAACTCATGAGAGACAACTTGTTTAAAAAGACCATCTGTCTTTGTAATGAAAGAAGCAGCATTGGTTAACCATTGCACTACCCTGATTTGACAAGGAGAATGCCACTGCTGTCATAATTACAAAGATGGACGTTTACTTCACTTGGAATGTTTGTGACAACACTGACACCATAGCAACTCTTTTCACTTAAGTCTGTCAAAGCAGATGCATAGGGACTAAAGCACACAGTACTGTCTGTTATGGCTGTAACCTAGTTGCTCCACTGCACTGACTAGCGATTTGAAATACATACATAGATGTTCGCAGACATACATGATAGTAATTATTTTTACTAGTAATTTTGTTATACCATAGATGATTATGAAGGCTTAGTCAGCATTGAGGAGAAAGCAGGAACAAGGATTTATTCTTTCATTGATGCATCAATGGAGAGACAGAGTTTCTCTGGTGGTCTTCAGTCTATCTCTGGCTCACTCAGATTTACAAACAGTAAAATACTCTTTGGTCAACAGGGGTGCAACCCTTTAGACCCACCCTAAATTAATATGCATTAGACAACTGTGGCAAGGTTCTTTGTTTGACTTGGCGGGAATGAACTCTTTGTTTGACTTGGCGGGAAAGAGGAGCTCCTTCCAGGTGTGAACCAGGAATATGACATGTCTGGAGACAGCCAGATGAATGGGACCATCAAGCTGAGAATACACATCCAACACTTAGGAAAGTGTCTTACAGAGCTCTGATTGTGATAATAAGAGTTACAAAATAACAGGAATATAACTAATAATAAAGAAATGTGTCATTAAAATGTAACCTTAAAAATGTTATGTACAATGTCCTTATTATTATTCAGATTCCTTCATACATGGCTATGCATGTATGTGTTGATTTGTGTATGCCTTTAGAAGGCTTGATCTGGTAGATGTTGCAGAGGTTGTGTTGAGGAGTGTGTGTGTGGGGGGGGGTGCTTAGAGAGTCGAGGGAGGAGGGAAGAGAGTGAGGGAGGGAGTGAGGGAGAGGAGGGGTGTTTATGCGGTATAGGTTAGACAGCCAGGGATATTACAAATAGAGAGAGAAAGAAAGAAAGAGAAACAGAGAGAGAGAGAGAAAGAGAGAGAGAGACAAGAAAGAGAAACAGGCAGACAGACAGACAGACAGACAGACAGACAGACAGACAGACAGAGATTACATTTCAAAACCTCGTTTATTACAGTCTTATCAAGAGTTCATCAAGACTTGTCAATAGTCAGAACTTCAAAACAAATAACTATAATGAATGTCCAGAAATAAATGAGTAGAAAGGGAATATGAGAGAAAGACAGAAAGAGAGAGAGAGAGAGAGAGGAAAAAAAGAGAAAGCAAAAAACAGAAAGAGAAAGAGGTAGATAGAGGGTAGGGTGGGCACCAGGCACCTCATGCTGTTCAGCACAGAAGTCTGTAATTACACCCTGCTAAGCATTAGTTCACCACCAGTCAAGAGTGACTCACAGAGACAGAAAGACAGCTAGGCCAGAAGACAGGAGCAAAGGAGAGATAGGAACGGAGAGAGGAAGAGAGGGAAAGGTAGCAAGGGAGATGAAGAGAGCAGAAGAAATGAGAAAGAGAGAGGGAGAGAGAGTGGGAATGAGAGACAGAGAGAGAGAGAGGCAGCGAGGGCGGTGGGATGGGAGGTAGACAATGTGGGAGAGAAGAAGAAAGGGGCAAATGAGAGGGTGGATGACAGGGGAGAGAAAGCGAGCGGGAGGGCGAGAGAAGGAGAGGGAGAAGGAAAAAGTGCGAGGGAAAGAAAGTGAGGTGATCACAGGCTTCAGTGCAGTACAGTAGGGGGTGGATTCACAGGAGAGAGAGACGCAGATCAGCCAGATCAGGCCCACAGTTCTGCTACAGCCCATCAGCAGCACCTGTCATCTCAAGACCTTGTGCATGCATACGACACACACATGCACACTCACACAAACACACACACACACACACACACACACATACACACAAATAGAAACAAACACATACGCATGTGCACGCACGCACGCACGCACGCACGCACGCACACACACACACACCCACCCACACACACAAGAGAACAATATATATACGTATATATATATACACACACACACACACACACGCAAATACATACACTCAAACATTTAAGAGACACACTGGAAGAAAGGGAGAGAAAGAGACAGAGAACATCATGGTTTTCCAAAGAATCACAGATGTGAGGAACACAGACCCGTTCACTCTGGGTAACACCGTCCTAGAGCACACAATGCAGTATACTTACCTTGGTCTGGCCATTACTGCATCAGGAAGTTTCAGCTTGGCAGTGAATGCTGTCAAATAAAAAGCCCAAAGAGCCCTCAATGCAATACAATCTAAGTTTTACAATGGAAATATACCAATATCAATTTGGTTGTGCTGTATGGAGGTGAAATATGGGGTCCACTTAGCATTCACTGCATGGGACAAGCATCCAACAGAAGCACCATATACAGAATTTTGTGGATTTATACTTAAAGTGCAAACAAAAACACCAAACGATGGATGTAGGGTAGAATTAGGCTGTTACCTATTGGCAATACCTATCCAAATAAGAGCACTAAAATTCTGGATGTATCTAAAATTAAGTCCCAAAAATACAGTCCATTTTGAGGATCTAAAAACCCAGGAACTGAAGCCAAAAAAAGAGTCCTTTCTGCCAGCTGGATTTAAAGCTCAGCAACTCCAAAACAAGCACTAATATACAACATGCTCAGACCAGCCCTGCTTCCCAGCAATCAGCAATTTGTGTCAGAAAAGCCATCAAACAAGCAAAATAAAACTATTTTTTTACACTAGAGAAATCAAACTACCAGTCAAAGCAGAATGAATTTCTATCTGGCCTTAAATCAAGAGTATAAATTGGCAGATTATCTATTTTCTGTTAGAGATATGAAGCAGAGGCAAATCCTGAGGAGCATCAGTGACCATAACCTTGCAGTGGAAACAGGTAGGCATCAGAATCGGAAAACCTGCCTGCCAAAAAAGGAAAGAGTATGTGGTCACTGCCAGACAGGGAAGGTTGAGAGGAGAGGAGCACTTTCTTCTTCACTGTGATAAATATAAAGTCATAAAAGCAGTGTCTTTTTCATTGGTTAAAATTAGACCCATTAGCCTGGTGTATTTATCTATGTGTGATTAGGGTACACTGTAAAACATTGCATGTTCCTTAATATAGCAAAGACTATGTGTGACATGTGTCTTGATTGCATAGTGCAGAGATATTCAATTCAACTCTGTCATCATAAAGAAAGCCACTACATCAGTTGGTTGCTTTTCCACGGCTGTCCTTTCCCTCCCATTCCTTCATTCTATTTTCATACTGTGGCTTTTTATCTTTGATTTTCATACTTTCAAGGCCCTTCTGTGTTTGGTTGCATCATATTTTACATCAATTTTAAAACTCTCTGATCCTTACTCATTAACCAGAAAATATCAGACACCGACACAACTGTAACTCACACGCATATCCGTGTACACGCACATGTACACACACACACACACACACACACACACACACACACACACACACACACACACAAGCACACATGCATGCTCTCTCTATATCTCTGTTTCTCTCTCCACCATACTATTTTTCTCTCTCTCTCTCTCTCTCTCTTTCTCTTTTTCACACACACAAAAAAAACACACACACACACACGTTTGCTGTCTCTATATTTCTCTTTCTCTCTCCACCACACTCTTTTTTCTCTCTCTCTCTTTCTCTTTCTCTCTCTCTCTGTCTCTCTCTCTCTCTTTCACACACACAAACACACACACACAGACACACAGACACACACACACACACGCACGTTTGCTGTCTCTATATTTCTCTTTCTCTCTCAACCACACTCCTTTTTTTTCTCTCTCTCTCTCTCTCTCTGTGTCTCTCTCTCTCTCTTTCACACACACAAACATACACACACAGACACATACACACACACACGCACGTCCTCACTCATACTCTTTCCCATCCCTATACAGTACATGCATCCCCACATCACAGCGTCTGGAGACAAAACCATTACTAGACTGCTGGAAAAAAGATTCCACATCAGCCGAGGCCTCCCCACCACACCGAGCTCAGCAGCACTCCTCCTTTCGCTATTTCTCCTCCTTATTTAATCCTACAGGATGAATAAGAGAATCGTGGAAGTCCAAATCCTCATGTATTTTTAAAACAAATAAAACCCATGGTTGAATTATTTATTAGCCTTCTCACACCAAGTTAGGTGGCTGGGCTGAAGTGGGGCGGTGGGGCGGTGGGGTGGTGGGGTGGACGGGTTGCGGGATATTGAATGTGCTTTTAAAAAAATTCTAAAAGAGCCTATCTTAGCACGATGTTCAGAGATAGAGGCCTGGATGGCGAAAAGATGGAGAGACAGAGAAAGCGGGGAACAGATGAATACAAAATAAATGTCTGTTTACTTATTTATCCTTTTCTCTCCCCCAATCCCACCTTTTGCGTCTCGTCTTGAAGGGGGCACAGAGCTGTGCCGATGAATGCCCCTCCTGGTGGTGTGTCTTGAGAGATGGGGACAGGCTGCTGAGTGGGTGGGTGGGTGGGTTGCATATAGCTAAACCATAACATCAGGGTGCTTTTGAAGTGAGTGGCACAAAGCGATGTGCTGGCCCATATCTGTGCAAAATTTATGACACGCGTCTCTCCAAAAAAGAAAAAAAAAAGGAATAGAAAGAGGGAAAAAAAAGTCCTTTGTGTTTTGAAAGACAATTATTTCCATTGTGCGGCTTCTGGGAGCGGGCACAGAGGGCAAAAGAAAGAAAGAGTCACAGGCAGTGAAATAGCAGGAACGAGAGAGAAACCATGAGCCTATTCCTGTACAATGCTTTTAAGTGTATTGATGAAATGAGATAGCTCAAAATTACAGCCGTTTTTTCAAAATAATCTTTTTTTTTGCTTTCGCACCCTTCCTCTCTCAAGTAGATGACCAAACTAGAGCCATCTTCTAAATGCATCGGTGGTGCCAGCACACAGCCAGGCACTCTGTAGCTCACAGTAATCACTCCTAACCCTGGTGCTCCTGGCTGAGCCGGGGCGATTAAAAGCTACAGGTGGAGGCCATTTCAGCCAGCACTTACTGCGCTGCAGAGACAGCAGGTGATTTCTGCTTGGTGCTCTGGAGACCCAGAACTCTTCATGACCCTGCAGATTTGCAGTGGATTTTTTTTTCTAGAATCTTTTATTGTGTTGTGTCTTGTGTACGTGACTTTTCTGCTTTCCTCAAAAAGATATTAATAGAGGCTTACAGGAACTTTGGACAGATTGTCATAGTCATAGTTTGCCTCTGTTCTTTGACTTTATGAGTCAGTGTGTCCATGAAGTCATGAGTCAGACTCCCCATAGACTATGGGTACACAGGAATCAAGCAACAGACTAACACTCACCAACCAGAAGACATAATAGCTTACCTATAAAAGAGCATGTTCTCACACAGAGATACTGCATGACACACATCCTATGTGTCTGCTGAAATGGACCCTCAATTTCTTTCACAAAGAGAGAGAGAGAGAGAGAGAGAGAGAGAGAGAGAGAGAGAGAGAGAGAGAGAGAGGAAAAAGCACACTCTATCATGTTGCATACTATGATATAGTAATTTACTATATACATCCTTCAAACTTTTTTTTTTTTTATCTTTCCATGGCATACAATTAGGTCTTCCTGAATTTCAATGTGACATTACTTTTCCCATTACCATCCTCATCGAGGATGACTGGTTCCAGGGCTTTCACAATTTATCACTACGAGCCAGCTATAGCACAGGCATGTGGTTAAGGGATTGATGTGTTAATACATCCATATCTCATCTCTCTCTCTCTCTCTCTCTCCGTCTTGCTCTCTCTCTCTCTCTTGCTCTCTTTCTTTCTCTCCTGCTCACTCTTCTTTAACTTTTCTCTCTTTCTCACTCTCTCTTGAACAGATACATCCCATCTTCATTGTGATGAATCAACTCTCCTCCTCCTTCTCCTCCTCCCTCCTCCCTCCTCCTTGTCTCATCACTGGAAAACCAGCAGTGCAGATATGTGTGGGAGTGCAGCAGCAGCAGCAGCAGCAGCAGCAGCAGCACAGAAACTCCTAAATTACCAGCAGGGCTTTCCCATGCCGGCCGCACCGGAGGAGGGGCTGCTGTCGGGGATGGGTCAGTGCACAGACGCCGCTCCTGGAAGTGATAATTAAATAATGGAAGTCTATCCTTAGTGCCTTAGACATCAACCCCCTCCTGACGCACAGACACACACGGACACACACACACTGACAGACAGACACGCACACCTACACACACTGACAGACACAGACAGACAGACACGCACACCTACACACACACACGCACACACACACACACACACAACCACAACCACCAGGACCACTACCAATGGCTTTAACTAGCATTTCTGCGACCATCAGCAGTTTGTTGGAGCTCAGCTCTCTAGCTATGCAGGAGACCAATCAGTGCCTGACAGACAGTGAAAGAAAAAGAAGTGTGTGTGTGTGTGTGTGTGTGTGTGTGTGTGTGTGTGTGTGTGTGTGTGTGTGTGTGTGTGTGTGTGATTAGGTGTTTAGGTGTGTTGTGGGTTAAGCCTGGCTGCTCGCAGGGTCTGTTTGGCCCTACAGTGGGTGCTTCCCCTCAGTCTCTGGCAGTTTCTCAGTAATTCCCGTCTCAGAGTGCCTCCGACGGAAACTAAATAAAATATATAAATAAAATCCTAAAATGGAGAAGAGTTTAGGTTAAGGTTAGGGTTAGCATCGCAAGTAGCACTTTAGAATAACTATTTCATAATAAGCATTTATTTTGTTAACTCTAACACTTTGTTCATCATTTGTTCATCATTTATAAACATATTGACAAATATTACAGCAGACAGAGAAGATGATAGACAGACAGACAAAAAGGCAGCAGGCTGCGAGATAGATAGCAGATAGCATAAAGACAAACTGTCAGACATACAGACAGAGCGCCAACTGACATCCAGACAGATGTGTGTTAATATGTTTATAAATGATTTACTGATGAGGAATAGTGTAAAAGCAACGGTTACCAAATGATGAACAAAATGTTAAGTAAGAGTTAACATATGCAAAATAAATGCTTATCAGCAAGTACAGTAGTTATTCCAAAGTGCTAGCACATAGCCATATGCCCAGTATGTCACATGATTAATTGTTCCCTTGTCAAACTATTATTTAAGAGATAATATTCCGCGAGGCAGCTATTACTGAGAAATAGGTCTAGACAGAGTAATGCAGGACCGTGATGTGAAACAGCTACTTGGCAAGAAACGCTAAATGAAACTTTTAACAGTATTATATTTTAAAGATTTAATTGCCACTTCATAGATTCTGCTGAATAAAATAGCTCATTGAGGAAAAAGAAAGTTTAAGTGTTGCATAGCAACATGTCCTTCTTCTAAATAACTGGCTGCAGCTTATATTATTCTAACAAGAAGTAAACAGACCTCTTGTGGAATAATATAAAAGAAGCCCGAAAGCTGTTGCCATCGACAGCAGTCATTATACGTTAGCAGTGGTCATTATTACACAAAAATAGCGGACCTTCGAACGATGGAGTGGCCCATTTAAAGTCAACGGGACATTCATCAGCATTCTATAAGCCATATAACAATACCATTCATTTACAGCTTTCCTCAAAACACAATTCAGAATATGCTAAAGACTTAAGTGACTGAGGACAGCTCTCTGAATGTCACCAGTGACAGTACGTTCTGTCCCAGGCATTGTCTCAAACCATAAACACTGTCATTATCCTCCATCATGCTCACAGCAGCCTTGTAATAGGGAGAGATAGAGGGGCCTGCCGCTCCCTCACTTCCGCGGACACACCCTGGGATGAGGCTCCATTAGCCTATCGGTCAGATGGTTTCTTCCTGCTGTTTATGTACAGTCATGGAGAGAGAGAGAGAGAGAGAGAGAGAGAGAGAGAGAGAGAGAGAGGGTGGGAGAGAGATAGAGAGACAGACTGTGTTTGTGTGTGTGTGTGTGTGTGTGTGTGTGTGTGTGTGTGTGTGTGTGTGTATAAGAGACTAATTGCATGGGTGTGCATGCTTGTGTGTTTGTGCATGTGTTTGTGTGTTTTTTGTATGCAAGTATTTGAGTGTGTGTGTGTGTGTGTGAGTGTGTGTGTGTGTAAGTGTGTGTATAAGAGACTAATTGCATGTGTGTGCATGTTTGTGTGTTTGTGCGTGTTTTTGTGCGTGAGTATTTGAATGTGTGTGTGTGTGTGTGTGTGTGTGTATGTAGGCCGATGTTTGGCTAGATAGAGGGGGTGAGCTCACTTTTGTCAGGGTCAGTATCAAGCGTTTCATCAAGCTGCTCGGCGTCAGGGAGATCTCAGGGACAATGACTCAGCAATTCTGAAGGGCCATAAATTGTCCCTCCCAAAACACGGAAAGATGTAATTCCAGAGATGGTTCAAGTAATGACCCATGTTTCTTCCTCCCTCACCCCTTATCTTCAACGCTCCTTGATTCAACCTTCAAGCATCAAAATCTAGTGAATAGCTGAAGACAGTCCTTATTTTTCTTGTCTCTTGATTGATGCTGCATGACGACCTGTTGTGAAGTTGCCAGTTTTGGCTTAAAGTGGGAAGTGAAAACCATCAATCTTACGGTCACCCAAGACTGGATAATGACCAGGTCAAGTATTCTGCCAGTCAGGCTAGTTGAACCCACTATAAAAAAAGCTTTAAAGTGCCTTGAAATTATATATTTTTTTCTGTCTCTGCTTTCTCTCTCTGCAAGTATTCTACAAGTATTTTTGTCACATATAATACAACACAACCCTAGACTATATCCAATGAAATAGTTCTGGAATAATCTTCTGTATCTCCGACTTCTAAAAAGCAATGACCTTTCCTTACACAGCTGGCGATGTTAAAATGATAGCCTTTGTGATCGCAGTTGGTGACTTTTGAGGACGTGCAATTAAAGAGACAGATAAATTGTAATTGCAAAGCAAAACTAATACTATGCTTCCACTGAACTCATCAGCAAAGGAGGTGAAATGGAGATTAGGCAGTATGTGGATACCTCTGGAGCAGGGCAGCCAGACCATGGATAATCACACACTATCGCTTTGAAGACATCCTGACTATGGGTAATAATTAAAAGCATATTTGCACTGCAGTCTTTTTTTTTTGAAGGAAAAGAAAAAACCTTCTAAGGCTGTTATGTACAGCAAATTTAATTATAGAACTTTCTTAGTGTGACCCTCAAGTTTAAGCTTGAAAGAGATGCAGCCATACTACTTTCAAAGCTATGCTAATTGCAATGCTATTAGTATCATTCAGGAAAGAACTTGTGGTCTCCTTCTTAAACACACACACACACACACACACACACACACACACACACACACACACACACACACACACACACAAATACACAATTACGTTTAAAGTAATTGGTTTATTTTGTCTTCCACTGAGAATATGGAAAGTTTAAGCACATTAAAAAGAGGTTGAGCTGATAATTTTATGATAATTACTGAATCCTCTGGTGGTAAATATAAAGGAGGATATATATAGACACAATAACAGAGGATTATACTTTGGAAACATTTGGCTTGGTTCATTCTCCAGACTTCAAAGACTGGTCATCACACACAGGACTGAGGGTCTTTAAAGTCTTACTTATGAGTAGAAGCATAATGTTACTTAAAGAGAAAATTAGTCAGTGTTTGGGAGTTGGACATTTTTCCCCTGCTCTCTGCCAACATGTGGTGAAATTTGACTTTAAACATTTCTGGATGAAAACTGCTTTAAAGCTATCCCTGAAGAATACTGAAGTTTGGAAGAAAGGGGGTGTCAGAAGTTGTTTAGTTTCTTGATGTCCAGATTTTTCTTGATGTCCAGAGTTTAAGAGCTGACAGGCCATGTTTGACCTGTTTTGACTGTGCAGGTCCATGGGAGAACTGTGGCCCATCTGCCTGATATCTGTGTGTGTGTGTGTGTGTGTGTGTGTGTGTGTGTGTGTGTGTGTGTGTGTGTGTTTGTGTGTGTGTGTATCTATTTATTTGTGTGTGTGTGTGTGTGTGTGTGAGAGAGAGAGAGAGTGTGTGTGTATGCGTGTGTATCTATTTATTTGTGTGTGTGTGTGTGTGTGTGTGTGTGTGTGTGTGTGTGTGTGTGTGTGTGTGTAGTGCAGCAGCAGACGGAAAGTGCCAGTGCTGCCCGGCAGAGGTCAAGCTCCTGCTCCTCCTCACCAGCACACTGAGCCAAAGTGCAGCCAACATGCAGCTGAAAAGACACTGACAACTGACCATACTGAAAAGACCAACGCTACACAGATGTGAAGTGTAGCAATAGAGTATTCGCAAACAATGCTAAATAGCATAATATGACACATTTGTAGTCACTAAGTACTGTTAGCTTGCCTGGAGACTAATGTGTGATTTAAGATTACTGCTGGGATTATGAATAAGAGGTCATAAGGAATAAAAGCAAATGGATGTGTAACTGTGTAAATGTTGCTACCCTCAAGGGATTATGGGCATTGAATGTGCCTTTGATACAAGCCAGCATCATTTCTCAAGTGCATTAAATCTTTCCATGCCAAGAAAAAAATGTGTGTGTGTGATTGTTGAATTGTCATCCCTACCTGAAAGTTCTCTTGATTATAATATACGAGTTGGGAAGCCTGGCTGCTGCATATGTGTTTTTCAAAATGATGTTCTCCCTCTCTCTGGTGAAAATTGCAGTTGCTTTATTTCCCTCCACACCTACAGAAAAGTGAAGAAATATTGGCACCAGAGAGGTGTAATGGGATGGATTGAATTCTGAGTAGAATATTTGTCTGGAAATGCCATGGCTTTCACCTTTCTGAGCGCTATATCTCACTTCATTTTCAAAAGCTGATTGGGACTTTCTCCATAATAGCTTCTCATCAAAGCGGTAGTTTGCTACAGAATGGCACAAGTTTGAGGAAATGTCATAAATTTACATACATATTCTATATGTGGAATATAGTGTGTGATATTGTTACTGACATATGCCATTTTGATTGATTTGATTATTGATTGAAGGCTTGAAATAAAAGGGATAGGATGATTGTCAAGTGTGAAAGCTAGGTTTAGAGGCTCTCTCTCTCTCTCACACACACACACACACACACACACACATACACACACACACACACACACACACACACACACACACACGTATGGTTTATGGTTTATAGTCAGAAGGGATCTCTCACCAACTCCTATTATTATACAGCTGCAGAAAACCTAACTGTACTGAGACCAGATCCCATTACTAACCCTAACAGTCAGTAGAGAAATCTTTTCATGCTATTTGTTTTTTTCCAGTAATAAAAATAACTTTAGTTCTCAAATATGACCTTTTGACCCTTTTAGTCTTGCTGGGAAGTCTTGGTGCAAAGTCTTGGGGGGGAACATATGGTGCCTATATTTATAGCCATACATACAACCAAACACACACACACACACACACACACACACAAACTTGTTCACATTTTCACACACACACACACACACACACCACAAGAGAAACATTTACCCTTTGTTTTCTGTGTTTTTTTCCCTGGTGCTAAAGCAATGTCAAACAGTTTAAGCCCTATATCAGTCTTATCTCTGCTGCTATCATGACTCAGCTTGTGAAAACGTTTGATCTAAATCACCAAATCCCACAGAGACTAAGCTTTCTGCTTTCTGTTGCTCTGAAGCAAGGACAATTAGGTTGTTTGGATGACAAAAGCAGCATGTTGTAACGATCAAACCGTCGGCCCTCGCCGTGATCGAATTGGGTGTAAACGAGTGAGCTCCTGCCTTCCGAGGTAAGATTGACAGGTAGCATTTTTAATGACTGCGAGAAAGGCAGTGTTTTCTCCCGCGTGATCCACTCGCGCCTACAATGCAGTGTTGCTAGCGATAATGACTATTCATCCCTGCCATGAATGACAGTGTGTGTGTGAGACGAGCATGGCTCCATGTTTATATATAATATTCCCAGATGGTGCTCTGTCAGCACTTTGCTCCCAAAGTTATTTTCAGCATTTTCTCCGTTTACGCGCGTATGTGTGGGAATGTATACAGCATGCATATGTGTGAGTATGTGTGTTTCTGTCTCTACCTTTCTATATGTATGTGTCTCTGTGTGTACGTGTATGTTGGTGTGTGTGTTTCTCCATGTGCGCGCCCGTGTGTGAGCATGTGTGTATTTGTATCTGTGTGAGTGCGTGTGCGTGTGTATGTTGGTGTGTGTCTGTGTGTGTGTGTGTGTGTGCATGTATGTTGGTGTGTGTTTGTGGCATGAATGTTTCTACATCAGTGGCACTTGTCTGTTGAGGAGCAAGGAGCAAGGCAGGCAGCAGGTGCTGTGTGGCCAGGGCAGGGCAGTTTCTAGCCATGTTTAGCTCATTAGCTCAGAGAGGGTTTGGGGGGTTGGTGCTGAGCAGGAGGACAGGGGTAAATGCCATCAGCCTGCCTGGGCACTGGTGGTGAATAGGCCTGGACAGATGGATGATGGTCTGTTTGCCTCAGTTTGAGTCCAGCTACAGTTCAGCACATGTTGTAATTAGAGGCTACATGCACATATGGACATAAACAGTACATGTGTGGACACAGTCAGGGCTATAGCACTTAATTGTGGTGCCTTATGCACAAGCAGTGCCAATGCGTAAACATCATAGTGTAACCACAGGATTTAACAATTGAATGTAGGCTATTTGTGCTCACCTTTCTTGGGAAAGAAGTCTGTAAGTAGTTGCTTTCTCTTATTTCTCTTTTTTGTCTTTCCTGCCTTTCTTTTCGTTGTTGAAAGCCTGATTTCACTTTCTTACATAGTGATTAGTGTTGCCAACTATTTCCAGTGTAGGGTAGCTAAAGCCTGCTCCAAAAGTCACTAAATGTCACTAAATTACTTCCTTCCAACTGGTCAGTCCCACTTTTATCTCCACTCCAATGGATACAGTTCTAGATTAGATTAGATTAGATTAGATTCAACTTTAGTGTCATAACACATGTATAAATACAGGTTAACGAAATGTGCTTTAGCATCTAATCAGAAGTAGAAGGAGCAGCAGGTGCGATATATACAGTATATACAATATAGAGCAATATACAGTATGTTATCGTGTAGTCTATAGTGAATTATATACACATAAATAGGGCAGTATGACCAGATGGGGATAACTGGGCATTAATATTCATGAGGAATATAAACAGATGTAATTATAAACAGGTATATAGTTGTGCTATTACAATATACAATGTACTATAAACAATTATACAGGTGTGCTATAAAAATGTAGATATGAATATATATGAAATATATAAATGAGCAAATGATATTAATGCACAGGTATCCAGGTGTGCTATAAAAACACATATAAAGATATCAGATGTATTATGAACATGTATGAAGATATACAGAGCATATACAGCATTGGCAATATATACATATGTAGTTTGGATAAAGTGTGGATGGATAAAGGGATTGAAGAGGGTACATTCAATGTCCATGGGAGGGATGAAGAGGGAGGGGGCGGGCGTGGTGGCATGGTAGGAGGATATGGAGGTTCAGCGGGGGGTAGAGTTCAGTAGGGAAACTACTGTGGGAAAGAAGCTGTTTCTAAACCTGCTGGTTTAGGTCTGAAGGCTGCTGAAGCGCCTTCTGGAGAGGAGGAGCTGAAAAAGTCTATTGTTGGGATGCGAGGGGTTTTTTAAGGATGCTGAAAGCTCTGCATAGGCATCGCTTCTTCTGGTGGTACAGGTGGTAGAGTTAGTGGAGATACAGGTTTAAAACCAACCTTGAGAAAGTGTGCTTCATTTCTGCTGAAAATAGAAAAATAATTGATCACAAGATTGTGTCATCCTTATTTCATCCTTATTTCAGTCTATTGCGATGACCTGCAAACGACCAACACACAGTGAAAACTTTTTTTTTAATTGCATTTTTTTTAAAGCGGTATTTGTAAAATTTCATGAAAGTGGGTAAACGAGTGACTTTCATGGATGCTTAGAGTGTTATCTGTTCAAATAAGTACCAAAATTTACCAATTGTTTTGCATCAAAAGGACTACATTACATTTTATCTTACCATATTCATTTTCACAAATGTAAATACAGATCAAGGTCATGGTCAAGGTCAAGGCAAACTTTATTATCCCGCCAAATTCAGGTGGCCCAACACTGCACGTGTCATTAAAACATATAGTTTTAAAATAGATTCCAGGATAGACAGTAGACAAACCACAATGCAGACAAAACCGAAATACAAAGATATATCCTAAAAGAGGGAAACACAATAAGCAGAGAATAAATAGCTAAGATAAAAAAGATAAAAGACCTAGAATAAAAGATAAGAGATACCTAAAAGACACCTAAGAGAAGGTGCATAAATGTGCAGTGGGGTGAATTAAAGTGCAACAGATCTAGTTTGTCTGTTATTGTGCAGTCTGATTGCTGTAGGCACAAATGAGTTGTGGTACCGTGTCATTGTGATTTCCCTTTGTAGGATTCTGCCATTCAACCTACTGCTTTTAACAAACTTCAGGAACAAAGTATGTGTTGGTTCCACTAGAATTTCATCCATCTTTTTTTAGCCTTAACTCGTTGCACAGCTGGGCTACAGATGCCTTGTTAACTCCAATAACCCTACTGGCTAATTTAATAATGCACTGCAATTTTTTTTAATGAACCTGAGCATACATATTTCCAAAGGTATAAATGAGCCCAAAAGATAAAACACTCTGTTAAAGTGCTTTGTAAAACAATTGGAGAATGCTGCTATCTAATCTAGAAATTTTGTTTCAGATTGAAAGTTGTTTGCCCGCAGAAAGCCAACACACCAATTGTGCTGTGAGCCAAGGAATGCTCCATTCACCAGTAAACAAACAGAGATGCCATACATATTTATGCGAAATCTTCACATGTCTACCCTACAGAATAAAGACCATCTTTTGGCTTAGCCAATGCAGTGGTTTTATTCACAATGGCTCTGTGAAAACTGGAAAGGACTGCTTCTCTGAGTTAGTCATTGAAAAATAGATCATTCCAAAGGCTGAACAATCCCTGCATGTGTCTATATTTAGCTGAGATTCAGTGGTGAGCCTATCTATTGTTGCACCATTATGATTTAATGCTGGAAATTATATTGCAGTTAGCCTGATAAATAATTAAGTGGTGATTGGAAAGCAAGATATTGAATGAAAAAAAAAAAAATCCACATCGGAGTGCATTATGTGTATGGGGGTGGGGGAGGTCTGTGTGTGTGTGTGTGTGTGTGTGTGTGTGTGTGTGTGAAAATGTGAACAAGTTTGTGTGTAAGTGTTTGATAGAAAATATGTGCTCTTATCTTCTCTTGCAGCTGGGCGATATCTTTAGCATCAGTGCCTTCAGGGTTGGGTTGCAACCAAAGATGGCATACTCTCTGCACTCTGCTCTCGATGAAACCTGTGGCAAGGCCGTTAAATCTGTGACAGCTGTGAAAAACACCATTTCCTGTTATGTGGTGGCCGAATCAATCAATCCCCAGCTGCCACTGATTTTGATTACAGAGTAGGGATTTTATGTAGGGAAGGAAATGTAACATTACTGATTGCTTTCATTTTTTTCCCAAGGTACTCAAGTCGCAGGTAGCCACAGCATGGACCACTATGACTGGGAGTGTTTAGAGTGTCTTTTGTCAGAGGGTGGTTTCTTTTTGTGTGTTCGTCATTAAAGATCAGCTTGTGGCTGTTTGGAGAAATGCCTATAGCAAATCGCATTAGAAATTCTAATTCCTCTCCTAATGAACGGATGCTTGTTGCTCCTAGCATACGGACAGAGAGAGAGAGAGAGAGAGAGAGAGAGAGAGAGAGAGAGAGAGAATAAGAGAATAAGAGAGAGACAGAGAGAGACAGAAATAAAGAGAGAGAGAGAGAGACAGAGAGAGACAGAAATAAAGAGAGAGAGAGAGAGAGAGAGAGACAGAAAAGGAGGGGAAATACTAACAATTAGGAATTCTCTTTTTTGTACTGTGCACCAGCAACACTCCCTGTGAAATTGGCAGTGGTTGAGCAAACAGATTTGCCGCGCTGGTTGGGTCTGGGCTGAGGTTGGGGACAGAAGCATCTGTAGTGGCAGCGGCTCAGCAAAAAGAGGTTTTGATATTTTGCACTCTCGTATGAAAGTGGGCAGTTCCGCATGGGGTTGTGAACATGATGGGGAAGGAAGGCACGAATCCTGGATGAGGGAGGCCCAGGTTGAGAGGGGGAGAGTGGATAAAGAACATCTTGATGATGTGCAGCTGGGACAGGTTAACAGGTAACAGAGCCTATCAGGTGATTAAACTGGGGACCAGAATCCGAACCAAAATCAGAAGCTTGTTTATTGCCAAGTCTGTACAACAAACAAGGAATTTGACTTGGTGCAGGCGCACTACAATCTTAACATACAAAAAAATGTGTCATGACCATTGTTGGTGTGCTGCATGCAATTTGTTTTTTAGGACTAAAACATTGCACAATTACCTGACAATGAACTAAAGATATTTCAAAAGCTTTTCCTTACTTTGTATATAGCGTATTCTCAGAAAAGTAGTTTGGTCCTTGGAACTGTCATTCTGTGACTGGGTTATACATAAATCTCTAATTCAAGGTTGAGATGTCAATTTAACTATTATGCTTTTCACCAGTACATTTACAACAGCATCCACTCCTGTCTAGTCCCTCAGAAAAACAGCCTGATGCTTTCACATCCTGAGCTGGATTTTCTCTGCTTGTCTGCTGGCTAAGTTAAGTCTTGTGTGGGCCATGCCCCCAGCCACTCCACTTTGTGTAGTCTGAACTCCACTTTTGCTTTTCTCCCATGCACTCTGCAAGCCTAATGCACCTGTGTCTGATTATATTTGTCTGTGCCTGTGTCTGTGCTGTGCCTCGTTGTACACAGTACTTAAACCTGGCTCTGTGGTTTAAAGTCAGTGGAGATTTATTGCTGAGTTTGTGTGTCTGGTTTCACTTCACAGACTTGGTTCTGGGATAGCAGAATTTGCCTGCTGTTTGGAAACTTAGATTTTTAAAACTTTTAACTTCTAAACCTTTACATGGTCAGTGTGTCAAACCAAAGTTGGCTTTGAACGGTTAATGGAATGAAAATGATAACCAGGAACTTTATATATTCTTATACATCGGAACACAATGGTTTATTTAAAATAATAGTTACTGGTTGATACCATTTTTTTGTCCTTAAAAGGTTTTGTGTTTACAATGACCCAACAAGGTTCTCTTCCTGTTGTTCACTCAAGCTTATACTACTACAGGCAGCATGAATTTGAAAGGGCTTTGCAGTCTCCCAGTCTGAAATGTAAATCATGACAGATAAATATTTTAGTCTTCCAATCTTAAGACTGTTTGTTTCAGACATAAATGGCAGGCAGCTTTAGCCTGTCATATTTCTGTTATTTAAACTGACAAGGTCTAGTCATTTTGTTTTCAAAGGCAGTTCCTGATTCTGTCAGAAGCACAAAGAAAACCAGCTATTTGTCAATATATGACACTAAAGTGTTATTGCTCGTTATATTTTGAATTAGGGGCTAACACGCAAGATCTAGCAGTTCTTGCAACTTCAAATAACTATTTTCAGATCACACCTGTTGTACGATGCAGTCACACCCCACCTTTAGATGGCTCCACTGGGGCTAGCAACAAGCCACCACTGACCCAAGTGACAACAAAACTACACCTTTAAGCGTGTCAGCAATTTCACTGCATGTCCTACTTTACCTAGTATCTCTATGCACATCTCTTAGAGGTGTCAATCCCAGGTTCAGAAAGTAAAAACCCTGCCAGGTTTTCCTTCTAACACAGGTGACTTCGCTAAGGAGCTGATCTACCTGTCTTGAGTGCTCATTACAATCAGCTGATTCAAAGCTGGTTGGATCAAATTTGTGGCAGGGTTTTTACTTTCTGAACCCGGGATTGACACCTCTGACATCTCTATCTCTATCCTTGTATCAACCAACCAGTGGCATTTATCAACATCAAAACAAGACAGGACACTACATTAAGACAACACAAACTTTAAGTCATAATGGCACGAACATCCCAGGCTGAGAGGCAACAAGACAGTGCCACACCAGAAGCCTCCCCCCTGGCAGCAGGAACCAGGTGGTTTGAAGCAGGCCATGATCACATGACCAAGTGCTCCTAATTAAGCCAATCACATGATCACCTGAGCAAGTAGACAGAATGGAGAGAGAAGGGAGGCAAACAGCACTGGGAAAATACAAAAACATCACAGGAAACACATACATATATGGCTATATAGCCATAACAGATACTATAGTCTACTATTCCTTTGAGGGTGTAACCTGGAAAAAAAAAAAAAAACGTTATTTTTCCTTTTTTATGTGCTAGCTGTGATATCACACTGCTTAAGATATGCAAATTACCTTCAGGATGAATGTTGTTATGGTAACATGGCTATAGTTGCAAATGTGAATATTCAAGGTGCAGAGAGTTGCTAGCTTTCCAAATTCTGCAGAAAGCTTATCACAGATCTTTAGTGTAGAGAGGCTTACATAGACAACAGCCTTGTGTTCTAGTCCTGCCAATGTGAAAGTTTTAAAGCTAAGCCTATGGTAACTATTTTCATGCCTCACAGCTGACATGGAAAGTAATTAACAGGTTTAGGAACAATATGTGTTCTAACTGGTTCGGGAACGTCAATTTTGGATGGAACTCAAAACTGGAAACGTTAAAATAATGATTCTCTTCAGAACAAAGCGATTGGCAAAAAAAAATCTGATTCAAAGCCCCACTTGTAAGATATATATTTGGCTGGGCGGGGATCAGGAAATGACAGCAGGTCGGACTCAAATCTGTGGTCCCCATGAGCACACCCCATGGTGTGGCAATTTATGTAAGCATTTGTGCACCCCAGGACCCCAGTCCTCACCCAGTGAACCACAGTGTCACAATAGAAATCGAAAAACAAAATCTTCTGTCAGCACTGCAGATCTGTCATTGCTGCAGAATCTTTGAACTCCACACAGCACATGCAAGTTGAAACTCAAAAGACTTTTCTGAGTTTGTCTGAAACTCAAAAGACTTTTCTGTTACTGAGCTGAAAAACTAATGAACACCTCCTGTGATGTTAGCTGCCATTGACTTTGCCTGAAGATTTATTGCCAGCTTGGAGTAAACGTGAAAAAGAAATGTATGACTTCCCATTAATAATGGTACTGAAAGTCTGAAAATGGGTTTGTTGAAGCTCTCAAAAGGAGCTGACAATGGATGTTTGTTGCCAGATTTCAATATTGTCAAAGTTTCATTTGTGTTGTCACAATATTACTACACATGCCAGTCAAAATGTCAAGGATGGCAAGAGTGGGTATTTTTCATTTTTTGTTTAGTTTGTTTTGTTGTCTTTTTTTCTGTCCACTGTAATGAATGCTTTTAGATCTGCTTATGGACCTATAGTGGGAACTTGCATCATAAACTTAGAATACTGGGCTCTGTATACTGCGAGCCTGACAGAAGTTGACAGCAAAAGGATTGCTGAAATAGCGTAATTGGTTAAAACGCTATATAAATACTAGATGTAAAGGAATCTCCTATTTTTTAAGTTCAGTTTGACAGCATTATAATTCTTTATTTACCTCCTACTACTTCCCTCCATTTTGCCAATGAATATCACACACATACACTCTCTCTTTCCCTTTTGTGTTCCCTCTTTCTTTCAACACATACACTCTTTCTTTCCCTATTGTGTTCGCTCTTTCTTTCAACGTATTATTCGTGTGACTTTTCCCCCCAGTAGAATATTGCAGTGCAAGGGTCGGGGCTAGTTCACACATAAAGCCTCCTGTTGTTGTGTGCAGAAAAAAAACTGCCACTTTAAACCCCTCGTCCACCGCTAATGCCTGATCCCTTGGCCCTCAGGTAAAGCAGCCGATTTGTCAATGCTCGGACGGCCTTTCTTTCTGCTTCCTGCCTAGAGGGTCTGCGCATGACGGCTCAGGAGCAGCACACAGCTCCAGTATCGATCTCCTCTTTTCTCATGCTTTGAAGGTTGCCACTGCAGAGAAAGCGAGCCCTGAGGTAGGAACAATGTGGTGGGAGCTGGTGGCAGGCAGTGGACACACCGGAGACCGATGTGAAAGGATGTCGAGGCAAAAGCGTCTGTATAATTCATGCCATCTTGTCGAAGACCAGACCAGGGCGTCTGAATGTGTTTGTTTGTGAGCGGATATGAATGTGTTTTATTTGTTTACGCTTCACACGTATTCAAAGTCTCTTTGAAGCTTTTCCTGTCGTTTTTTTTTTTTTCTCTCAGGGACATTTCTGACTAATTCTGGCACAGAGGACCGTTTGCTCACGGGTCAAGGTACGACCCTGACGCCATCTGGCCAGAACACAGAGTAAAGAACACAAGTTCTTTACTGCCTGAGCAGATGAATCTATGTACTCTTTTAGCCATCTTTTTTTGTTGTTGTCATAGGCAACCTTCACAGTCTTTAATGACATGCTGCCCAAATGTATCGGTGGGAGCTCCACATAATTAGTGCTTATTTTTTGGGGAAAAAAATTGTGGGCCCATTTGACTAAATCAAAAAAATATCCCAGCCCCTTTCTCTTTTTGGGGGAGGAAGGGGGGGAAAGGGGGGGGGGGGGGTGAGGAGTGGAGGGAGGGAGGCGGTGAATTGGGGCACCAAGTCCTCAAGTGCAATTTGGCAAGGACCGGGAGACCCGTGATGGTGCGCTGATTTCCTGTTATTAGTGCTCCGCAGCGTGATAATGTTCGCCCGCGCCGGCGCTCCTCCACTCATCTGATTACTAAACCTCATGCCGAGATAACACAAGATGGAAAGCCAGCCCCAAAAGCTGGGGAAATTTTGTCGGAGCCGGTGTGATTTATATTTTCGTGTTGGCGGAGGGTACCCGTCGTCGCTGGGGTGTGAGGAAATCGTGTAACCACAGTGGTTGGCAGCGCTAATGCAACACAGAGTGCTTATCACAAACTCGATGTGTTGACTCACAGCTGGTGATGTTGGTGAATGTCTCACTCTCGCTGATAGCTTACCAGGGCTGTGATTTGGTGAGACACATACACACTCACACACAGTCACATACACACACACACACACACACACACACACACACGCACACACACACACACACATACATGATGTATAGCACATGCTCATGTTTCATGGATGAACAATCATTAGAATGCAATTAAGGTCAAAGAAGTGTAAAACTCCTGGTCATGATGACAGCTCTTCGGAGCTAAATGATGTGTCAATCACATCCAGGTGATGACCTCATTATCCTTGCAGTTAGCTATAATCAACCACTAGCACAAGCTGATTAGTTTACCACTGGTGTTGTAAATGCTAAAAATATATGCAATTGATTACTTTAAGACTTTGTGTGTGTGTGCGTGTGTGTGTGTGTGTGTGTGTGTGTGTGCATCTGTGTGTGCGTGCATCTGTGACGGTGTGCATATTCACGTGTGCACATCTGACAGTTTGGATAAAATACATTTTTGTCTTATTCTCCATACACATTCATCCTTTCCTCCATGCTGGCGCTGGGAAACATATTACGGTAGACTTGCTCAAGATTTCAAGCATCCATAATTGAACAGCACTTGATAAATAGCAGGAAGTTTCCATTCCCAGCCAGCAGGGAAAGAAAAAACAGGTTTGGCAGTGAAGCAAAACTCAGTTGTCTTCCACCTTTTTAAAGCACGCACACACACACTCACTCACATACACAGACACAGACACAGACACAGACACACATACAGTACAGACACACACACACACACACACACACACACACACACACACACGCATGCCAATTTCTCCTTAGAGACAGTAACCGAGTTAATATTCTATACATGTGCCCAAAATGTAATTTATTTATGTGTAGCTAAAGTGGTGTCATATGTAGTCAGAATGTAAAAGACCTGTCTTTAATTGTCATTGAGATGCAGTCAACCATATGCAAACGCAAAGCCTGTTTGATCCGTTGTTTGGTATTCACGGTGTACCGGTGGGGTGGATAATTTGCAGAGAGATTATATTGACTCAAATTACTTCTGTTCCATAACGCTGTTGTTTTTTTTTCTCACTCTTTCTTTTTATTTTTTGATGGTTTGAGAAAGTCACGTCTATTTGACTCACATGGAGAGAAACTATAATTGAGCATTATAGGCAATCGTGTCTCAAAGAGTTCTCCTAGATAATATCTATGAAAGCAAATCAGTTTGAGTATAACAGTTGGATTGCTTTTGTAAACACTTACAGATGCACACTTTCTTTGTTTGCAATGTTGGTCGCATACATTGTCTCCTCTTCCCTCGGAAATAGAGAGTAGGGGTCAATAACTAGGCGCAGGTATTGGTACTGGCTATAAATGCCTGATTAGAATAATGGGTCCTTGCAGTGGGAGGTAAGGCTGAACTTATCGCTTTGCAGTGCTCCTCTATGATGAC
>CM059285.1:21368459-21370959 GCA_030347295.1 Setipinna tenuifilis
ATAGAAACTCATAATTATGAGACTAAAAGCTTAACGTGACGTTCCCCATGACAATATGACAGCCAGTTTGACGTATTCCATCAACAGAACTCTCCTGACAATGCGGCATCTAGTCAGTGTACATATCTATGACCAATGGCTATGTGGTGACGCATGTCCATATACTGTATACAATAGATCTTGTGTAGAGCATTTTGTGTATGGTATGTGTGAGTAGGTATGTTTGATATGCAAGTGGAATAGATGTGACCTTGCGTGCTTTGGAGGTAATCTCTTTGATGGATGTGGAATGGGTGGGATTAGTTTAAAGAGCCGTGTGTGTGGTGTATTAGATGGAGTATGTTTTTGTGTGTGTGTGTGTGTGTGTGTGTGTGTGTGTGTGTGTGTGTGTGTTTGTGTGTGTGTGTGTGTGTGTGTGTGTGTGTATGTGTGTGTGTGTGTGTGTGTGTGTGTGTGTGTGTGTACATGTGTGACTGTGAGGAGGAGGAGGCGGGGAATCAATGTGCTTAGACCAGCCCTTCTTTAATGATGACCACCCGTGGACCAGAGCAACCCCTCCCCCCTCTCAAAGCACCACTCCACCTCCGGGTTGTTCCTCATGTTGGAAGCAACCGGCTTGCCGAGGTAAATAAACAGGCTTTTCGTTTGGCCCAATTACGCTTCATTCAGCAGGAGGACAGTCTGCAGTGTGCGAGTGTGAGGAGACCAACCACTGCTCAGGGCTGAGAATCAATATGCACCTCCACCCCACAAGTAATAGGGAATGGTAAATAAGCTAATGAACTGAGTATGTGTGTGTGTGTATGTGTATGTGTGTGTATGTGTGTGTGTGTGTGTGTGTGTGTGTGTGTGTCTGTGTGTCTGTGTGTCTGTGTGTGTATGTGTGCGTGTCTGTATGTGTGTGGAGTGCACACCAAACTATGTGATGGGGAAGGGCCGTGTGTGAGGATGACGGCTCCAACAGTGGGATGCCTTGTAGTATTATACCACAGTGCATTCCGCAGATGCTTTTAACCGAAACAACTCACAAGTGGGAAGCAACACTCAAACCACAGAGCTGTAGGAGAGTTCTAGCAGCTACCGCTCAGTGCTGCTCTTTAAAATAAACAAACAAGTGCAAACAAACAAGCAGTACATGGTTGGTACAGGATTTACTGTTGAGGTTTAAAGGTTGTGGATGGGAAGGTTTTATGAAAGCTATGTGCCTTCCAGAGCCTTTTTGAAAACAGAAAATAGTCCCTGCTCTGGTAGCCATTGGCAGCATGTTCCAGTATTGTCAAATTACCACTGAGAGCAGCCATGACAGGATTTGCCTTGTGTTAAAGCATGCCAATGCCAGATGACATTCCTTTCTGGAGCACAGTTGTAGGGATGGATGGAACAGATGCAGGCATCCCAGGTCTCCCGGGACCTCCAGGAGTCTCCTGCATTTGACAAGCGACTCCCGGATGCCCGCAAGTAATTAAAAAATCTTCTGCGAAATTTCTTTAGCAAGTTAGAACAAATGACAAATGCAGGAGTGCCAGGGAGACAGGCAGAGTGAGGGAAAGTGAAAGTGACAGGGTGAGCATCTGTCCTGTTGTGTTTCTGCAGACGTAATAGACGACCTCTGTCTTTTTTTTTCTTAGGCCATCCAGTTATTGGCAAACAATAATGAAAACGTCTTCAAGCGCGAAGGGAAAATAATACACATTTCGTCCTCAAGTAAAGCGTACTTGTGCACTGTAGACTTGACAACACTGCATTTTCACTGTGCATGGTGTTTCTGTATGAAAGACAGCTAATATGGTCTTTACAGGTCAGTTCTTCCTTATGTTATTTAAAGTAGCATATCTCACTAGCTGCTCAACTGCTATGGCATCTGCATTCTGCTGCATTCTGCATCTGGGCCTGTGGTAATGTTGAATTTCTCAGACAGGGTAAATATACCCTGAGCTATGTATAATATAATATATTAGGGGATGGTCCCTAAAATGAGTGTCTGCAGGTTGGGATGTCTGCTGCAGATGATTTTATCAATGGGGTTAAGTAAATTGATCATTATGTAGGCTTGATGTGTTGGTGTGACTATGACTTGAATTGCAGTTATGGGTAGAACTTAGTAGAATTCAATAAACAGAGGGTTCAGGTGCCCTTTTTTAGTTATCAAAAACTAGGCAAAACCTCTGAACCAATTTCTAATTCTATTGACATTATTATACCTGCATGTCATAACAATGTTAATGACACATTTCCTGGTATTTCTGACAGACAAAAAACACATTTGTTCACTTTGTAGCCTAATGCCAAGCCGGCATTAAATCCCTAACACCATACCACAGTGTTTCACCTTTAGCCCTAATGCCATACCACAGTGTTTAGGCTTGGTCAGTTCTGTTGGTCCATTCTGGTTGGATTTGGAAACCACAGACCTATATACTGTATCTGTGACGTCATGTCAACCGTCAACAAAAGACAGACAGGCCTCGCCAGGATCCATACGTCTGATTCAAAAGACTCC
>CM059285.1:21375959-21383459 GCA_030347295.1 Setipinna tenuifilis
CTAATAAAAGTAGCTGCGAACTAGTCGTTGTTGCCCGACCACTTCCACTGCCCACCTATTCGACACAGTATGCTTTTAATTTAAGCCTTTCGTTGAGATTTACAGAGACACCCTATTGGAAATGAGGATTTTAGAAATGCAATGCTTTCCTGTTCAGGGAGTAACGTTATGTTTGATAAATGCCATGTTTTTTCTTACATAGTATTCAAGATGTATAGTATGTGGGCCTTTGTTGTGGACAAGTAAGAAGGCAGAGAGGTTGTGAATGCGTGTGAATGCGTGGGCATGCAGCTGGCCTTGGGAGCCAAAGCCTGGCCGTCCTTCAGAGATATAGCAGGAACTTAGATGCTACCTGGGACTGTTAAACTATATGAATAAATCTTAAGGTTTTGTAAAATAAAATGTGTTTTTTAAGAGTTACGTTAGGGGAATACTGTTATCATAAAAAAAATACCTCAGAAAATCTACTTGCTATTTCTTTTATCAAATGTTTACTGTGCATGTTTTGTGAAACACGTTGGAAAAAAGTGAGAATCTTAGATTTGAGAACTAGGTTCTTCAGCTAAAATCATCTTCTATGCTAAATGTAAAATTACATGTTATATTAGCATAATAATATGTTTAATTTTGGAAAGCACCAATAATTCCATCAGGCAGTCATGCCAGGAAGTGAACTATTTTTTCTTTCCGCTGAGCTTCACCGAAACGCACCACATCCACACCACTGGGACGCTAGCTCTGATTAGCATGTAGTTTTTAATTAAAACTCTCTACTCTCTACTCCCTCTCTCTCTCTCTCTTTCCCTGGTTCTCTCTCTCTGTCTGTCTGTCTGTCTCTGTAACTCGCTAACTCAATGACTCACTCTGTCTCTCTCCTATGCTCACAGTCATTGGTGTACAACTTGTTTCCCATCCTTTAAAATCAAGGCTTCAACCTGTGTAGTGGTTGTTTCGAATATCTGCTTTAGGGGTTATTTCTTTCTTTGTTTTCTTTTTTTCTGTCAAGGGATCGAGAGGGCACGCCACTGTGATTCCTTTTAAAGATTGCTGCTGCCACTGTTGGTACTGCCATTACAGAAAAACACACATTCTCTCCATTCCTGCCCTTCCAGTTTTGTAGAACCAGTTTCAAGTCATCTAGCTCAGAAACAGTCTTATACTGTATGTCTGCATATATGTACTGTACTCACTGTATACATGTGTGTATGCATTGTGTCCATGAATATAGCCTCTCTGGCTTTTGCTCCTACCAAATTTGTGAAAAAAAAATATGGGTGTTGTGATTGAGGACCAGTTATTTTTCAGTGACCACTGCTTCTTTACGCTGTACAACATATGAAAAATCAGGTCTTACCTGACTAAGTATGCCACAAAACTCTTGGTACAGGCCATGCTTGTATCTCGCCTTGACTGCTGCAAAGCCCACCTACCTGGTCTTACAGCTCACTCACTAAAACCTCAATAAATACAGGTCTAATATATGTTCATTGACCTTCACTGGCTACCTGTTGCTGCTCAAAACAAACACAAGTCACTGACACTTCCCCACAAAACGACTTTGGGGTCTACACCTGCTTATCTAAACTCAATTCTAAAGGCTTATGTCCCATTCCAAGTGTTGTACTTATTACACGTCCATTGGCTGGCCTTGTCCTTTCCTCACACAAGCCAATATCAAGTCAAAACCGTGTTGTGTTTCCCCTGTGTTGGTACAAAAATAGGTTAATCCCTTCTTTTTCAAGAGCTTCCCTCATTCTTAAAACACTAACCTCACTAACTTTCTAATTTACACCTATGTGCATGGTAACTTCTCTTTGAACTTACTGTGTGATCCCTTATGTTTACTGTATCATTGTTTTTCCTCAACTGTAAGTCGGTTTGGATAAAAGCGTTTTTGGATACACAAGAGGATAATAATATAGCATTGGTAATGCTAACAACTACTCAAAAACATTTCTTACCACCCTGTCAGTGCCACAACCAGTATGCCACTGAGTAAATAAGATAAATATTCATTAATTACAGAGCACAATTCACCCCTGGGTGTTTATTCAGGCTTGCTCCTGACACCTTCACTCCTAAACTAATATCACATGTGGTCTGTCATCAGCTTTTATTCAAACCAAGACTGGGTTATTTATGTCACACACACATTGACACATTGAGCCAGTGCTCCACCCAGCTATTGATGCATATGCACAGGAAGGGAACGACTGCCATGTACAGTGTGAGAGCATCATCGTCAACGTATGACATTGATCTGAACTGAGCTAATGGACTGGGAAGACTGCCAGAGTAGTTTGATTGAATGCACACTTTATCGCTCTCTCTTTCTCTCTCTCTCTCTCTCTCTCTCTCTTTCACTCTCTTTCACACTCACTCACTCACTCTCTCTCTCTGTCTCTCTCTCTCTTTGTCACTCTTCTTTTGTCGACCTCTTAGTGTGGTAGGCCCTGCCATAGCAACACAGGTGGTGTTGCCCTGGTACAGTTGAGAGGCTGGGGAGGTTGTGCTGACAGATAGAAATGGTGTTAAAAGCCTGCAGTGTTTTCACTTTTATCGCTTCAAGTCGTCAGCTGCCCCGTCCGGCCCGTACACCCTCCTGGGGTTTCAGCGGCAGGCACAGTCTGAGCTTCGGCCGTCACGCAGAGACACACAGGCCGGACGAGTGGACACTGACAGCACAGAGTGGCCGGGAGTGATGACCCTTTGTCTTGAGTTTCCCAACTCCGAATTAATCTCGTCTGTCTCCGTGGGGGAAAAGACTGTGTGGTGCAGTGAGACCGTCTCCTGAGAGGAGGAAAGTGTCACATGGTGATGGTGCTGAACAGGCAGTGCTGCACAAAGCCTCAGTTAGCATTATAAAAACACAATCACCATGCAGGGCTCCAGTAAAACATACTTTACAGGCTTATCAAACCAAACTGTGAAATCATTCAATTTTGGGGAATTCCTTTTTTATAGTCTTCTTGTTTTATTTCTTCTCACCACCTCATTTTTTCACTGCTCACTTCAAGCAGGTTTGTGGTGAGCCTTCTGATGCATAGTGGCCAGAGATGAATATACCGCCTTCAGAAAGTAAAAGCTGTGCCATTTGCCTTTGCTCTTAAGTGTTTAAGTGATTCACACTCATTAACTCAGCTACCTGGCTGAAGTGTTGTGCTAATTAAAATCACCTAGTTTAGTGAATTGGCTAGAACTAATATGTGGCAGGACTTTTACTTTCTGAACCTGGGATGTTCATCTCTGATAATGGCCGCCATTTATCACTCATGTGCAACACATTAGGGATGATAAGTCAGGTGCCCTTCTCTTAAAACAGTTCGGATGCCCTAATGAATCCCTGTGTAAATGCAAGTTGTTGTTTTTTGACAAAAAAGGTATCTGCCTGAGACACTATATTGTACAAAATATATTTAATTTATCATTCAGTGATAAAGATTTATGGTATTGTGCCACTTGCAATTGTTGACCGCAACACAGCATCAGGGCAGAAAATCAATAACTAAATCTAAATGTGTTGCTGTATTTGTAATCTCTATCACGAGGTCTAATGAAACGTGAAATGATAAATCACCTATCAAATGTATTTTCAGTGGTAACTGCTACATTAAAGTTAATGTTCCATCATTAACCCCTTTAATGCAGTTGCTAACATTACTGCATTAGACCTTGTGTCTTTAAAGCTTTAGAGAATGACATATTTAGAAGGCCTTGCAGTGGTGGGCGCAGACCGAAGAGCAGTATGAGAATGGTTCTCTTTTATCTGGACTGTTAGATATTTAGCAAGACACTGGCCAAGTCACCAGTGATTACATGGCACTCAGGCTAGTGGACAGGCTTTAGCAGGAACATAAGAGGCTCTCTCAACTGCTGTACTCTAGGGTTTTCACTGTCCAGAATGAAACTGGACAGGCTCAGTGCTCGCCATACTTTAATCTGGTGATTTCTTCCTGGAATTCCCTTGTCTTGTTTCAGCTGCCATTTTGTGCCACTTTCATTAGGCCAGAGTACAGAGTCGCCCATGGACTGGTTATTGATTAACAGTAATCCATAGGCTCATGCTATGTCTATTAGTCTAATTGAATATGTTTCATAAACATGTATAAGGGTCATATTTGTGGTTAAAGTATGTGACATATTTAAGCATTCAATGTTATTTGTTACATTCTGTATGCTGAGACAGAAAAAACAAAAGATTTCCTTTCTGCGTTTATCTTAATTGTTTTATGTACCCTATACTTTTATTTTTAAAACCCACTACATCACCAAACTACAGTGAGAAATCTAAAATGTTAAATTAACAACATGATTTAAAAGATTACATTTGATAATTAATAAAAAAAATACATGATTTCACACTGATGATTTACACTTTAAAGAACATTTTTGTACAAATACAAAATACCTTGAGCCCCGCTTTTCATCTTTCACAACTGTCAGAACACACGCACACAGGGTAAAGGGGTAAAACCGTTTCTGTGGCTTTTTACTATTTTCTTATTTACTTACACAATCACACACAGGTGCACAGACACGCACTCTCTCTCTCTCTCTCTCACACACACACACACACACACACACACACACACACACACACACACACACACACACAATTCCTGAGAGCAAACGTTATTACGTGACTGTCTTATTATTAACCAAGCTCACTTACATATTCAGAGTACGCTCCTTTATGAGTACTTTTACAAAATCTCTTTTCAAATGAGTGATAAAGGGAGGTCATGACCAGGATAGTGCCGAGGGTATAGGAAATGGATGGAACACTAAAATGACTATGAGCCAATAAGAACAGGACATAGCTGCCAGTAGTGGACCAATCAGAATAGGCTTTAGATATCCCAGTGGAAGGATGGAGCAGGAAAACAGGCAGGGGTAATGAAAATAGGGCAAGGGTAAGGCCAAGTTCAGACTACATGATTTTTAGAAAGGATTTTCAGGTCAGAGAGTCGGCTTAGAAAACACTGAGCCTTGCCTTGTAGGTTAATCGGCAGTTAATCTGCAAGAAGAAGTCGTCAGGTATGAATTACTGTCAGATTCTATTAACGGCAATCGCTGCTTTGCTGCAAGTTTTCGGGGAATATCTAGCATGCCAAATATCTGGAGAAATCGTACGCGATTGACATAAACCAACAGCCAATCAGAGGCAATCAGAGAACAAAAAGATACATTTCAGCTCTGGAAACCAATCAGTTTTCTTATTCAGCACACCCGCCTTGCTTCTAACTTCTTGTAGGTATCATTATGCTTATTATACACAATAAAAGGGCAACTATTGCTGCTTCCAAATCCCTTAAAGAGATACTATGCAACTTTGAGTTATTTTATCCAAGTAAATGGACACTCTTTGACTCTTTGACTTTGACTATTTTACCTTCTCCTCACCCTGTGCATGTGGTTCAACATAACTCATCAGAGTACCCGCTGAATATGAAAGTAGTCATGTCCACCAAGGTAAATAAAGTCAGAATTTCTTCAGAGTTTAACGTATGAACCTCTAACATTGTGATATTCAAGATTCTGTCAGTCTGTGGGTGCCAGGACGAACACCCAGATATTGCAAGCGTGGTATCCTGTCCACAGATAGCAGAGGTGCTTAAAAGAGTCTTCATTCGCCTAGTAATGACTCAGTTAAGCATCTACCGACTTATGAATATAATTTATTAACTTGCATACACACATTGCTAAAATAAATATGTAACATGTTTAAAGCGAATTATTGCGCAGTTGCCCCAGAGACTTATTTTCAGCCCATTCTGTTTTTTTTTTCCTTTTCTGCTTCGTATCACCTGTAGGTGTGTCAATTTAGATGTGATTACACTAACTTAAGCACATCTCACAACAACAACTTTTTCAACAGTTTAGCAAATGCAATATGAAACAATTTGTAGTATAATTCACCTCCAATAAAGGCTGGGTGTAATGCAATTGTTTCTACCTTCTGCCATTAAACTCCAAGCTGTTTTTGTAATATCGCTATAGTTCGTGACGCCATCATGTAATTTAAGGCTCTACTTGCGCCAGCTCCTGTGGTGTACACCGAGGTTGCAGATCAGCCCTACGCATGAGACTCTCGATTACCAAAAATACCAGATGTGTGATTCGAAGACTGGAGAGTTCAGAGCAGTGTCAGCATGGTGCTAGAAACACCCCCTGCAGGGTGAGCTATGTTGCTGTCGGCTATGTTAAAAAGATCAAGAAGGAGGAGGTGAAGAGTACAAGTAAAACCAACTTATAATTTGAAAATAATTCAAAGAGAAAGAAAGAGAAAACAAACAAATGAAAGAACGAAATTGAGAGAGTGGTGATCACAGAGATAGAGGAAAGAATGAGCAGAGAGATAAAGTGGTGATGGAAGAAGAACATAGATAGGGAGAGAAAGAGAGAGAGAGAGAGATGGAGTGGTGAAGAGACAGGGAAGGGGTAAGATAAAATGGTGGTAAGAGAGGGAGGGAGAGAGCTGGAGGGAGTGAGTGAGAGAGGAATTAATGACGACGAGAGGTGAGGTGATAGAGGTGAAGGGGTGGCAGTGCCATCTCTTTTAGTGCTCAGCCTGTGTGCTAATCAGAGAGGCAGTGGGCAGTGCTTTTATAGCTGCAATAAAAGTTGCTCAAGCAGACACGAACATGTGGCCCATAAGACACCCCCCCCTCTCTTTTTCTCTCTCTTTCTCTTCCTCTCTCTTTCCCTTCATCTCCCAATCCCTATTCAATCTCTTTTGACTATCTCTTGGGCATGCTCTGTCGCTCTTTCCCCCTCGAAAAAAAAACTTTTCTCTCCCATCTTCTCATTTGCTTCTGTGTTCTTTTCCTCGCTTTCTCTGCCTTTCGTTCTGTGTCACTCTCTCCCTCTCCCTCTCTCTCTCCCTCTCCCTCCACTGTTTGGCTAAGATTTGTGCTGCACCTCGCCTCAATTAGCGCCTGCCGCTGTCCGTGAATCCAAGGGCTCACAGACGTGTGTGGAGGGATCAATTGACTTTAATGTGAACGCTGAGGCATGGAAACTGCTGCGCATTTCACCACAGGCCCTCTCTGTCCTCCCCTCCAACCCCCCACCCCCCCACCCCCAGCCCTCGTCCAACCACACCGAGGCTCAGGCAGCCGTGGAACCAGGGCAAAATGGGAACTCATGGCCTGCCTCATTGCCTTTTGCAATCTCCACTCCATGGGCCCAGACCCACAGTGGCCATATTTTAAAAGGAAACCACAAAAAAAAGCCTCTAGATTTTGCCACAAGCCAGCTAATTGAAGGACGACTTGGCCCAAGCTTGAGAGGGCAGCCATAGATAATTTTGGTGGGGTGGGGTGGGGTGTTTTTTGGAATGAGGGGGTGGGGGCTACATCTGGAGTTTAAGGAGCATCCAGAAGGGGAGAAGGAGCGCCGGTAGCCTTTCGATAGGCAGGGTGCCGGGGCTGAAGGTTCCCTCTCCTCTCCTCTCTGCTCCCCTCGGCCCGACATGGAAATGCCAGGGTGAAATGGATG
>CM059285.1:21388459-21390959 GCA_030347295.1 Setipinna tenuifilis
CCGTATGAAGGAACAAACTGCGTTTTTTATTTCGTTGATACATGCGCAATACCGGAAAATCAATCCGATCCCCGTTCACATGGCAGTCGAAGTGGTTTCGAAACAGCCCAGGCCTGGTGTCGCAACTGGATAACGAAAACCAATTCCAAACCAAACCAATACCCGTTCACATGAAGCTGGTACGATCCCAAACCACTTCCAAGTGGTTTCGACTTGTCCATGTGAACGCACTCACTAACGAGCATCCAACCAGCAGCATTAATAACACACACACACACACACACACACACACACACACACACACAAAAACACACACACACACACACTCTCTCTCTGCTTCAATGGCTCATAAAACATAGTTTATAGTTTGAGAGAAGATACCAGCTATTTACTTTTGCACTGAAAATACACGGCAGCACAAAAGCAAAAAAAAGCAGAAGCATAAGAGTCCGCTCTGTGCTGTGTCGTGATACAAAACAACTCACCAGGCATCAGTGAGGAGGAGATGCACCAACCATTGCACACATTTGAACCATCGCATACTAATCTTACACACACACACACACACACACACACACACACACACACACACATACACACACACACACACACAAAAGACACACACACACACACACACACATGCACACAACAGACACACAGACACACACACACACACACACACACACACACACACACACACAGACAACAGACTCATCAGCCCACTCCACATATAAACGCACCCAAAAAGTTTCCCCCTCGACACATTAGCAATGCAAATGTATGCAGGGTCTCAAATCACTCCCAAGTTTTAATGAAGTGGGTATATTTCTTAGTGTTTGGGTAGGAGGTCTCATGGGATGTTTTGTCAATCAACACAATGGCATCTAAAGACACTTAGTGCCATCTTTTGTTTCTGATAAAGGGTATTTCACATAAAGGGTATCCTTTTGTGTGCATACTTTCAGGTGCCTTCCTTGTTTGTTCTTCTTTAACCTAATAAAAAAACAAGAGGAGGCACTCAGAACGTATACAATGGTGGCACATAATGAACGTGAACAGAGCAGAGAGAAAAAAGACCACAAGCCACAACAAACAGTAATTACAATACATGTGATCACTAGAAATCCCAAGGCAAAGGAAACAAGAAAATAAGCCCATGATTGCTTGACTGTGTGGCAGAGGGGGAGGCACAGGCTGCTGCTTAGCTACCAGATCAGTAATAGAGCTAAAGCGCACCACTCCTTCAGCTGCTATTAGCCCCCCATCACCCATTCTACCCATGCCCTTGATCCGCTAGCCATCCTCAAACTGCATACTCCTATACGCTTTATTCTCCCCTCTCCCCAGGGACCGTTTTTAGAATAACATTCACCAATTTCACTGCATGTCCTACTCTTATCCAATATGTCTATGCACGTGACAATAAACCATTCTTTGTATGCTTGTATCCTTGTATCCGTGTATCCTTGCATCAAAGCAGCACTGTCAGAACAGCACCATCTTCAGTCACTTGAAAAGTGAAAAGTGACACAGACTTTCAGTATATTCTATATACCTATTTCACATACTGAATGTAATCACCCACCATCCACTCATCAGCTGGCCTCTAATTGTGCGTTTGCTTCTGTATGCCGCTCACATTCCCCGCATCCTTGTTCACAGGCACAAGGTCAAACTGCTTGTATCATGTTGACCAAGCCACATATTGTACCACAGAAGCTAAGGAAGGCTCGTACGTACGCTTGTAGATATGCAACTCACACACATTTATTTACCCTTAAACACAGCCGGTGGCCGACACTTTTTTTTTTTCTGCAGTGGCATTACTTATTCAGTCTGGCCATAAATAAATAATGTGAAAGACCTGGGACGAGATAAAGGGGTATTGGTTAAAAAATGGGAGTGATTTTTTTAAATCTTTTTTTCCTGGAGGTGTCTTCAGGCTGTGTAAACAGAATACATTTCTAAATGAAAGCTTAAATGTGTGGGCATAATGAATTTGATCAGCGTTTGTCTGCGCCAAGGTGTTGTTGTGAAGTTGGACCGTGTGTTGTTTTTGGGGTTGGATTTGTTTAGTTTGGAAGCGCCAGACATCTCATTAGAAAGACGGATGGTCAACAGTGTGCAAAAAAGCAAAACCAAACAGAGGGGGGAGATTAAAAATAATGACAAATCTTCACAGCCCTGGAGCTGCTTTTACCTCACTTTGCCTTGTACTGTCCATAAAGAAGTTACTGGTGCAGTGTAGCTGGCTGTAAATTACCCTTGTATTTAGCATAAGTAATGTCATATTGGTAATTCTGAGATACTGTTGTGTATGCACTAATGGCTGTTCTATACAGGATAATAGGGATGTGTTTTGTCAATACTATTCTTGGTGTATTGTAGGATCTCTAAACCAGTGCTGTGGGCTTTTACCCAGATTGGTACTGGTCGGCGCTGTCTTTTGGCATGTGTGGTGTGTGCGAAACAGGCAAGACCCAAGCTTGCAAAGGGAATG
>CM059285.1:21393459-21400959 GCA_030347295.1 Setipinna tenuifilis
TCCAATTACTACTGCTCCTTTGTCATGCAGATTGACCGCTACCACAGCTGGCATGGGACCCTACTGACTGGGCATCAGCTGTCAGAAGAAATTGGCCAGAAACCAACAGACGTAGAAATTGGTCTTAAACAAAGAAAGGTACACTCAAAAGAGAATATGATATTCTATTCTATTATATTCTATTCTGTTATATTATATTATATTATATTATATTATATTGTAAAAGCAGATTGTTTTTCATGTATATATTCATTTCAAAGCAATACCTGGAAAAGCCATTGAGCCCATTTCTGAAGAAATCACTTCACCACAGATGCCACCATTTTCCCTAAGTGTCTGCATGTACAGTGAGCATTCAGTGGGTCCTGACTGAGCGATGTCATCCATTAAGCTGAAATGATGAAAAAATAAGTCTGAGGCGAGAAGACATTAAAGCAGAAAACTGGGCTGTTAGTGTGTGTGTGTGTGTGTGTGTGTGTGTGTGTGTGTGTGTATGTGTGTTTGTGCACATTCATGTGTGTGTTTTTCTGTGTGTTCATATGAAGAGGGCTTGGGATGAGTAAAAGGGGACATAGAGAGGGAAAAAAAGAGAACGACAGAGAAGAAAACAGATAGAGAGAAAGAGAGAAGGGGCAGAGAGAGAAATAAAGAAATAGAGAGACAGAAAAAGACAGAGAGGTGGTAAAAGAGAGAGACAGATAAAGAGAGATCTTGTTTGACACGCAGAGGCCATCTTCTGTGACAGAATGCTTTTTGAGTATGCGTAAAAGAGCCCCACGGATCGCCACTCTACCCCCCACAGTCCGCTTGTGGGTCTCCCCAGGGGAGCCATGGGGACGGTGGTAGAGGGCCACACGTCAATGGCGGCTCAGTTTAATGAAATGCATTAAGTCTATTAGACGTGCACTTTTAATTTCTCTCCCTGAGTGTGTGTGTGTGTGTGTGTGTGTGTGTGTGTGTGTGTGTTTTTAACTTGTTTTCTTTTTACGAGGCCACTTTACCATCTGCCCCTTTTTTTGGGAACATGCATTATTTATCTTCCACTGCAAGCACAAAAAATGTTTTCAGTTAACAGCAGCAATATCTAAATTGGCTGTTTGCGAGCATCTCTCTACACCCCCTGAAGACTTACCCATTACACAGCCACACGTAACACACAGACACAGACACAGACACATGCATGCACGCCTGCACACACACCTACACATACACACACACACACACACACACACGCACACACACATACACGCACACACACACCTACACACACACACACACACACACACACACACATACACGCACATGCATGCATAGACATACACACACACACTTTTTGGATGGCCTGTCACTTTGCCTCAAAGCTGTTAACGTCAGACCAGTGCACTCATGCTGTGACAACGATTGCCGATGTCGCTCCCCCGTCTCTTCTCTCTCTCTCTCTCTCTTTCTCTCTTTCTCTCTATGTCTTTCACTCAGTGAGTGACCATCACTCTGTCTTGTCATTGCTCTCTCTCTGTCTCTGTCTCTGTCTCTCTCTCTCTCTCTCTCTCTTTTCATCTCTCGCTCTTGGTTGAAGCTAAGTAGAATGAAATTTGCAAGGGTTTGTCATGGCCCCGACAAGTCATCAATTCGCACTCACTACAGCAAAGAGTTATGGATGGTCTGTAGGTGTGTGTGTGTGTGTGTGTGTGTGTGTGTGTGTGTGTGTGTGTGTGTGTGAGAGAGAGAGAGAGAGAGAGAGAGAGAGAAAGAGAGAAGTTGACAGAAGCCTCTTATTTTGTCGAGCAAGGGAGACCACAGGATGGAGGAAAAATCAGTGACAGAGAGTTGTAGGGGTTTGTTTTTTACACCCAAACTGATGGATGACTCGCGAGAAATGTCCTTCCCTCTACACCTTGGAGAGATACGAAATGTCTGCCTCTGTAGGCTGTACCTTGAATAGATAGAACACAAAGGAAAGAACTGACGTTAAAAAAAAAAGAATAAAACAAGTAAAACATATACACACACGGCTACTTCAGTTAAGACTGTAAAAGTACTTGCTGGTGGTAAGTAACTCGTTTACATCCGGGGAATGCTCTTTAATGGTCAGGGCTGTGCTCTATGTGGCTTTCTTATTAATGCCACTTGTGTTTGAAGCACCACTTAGCACCTCTCCACATCCATAATACATGTTTTCCCATAACCTTTGATGTTGTGTGACACGTAATTGTGAGATGCTATACTTTTGATATACAATACCACATTTAAAATGTTAAGTAGCGATACATTACACAACAGTAGTAATAGTGTGCACATCCCTACTGGTGAAGTGCAGGGCAGAAGGGCTTAATACAGCTCGAATGTACATTGCTATATCTCCAATGTGTTTTTTATTATGCAACATTTCGATCCAAATGGGTGTTCCTCGGGCAAAATGTTGCACAATAAAATAACATATGGGAGATACAGCAGTGTGTGGGCACTCTGTTCTTTAAGTAGTGATTCATTGCCATTTTCGCTTTTATTTATTTTCCCATGATGGTGACAGCTTTATGGGCCCGTGTGATTCAAGCACACATACGTATAGCACCAGCCTTAATTACACACATTACGTCTACTGTAGCCTGACATGTCTGATGCAGCCGTGATCACATTGGCCAATCCGGTTACAGGCCCCAGAGACACGTCGATGTCTCCCTGACTCAGGATCATCCATAACCGCCATCCACCACCCATTCGTTGGCTTCCGCCTCCCTTCCTCCCACTGCCCTCCTCTGTCCCTGGCCCACCTCTGGGGCTGATGAATGGGGCTAATTACTTTGATGAAGTTCAAAGGTGACACCCCCATGATGATGTAATAATGCCCCGGTGGTGATGACAGGCTCGGGGGCGTGGGTGGCGTTGGGGGGGAATGTGGGGGTGGTTGGCGGAAGCGTGGGTTTTGAAGGGCACAGCCTTGATGAATGGGCCTGGGACAATTCTGCTAACTGAAAACCAGTCCAGGAGCATTCCTCTTCAGGGCTTTAGTGTCAACTGCAAAGTTATAGGCATTGATTCTTTCAAGGGTAAAATGTTTTTTTGGATGTGTTGGTGTGTGTTGCCATTTGTGAAGGGCATTTTTGTTCCATGGCCGTATATGATGCGGCATGCCATGTATCTATTTGCTCAGTAGTTCATGGGGGCACTTCAGGCCTGTTGAGGGCGTTCTGTGTACAACTTATTGGGAAGAGGTCACATGTTCTGACAGAAATGCCAAGAGCGGTACAGCTTGGCAGCACAGGACTCTACAAGGTAAAGCTGTTTACTAGTGTAATATCTGGTTTAGGGACACGACCTGTCTAATTTGACTGTTGGGCATAACTATCTGAGATTACCCATGAGGCAGCATTGTGACACAAGCACGGCTTGGGTAAGATAGAGGCTTTGTGGTTTGTGCCTTATTTGCGATTGCAATTGAAACTGCTCTTACTAATAATTGCTATTGAAAAACGTAAAAAAAAAATTGGCCATGGGTAAATTTTTAATAACACGCTCAGGAACTATTCCCTCATGGTTGTTGTAAAGGCTGCAACAGTTCGGAGATCTGAAATTGGAAATGTAAAATAGCACAACAGCACTGGACAGATGAGTCAAAACAATTCCACTCTGACATTATTGGCCGTTATTGGTACATTTCCACTGCCAAATTAGAGCCCATGGACTCTCATTGATTAAATGTCACCACTTTAGCATAACATTAGCAAAGTCAAAGTGATGAAATCCAAATCACAAACAATGCCCATGAAGCCAAACTGGTCCAAAGGCTAACTACAAGAGGGTTTGTGCAAACAAATTATCGACAGTGTCTTGGAACAAAAAGTTCCCTTAATTGAACAACAACATTTTTAATGCAATAAACTGGAGCACATGTTCATAACAAGGCCTGTGTTGACGCTTGTATTAGCTGCTGTTCGTGTTTGTTGTGTCAGTATAATTAGTGTGGGGCCACTGCCTTGTTGGATGCCGATGGCCAAAATAAAGATTGACGGGTTTTTGTTGACGGGGCTGTCCATCATCGTAACGAATAGTAAATGTGAACATGTTGTGAAGGGGCCACGGAGAAGTAAATAGCTCCTGGCCACACTATTTTGTATTTCCTGGTTTACTTGATGTTTGTTTCTTTACAACAGATTTATTGTGTGACTACAGAATTCTTTCCGGACAAATAAAACTTTCTAAAAAACTTAAAGCAGGTCAACTCACATTTCTAATCATTTTTATGTTTGTGTTTGTGTTAGGCCATAATATTACAAATTCCACTTGCATCATGATGACACAAATAACAATGGATACGATGTCTAGTGTTCCTTAAAAATAAAAAAATTGCACAAAATTAATGACACATCTTAAGACACCATGTCACTCTAAACAGGAAGCACTGCACACATGCAATGACAATAAAAACGAACCACAGCAATTCCATTACCCTGATGTGCTGTTACTGTTGCCATCACTGATGTCATTACTGGTATGTAGCCTTATTATTTAGACCACTCGTCCCCGCGCTAAACCCCCTCCAGCCCCATTGGTGTCGACGGCCAGCTATGCTATGCGGTGTGATGTTAATGTGAGCAAACAGGGGAACATTAGCTCGCCTCCATTAGCCTGCCAGGGTTACCTCGATTATTAGGGCTCTGTGGGGCCACCTGCTGTGGCAGGGGACAGGGGGCTGGTGGAGGGGTGGGTGGAGGGCGGGTGGGGGCACCGGAGGGTTGCTGTCACAGGGGCAGGCAGTCAGCCCCCCCCCCTGCAGCCACTGGAGGACCGCTTGCTGCTCCTCTAATGGGCCCTTTGGCCACAGCTTGATATGCGCACACACACACACACACACAGACACACACACACATGCACACAAACACACACACACACACACGCACACACACACACACACACACGTTCACACACACACACATTCACACACACACACACACACACACACACACACACACACACACACACACATGCACACACACACACACACACACGTTCACATACACACACATACACACACACACGCACACACACACATTCACACACACACACACACACACACACACACACACACACACACACCACACATACACACACACACGTTCACACACACACACACACACACAGCTCCACAGCTTCACACACACAAAAGAGGGAGAGCTGGGGACTTGACTCCTGACTTGCTAATGGGGCTAGGTGCCATGTAAACTGTGGCCAGTGACAATGCAGTGGGTGTGAGTCAGGGCGGACCGGGGGTGAGAGAGAGGGGGGCGGAGGTGGTGGTGCGGAGAGTGTGTGTGTGTGTGTATAAGGAGGGTGTGAGATCTGTGTGTGTGTATGTGTGTGTGTGTGTGTATAGGGAAAATGTGAGATCTGTGTGTGTGTGTGTGTGTGTGTGTGTGTGTGTGTGTGTGTGTGTGTAGAAGGGTGTGAGACCTAGGCGTACATCAAAAATGGATGAGGTTCATTTCTGCGCTAATGTGTTCTTACATCAGTGCTTTGCCATTAAAGGCGGTTTTCTGGGTGCTGCCAGACAGGCTCTCTCTCTGGCCTGAGGATTGTCCATTAGGAAAGAGGGTCATTAAAAATGCATGATTTCTCTCTCTCTCTCTCTCTCTCTCTCTCTCTCTCTCTCTCTCTCTCTCTCTCTCTCTCTCCATCTCTCTCTTCAATCTATTCCCAGTTGACTTTGTCTGCACCTGCCGGTGCCCCGACCCCCCAACCCCCCACCCCTCCATACCCAGCCATGCAGAGGGACGATGTTCTGGGGATGTGCTGTGATTTGACTCACCTGCTGGGCCTTTTTGTCTTAAAGAGACACCTGGTTGTCCATCAGTCACCACCACCCACCATGTCCATCACTTTAGCCATGGTATCTGTCAGTATTTATGAAAGGGAAAAACATGAACAGGAAAAAAACAGGCTGGTTAGCTTGGCTTCACTTGCATGTTGTTGTTTTAAGAGTTTTTTTTTTTTCTTTAAAGCTACCGCAGCATGTTGATCCCAGAGTATGTTCCTGTTTGGGTGGCAATTTTGGTCCTACATTTAACTGAAAAAAAAAATGGTGTGCATTATACTGTATGTATGGAAGAAGATGTTACAGTGGTGAATATAGACATTGCCCTTCTTTGCAACTCACTGCCAGTGTGTTTTTCATTGAAAAGGTAGGTGTGGAACAGTGAATAAGCTGAAGAATACACTCCTGTGCTGAAATCTCCTGTGTAGGTTAACTGTGATGTCTCCAAAAGCCAGATTCAACTCCTCTGCCTCTGGCAGTATTTCAAAAACAGTGGTATTTCTGCAAGCCCATTTGCTGTATTTCAGTGATAATTCTTTTTTACTATTTGAATCTGGACATTCATATGGAGATGGATAAGTTCTTGAAATGGGCCATGGTCATATTTAATCAGGCCATACAAATAGGCAGGTAGATGTAATAAAAGAGGTATCCGTGTTCCTCTGTGTTTCTGAGCGGAGCATTTTGGTCACTTTCAGCTTTGCTCTGATCTGAGTTGTCAGGTTTTTTTTTCTCTCTCTTTTTTTTTCCCTTTTTCTTTTTCTACCTTGGTCGCTACCTGAGATTGATCTCTCAGATTTTCTCTGAAATCTTTAGTTACGCCTCTTTCAAGCCCTTTTGATGTTCGTCTTGCCTGATATTGAATTTTCTTTTCCACTTTATGGAATGTTGCTATGGTGTGTGTGTGTGTGTGTGTGTGTGTGTGTGTGTGTGTGTAAGACTTGCTAGTTTTTTTTTTCAGTTAAACTCATGCATGGCACCATATTGCATCACTTAAGAAATCATATGAGCCACATATCTACAATGATTAAATTAAATATGTGTACAAAAAGAAAATATTATAATACTGGAAATTGCAGAAAATTAGAAAGAGGGAAATGCACTAATACATAGTTAAAGGATTAATTGTTTTAATGTGTCCTGAGGCTTTGACCTGTAATGGTTTATGTTAGGGCAGAAGGCCTGAAAAGCAAACCAATACATTTCAGAACAATGTCAAAAGGTATCTACGATATTCTAACACTTAAGTTGCAAGCACTGAAAACTTTTACTCTTCTGCCAAAAGTAAGTTTTGAAGTGAACACATGCACACACACACACACACACACACACACACACACCCACACACACACACACACACAAACACACACACACACACACACACACACACACACACACACACACACAAGCATATAGTTCATATCAAGCTTACCTACCAGAGCCCAGAGCTGAAATGGCCTGGGGAGCCGAAAAGGCCAAATTACATCTTGGGTGCAGCAGTAGCAGGACTGCTCAGACAAATGTGTAACACTGAACCTCGAGAAAATGGAGGTCAACACTTAAGAACTTGGTTGCTGTAGGGCTTGCATGTGCAAAAGAAACAGCATTAGAAGTCAGGACAGCGCAACGGAACTCTCGCTGATCGAGAAGCCTCCAGAGAACACTGGGTCAACTTGGAAATTGGGAATTTG
>CM059285.1:21413459-21418459 GCA_030347295.1 Setipinna tenuifilis
GAATTTGCAGTGTTGAAAGCTTGATAATACATTTAACACATTAAATCCCCATCCATTAATCTGATCCTTTGCCTAATGAATAATGCATTGTGGACATAATATTCTGCATTATTTTTCACAGTCTTGTATGGATTTTCTGCTTCTTGACGCCTCTGCTCTTGCGTTTCCCTTCATATGTCAATTGGTGTTTTTACACAAGCTTCTGCTCACCTTGCTCTTGAGCCATTGCTTGGCTCAGCTCTGAAATCAGAGAGGTAAACAAGGCTCATTAGCATTGGGGCTAATTACATCCATGCCACGACTTGGTAATTAGTACACAAGCGCGGCGTTCTCTCATCTCCCCGCGTTACATCAAAAGGAAATCTCGCTCAATTAGCTGCTCGAGCTTTGGCTCCTGCTCCAGAGTGTCTTTGTTTACCGGCTTGAGCAGAAACCTCTGCCCCTGTGGGCCTGCTGGTCTCGAGAGAGTGCTTCAGACATTGCCAGAATAGGGCTTGCACATGTTCAGTGCACTGTCTTAAACACGGAGGCCATTTTTTAATATGCTCTTGATAAAAAAAAGCAGTGAAATGTTATAATAAAACGGAATACCTAGAGCCCTCATGCTCCTCTTCATAACCTTTGTCCTACAGCCGCAGATGATGATGATGTCATACAGTGTCACATGGGCCTCCGCTTACAGCGTTTGCTCTAAGCCGTTAAATCCCTGATCAACCAAAAAGGACACAGGTGACTCCTCTTTTGGCTTTTCTGCACTGGCTCCCTGTTGCAGCCATAAATAAGTTCAACTCTCTTTTACAATGGCTTCTAGGACTATGACTGTATATGCTCCTTCTTTATTTCAACAATATTATACAGTCCTATGTTCAGTAGCGGTTTTAGGCACGGGCGAACAGGGCAGCCGCCCGGGGCGCCATGTCATGGGGGGCCATGCACAGAAGCAGCGTGTGTCTTTGTCTCCGGGGGGAGGGGGTGTCTCGCCTGGGGAGTAAAACACTATAGAACCGCCACTGCTTATATTCCATCTAGACCACTTTGCCTATTCAGTAAGCTATTCGGCTATCAGTGGCAGGGGTTTTCAGTCGAGATTTTTTTTTCTATTTTGGTGCCTTAACTGTGGAATACATTGAATGCAATCACTTGTTTCTCTGACAACTATGACTACATTCGTTAATACATTAAAAGATGTCTCTCTTTATGTTCACATTGATTTATTATCAGCCCTACGTTGCTGTGTTTTAGAATAATTGTTTCTAATTATTACTATGTAAGTCTTTGTAGTTATGTTTATACTTCTTCCTGAAATATTTTCTTGGAAGCACTTTATAATACCTACACCCTACTCACAGTTTATTAAGCAATTTGGTGACGTCTTAGTTAACACTTTGTTAATCATTTGTTAGCCATTATTCTTGCATGATTTCTCATGAGTAAATCATTTACAAACATATCTATGTTCATCTGCCTGTTTGCCTATTGCCTGTCTGTCTGTATGTCCGTCTATTAGTCTTTACGTTATCTGCTATTCATCTCTCAGGCTGCTGTGTTTCTGTCTGTCTGCCCTTCACTGTCTGCTTTAACATTGCAGTCATGTTTGTACATGGTGTCATGATAATGAATAATGTAAGAGCGATGGTTAACAAATGAAGAAAACTGTTCACTGAGAGTCAACAAATGCAAAATAAATGCTTCATAGGGAGTAGTTACTATAAAGTGCTACCATTTTTTGTTATATTTTATTTTGTTTGTTTTGTTATATTTATTTTTGTTAATAATATGGTACTTTTGGTATTGTACATTGCTTTGGGAAAAAAAAACATCAGCTAAATACCATAACCAAATTTTAGATGTAATAAATATCTGCGGTTGCCTTGTAAGACAAGTAAGTCTTTATTATCTTGTGGAAGCGGCAATAGAGGAAGAGTTGTCCTCTGCATCTTACCCATCTGGGGGACAGTGTACACACACGCAGTACATATACACATATAGATCAGTGTGCTGCCATTAATCTAGCACCCAGGGACCAGTCGGGGGTTAGGTGCCTTGCTCAAGGGCACCTCTTTCAGGACTGGGAGAGAGTGCTGCACAATCACCCACCAACCAGGGGATTGAACCAGTTCCCTAACCGGTACGCCACTAATGCAATTCCCTAACTGGTATGGCACTGGTGCAATTCCCTAACCAGTATGCCCGCACCAAATGGGAATTATGTAAATGATCACCATTTATTTAGGAGCAATGTGGTATCACATGGAGAAAACAAAATGACATTTCACACCTGTGATATTAAATACATGATATATGATATATATATCATGTTTTTAGTCACACTTTTACTGTCCCAGTTACATCAATCATGTACAATGTAACAACAAGTGTGTAACAATATGTAACATTATGTACTTACACTGAACCGTAGGATTAGGGTTAGGGTTAGTGTTAGTTTTAGATATGTACAGTGTAAGTACATAATATTACATGCTGGTAAATATACACACTAAAAAAGGAACCATAAAATGAAGTGCTACCATTTTTAAACTAAGCTGATGTAGCAGTCAGTGCATACCCAACCTTGAGTTCACCACTGGCTCAAAAGGAGAGAGTCACAGAAAAAAAGACATTCAGAGAGTAAAGGTTTTCATTTGCGTAGGGACCTGTTTGTGGAGGAACATGTTATGTAAAATGCAAGAGCAACTGGTCAGTGTTTATGTGGGTAGGTAAAGTATCAGAGGCAGTGTACTTGCTGGATTTCAACACACAACTGGATAGACCTGAATGCAATCGTTACCGTCATGCCTGCCACAATAAATGTTAACTTTGAGGAAATTCAAGGTAGCATCGTGAAATGTATCAATAAGATGGACACTTGCTTCCAAATGCTTCTAGAGAAATATGTAGGCATGATGGATGACGGGCCACTCATCCACAAAAGAAAATGTGAAAATGTATCTATCTGTCTGTCTGTCTGTCTGTCTGTCTGTCTGTCTGTCTGTCTGTCTGTCTGTCTGTCTGTCTGTTTTTTGAAAAATAGATCAGACATGGCACATTCAGATGTTTCTCATCAGAGAAAAAAGTGTACTTCCATACCAACACCCAAAAATGTATATTCATCGTCATAGTTTAGGCATATCTACCTGGAAAGACAAGATTGTTTTCACAGACCAACTGCTGGCTCCAGGCTTATCTTTAAACACAATACCGGTTTTATTATGTCTTCCTGGGCTATTTTAGTGTTGGCACTTTGTGCAGAGAAACAGAAGACCCAGGGCATTTTAGCACATATTACTCTGCTTTCCGGCCCCTTAGGAGGTGTTATAATTCACCTTTATGGCATCTCATGTTCAAGGTGTGAGCCACCTTTGATATCATCATGATGTGGGTATGTCTCCCTTTAGGACAGCAGGGAAAGGAGTGTTACATGCTTGTGTAAACAACAGACGTCTTGGCAACACTGCTGGGATTTGTAAAAAAAAAAACAGATTAAACTGAAAAAAACAAACAAAACAAAAACAACATACTTAGATGTTATGCAGTAAACAGAACACCTAACTCTTGATATCTCATCTGTCTTTAGTTTAGACTGTATATTGAATATTTTCCTTTCTCAGGCTGACTATTTGGCTGGTGTCTCTGGTTGCTGCAGCTGTGAGGCCGTTCTGAGGCAATGTCAGACCCCATCACGCAGCAGCGAGAGACATGGGGTCCTGAACCTGATCTGAGTTCAGCCACTGGTCCTACACCCTGCTTGTACCCTGTCGCTGTGCCTCTGCTCTTGTCCTGCTGACCTGCAGAATACAAATGTCTGCGAGATGACTGCTGGCACTTGTGATTTTCACTTTATTCCCCACATCCTGTTTGTGTTTGTGCTCTTGTGCTTGTGCCAGTGTGCTTTCTTGAGGAAATGTCACATCCAATCTAAGAAATCATTTTTACAGAGCAACTGAACTAAAGTGTGCTGAGCATGCCCGAGTTTACAACTGCATAAAGATAGGCTGATGAATGATTTTGTGCCCTGTTTTTGTGTACTTTCTGCAAAAATTGAGTTTTGCTGCTGTACGAGGCACACACTAAACATTACACATCTGGTCATGCCGAGAGGTTAGGACAGAATTGTAGTTTGCTCATAAAGTACATGGAGGTGTGAGTTACATTAAGTAAACACACATCCCCAAAATACCAGCAGAGCTCAGAGATGTAACTCTAAAAAATATGTTGATTTGTATAGCCACATTTAGCTGAAGTCTGATGAAGTCACCCCATCTCTGGGAACGCTTCCTCCAACTTTGCCGCAGAGATATATTAGCCAGCCTATAAAGTCCCTTCCAATCAGCACTTTAACGGCACACAGATGGATGAACATACACTGTGCACATCACACCAGTGTCGTCTCATAAAAATGAGGTACGGAGCTTTTAAAACCCCTAACGCTAACGCAGAGAGAGAGCGATGGCAGAAATGTTGGACAGCTGTGGCTCGATGAGGGCAGAAGGAAAAAAAAAGTTTAAGATGAAGAGATTTCACAAGCCCTGTGGGTGAAAAAAAAATAAAATAAAATAAAAACACCAATCTCGGCACAAACACCACCCCAAACAGATCCCTCTGATAACCTAAAGGAGCTAATAGTCACGCTGAGTTCAAGGGGGGACAGGTGTTGTTATTGTTCCCAAAGCACACCTCATTTTTTTCTTAAATAACTTTCCTTTCACAGGTGCCCTGTGGGGGATAATGATAGGAAGGCAACCTCAGTGCTTTTCTTCTCTGCCAACAATGTGGCCAAAATGGCGTGTCTGTTCTTTGAGTGGCAAAAGTTAGTATACAAAAAAAAGAGAAGAAAACAAAACTGCCAGTTGACCGATTGTGTGTGTGTGTGTGTGTGTGTGTGTGTACTATATATGTGTGTGTGCGTGTGTGTGTGTGTTTGTGTGTGATTGGAGGGTGGGGGGTGTAATCAATGCTGGTAACCACCCCCATACAGTCTTCAAATCAAGCCAAGGAGCAAG
>CM059285.1:21423459-21440959 GCA_030347295.1 Setipinna tenuifilis
GTGTCAGAACGATAGGTATTATTTATGATCTTAATTAAAGTGCATACACCTCATTATTTTTGTGCCCATCTAATGAATACAAATCAAAATCATGACCAAACACACAGGACCATTGCATTTTTGTTGCCAAGTTTGCAGCCTTGTCTCAAAATGGCTGTATAATGTGGCAATAAAGCATGGGGTGAATTTCCTGTGGGGTGTTGAGACATTTTATAGCCAGTGAGGATAAAACTTTAAGGAATAAAGCTATTGTCTTGGCAACCATATTGAGATGGGCTCAATGAAGCCCTAAATAAAACAGATACAATAAAGTTACTCCAATTGTTGTTTGTATTTTAGCACAGTTTGGGTTTTAAAGGAGATTTAACTTATTTCCATGGACAGCTTCATGTGGAAATTTTCGTGAAATCAAGGGCAGTCAATAACTGCCATTTTAGTCAGTGTCTTTTGCTGACAAGCAGTACTCTTACACTGGTAGATGGAAACTATTTTCATTGTTTTTATTATCCATTGTTTTCATCTACCTGAAATAAAAATATCCACCTAATACCAGAAGGAGGAGTCCGAGCCCAGAGAGACATGAGTGACATGTTTGTTGTTCAACAGTTTGGCTGAAATGTCCTCCTGCTCACTGCTATCTCTCGCGCTCCTTCTGGTATTAGGTGGACAGTCAGAGTTCCCCCTCTCTGCTTAACCAGGTCAAGAGACATGAATGATTCAGTGTGAACTAACAGGGGACTTGTATGCGAGATATCTGTGACAGGGCTGTTTCCATTAAATGATGTTCAAGGGAGTCATTAGAGCAGCATCGCTCCCATCTACAGTATGTTGCGGTAATTGAAAATGGAGGCCTACAGGCCTTGGTCAGTCTCCGAAGGCCAATCCATTTTCGCTTAATTATGATCGCTGCAGGAAGTGGTAGTCAATAACAGAAACAAGAAATGAAAGACAACGTATAAACATAGCTTTTTTATCCATCATATTGTTCCAATGAAAAGTAATTGTGTGTCTATATACAGTAGTATGTATGTAAAGTCATGCACATCTTTATATCATATCGGTACGAAATTGAGTAGCATATAATCCTGCACACATAATACGTGGACCCAGTTCTATGGACTATGGATCTGTGACCTCATATGGTTTCTCTGTCAATGTAATGTACACAGTTTTTTCCCTCTTTAAACGTATATTTCTCATGATTTGTGAGTAACACTTAACAACAGATAAAGCCCCTCATTTTTGTCTTTCAAGGAGTAAAGGGTTGTTGTCATATTGTGGAATAAATCAGATAGGTCCAATCGTCAACTTAATCAATTTTACTGTAAGCAGCTGCATGCTTAAATAAGAGAGCAAGCAAAAAACAAAAAACAAAACAAACAAAAAAATCCAATGAGGTTGCGATTGTCCTTCTCATTCTGCTTAGTTACTAAGAGCTGAGATGTCAAAGCAGCCTAAAATCATCTGTCACAATAATATTTATTACTCTGAGCTATATTTTCTTGTCTCAAGTAAAGAAGAAAAGTTGTACATCTCAGACATCAAACTTTCAAATAAAGGCACAGACTTACAATTCCTCTCCAAGAACCAGCGTTTTCTTAACCCTCCGGTCATGTTCGCCTCCAGCCCCCTACTTTAGTGTTCCTGGTCAAAATTGACCGGTCTGTTTTAACTGCTCTTACATTAGCATTAAAAAAAATTACCACCAATTTTTTTTATTAAACATTCTTTAGTTGAGAACAATGTTTCCAAGTAGTGTCTAACAACAATTTATAGAAATAAACATTAAATAACATCAGTGAAAATACAATTGGGAATATGAAAATGAACTACAAAATTAACATATTTTCTGTATGTTGAATGAATTTACTCTGGATACCCATTCATTTCCTTTGGCGGTCACTTTTGACCGGGAACACCACAGGTGTAACAAGGTTGATTAAAACACCAAAAATTAAATGAAATAGGTAATCATCACTTTTATATGTTCAAGTACACAGTGTGGAGGATATCATAAGGTCTTGAGGTAATCAGATGTAAAACATAACAATATTTATTGAGTATTATAACTTGTTAAACGGTCAGATTTGACCCGAACATGACAGGAGGGTTCATCGAATTTGAATCCTTTATAAATTCCACAAATTGTATGCAAATATAACAGGATAACAGGATAACAGGATTTTATTTGTCACATGTGTTCTTGTGCTGGCACAACACTATCCAGCTGAACTTACACATACATAGACACAAGGCATACAAACTAGGTAAGTGAGATTTGCTATATATCCCATCCTACTGTATTTTCTGCTTTGCTATGGGCAACACGTTTTCAAAAGGAGTCTTTTGCTTTATGTGAAGGTTATAAAACCTGGAACGCCTAAAGTATACTTGTGACAATACCCACAGATTAGAATTCTTTAATACAGATATACCGTTTTCACTCCACAAAGCCTGCTGCTTGCACCAACAGAGCACTCATCATGAGATGGGAATCTTGGCGTTTCCATGGTGATGATGCGACACCGAGCAAAGGTAGGTGGAGGGGTAGGTGGAGTTGGAGAAGAATGTGATTGAGTCTGTGTGTGTGAGGTAGGGTGATATGGGGGGTGGAGGTTGGGTAGTGTTGAAGATGGAGGCAATGTCTAGTACTGTATATGCTTTGTGTTGTAATGAAGAGTTGAAGTTCAGCCAAGATTTGTCCTAAGCATTGCATTCAGTCCCTGAGTAAAACCCCCACGTCTCCAAAGCACAGTGGCACAGAGACACAGAGACACAGAGCCTCAGCGCTAATTAGTTTCTTAACCCCACCTTCCTCTGTGAGCTACACACCTGGAAGAAGCGCCATTATCCAGGGGAAATGGGAGGCAACACAGCAACACATTAGACAGGACAAAAACAAATATAGAATCCCTGAAGGTGTTGTAAATACACCTTATGGATTATAAACAGCTCATGGATAATGCGAAGGATAACAAACAGATAGGAAATGCTTATTGCAAAATAAATCATGGCAGGGTGGTAAGGTCCTGGCTCACCCCAGAGGTGTGTATATTGCAATTATGACACGGCCGTATATTACTCATGTAATTACACAGCCTCCTACCAAACTAATCAACAGTTTGACCAAGCGTATTAATATGAAACAATGTTATTATCCATGTCACCTTAAATTAACCTTTTTTACAGTGCATTTTAACACTATATCTAGAAATGTAACACGCTCCAGTTGCCCATAACGACAGTCTGATTAGATTAAATTAAATTAGATTCCACTTTATTGTCATTGTGGAGAGCACAGGTACAAAACAAATGAAGTGAAGCATCTAGCCAGAAATGAAAAAAAAAAACAAACAAAAAAACAAAAATGCATTATGTACGCAAAGTACAGGTAGCTGATGTGCTATTGCATGATTGGTGTTATAATTTCCAGATGGTATAGTGGCGATAGTACACAAATGCACACAATGCCCACATTTGGTGGTGTGCAAAAAGATAAAGACAAGATAATCAAAAACAGTAACACAAATACACATTATTAACCCTTGTGTTATGTTCAGATTTTGGTCCTTCTCATGGTGTTCGGGTCATATTGACCCAGGATATTTTTTTGGCCTTTAAAATCAGCAGAAGTTAAAACATTACTTTCAAGTAATTTATTTTGTATATTTTAAGCACAATTCCTAACAAATCCAGAGAAAACTTGGTATGGTTAAAGCTATTTTATTTATTTTACATCACATTTAAGTTTAGGGTCCTCTTATTCTATAGCAGGCTCTTAGAGCAGCTTGACTAACCTGTCAGATTTGAATATTTTGACAAAAAATGAGTATCAAATTACAGGAATTGGAATAAAAACAATTACTGTCACAGCGCGATGTGAATACTAAAGACAGGCCCACAGTGCTGTGATAAAGAGAACAAAAATAATAGAAATGAGTTATCAAAATTAATCTAAAACAAAATAGTATAAAACCCTAGAAAGAATAGAACCTAAGAAGAGTGACGGTTAAGAAGATAGGACTATTTCAGACTTATTTACTGAAAATGATAAGATATGGTCAATTGTGGTCTAATGTCTCTGTTCCATCTACTCTCACTGTTACATGCAGAATGCACAGTGAACTGTTGTTGTGTACACACTTACAGTTGCTGTTCCTGTAGCTGTGATTAGCCGTTCCTAGACCTTTATAGGCTGACGAGAACACAAATTCTTACTCGACACTCAAAACAGATTTACACAGTGGTGGCTAAGGAGATGAAGGCCCAATTAAAGGTGAGAGAAGTCTCAACTTGCTCCTGGAGCTTCTCAGCAGTGTGGGTGAAAATCGCAGGAATAAAAGACATTGAATGGTGCACATTTTGGTTTCACAATGAAGCCTCTAAGGAAATGATATCCATGTGATGATTCTAGATAAAAGTTAGTTTTGTCATTTTGATAACTGGTGTGTAAGGTTAGATAATATCAATAGTCTGTAGTGAATTTTAGGCGCTAGGAGAAATAAGAGAGGTGTCCATAATCCGTCTGTCTATTTCACTCTCCGTCTTTCTCTCATCCTCCATCATTTTCTCCTCTCTGCTTTCTGGTGTCTTCTGGTGCCTTCTCCCACAGCTACTCTGTCAATATGTCTCTATCACATGAATGCATGGACATACATTATAGATCAGTGTAAATGTTTTGAGCCATGCTGGAAGACAGAAAAGAAGGTCAGACAGCTTGACTAACCTGCAGACTGACGGACTAATTATATGGATATGGGCTGGTTGTTAATGTTTGAATGTTTGATCATAAATCTAATTATTTTACATGTAATGACTATCTTTATAGTCTATATTTGTATGGTGTTCACTAGACACTGTTTTGAAACAATGGAAAAATACTATAGTCCACTGTCTGTTTGGTATAGCATGTTAAAGCATAAGTACAGTAAAGTCAGTGTTGTGCATTTGTGCGTGGTTGAAAAAAACTGTTGCTTATGGCACTTTGGTATCACAGTGAGTATAAAATTCCCCTGAAATTTCAGGTTAATAGCTTAATGAATTGTAAAAGAGCCAAAAGCACTCTGATTCAGAATGCTGGCTAATGGAAGCATACCAGTCCTTCACTGGACAAAGAAATTCTCCATTACACTAACTGATGAGTGAGTCCTTAACCAAGAGGCCAGCTCTCCAGCCACTACAGCATCGGTACTCTCCCCCCCTATTTTGTAGTATCCTGCTTCTGTCGTTAAGCAGCTTTTGAATGTTTTTTCAGCCTTTAGAGGGGACTTAGCAAAATGAGCTCCGACAGCTATTCTGTCCATGAGTAGCAGATGGCAATTTAGCCCAACTCTGCCCATACCCAACAAGGCTCTCCTCCCCCAGATCGGCCCTGATGGAGAGCCATTATCTTTCTACAGGAGCCCCTTTCTACTGAGCATGATGGCTAGTTGGCAGTCCACAGCAATCAGGCATGCCACGAGCGGATGGTGGGTGGGTATTTGGAAAAGTGTAAAGAAATGACAGATGAAAAGAAAGACCACCTATGTTTTGACTCTGCCAGGTCGCTGAAGCAAATAAAGATACTTTGGAGTGGGCATCTTGCCACCGTCTCCACCCCTTTCCCTCCTTCCACCTCCATCACCGCCACCCCCATCCCACTCCGATGATGGACTAGGTTTTCGCCATGGTGACATATAGTTGCTAGGCACCGAAAGGTACCCATCAGACCTCGTGCCGGGGAGCTGTGAGAGCACCAGGCAGAAGGTGCCACCAGTCCGCCCAAGGGGGCATGCTGGCAAGGCTGGCTCCAGCAGGAGGTGAGCAAATTGGGGCACTGATCATACGGCAGCCCGGCCTGCTCGGGTGACATGCCTTATGTCAGACTTAAAGATCATCATGCAGATGTCTCACCGCGGGGGAATGGAGCTGTGTGTGTGTGTGCACATGCTCATAATACATATTTAATAATGATATTTTTTTTTGTAAAGTTAAGTTTTTGTGCCATCAGAGGAGAAGGTCTGTTTTTTAACATGATATTATTTAAATCATTTTCATAACCCTGATGTACTTAGGAGTAAGGAGTATTATATATTTCTGGTAAAAAAGCATGTTGTGGAGCAGAATGTTTACCTTTGAGTAAACAAATCGCTCACTACATTGCTTGTGGCAGAAACGTCTGTTGAGATGGAACGATGAGCCATCTGTCTGTCTCTCCCGATGCAAAACAAGCCGTGATCACGACCCGCTCCTCCCGCAGACCTTTCGCTGTAATTATGGCCTCAGCCCTGAGGAGTTCCATGGAGATCGACATGCCAGTCAGCCTCTCCCAGCCCTACCCTCCAGCCCCACATCGACCCCATGCCGTGGCACAGGACCCGCTACCACCCCATCCACCCCTCCGACTCCAACTGTGAGCGGAAGATAGGAATCAACAGATGCAAATGTCAGGCCTTAGCCTGCAGGCCTTCATTAGCACACCGACAGGCGGTGTTGGCTGACGAGGAAGAGGAGGAGAAAAAGAATAGGGGTGAGTGGCAGAGCACCTGTGCACCAGAAGTAGCACGCAGTCACATCCTGGAGCTGACCTGATGCTTTTTTTCCAATCATGCACCCCTATGCAAAAAAAAGTGTACTCTTTCTCTCTCTCTCTCTCTCTCTCTCTCTCTCTCTCTCTCTCTCTCTCTCTCTCTCTCTCTCTCTCTCTCTCTCTCCTGCTCTCTCTCTCTCTTACACAGCCAAACTCTCACACACATAAAGTAAACAAACCAGTTTTCAGCTAAAAGTAAAAAAATGTTCTAGGATATCTTTGTTGGTTTATATTTTTATGTCCAGTTGGTTAGTTTGTTATTGTTTGGAGGGTCCAAATACAATCAGTGTGAGATTTAAATTTATTTAAGAACCTGCAGCATTTTTGCTGTCTTTAAATAAATTATGCCTTGATGTAATATAGGGTTTTACGCTTGTTTAACCATGAATTTTGCCCTGTAGACCAAAAGCATGGCCTTTACTTTCATTCGCAAAAAAAATTAACCTCTCCTCTGTTGTTCTGAAATATGTTAATTTGCTTAATTGGTGTGCGTGAACAGGAAGATGCCCAGCAAAACAATTTACCATTAATTAATTTAATTATATGCTTATAGCAGCTTTAGTGGAAATGGCGCTTACGACCAACATGGGACACGGCAATCTTCTGAAAAATAATGAGTTCAATTAATTTATGGATAAAAGAAGTCATGTATAGAATTAATTGTGTGGTATTAAATTGAATAAGCATGTGGATTACTTGCCAACAGCAAACAAGAAACTACTGACAAAATAAAAAGAAAGAAGTTGAAAAAAACACCCTCTTTGCCACAATTCATTGAGTATGGTGAAATTAGCTCTGTATAACAAATTTAGTACAGCAAGGAGGATTGCTTGCGCTAGCTTAATGTTCTTTAAAACCTGCCAGCAGCTATTATTTAGAGACAAAAGCATGGGGGTTGAGTCAGTATTTTTTAGAGAGTTGCCACTTTACTCATTACTGCACAATGAGAAAATGACTTTAGAGACAGATGCATCAGAGGTGTGTGTGAATGTGTGATCGTTGGACACTTTTACTGAAGGAGTTGTGAGATGATGTGAGGGCAACTTCACACTCTCAGGTCCTGTCTCATCGCAGCACCATTCAGTCAATTAGAGTTGCCCCCCACCCCTCTCCCCTGGCTCATTGCAGTTGGTGTCATATGACACATACGCACACACGTGCAAACATTACCCCCCCCCCCCCACACACACTTTGTTTTACATGAATGTTGACTGCATTACATATAATATACAGAAAGACCCAGAAACTTTTTAACTTCCTAATCTCCATGAGGCATTTTTTAAACTCTTGAAGAATCTCTGACAAAGTTTGAATTCCTTTCTTTATGTAACTACTGCCCTTGAGTTATTTCAGATCAATGACTGTTCAGCAACAGATATAATTTTTGCTTATTCAAATCTCTGTTTCAGACAAACTATTCTCTTAGGAATGTATTACTTGTCAGGGGTGTGTGCATTATCCACATTTTTCAAGCAGCGACTAATGTAGCCTATTGAGGTGTGATTTTTCTCTATAGCACTGAAACCTGAGCATTTTTTACTCTCCTTAGAGACTACAGGCGATGTGTTTGCCTCTATAGAGTTTTCTCCACATTACTAAACTAAATGTAAAAAAAGAAAAGAAGGCCCACCTTGTCTTATTTAATATAAATTGATTTTCACAGCTTTTGGGAGTCTCTGACACTCAAACAGGGACTCAATAAGCTCTGTTGTTGTATAATAATGTTTGCAATAACCAAAGCACTAGCATGGTAATACAAAACATTAAAGGTTTGTACAAAACACAATGAAAAAAGTGACAAAACAGAAGCTGAAAATTATCTGATAAAAATTCCATAATATTTACATTTTACAAGCCATCATTTACTGTTGGATTTGAAGGTCACATTTGCTATACTGTGCATTTTCAAAACGTTTAGCACATCTTGGAACATGTCAAATTTACCAGTTTCAACAGTGTGTTTGTTTGTCTGATGTTTTGAGGGAAATGCATTCGAAAAGGAGGGTGTGGTGGCAGCAGAAGCTCCCAGCACTGAAGCTTCACCTGTGCCTAATTTACTTAATCATTTACATAATCAAGAAAGTCACATACCTGTCTGTATATGGTGTCACAGTTGATGTTTATGTAAACATTATGGAAAATAAACAGGGTATTCTGTAGATCTATAAACCAAACCAGGAAGTATAAGGGCACAGATCGATGGAAGGATACAGAAAATTTGGCGGCGTTTAAAGTGCCCAACTGCATGATGGCCTCCACCAATCTCCAGTGGGATAGATTTGAAACCGCCAACAAGTATTTGCATATCTGGCAGCCTTCAAACAGAGTAATCTCAGGAAAAAAAGAGCCTTGGTCTGACCAGGAACCTAGTGGTCACTATGAGTGTAATCTGTTGCTCCTTTGTAGAAATGGGAAATGGACAGACAGCTATCAGTAAGGCTACAAAGGCAGAATGGCCAGTTGGAAGCCATTCTTCACTAAAAGTCACATGGCAGCCTACTGAGTGTACCAAAAAGCCCCTTAAATACTGACTTTTAAACTGGAAGAAGCAAACATTTCTGGTCTAATGGAAAAAAAGACTACAGCATTTGGCTACAAACCAGACATACTGTAGATCATCACCTCATGAACATTACCCCTACAGTGAAACAAATTGGTGCCAGTGTTGTGATGTGGGAATGTTTTTCCTCTATCAAACACTGGGATATTATCAGGCTAAGTAAGCTAAGACAACTGTAACACAATGCTGGATTAGGGGGAAGAAAACAAAAACAAAACAAAACAAAAACAAAAACAACTCATCTTTCATTGTGCTCGGGAAGCCATAGTAGTGGCACCAGAAAACTCTTATAAAAGTCTTATATTGGCCTTACCAGAATCTGCTCCTAAACCGTGGCATGTCTGGAGAAACCTAAAAATAGCTGGGCACGGACACTCCGTATCCACCACAAACTATCTTACACATTTCTGCCAAGGCAAATAAGAAAGACTAGACTTCTAAAAGAAATGTGTTCTATGTCTGTGGCTGTCACTGCTGTAAGGGGTCTAAATACTCGAATACTCAAACAAACAAAGAGGACCTCATAAGCTCTTTTATGTCTTTTCATATTTCCCCATTATGTTAAATAGCTTATATAAACAGTATGCAAAGTTACAAAACAAACCCAAACAACACCCTCACTTGCTTGAAACGCTGCATTGCAATGACACCCATTTTCTCTTCCTTTTTTATTGCAAGGTCATGCCCCCTTGTGCTACAGTCATTATATAATGTGATTTTTCTGCTATTAAAGAAACGATGAAAAAGGGGTTGCCGTGGGCAAAGCATGCCTATTTCCAGTCTAATCAACCTTCAACCCAAACTTTTGTTTTTTGCACACTGATCCCTGAGTGTTTCTGGGTCATCAAAGCACATGTATCTATTTTAACACACCCCAAAAATGTCTGTGGTCTGCTTTGGTTTCTATTTATGGCCAGAACACTGTAAGAACAAATATAATATTTTCATTTAAAACTAGTCAGCAAACTATTTACAAAATATGCAAAATTGTCCACGCCAAACACCTTCAAAACACCTTTAATATAAAGCAAGAAAAAAAACAATTAGGTTTTTTTTTTTTTTGTATTTAGCTTTAGTCTCATGTCACTGTTAGTCAGTAAAAACTGCTATTTTAGTCATTTTTTAGCCACTGCTGCTTCAAATAACTTTGCAGACAAGCTAAAATTTGATACTGACCTTGCAAATGCCACTAACTAATTACTTGAGCACACTGTGAGCAGTTTCAAAAGTTAGCTTGTTAATTGAGTGATATGCAGGCTATCTGCTGTGCAGGGTACTTTTAGGGCTTGGAACATGACACAGAAAACATTCTCTTATGTACACTGGACACGTTCTGAGTAGTGTGGCTTTGATCAAAAGATTAGTCGGCTAAGCTGTCTGGGCTTTAACATCCTCCTTTAGTGCTTTCTCCTCATCCCTTTCCTTGTTTAGGGATGCTAATGTTGCCAATGCCAATGTTATGTATACAGTCAATTCCACATTATACCTTATAGTTTTACTACTTAAATCAGCTTCCTAACAACTCTAAATGTCTGCTAGCTTAATGAGTACAATTTGGTCTTAAAAGGCAGCCCACAAAATGAAACACCTAGTTAGTTTAACAGCTACAGCTAAAGCGGTGCCTGGGCTACCTTTTTTTTTTTCTTTTGTCGAGTCATTTAAAGTGTATTGTAGTTTTATTGAGCGGCAGGCCTCAGGCCAGGCAATTACTGCAGAAGGTAATTGTAGATACACACTATGATACTTAGGCATTAACAAACAAGGAAGCCAAGTATAGAAACATTTATACATAATACACAGATTTTAAAAAACAGAAATTCCCCTTACAGTAACACAAACAACGAAAAACAATTACATTCTAAAATGGAACAGTAAACACAAACTCAAACATTAATCATTCTCACTAACACACAAGCCTAAACATAAGAAGCTGATCTATTACACGCGTGGACTATCACGCATATGGAGGCACACAACTTCCTTGCCTGCTACAGTAATGAAAAATGGGCTAAAATACCAGCTTATATCAATACACCAGCTACATTGGCCTTCTTCGGTGTAACTGACTTAGTATGTGTTTATTCCCAACCCTTCATATACACCTTTCCTGTTACACACAGTGTTCACTTCAACGTGAGCTCTGACTGATGCCTGGCACCGAGTCAAAACTTTTACTGTCATGGCCGTTCACTGCTCATAGCTAATCACCTCCACACAGGGCTCCTTCCTAACAGGTCCCATGGAGACCACTGTTCAGACAGGCTCTATTAGCTGGGAAACATATAGGCTCATTTTCCCTGAATACTATGCTAACTACCACACCAAATATACTTACACTTACTCAGCATTACCCATTAGGTTGAGCCCACTTCTGCAATATAACTTGTAATAAAAAAAAAGTAAAACTGGAATGAGCGAGTAAGATGATGTATAACTTAAAGCCTAAGTGTAGTTTTCTGCTTAGGGCAGAAAGAGGGGTTTTAGTCACCAGTAAGGGGGTATTCTTTGAGTATGAAGGACATAGCAATAAAATAAAGCTTGATGTTTCTTACCAAACTGTATGAAAGTTGTCTCTTAAAAACCCTCCCTTTCTTGGGCCAAAAGCTGCTGAGGGGGAAGGAATAATAAGGAGAAGGGAGATGTAATAAAATTTCCTTGACACTTAAGTCAGAGGAGCTAGTCATGGAGGTTGGTTCCCGACACCACGCATTAATCTTTGATGGACACTCAAAGAAAGATGTCGTTCAGTCCAGTCGCTGGGCGGCTCGACAAATTCCATTAACGGCATTGGGTGTTCGATATGCAGTGTGCCCTCGGCATGCAGAGAGAGAGCCAGGGAGGAAGTGAAAGAAAGGGGGAGGGTGGTGGTGTGTAAAAAAGAAAGAAGGCAATAGGGAGAGAAAGAGAAAGATAGAAAGAGCGGAAAAGAGAGAGGGGGTGGGGTGGAGAGAGTGTGAGAGAGCGGTGGGGGACTTTATTAAATTTCCTACAGTTCCATCTGGGTTGGGTGCTATAGAGCCCGGAGCTGGGAATATGAAGAATATGCGGCCGGTAAAGATGGCTGCCGGTGCGGGGGCTCTTGGGGGCTCTGCATTGAGACAAACGCGTAATGAGCTTACGGGGTCCACTAATAAGTTCTGGCTCAGAAGACAGCTCTGGCAAAGCAAAACGTGGAGGTGAGGGACTTCCACAATTCAGTGAGGGGGAAGAAGTTTTTTTTTTTTGTTTCTTCAGTGGAGTGCTAGCTCTTAAACTCTAACTTTGCTAAGCCCTTTGGACCCAACATGTCCTGAAAATACCACCGGAAGGAGGTGCAGACGTACACTTGAAAGCTTTGATGCCTCAATGGTGTAATTTTCTGTGACATTAAATCAATGTAGTTTAGTTCTAGAAAGTTTCCCAATTGAAGAGGAGACAGGAAAGCCACAGCAAAAAGCCAAGGCTAGCTGAGGGGGGAAGTGTTTTCCCTGAAAACCAAGTTTCTGGCAGTAACTGAGTATTGATAGATGTATGGCTTGAGAATTGCACAGACTGGGCGAACTGAACAGAAGTTGGCCATGTCAACCGTTAATGTCCATCTCTGTAATGCCCTGTTGCTGAGGTAGGGAATGTTCAATACAACACTAAGTTTCCAAGGCGAGAAACAAAATATAGTATGTCTTTAAGTGTGCATGCATGTGTGTGTGCGCACATGTGTGTGTGTGCGTGCATGCTTGTGTGTGTGTACAAGGAGCTTTGTCTGTGTAGCTGTTTGTGTTTGTGATGGATGTCATCCACTATAACTCACCAGAATAAAACAGAACAACCCCGTCCTGCTTGTGTATCTGTGCTGACCACACTATTCCAATAGCCATATGTTGCCATGGTCACAGGGGCAGCAAGAGTCACTTGGTATTATTAGCTGAACCGTACCCCCCCAACCCCCCCCCCAACACACACACACACACACACACACACACACACACACACACACACACACACACCGCCCCCCTCCACCTACCCACACACACCCACACACACACCCACACACACACTTGCCCAGGCACTTATCATATACTTGGTGTGTTCCCATCCTGGTTCTCCCACCACTCTTCAGTGCCCTCTCTGACTGTGTGGAATTGCTGTATTTAATCCCTTCCATCTGTGTATTGATAGCAGACAGATTAAATATGTGAGCCTTCTGCTGAGGTGAGCAGGGCCCAGATACCAGACGCAGGTCCCTCAAGTCTCATAACACTGGGTCTTAGGAAGACCTTGTCTGCCCTATCTGACTGCAACTGATAGATATTATATCGACTTGGCCTGCGATCGACAGCCCGGTTCCTGTCATCAAAGTGTAACCTGGTGAACTATGAATAAATAAGAGCCTGCATTGATATCTGGTACTCACTCCTGAATTTTCAGAGGTTTTTTTCTGTTATTTATTGATATTGTTGATTTTCATTGTTTTGTGATGGTTACTATTTTATCATCTCATGATGAATCATTTATTTTCACTTGTAAACATATCTGCTGGTGGTAATAAAGCTTTGGTAATAATTTAATTAAAAGAAAAACAATACATGTATTCCTAATACAACAACGTTTCTCACTTTGATTGTGTTACACGCCAACATCAAATTCTACAGTTTCAGGTTCTATACATGTAACAGTATATTCATATTCACTATCCAGTAAATTACTGTACACTGTACAGGATTTTGCGCATTTGTGCACACCTCCTGCTAAAAGATGAGGGTCAGACATGACCTGGAGGTAAAATAGCTGGGTTTCTATTTTTAAAAGATTGTCCCTGGTGTCTCTTGATGACCTGTGTGTGTCCTTAATCCTATAGAAAATTAGACACTTTTTTTATGAACTGACTGAAATTACTTTTTGCTGAGCCCCCCCCCCCCCCACCCCCACCCCCCCTCAAATGCATTTACTTTATTCCTCCTTTCAACAGTCTCTCCCTCCTTTCCTTTCCTTTTTTATCCTGCTCACCCTGATTCATTTTTCTCTGCATTCCTCTCTGACTTCTCTCTATCCTCCTTCCCTGTCATTTAGTCATTTTCACCCCCCACCTCCCCCTCCCTATTCCCCCTCCCTATTCCTCCTCCCCTACTGTGTCTTCTCTCTACTCATCTTCTCCTCTTCTGTGACAGGCTATGGTCAGGACTCCCTGGAGGTCTGCATGTGCTGCCGATTGCCTGGCAGCTGAAAATGCGGAAGCCACTGTGATAACGTTCCATTTCCTTGACTACTACGTCCGGTTAGGGTGTGGATAGTGACGTGCCTATTTAAGTGGTGGTATGGACTGCCTGACAGCAAAAGTAATATTTAGAAACGAGTGATCAGCATTAATGACACACATATGCGCACACACACATATGTGCACACACACACACGCACACACACACACACACACACACACACACACACACACACGCACGCACACACTCATGCACACATACACACACACGCACACGCACACACACATCCACACAGTGTGAATATCCTGCTTGCTAGCTGAGACAGTGTCAGGTCAGGCATGATCGGGCTCTCTGTCTGTCTATCATTCACATCATGTACTCTGACCAGTAGCATCATGGCTGCGTACCTTTTCTGTAAACACTTCCCTTCCTGCTTGTTGGCCTGCCCACAGCAGATAATAACCTCTGTGCACAGCACACCTCCCTAACAAGCCCATGGGTGCTGCAGGTCAAAGAGCACTCTGTTAGCCTGCAGACTCCTCGTCTGACACCAGAGCAGTGACAGCACCGTGAGTACGGCCAACCCAAGAGTGACCACTTCTCTCCCTGCCGCGCAGCAGACGAGGCCAAGCGTCAGTGTTAGTGAAGGGTGATATAACACCCCCTGGAGCCAAAAAAAACAACTGGGGGTAAGGGTGTGGGTGGGGGGTTGGGGGGGGGGGCTGTATAGCCAATACAATTCTCTCCTGTAACGAACAAAGAAACAAACAACCAAACTACCACAGAAACAAACAAAATGAAGACAAGCAACCCCGACTTCACCCGCCAAATAATGATACTGACAATAACAAGGCTCAGCAGAGGTGGAAAACAGTGATGTCTAAAAAAAGGCCATAATGGAGGTTGAGGGACACACAGGGCCTATGGTAATGAGGCGCTGTGAGTTTTGTGCATTGGGGGGGACCAGTAATGAGCCAAACTGGAACACGGGGGGGAAATCGGCAAGCGTTTGAAATGCTAATTTTGCGATACTACAAAAAATGTCAGGAGGGTCACATGGCATCAGAGGAAACATATTTGAACAGATTAGCAAATAAATAAAGGACCTGGGAAATGTGCAACGTAAGGAGGAAAATTAAGGGCCGCCACAACACCTGTTTTAGCATGTCGGCACTTATTTAGATGAGGAAAATATGAAACCAATGAATTCTAAGAAGGAGAGCGAGAAAGAGACAGAGAGAGGGAGAGAGAGAGAGAGAGAAAGTCTGAATAAGAGAGGGCAAGTTAGGCAAATTTTGGAGGAATAAAATTTAAATATGCAGGACATTACTTGGGCAATGCAAAGCTAACTCATCCAAACTGAACAGATTGTTTTTCACCATTGTGTCATGAGAAAGCATTGCGTATAAGCACTGCATACTAATGTACATCTGATCATTGGGGGCAGTGGGGTGGTGCTGCCTGCTTCATGCGGCTCCTTCATTTTGACTCTCGACTCCACTGCCCGGGTAGGAAGCCAGTTGTGAAGCGATGCAATCTAATTTTCATCTGCCTGTGGAAGGATGGCCGAATAGCCGAATTCACAGCTAAAGGTCGACTATGGCAATCACAAGTGGGCATACTAACACTATTTACTTAATCAAAATGTCTGTCTTTTCATGTGTTTTTGTTATGCCTCTCGTACAGAAATCTCATAGCAGTGGGAGCCTGCCTATGTTCCCATAGCCCTATGTTGCCACAAGTTTTTTTTTTTGTTCCCACAGTTTCCACATTTCTAAGATTTTACTTTACAACACTAGGCCCTATGGTCCCACATTTCCTTTTTCATAAGATCATGATTAGATTTTATCTCCCTTTCTCCCAATTTGGTGGCCAATTACACCCAACACATTATCCAGTAGCAATGGGCTACAGATGGAATGTAGCTTTTAGCTAATAATGCTGCACCCATCTCTTTGTTTATTGCAAACATTTATTGTCCTTTCAAGCTAAACTAAGTAGTACAGAGGCCTGGCATGGACTAGCTTTCGGCTAGCAGTTAAATTAAGCACAGCAACTGGACGAAAACCATTACTTGCAGTGCATCAGTACCTCTGAAAAAGCCAGGTTGGCATAGAAAGAGGGTGCTCCTGGAATGCCTGAAGTCACTTTCCAGCCCTCTGGAGGTGTCAGAGGTTCATGGAGCAACCGTTAAGTTAGGAGGATACCTATTTGAAAACTCCTGTGTCACCCTGTCAGTGTCATCAAGTCTACTGCACTACTCTCTTGGTGAGTGTTTTTGGTACATAAAGGATATTTGCATCTTGTATTGTGGGAGGACAGGGCTTCAATTGAAAGGAAATGTAGAAACACAAGACATAATTCTGAAAATGTCATAGAAATGTGGGAGTTTTAAGAAAAATATAGGGCTAAGGGAGCATAGGGCCCAATCTTCAGTGAAAAAAAAAATCTTAAAAAATGTAAAGGCTTTTATATTATAATTAACATCAGTTACCATAGCCAGTTACAATTTTGTTTTTGGTTCTGGACAGAAATAAAGGTGTATAATATAACAAGAGGAGTACTGTGGTGTGCAAGACTATGAGCAGGACTCTTTGGTTGGAATATTTTGGCAGAGAGCTTTACCTGGTTTCAGTCCAACTTTTTAATGTGATGTCTGAACATTTGAATAGGAAACCCCAAGGAGAAACACTTGAAATCCACACAACATCCTCAAAATCGATTAACACATTCATTTGCTGGAGGGGTTGAATTAAGTATACCAATTCACACACACTGAAATGCAACAAAGGTTAATGGAAATTGGTTTGTTTGCATCAAACCGCAATTGCTGTTAAAGTTGCTCTGTTATCTTGATGTTTAAAGTCCACAGCTATCCATAGCAGTTTTCTTGACCAGCAGTATGTATATTTCTTTTATTTTTAATGACAAATTTGATGGAGGTACACACACAAGCTCACATTTTCTTTGGCTAAAGTGTCAGAAATACACTAAAAGCAACTCCGTCACATGTTATCTCTCTGGCACACTGAAGTATGTTTTGTACAAAAACTATGTTTGGAATGAAATTAGCATTGATCATAGTCATCTGTAGGACCGATAAATGCTTACATTTCACTCAAAATAACTGGGCAGGCTATGCAGCATGTGGTTTTTTGGTGTGGAAGGAAAAAAAAGACA
>CM059285.1:21445959-21453459 GCA_030347295.1 Setipinna tenuifilis
AATAAAGAAATCATGCTTTTATCCACATATTTTAACATGAAGTTATGAAGATATAATCTTTAGTTTGAAATAAATTATGAATTCTTCAATTTATTAATTATTACATTTTCATTAGCTCTTTAAAAATCATGTATTAATGTTAGAACAATGTTTCATTCAGGAATGATCAACTAAGTGTTGTTCATGCTTAATACATGCTTAGTATGCGTACCTTAATTTAAAGTGTTACCAACTCTTACAGCGCAAGGGCTGCGGTCTCAGTCAGAGTTTAGAAGACAATGCTTAATAAAACATTGCTCTTAATTACTAGGTTTCAGAGTAGCATTTGTTTTAATTTGGACCTAAAAAAAACCAGTGTAAGTGAGAGAGCATTAGCTAGTAGTTCATGCTGAGTTTGAGCTGAAATATAGTGGAACAGTCTTTACTGTTTCTTCACCGCTCTTAGATTACAGCCCCATGCGGTGCTGTTTGCTTCCATCTGTTTTCTTCTCTTGCTCGTTCTCTGTGTGTGTTTGTGTGTGTATTCGTAAAACATATCTATTTTCGCCATGTTTTCTCTACTTTACTGCCAAGCCATTTTGTACCTCAGCCTGCTAGAAAACAGCTTCAGCGAAAGTAGTCAAGCCATTAACCAGTCTGGCTGATAGTTCTGCAGCTGCAACAAAAAAGTTTAGGGAAATAAAAGAGTGCATTAATTATATTAGAGAGCACTTTGTTGTTGGTCCAGCTCCAACCAAGGCAGTAGGCAAAGTGTAAAAATGCGACATCAGCAAAGAGTGTAGATGCTAAACATTCCTCAGTGTCTACCATCTAGGGTGACCTGCGCGTTCAGCAACCCAACCATAATTATACAAACCTCACTAAATATTCGACAGTCATTGCATGAATGATTTACTGAGAGACCTTGTCATGTCTGCCTACATAACAAAACAACAGGCATACCAAAAACTTCCCAAGAACAATCCTGAAGGGTAAATGGTATGCCTTGTCTTCATTTCCAGGTCTTGAATTTCTTTATGAACACCTCAGTGCGGGATAAGACCATTAGTTGAAATTCCACATCCATCACTGGGGGTAAAAAGCAAACCAAAACAGGTAACAATTGTTGTGGACGTTAATAGTGAACTGTGGGGCTCATTTAGACTCTTGGTGGCGTTAGCCTCAGTCAAGGATACTGCAGCAACTTGAAGGGAAAGTTTTATTGGAAAATGTGTCCTCCTTCATTCCTTGTGTGCATGGTCTTCAGGGCTTCACTGACCCACTACAGGGGCGCTAATGGACTGAGCTCAGCTAGAGGCTTTTAAACTTGTAACAACAAGACTGCAGGTTAATTGGAAACCAAGTTAACTAAATACCCCCAGGTGGTCTTTCATGACCCCCACAGCAACTTTGCAGATGCTTTTACAGAGTCGCGATTCAATAGCTTGCACAGCCAAATCAGAGGCCATTGGACAGGCTGAGATGCAGGGTTAATTTACTGTAAAGGTGTGGTGTGCCTGCAGGTGCAACATAAAGGAATGCAGATCTCCACTGAGCAGAGCGTTAACAGTAGACCACTATTGGAATCCTTTATCCCTTTTTAGACCTCTAATTGACTTGTACGTCAGCAGCAGTAGCAGAGTGTGGTGTAGTGTGGTTGATCAAAAGAATGTCCCTCGAGTGGAAGATTAGCACAGGTGGGAATGCCATGTTTCATCTGCAGTCATTTGTATCCTAATTGGCATAACTGAGGATTGTGAGCTGAGGGGCCATTTCAAGCAGGAGAAGGAAAATCAGTGTAAATTATAAAGCGTTTTGACAGTTGTTAATTATGTTGCAACAAGTTAAAAACACTTTTGTTTACGACCTGTTTGAACTGTTAAAATGTTTGAAACATAGCAGGTTGGGTAAATCTTTGGTATACATTTCCTCAGCTTAGACTGTGATCTTTTTGGTCTGAGTTGTAAGAATGTGATTTCTGTATTGTAGCTACCTCAATCAATGTGACTGAAAACAAAGCTTTGATGCCGTAAGTGTCTCACCAGTCACTTGGTATAGCAAGCATTAAGGTACCAAAGAGCAGAGGTGAAGAGTGGAAGTGAATTAGCTTTTGTTGAACTATTGAAATATTACATTTTTGTGTAAATGTAGTTTTTTAAACTTTACACTACCTCCTTGGACTATTTGTGTAAGTTTGAAAATTCAGTATATACTTTTGTGAACATTCGTCTCAAACACAGATGCTCTTGTATTCTCTGAGATTTTGCATGGTTTTTTATGTGCACTGCACTCCATTTACACTCTACTGAATGGTGTTAAAGCTCCTTGAACTATCTGTGCCCTCATGTCCAAAGGTGAGTCTGGATTTGGGACTGAAGCCAACAGAACATACATTGTTTCTCCCTATGGAAGTAAATGGAGAGATAGAGGGGCACATTTGCAAGCGTAAAGTTCAGTTTATATGAAAGGTCAGAGCAGAAACCAGGGACCAGCTGGTCTTTGTGATATGGCATTACAAGTATTTACACCAAGCAGTTTATGTCTTTGTGTGCTAGGGTATTAAGTCAAGGTTAAAGCACACATGCCAATCAAAAAGTCATCTAAGGGGCATCAGAAAAAAAAATGTCCTGAGTCTCTGTTGCATTATTGGCTTAATTATTTGACCTTATGGTTAATACACAAGACAGACACCAAGTTAATAGAAGCTTACATCTTAAGTACTGTATGTACAGCCGTGGACTGGTGGTTAACTATCCTGTGACTGGAGGTTCACAGGTTCGAGTCCACCAGCTGCCAGAAGTCCCACTGAGGTACTATTCCTGTAGACTGCTCTCTGCGTGCTGTTGTCATGGCTGCCCCCCGTGTGCTGTGTAATGACAAATAGAAATCACTTTCACTTCATGTCAAAAAAGAGTTTGTGAAAATTAGCTGCCTTCCCCTCATGTAGATCATCGACTCAGGTTATTCAGTGAATGCCCAAACAAGAAAAACTTGGTGTTACTATAGGCTTTATAGTCAGACAATACTTATGCTTTATTTTACTGGACCTTTTACATCAATTATGTACAGTCTAACAAAGTGTACACCATGTACAAAGTACATGATGTGCTTACACTGTAGCATGGGGTTAGGGTTAGTGTTATGTACAATGTAAGTACATAATATTACATGTTGTTACATGTAGATACACTAAAAAAGCAACTGTAAAATAAAGTGTTACCCAGACAGTTATATGCAGCTTCAGTAATTTGATGTGTGAATGGTGGCTTTGAAACCAACCTAGCATGTTGGTCCAATGCCATGAAACTAATGACTAATGGTCTTTGCCATAGCGACAGTCAGTTTGTTTGTTTGTACACTAAGGGAACAACACAAGAAGTAGTTCTACAAACAAGTTTGATTTAACAACCAAAAAATGAAAACTATAAGCTCAAATTAACTTAAGGCAAGATGTTTGTTTAGGAGAAGTTCATGTACTTTGAGGTATAACTGCCACACTTTGTTCTGCATTCTGTACTGCAGCGTAGTAAACGCTGAATATACTGCAGGGTAGCAATATATATGTAAACAGGACTTGTCAGTGACAATAAGTTGTAGTAATTTGTTTAAGGAAAAAAAAAAATGGAAATTGGAACGGGCTAAGGAATGGGTTGACTTACATGCACAAACTGTTTGCCCTCCATATGGTGTACATTAGTATAAAGTATTTTCAGGCCTTTATTTATTAGTAGAGCCCTCATTTTCTCACATTGTCCCTTCTCTTCAAGCCAAGGGCAAGCTAATGAACCATTGCCATATACCCTCTGTGCCAACTTATCACTTTAGCCCCCCACCACACACACACACACACACACACAAACACACACACACACACACACACACACACACACACACACACACACACACGCACACACACACACACACACACACACACGCACACACACACACACACACATGCACAAAAACACACACACACACACACATAGTTGCATATGGTTTCTGCGATGCAAAAAGCTGCAGTGAAAGACTTGACATTTTTACTTGTCCTACGGATGTCTTCTACATCCTCTGCTTTTCTCTCTTTTTGATTTTTTTACAGAGTTATGTGTAAATCCCAAATCATTGTAATTATTATGGAAACCTTTTAGATGTTGGTGATTTAGGCTGTGGTGAGGGAAATATTATTAGGCATCCACATACTATTTCACTAGAGTTCAGTAATTGAGAATGTACCATTGTAATCTGGCAAACTTTATCATCCGCTCTTCCTGTAAATAATGCACAAAAACGAGACATGCATGAAAAGCCTCTGATGCGGTGATCATGATCATGAGCTTTGTGCAAATGGTGCAAAGACTGATGGGATTGGCCAAATGGACAGATGTTACCCTAACAATGATTAATGGTTAAAAACACATCTGGCCACTTTGTAGGATTCTCTCCCCAGTCAGGTCAAATACATGAGTGATGGAGAGTGGGGCATGCAGGGAACCTTTTATCATTTACAGAGACTGGGGTTGATAAATGTAATTTTTCGAGTGTGTCTTTACTCTCTCTCTCTCTCCCTGAATGTCTCTTTGTTTTTAATAGTCTATAAAACGCCATTTGGGGCATATTTGCATGAAGAATGGATGACACCAGTAAGACCCAATCACTGCCTTAAAACTCAAGAAAACCTGATGCACAGCCTTGTGCCCAAGGTGCTGGTGATGTGCAGCAAAAGTATAAATAAAGCCTCTCAGAAAAATCACTGCACTGCTTTTTGTTTTCATTTATGCTAGGTGAACAATGCGTTTCGCTCTTGCTTCGTCAGATTCACTCTAACATTGTTGACGACAATCCCCGGTTAAAATACACAATTATCTGGTCACATACCCCCCACACACACTCAATCATTGCCATCCATGTGTACTTCCTCCCTTTGCTGTTGTAGCTATTGTACCTGTGTTGGACACGCTGATATCTAAAAGCGATTTTCTGTTTATCTACCATCAGCAATACAAACAATATAAGATTTTCTGGGGCCACACAGACACTTACACTACACTGTCTGCGCATCTCAAGCTCGATCAGAGAAATGCACAATCATCAAAGACTTTTGTATTTATACTTCATCACACATGTTTCTTCCTGGGAGATATATACATAATTTTCTCCATCTCATGAGTCTTTCTCTGATGAAATATGCCATGTAATAACCATAACTACGTACATAAATGAATCAGCACTGTATTAAATATTCCACTTTGTCAATAATGCACTAATGCCGGGACTGCATGTGTTCAGAGGTACTGGAAACTGGAAACTATTTGATCCTGACAAAGGGGCCGCATCAAAGGCAAAGTCAGTCCAAATTTAACTGTTGTTTGAGTAAGCTTTCGCTGTGTAGCCTTCTGTTTTCTATAGCTAAATAATACCTGGAGGGATGACAAGGTTATCAAAATAAAATATATATTTATATATTGCATTAGCACACGTGTTGTGTTGATATGAATTGGTTATCTTCATGATGATCGGAGCTCCCTCTTGTGCAAGCTCCTTGTACTTGTTCTGTCTGAGGCAGCCTCATATATTTCCATAAGTTTTGCATGGGTGGGTGGTGTAGGAAGTGGAGGGCGGGGGGGGGGGGGGGGGGGTGTCGGATGATGAGAACGTTAGTGATAGTATGGGGGTAATGTCTGATTTCAGCACAGTGGCATGTTAAACACCTAGACAGATGCTGGAGAGAAGGCTGTTTTTCAGGTGTTGGTGTAATTCAGCTGGCAATCTGTGAGAGAGAAGATAATCTGTCAAACTTCAATAAAACACTTTTTTCTGCTTTCCTGCTCTCTCTCTTTCCCAGCTGTCTTTGTAAAAATGTGCTTTTTCCAGCATTCTTCCAACGTCATGATGGGCTTTTGTTTGTTAACTTCTTTTTTTTTAAAGTTATGTAGGTGGGCCTTGAATTCTCTTTGATGCTTGAAAAAAAGGAAAGAGAGAAAAAAAAGAAAAGAAACGCTTAATCTTTCCCAAAATCTCTCCTTGGAACAGTAAAGTTTTTTATTAAACCTCAGATCTTTAGGACGCCCACAATTCAAACCACGAGAAAGAAAAACAAACATAAAACCACCCCAAAGCAACCCTTAAAAACTAACAAGGAGGACACAGTATATTTTTCTGACATTTCAGACATAAACACGTGGGAGCAGTGGGTAATTAGAATGTGTGATGGTCATTACTGTATGTATTTGACAGACGTGCATTAAAAGTGTTCATCTTGTGGATAGAGAGCCATGTTATGGGGGCTCGCTGCTCATCAGAGAAATGAGATCATTAAGAGCGCTGAAGATTGATGGCTGGCTGTGATTCGGTGACATGCCTCGGGTCCTGTAGACTTCAGTGGCTCACTCTCCAAAACACACACACACACACACACACACACACACACACACACACACACACAGACGCAGGCATGTATGTATTCTCAGCAGAGGTTTGATCTATAGTCGGAGTCATTCTGGACCTTGAGGGAGAAGATGCATACACGTACGCGCACACACACACACACACACACACACAAACACATGCACACACACAAACCAACACACACACACATCCACAGATGCAACTCTTATTCATTCGATTAGCATAGAAGAATAATGAGACATTCAAGGGGAGACATTAACCTCCTTGAGAACTATACCTCCTTAGATATAATGTGTCTAAAGAAGAACTGGGCTGGCAGGGCCTGCTGTCATTAACCAAGGACTAAGGCAAGATAATGTGCAGGCAAAGTCTTTCATTATAAAAGCGCTGGGACTGGGCAGTACACTCATTTTCTTACTCATTGAATCATTTGCTTACTGACTGACTATCACTTTCATACCAGTGCACCTACTCAGTGCAGTCTCTCTTTTTTTTTATTTACTAGTGCAGAGCCCGTAGAAGATGTGCCAGAGTGTTATGTTTTTTGCATAGACAACTTTAAGTGGGTGATATCAGGTGAAAGGAGGAGGCCTACATAAATACATTTGCACCCAGTGACTTGTGAGATTTTCATTAGCTGCTGTTTTGCAATGTGAGATAGCCAAAATTTAGACGTGAAAAGTTCTGTCTCCTCTACGTGTCATCTGTATGCACTGTAGGCACATGTGTGCTGTGCTGTAGTTTGCTGTTGCGTATCTTACCTGCGTAGCAGCCTTGCTGTGGGCAAATGTTCACTCATGTTATGTCCAACATTGTAGTTATGTCGTTAGTCGTGTTATGTCCAACAGTGTAGTTATGTCGTTAGTCGTGTTATGTCCAACATTGTAGCAGCTGTGCGTTGTGAATCCTATCAGCCTGGTGTTGTCAAGGCTACGGCCAGAGCGGCGCGCTAGACAAAAGGTTGTTTGACCATTATCTTTGGCATTTTTTACCTGTATAACACAAACAAAACTTGGCACTGCACACACCTGTAACATTAGGATGACACTCTCCAAATTTGAGATCAGGCGGATGAGTGGTTCGAGAGTTATGCATGGAACAGACAAACACACAGAC
>CM059285.1:21458459-21463459 GCA_030347295.1 Setipinna tenuifilis
AGGATGATAAAAAAGGGCTTTCACTTTCATCTATTTTTGGAAATAGACATAATCCTGGAAAAAGGTCACTAGAGTCTGCACTTAACCCATTCCAATAATCATTCAACAGGCTTCTTTCTTTTGGTGTTAGAGTAGATCTTAAACCTTCTAAGATCTGCCTGATGATACGTTCAGACCTCAACCCCATTTGAGTCAACATGCCATCAACATTTTTAAAGTCAACACCACAAACATTCAGTAAATGGTACAGTGTAATTATTTTTGCTTGACAAAATCTTTCATTGAGAGCAGCTGAACCATTTGTTATGTCAAGTCTTGCCCCATTAATAACTGGCTCACATAAAAGCCAATGTAAGGATGAAGCAGTGGTTATTCTTTGGACCTTAAACAAGCTCCAGACTTTAAACAATCCACGATAAAAAATAGGAAGTCCGCTTGTATTTAGTGCAGTGGGATCCATTAAAAACAAAGCTTTATCCAGTCCAAGATTTCCAAGCGTGTGTAGGATTTCACTCGCCACCCCTCTCCAAGTTAAATTCTCAGGTCCATTAAGAAAGCGCTGAACGAACTGCAATCGAAACGCTGCCCCTCTGCTGGACAGATGGATGACCCCTTGTCCCCCCTCATCTTTAGGGAGATACAGTACAGTCTGAGGGATCCAGTGTAGTCGGTCCCAGAAAAAATCAATCATAAGTGCTTGAATCTTAGAGAGTAGATTTGGTGGTGGATCTAAAACCATTAGCTTGTGCCACAGAAAGGAAGCTACCAAGTTGTTAATAATTAAAACTCGTCCTCTGTAGGATAACTGTGGCACCAACCATTTCCACTTATTCAGGCGCCCTTTTATCTTTTCGACAGTGCCGTCCCAATTTTTCTGTGAAGCAGATTCACCTAAATAAACCCCAAGGTATTTAAAAACTCCTCTTTTCCAAGTAAGTCCATCTGGCAGTTTTGGTAGTTCACCCACCCAGTCCCCTACTAATAAAGCTTCACTTTTACTCCAATTGATCTTGGCAGATGATAAAAGTCTAAAATTCTCAGTTGTTTTGTTAAGAGAATCTATGTCTTTCTGATTTTTTAAAATCACCACCAAATCATCGGCATATGCAGACAATTTTAAAACAGTGTTACCATTTGTCAGAGACACTCCAGAAATCTCAGCTCTCAATCTATGTAGCAGAGGTTCAATTGATAATGCATACAACATTCCTGACAAGGAGCAACCTTGCCGTATACCTCTATTCACCTTAAAAGGAGCACACAAGCCGCCATTAATCTTAAGTAGACTTTCAGTGTCACAATACATTACTTTTATCATTTCAATAAAACCAGAGTTAAAACCAAAAGCTTCTAAAACTTTCCATAAATAATGATGCTCCACACGATCAAAAGCCTTCTCTTGATCCAACAGGAGCAGACCTACATTGTGTCTAAGTTTACTACAAACTTCCAAAGTATCACGGATTAAAAAGATGTTGTCATAAATCGATCTACCTGGGACACAGTATGTTTGATCGGCATGAATAATTTCATCAATAACTTTACCCAATCTTGCAGCAAGGGCTTTGGAAAAGATACGGCTGTCTATACACAGTAGGGACAAAGGGCGCCACTGTTTTAGGTCTGTCAGGTCACCCTTCTTGGGCACCAGGGTCAGGACTGCTCTGCGGCAACTCTGAGGGAGCTTCCCCTCCGCCACACTGGTGTTCACCATTTCCAGAAGGTCCTGCCCTATGACTGACCAGAATGCCTTGTAGAACTCAGCTGGCAAGCCATCAATTCCAGGCGTACGCCCATTTTCTAGTCCCATTGCAGCTGCATGCAGCTCTTCCACTGTCAGTGCTTTATCAAGCTTATCAGCCGAATCTTTTCTGAGTGTTGGTAGCCCATTAAGAAAAGCATTATTCAATTCAATGCTTCCCTCACATTCGCTTTGAAAAAGGTTTGAATAGAAATCTATGGCGAGTTTTTTAATATCAGCAGGCTCAGTACATAGAACCCCTGACTCTGATTTTAGAGCATTTATGTACCGTCTTTGCCCATTTTTTCGTTCCAGCCCAAAGAAGAATTTTGATGGAACATCCATATCAGAAATATTTTGGAAGCGGGATCGAATCAAAGCACCCTGTGCCTTTCTTTCCAGGAGATCTTTTAACTGAATTTTCTTCATTTTCATCTTCTCAAGATATTGTTGATTATTTGTGGTCTCTGCCAAATTTTGCAGTTCACTAATTTCATTCTCTAAAGAAATTTGAGTCATATTTTGGCTTTTAGTGACACTGAAAGTGTACTGTTGACACAACTGTTTAATTTTAATTTTCCCAATATCCCACCACTGCTGTATGGAAGAAAAGTGTTCTTTTTCCATTCTAAAATTCAACCAGAAATAGGAAAAAACTTCCTTAAAATGGTTGTCCTCCAATAGAGCAGTATTGAAATGCCAGAAAGCACTTTTGGGTTTAACTGAACTTAGAGAAAAAGTACACAAAACCATGGAGTGATCAGAGAACCCTACTGGGGTAATTGAGCAACTCTTATAAACACTGAGGTAATGCTTAAAACAATAAAACCTGTCAAGTCTAGCCAAAGACAAAGAATTGTCATAACAATGGAGCCATGTATATTGTTTTTGACATTTATGAAAGTTCCTCCAAATGTCGCATAGGTCATATGTGGATATTAACTCAGTGAGTCGCCTTCTTGAAGGCATATGAGGTTCTATATGGTTTCGGTCTAGACTATTTTCAGTGCAATTGAAATCACCCCCAATAAGAAGAAATTCATTGGAGTCACAGTCTTTTAAGGTATTGCCCAACATATCCAAGAACACCATTCTGTCAGTGGCTATTGTTGGTGCATAAATACATAGAAAAACATACCAGGTATCTTCGAACTGGGCCTTTACTTTAAGAAGTCTTCCTTTTAAAATGTCATCTACTTGACAGGAAACAGGAGTAAAGTTGGGTGAGAATAATATGGCAACCCCGCCACTATTTGTTGTATTGTGGCTTAGGAAAATCTGCCCCTTAAACTCCTTTGCCCAGTCAACAGCATTTATAACGTCACTATGTGTTTCTTGTAAGAATATAACATCAATTTGTTTCTGCGTCATCACTTCAAATAATGCTGCTCTTTTCAGTCGCTGTCTAGCTCCATTCATATTTAAAGATGCAACATGAATATCGGGCATTAGAAAAAAAGAAAAAAGAAAAATAAATATGTACATGTGCATCATCATGGAAATAGACTTAAGCATCCGCATAATCAATTTTTAACTTCGTCAGAATTTTACTGAGACGAAACCATTCTGTATCAGGGAAGAGGCCTTGTTTTTTGAACAACTTAGTCTTTGCAATGAACTGTTCAATGTCGGGAAAAAACATCTCTATGCGAACTTTGTGTTGGTGTTTCGTTTTTTTAAGGAATGACTTAATGTCATCTACCGTGTATGTCTGGTTTGAATACCCACTCTGAGGAATACTGTATGTCACACTACAATCGGAAGAGTAATCACTTTCGTTTTCAGCAATTTCATCTATACCGGTACGTTCAGTTTTTTTAGCAGTTTTGTTGCTAGAACTGGGGGATTTTCTTCTCCTTTTCCCAGGCTTCTTAAACGGTTCGTCAATTTCCATTACAACATTTTCATCGTTAGTTTTACCAGCAGAATACTGCGGTGTTACATCAGGGATAGAGTCAACGCTACTTTGAGTATGTTGTACATCAGCGCTGCTCTGCACATTTTCTGAATTAACGGGGTCTTGCGATTCATCGCCACTTTGCGCATTTTGGGAACTATCAGAATTCTCGGTACCAGGCAATCCAACACCCTCTAAGGTCTCTGGAGGGTCTTGCTTGTCATTACCATCATCAACAGTAAGTTTGTCATTAACAGATTTTGTTTCACTGTCTGGAGCGGGACCATTTGCGCTGCTTTCAGCGCCTTGGTTCGCTTCTTTGACCAGGCTGTCGTTTTGTGGACATGCTCGCAGGAGATGTCCGATCTGACCACAACCAAAGCATTTCATAGACTTCGAAGAAACAAAAATCACGTAGTGAGAGCCATCAACTTTAATATTTAAAGTCATGTCAATATCAGGTTCTTTAAGAACCATATACACAGAACGACGATGTGACACGACATGTTTCATTAACGGTGAAGTAGTAGCGATTGTCATTTTTCTGATGTGAGATACCAACTTTCCATATCTAACTAGACTTTCAGTCAGTATCTCATCAGAGATGAGGGGAGACACATTTGATAAGATTACTTTTTTAGCCGGGGTGGACAATGGTAGAACATTGACAAATTCATCATCAATCACAATTCCGTCCACAATTAAGTCACGGGCCATATCCACCGATTTCAAAAACAAAACTACAGAATTATACATGCGAGAGGCTGACACAATATTTTCGTGACCAATTACATCTCCGACCGCTAAACCACATTTCTCCACGCTAACTCTTGTAGGTACCTTAATGGCATGCTCACGAGTGAGAAAACTTAAATCGACCATACCTGGGTCAGCCATGTTTCCACAGGTGGAAACAGACACCCAGGTAAAACAATACGCTCAACAAAATCCGTTCACAAGTGCACACTAAATCTCATGAAATAGACACAAGCAAAAACAAAAAACAAAAGATAGAAAGATAGAATAAAGAACAGTCGTTCTTGGCACGCGGCCAAACACTCACAGCACTCCGGCTCCACCCACTCACTCCGCACATGCGCTCAGAGAGACAGAGAAAGAGAGAGAGAGAGGGAGAGAGAGAAAGAAAGCAAGACTTACAATGCCTGAACTACAAAATGTGTGCAAAACTGATTGAGAGAAAATGATGCAATAATCATGATCGCTGTCGGAAAGAAGAATGGTTATGCAACTTTATAGCACAGCTTTAAAAGTGCTTTATTTCTTGAAAATGTATCAAAGTTTCAGTCCCTAGGGTTGAAAATCGGGAATCTTCATAGCAGTCTTTGACTCTCATTAGTCTGG
>CM059285.1:21465959-21468879 GCA_030347295.1 Setipinna tenuifilis
AAGAAAACAACACAATTATTGTGCAGAGGACAAATGAAGCATGGGGATTGATGATCATGAAAACATCCTTCAGCTTATGTCTGCTGCTGGATATGTGGCCCTCACTCAGTCCCCGAGGGACGGGATGGTCTACTGAAGCTTGTTTACCTCTGATGGAGCTAAACAAATTTCAGGCAGTGTTCCGAGCTAGGCAAGCAGAATTCATGGTCGAAACTAAAGGAAGTTGCCATGAATACTTAAGTAAAGCAAACCTTTCATATTGCCCTTCAGAGTTTTATTTTTTTTATTGTTGTGCCCCTTGGTACCGCAACAGATAGATTAAGGTTGGTTCCAGGACTGAGGCCATCGCCACACTGTTTTGATGATGTTGTTCAGCTTTCCCGCTAGCAGCATGCAGCATTTTTGTGATTAAAAGTGCAAGAGTGCAGTTTTTTCAGTGAGTCCCATTCCACATTCAACATTTTTAATTGAGTTGAAATGCCCAGCGCTGTGGCATCAGTCAAAGAAAACCACATCACAGATGTTTTATCGGTGTTCCATTGTTCTGATATTTCATATAGTTCAGCTATTTAGCTGTGCTCCCTGCAACCAAATGAAAGTGGCTGTGTGCATTCATCTTGTTCTGTTCCAGTAATACATTTTCAGTGTTACAGCTGTGATTGCATGGAATAAGATGCTGTTTTATACATTGCTAGTTATTATGCATTGTAATTTGTTGCATTTACATGTGTATACAAAAAATGGACACAAAATATAGGCAAGTGCATTTCAGGGCTTCCATGAAAGCTTAATAGGGCAGTGATCTATTATGAACATTCTTGCGAAGAATTGTGTAGCATTGTAAAAGCATTTTGGATTTGCGGTAATTATTTTCACCCCGATATTCAGCACCCACACCACCCCACCTACCCAGTCCCACACACACACACTTCCACCGATGGAGAACTATGCATTAATGCAGACACCTCCATTTTTTGATGGACCAAGATGAACACTAACTGCAGACGACAGGTGGTTATTTTTGCAAGTTTGACACATACCATAACATAATGATATATCATATCGCACATCATATCATGACTCTGTGCCCTGTTTAAATTCAATAGTTTGTCCAGACACATCAACACATCAACAAGTTTTGTCAGAAACTTGGGTTGCCCCGTTTACACTGAAATTGACCCTGGTCAGATCTATAAATATTCCTCTTGAAGAGGAGGACAGCAAAGCCAATGTGAATTTACACTTTTACATCAAAAAGTGCCAGGGTCGGTTAAAGCTTTTGTATGAACCAAGTTTCTCTGTGTCTTTTTTCTCAACCAAACAGAAAAGTATATGTGTTCTCTCTGTTTATCATTCTTTATCTCTCACACTCAAAAGCATGTACACACACACACTCACACACACACACACACACACATGCACACTCACACACACGCACACAGTCCAAACTTCAAATCAAAAACCTCAATAGGATGAAGCAGTAGCGGTGAAGGAAACTTCAGCCAAAGCCTACAGAACAGAAGGATAGGCTGAATAAACGAGTGCATCACAGGAATATAAAAGGTGAGCACTGTTTGATGTTCCCCCTGTTTTCTATCTCCCTCCTACCCCCCCTCTCTCTTTCTCTCTCTCTTTCTCTCTCTCTCTCTCTCTCTCTCTCTCTCTCTCTGTCTGTCTGTCTCTCTCTTATCCATGTGACGGCTGTCTTGTGCTATGAATGAGTGTCCCTCCTGTGAACCCAGCGTCTCAACAGACACCCCAGCGAGACCAGGGAAGATAAAACACACAGAGGTGGCTGAGGCTCGCCTCCAAATTCAACTCCATTTGTTTTAAAATGCAGCCAAAGCCACACAGCACCACAGCACAGCACTTTAAGTGCAATTGCTGACCTTACGGCACACACCGACAGGCTGTCATGGCTGTGATGATGAACAGCTGGGGTCTGGCACCAAACTGGAAGAGGTTGATCTGGAAACAGCGGCGCTCTGCAATGCAAATGGTGTCCTTTTCTTGTGTGGGAGGTTTTTGTAGTTTTCCGTCACGTAGTGCAAAGGAAGCTCAGCTCATTTCTCATTTGCTATTCTGTGGTAAGACATCTCCAAGTGAGAAATACTGCAGTTGGATGCCAAGTGGATATTGATTGTGCTTCACTACAGGGACAGAGTTCGGTCTTATTTGCGCATTCTTTTTGCCCGAGGTTAACTAATGATAAGTGGGAGGTCAACACACACATGCACGCACGCATGCCCACGCAAACATTTAAATTTCCAATTATCAGTTAAAAGCACACAGATAATTGACTCAAAGAAGTGCTAAAAAACAAGTGACCTGACAAGAAAAAAGTAAAAACTGACTTTCACTTTAAAATATACTCTTGTGTGGGCATGTGGGAACTGACAAAGGAAATGCATTGTGAGCTACGGTACATAATAGAGGGAATTATTGTAATGCCATTTTTTTCAGTTGCTTTTCATTTTTTTCCAACAGTTTTTTTGTTCTTTATGTTAATGATATGCAGATTCATCACTTTGCCCTTGTGAGGTTGACACGGACTTCTTCTTGTTAGGCTGCTCCTCTGATCTTATGTGGGACAGCACATGCCCTCTGAACATGTGGACGTGTCTCCAGCTCCATGACGGGGCTGCTGGTTGTCGTGGCAGCACTTCTGTCCTTCCACCACCCCGCCCCACCCCCACCCCCCCGCCCCTTTTTTTCCTGCCATCCTGCTTTCTGCGACTTAAGCTGTGCCAGGGCCGGCAGGCACGGGGGCAATCCCCAGGGTCAGCACTCCATGTGCCAATCACCCAGCGCCCTGACTCTCTCTCTCTCTCTCTCTCCTCTTCTCTCTCTCTCTCTCTCTCTCTCTCTCTCTCTATCTCCCCAAACTTGTTCTGTCTCTCTTAAGACACCATGCCACCCC
>CM059285.1:21468979-21483979 GCA_030347295.1 Setipinna tenuifilis
GCAAGCTGTCTGTCAGATTCTGGGGGAGAGTGGCCAACAGGAAACAGCAGGGTAATAGTGATGAGCTCGGGATGTGTTTGAGAGTGCACTGAAAGTTCGCTACTGTTCCCAGCAGCTGCAATGAATGGTGAGTGTGTTCAGCCTGACATGGGGTGGGACACCAGTCGTGACTCATGCAGCTCCTTTGGCTTCACATACTCTGATTGCTTGTTGAGGCATTGTCTGGCACCCTCTCAGTGCCTTTCTCTCTCTCTCGCTTTCTCACTCTCTCTCTCACTCTCACAGCTGCCTCTCTGGAGAAGGTATGTGTGCGTGTGTGTGTGGGCAGTTTCTGTTTGTGTCTTTCTGTGTTTGTTTTTGTGTGTGCGCTTGTGTTTCTCTTTCGCCTTCTGTCTCTCCGTCTCTGTATTTCTGTGTGTGTGTGTATGTGTGTGTGTGTGTGTGTGTGTGTGATAGGCAGATGACCCGTGTGATGGGTCCTGGGAGTGTTTGAGAAGGCAGTAGGCAGGCGGCATGTGATCAACCTGGACTGGGTTCAATCCTGCTGAGAAAGAAAGACAGAGAGAGAAAGAGGGAGAGAGAGAATGCAAAAGAGAGAGAGAGAGAGAAAGGGAAAAGAAGAGGAAAAGAGAGAAAAAGAAAGACAAAGAGGGGTAGAGAGAAAGAGAGACAGAGAGACAGAAAGGGCAGACAGAGAGAGAGAAAGGGAGAGAAAGAGAGAGATAGAGAGAGAGCGAGAAAGACAGACAGAGAGAAGTGGCAGTCTGCTGCAGGGCCGGGGCACTGTCAGCTGGGACTAATGCATTAGGTAATATGTGATAGGTCTGCAGCATTGTCCTGAAGGCAGGTGCTGTGCTCTGCTAGTGGCTTCCCCAGAGGAGAGCTTGGCAGTAGGCTGGCAGGTCGTGAGGGCTGCTGCAAGCTGCTGAAGATCGGGTGCATGCCAAGGCGAGGTGGCAGGACTGGCAAAGATAAGGGCGCACTGTGCCGGTGAGATGGCTTGTGTGTGTGTGTGTATGTGCAAATGTGTGTGAGCGTATGCGTGTGCGCCTGTAGCCATGTGTGTGTGTGTGTGTGTGTGAGGTATGTGTATGACTGTGTCTATGCCTGTGTGTGCGTGCGTGCATGCGCAAATGCAGCCGTGTGTGTGTGTGTGTGCTTTTGTGTGTGTGTGTGTGTGTGTGTGCATGTCAGTGTCAGGAGAGGGGCGATGATGGGTCTGAGAGGAAACGCAGATTGACGTGGCGTCTCGGTGCGCAGCATCAGCAGCGGTGGGGAAAAGGGATGATGTGTCAGGGACTTGTGATGGATGCTGGGAGAGGACGGGCTAGGGTGGGATGGGATATGGTGGGGTAGGGCGGGTGGAGGTGGGGGTGTGGGTGGGGGTGGGGGTGGAAATGGCCACAGCACTGCCGCACCTCATCCCAAGCGACCACTCTGCCCATGAAGAACCAGGAGGAGGCACAGGAATCCACTGATTGGGGAGAAAATCCCACACAAGGTAAACACACACAGACACACACACACACACACACGTGCACACACACTCACACACACACACTCACACACACACTCACATGCGCACGTACACATGCACGCACGGACACATGCACACATATACACACACACATATATATAGGCAGACACATATACACACACACACACACACACGTCCACGCACACACACACGTGCACGCACAAACACAGGCACACATATTTACACACACATAATTGATGGTGTGAAACTGAGCAGATGTGTGCTGAAACGAAAATTCTGGATGACTTTCAAAGCGCTCTCTCCACTTCCTAACGCCAGGAGACTTAGATCAGGTCATTAGGCACTGTGCTCTGATTCAGCAGATAATCACTCATATTTATAACACTTTAGGATAACAATGGCTCAGAGAGTCATTTTTGGACAGTTGTGAATCAAAAGTTAATCAGACGTATAATGACATAATGCATTATTAGGCTAATTTCTGTGAAAATATTTTAAAAGATCAGAGAGAACAAAATCATTAGGATTCACAAGCATACCTGTATACAATGCTGGTAGACACTCAGAGGAGTGGAAGCCAGGAATAATATGATTGAATAACATTGATTTGGAGATCAAGCATACAGTGCAAAACCTTGAACTGTTTAAGCAATGAAAAATTATACAACATGCAAAATATCCACAATACATTAGAACATGTCATTGCAGTGATTGTTATACTGAGCGACAGCAGGTGATCTTTTCTGAAGGAGAATGACTCGCAAACCTTCTCTAGATAAGAGCAGACAGGACTGAAAAGATTGATGGGATGAGAGCAATTTGGAAAAGCTAATAACGAGATTGCGGGGTGGTGTGAGGTGTCCGTAACTCCACTTGAACAGGTCCATAATTAAACATTAAATTTTAGCCGGTTTACTATCCTCTTAGTATCTGTCTTCACAGGACCATCAATAGCTGCTCCTATCACAGAGAAACACCAAAACGTCTGCAATGATAAAGCACCGACCATTAGCCAAATGGAATGGAAAATCAGATGGAGTGCAAAAACAAGGCACAAAATGTTTGTGTACTTATAAAACATCAGCGAGGAAGTTCTGTAATTCTGCACTTCTGTATTTCTGCCATTGTCAGCACTATTTTAACTCTCAAACAAAAGAAGTAACACAAACAAACAGTCAAGGGGCATAAACACAGCATCTTAAAATAATAGGTAAATAAATAAATATGAGTAGTAAATACGGAGCCGCTGCCGTGGAACGGTGCATTTTTAAACAGGCAAAACAAGCAGGCAACTATCCCTGCGGGCAGCACGAGCCTGCCTCCGCTGGTCCATCAGAGGCTGCTGAGGCATCGCCTAATTAATCCCTGCCCATCCCAAATACCGACAAACCTCAGCCCCCCCGAGCCCCATCCAGAAGACAACTGCTCATGCCCTTCCTCTGTCTGCATCTCTCCATCTCGTCTTTCCCTCTTCTTCCTTTCTCACACTTACGATCTCTGATTTTCCCACTTGCTCTGTTTTGTATGCTTTCTTTATTTTTCCTGTCAACTCTCTCAATTGTTTTCCCTCATTCTGTTTTCCTACTTCTCTCTGTCTCTCTCGTTCTCTCTAGCTCTTCATCTTTTTCTCTTTTTTTTCCAATCAAATCAATCGATGTGGGTGTCCAGGCTTAAACATGCTATAGTCCCCGGTGCTAGGGGCATATATATATATATATTGATATATTCATATTGATACCATAACCTTCAAGCTATATAGCATGCATTCCCCAGCAAATAACAGTGTTAGTCATGTCTTTTCTCACGCTGAGATCCATGTTAGAAAGCAATAAAGGTTGTAGCTATCGCTGTGTTGGGTTGCTAATGTGGTAGATCATTGAGAGTACAATTATGATACAGTCCTAACCTACTCTGTGGTTAGGTTCCATGTACGCAGAAAAAGGAATAAAAAGGAAAAGTACCACACATTCAGTGTAGCTCCATCTTGTTCCTTTAAATCACCAAGGCTTTAACAAGCTGTCTTCCTCAGGTCAAAACCTATAGACAGCTTGTCAAAATGTCAGTGGACTTTGCGGGAAAGCCCACATGAAGTTACATTGTGTGGCCAGCACACATTTTTCCTTTTTGCTATAAGTACTAGAACCTTGAAAAGTCTTTGCTGTGTGCTTGCCCTCTGCCCTTACCCTTTCCAAACGTTTCTGTTGTCTGATGTTTTTTTTTTTTTTTTTCATTTTTGCACTATACCAGTTTAGATATTACATAATGTGAGATTTCTTGAAGGCAGCAAATCATGGCAATCAAAAGCACTGTACCTGCAATATACAGAGTTCTACACATCTCCCTCTTGTCTGTTTGAGAATGTTTTTAATTATCTTTCTGAAGTTGGGGGCCAGAAGAATCTCTTGAGAAATGTAAGAGACACGCATTCTGACATATATTTTTGCTTCCTTTCCTGAAATTGCTGTGCTTCAGGCTGCCTGTCAATGAGAGGATTAACTCCACTACGAGTCTCTTCTGGCCACATTATCTTCCAGAAAGTTGATGTGACATAACAGATGCATTCTGGGTAGATGACTCTGTCAATCATGCTTATCTCCTGTCCCTTAGTGAAGCTGATAAAACTGGACCCTGCATCTCCCGAGAATGAGAGCAATCAGATTTTTTTTTTTAAGTTTACCTTTTCATGCAATGTCATGTGATGGTTATCTATTACTAAAAATAATAGACGAAAGAAAAATGAAGGAAAGAAGAACGCTCCTTGTGTGAAAAGAAGAAACCAGGTCCTTGTGTTAAATAACATTTTAAGAAATAATTTTCGGACTGAGGCCCTGATGCTTCAAGCAACCACTTAACTGACGTTTCCTAGGTCGATGAGGAGGCTTGAGACTGCCGCTGCATTTCCTGGCCACTGTGAGAACCCTGGAGGTAATTGGTATCTACTTGTTTCATTGACTGACCAGTCCCACAGATAGTGTTCTTAGCCTGAAGGATGGATACCAAGACACATCCAAATCCACATCACCTAAGTGGGAAGAGTAATTAGTTGGTAATGAATCAGGCAGTGATGTGAGTAGAGAGAGAAACTGAATGATGTTAGCCTGGGTATTTTTGAAGTTTTTGGACTTTTCTCCATACACAATTTCATCATAGTATTGAAACTGTTTTTTTTATTCACTGCAAATCGCCATTCCTACAGTAACTCAAAGTTCAACAGGAAGTCTCTAATTGGTAGCTTTTCCATCCAAACATTTGGTCACTGCAGGGTCATACTGCTAGAGACTGTATGTGAGAAGTTGTTATTCTGTTCTTCCCTATGGCATGTTCAGTTTAGTCAGGTCCATGCTGCTATCTCAGAAAATATATGTGATGGCGCCTCGCTAGGCCTGCTGCTTCCACCTCGTTTGCCAAAGCAAACGTGCGACAGGGGCCGCAGCGCTGTTTCCTTTTGCAAAGGTGACTGTGACAGTTACCATGACGATGGCCAGGAAATGCGGTCTGGGTCGCCGTGGGACGGCGCCTGTCGGACTGTTGGGAGGCAGCGCTCAGCATGAGGGTGTGCTAATGGCCACGCGTCCATTTTTATTTCTGTGCCGGCACTGACGTCTGTGGACAGACACCGCCCCAGACGGACACAGGCCTGGACAAACAGCAACCAGCTCTCGATTCCCCTCAGTGCTGAGGGCTGATAGCGAACTTCATGACTTGTTTCTTTTTTTTTTTATAATAGAGTGTGTGAGAGAGATATCTGGATAAATAGCAGTAAAGTTTTGATGGGTGTGGAAACGAAAGTTGAGCAGAAATGAAATTAATCAGCAATAGCCCAGAGGCCAAAGGCTCATTTTTTTAATATAATGTGATGTATTGAATAATTATGTCATAGCACTGTTAATTATTCAAGGTCATAACTCATTAAATTTAAGTAAACATTGCTAAATTGAAAATCTGAATTATGCTCAGGATAATGTGGTGTAAGATTGAATAGTTTGATTTGGGCAATTTGCGAGACTGCCTTGCACAAAAAGCCACCGCACAGAAATATTTTTCACTTTTGGCACTCAATTACATTTTCCAGTGGCGACACAATGTGATTGATGCAGGTGCCACCATGTAAAAATGACCCCTACATCATGAAGCATGTTTCAACTGTCAGGGTAAAAGGCCACTGCATGCCCAGTCTGTCTGAGTAGTGTTGCAAAACAATAGACATGCATTTTGACCTCTTGTATTGGATATTGTACATGATTTCCTTTGAATAAAAATGAAATTTCATACAGGGAATACCTTTTATGTATTGCACCGTAAAACTATCATGTTTTCAATAAATAGTCATAGGTTATGGTAATAATTAGTATGTAGTAAGTAATAAGTTATGGTAATAATTCCGTTTAGCTCTGTGTGTCCTTTTACAAAAGGTATGACTGATTATCCCTCTTCTGAGAATAATCTCACATAATATTGTTTAAATAAAGCATTTAATTTATTTCAAGTGTGCATTTCAATTAGCACAACTGGGGATACTAGATACTGTATTATATTACAGGCAAAATGTCTTCAGTAGGGTTTCCTCATTACTAGCTGAGATCCTTGTCTCCCATGTCAGAATTACTTGCAATTCCTAGTTGAGAGAATGACAGAAAGATAATTAATTTGTTTAAATTTAATATAAGCATTGTATTCTTTTGGCTTTTAGAGACTGGGATTTAGGAAAAAATGCATTGTATTTGTTATCTAATAAATTAAGAACATAAAGACAGTCTTGGAAGATGCACCTTATGCCATTCTCTTCGCTGTCCGTTTAACAGTAAGAAAATTAGCCATAGTCGGCTGTCTCTTCACAAAGCACTGCTTGTGTTGCACATCAATGGAGCCACGATGCAGTCGCTGGTTCCTAACAACACGCTTTCATTATAATAATTGCCTGGTCTGTCCATCACTGATGGAGGCACATCTGTGAAAAGAAATGGCTTGATGTGTGGATGGGGGGATGTGTCCAGCTCCATCTACAATTTGGTTGGTTGCCTTTGCTTCCCTCTGAATACAGGGACTTGCAAATGTGGCCTCTTCTTCTAAACCCTGACAAACTAACTATAGCAGCACTTTATATAGGAAAACTATATTAGTACACACTGAATGTTTTTAGATGCGCAATATTGTGTTTCTGTTTTCTTTTCTCTCTTCATCTTTAGTTCACTTTATTGCTGCTAAGTACAAAACTTATCACATTATCTAAACACCCAATATAACACTTGAGTCTGTGGCTGCAACATGGCGATAAATGCTATATTTGTGCATATTAAATTGATCTTAAGTAAAAATCGTCTTCCTCTGTTAATTCAGTTTTGAATGTTGCCCCTAACTTACTAAGAGCTGCCTATTCTAACTTCTTTGTGTAGTTCCTTAAGATGCAGTGTGTGAATTGGCCTAACAAACGGCAGCCCTCTCTCTTCCTCCCGTACTCCCAAAGAGCCATGCTGATAGACTCATACCGTTTATCACAGCCAACATATTTGGTCCTCACTTGGATGGCCAAGAATGTGTACATACACCTGATCTGTCTGTCTGTCTGCCTATGTGCCTGCCCGCCTGCCCGCCTGCCTGCCTGTCTGTCTGTCTGTGTGGGGTGTTGTACAAGTCTAAAAGTTCAATAAAAGGTTGTTGTGTTACATCCTAATGATCATGTCCTTGAACTCACAGTAGTAGATACACATTATAAAGTGTAAGCACCAATTCACACAGCAACACAAAAGAAAGTGTGTAGGAATCCTGATTGATAAGGGTCTGGGGTTAAGCTAGAGAGGCTAATGGAAATGTATAGTATGCTGGAAGTGGGTTAAATGATTCCCCTCATGCCATCCCTACACACATTATTAGGGCAGTGATGCATGTGGGACAGTTGTGATGCCATGTGACATTTGTCATCTTTCATAGGCCGTAACACGCTAACTTCCACCACACAATGAGCCTGAGTGGGTTATCCCTAGGGACAACCAACCAACGCTGCTATGCTCTCACTGAGATCAGCACACCATGCTGGCATACAAATGCATCAGTGTAAAGAGTGAACAGTGGGAAATATCAGGACATCAGTGTGATAGTATTTCCAGGTGTCCGTAATTCCAAGTGTCTGCATAAACCTGCAAATAGGCACACACACATACACACATACACACACACACACACCCAAACGATAACACTTCATAATAACTATTCATTATAGCTAGCTTATGAATTTGTAATAGATCATGAACAGCCTAATAGTAAATGACATATTAACTGATTAACTGATTCTTAACACATCATTCGTATTATTTTGTAAAATATTTAGTTTATTATTTACTATGTGTTACTAATGCTTTATAAACGCCCGTTATTCTACAGTTTTACCACACGAACTTATCCCCATGGCTAAATACTACTGATATGTGCTCAAGCACAAACACAAACACACACACACAAATACACACATACGCTCACACACACACACACACACAGAGTAGTCACACATGTCTGATATTTGAACCTTGTTTATCTTATTCTGACCTTGTGTATCATACCAGCATCAGCACACCATCTTGCTAACAGGCAGTCAGTAAAGAAGTCCATCATGTCCCTGTGGGCATAATTTCTCCAATAGCACTGGGGACATTTTACCCATTACCACTGTAGCTCCGTGAGTGGCTTTAATAAAATGTCCTTCTCTAACAAGCCTGTTTACGCTCTCGTGCTTTCCACATCACATGCCCTCAATACTTCAAGAGCAGACAACTGAAGAAGGATGTCAGAGGAATACTGCCATTGATTAGGTCAATTATTTCAGTTCTGAGAGTCACGTCACACACAAATAACCACACATACACACATCCACGCACACGCGCATGCACGTACGCAGGCACGCACACCAGTGTTTAGTTTCTCTGTGATGGATGGGTCTCTGTCTGTTAAGGAAAGCGAAGTAGCAGAAATGATCTCGTATTTGCAAACCACACTGACCACATACCTGTGATATCAGTCTGGAACTAGGAGACTGACCCTGTCTGTCTCTTACTCTTGCCACACACACACACACACACACACACACACACACACACAGACAAACACATAGATAATATATTGCTTGTAAGTCTCCTGAGACTAAAGACACTAGAAACTATGAACTCATTTTTTTTTCTGTCCCTCCCTCCCTCTCTCTCTCTCTCTCTCTCTCTCTCTCTCTCACACACACACACACACACACACACACACACACACACACACATACACACACAAACAGCCAGGCATACACGCACACACACTGAGGGAAACTCAGAGGATGATGAAATAGAGGTCAGCTTTGGGTAACTCTGGCAAAATGACTCCGAATCACCAGACGCAGCCTGGTTCATACTGAACCATTAAACTAGGTGCACCCAGTTTACCGGCAGCACCGGGTAGGCTTTTGATTGCATTGTGACCTAGGAGTCCCCTCTATCCCCCTGGGAATGTTGGACATGTATGGAATGCAGCATTATTCCATTCAAAGCCAGCATGTTGTATGTCAGCATCTTTTGCCTTTGTATATGGACCCCCCTGGTCCTCGTTCCTTTTTACAGATATTCACTTTACAGTGACAGACGTTCACAGAGAGATGTATGCAGTGTATTAATACACCCACACTGCTTCCTACAGTCATCTTTCGCGCAACAATTTAAGGCCCTGCCCCCCCCCCCCCCCTTCATCAGTAAACCAGGTCTTGTTCACAAGCTCAGGATGGTTGTGCATCAGTCAAGACTGTGCAGCTTCTACACTACACAACCAATGTCCCTAACTCTTCAATAGCAACATTTATGTGTAACATTTTTTAATTTTAAGTTTTAATTTCTACTGTTTTAGCACTTAGGACAGAAAGTCTGCTTTATATTGCCAACACATTATCTTAGTGAAATAACAAATCAGTTTATTTGAGGATGGCAGATTAATCTCTGATTTGCACAGAGCATGATGACATTGAGAAGGCTGTGGGTATATTAGTGATCAGATTATTATCAGGTATTAATATTTTACATGTATCAATTAAATTTGCCCTAATAACCTCCAAGTCTAAACCTATAACTCTTCACGACCCATACCAATATTAGGATAGCGTGCCTTTTTATTTCAAAACTTTTTTATTTCTGATGATCATTTGCAAACATTAATTAGAACAGGAACCGGCTCAGTAAAGTTTTTAAAAGAGAAAAAAAAAAAAACTTAAAATATGCAAATGACTTAGATGCTACCCAAGCTAATATGATCATCTTAAACACTGACTCAAGTACATGCATAATGTGTTTGCACCAGCAGCAAATAGTTTATGAGTAACTATGAAAGTTTTAGAGCTGGTGCTGAGGATGCCGGACTCTAGTGGGGCATCTGCCAGTAAAAAGGCAACTCATTGCACATTCCTACCATACAGTATTTATTTTGGCACAGAACCGCCATGAACTCTGTAAACATGCAGCTCTGTAAACAACAGCTGCTCAGCAACTTTTTGGATGTAAATATCTAGAGCCCAATGCTCTAGGCCCCTTTACACTAACTACAAACTCCCCTGTTTTTCTTTAACGTAATTTTGTTGTGATTTGAGTCAATTTGATTGTTTGCAATTTACATATAGATTGCTTTTATGCAATTGTTTTAATAACAGTATTCTATTATTGTTTTCAGGAGGGCAATCATGTTTGCTGCTGTTTCTGTCTATTTAATCAATAAGGAGCTATGCAACACCAAGGGGGAATGGGTGAGAAAAACAGGAGAGCTGAATACATTTCTTTTAGTGCTTTGTGAGAAGGCATTTAAACCCCTACATCGCTATCTTGAATAGGTCCCGATAAACTGGATTAAATGACATATAGTGTCACAGCTGAACAAAGTAAGTGACTGTGGTCATTTTTTTTCTCCTTTAGTTCACACTTCAACTTTGCAAGTACACTGCCAGCCTACGACAGGCCAAATGGCACATTGGAAATTCTGTCTGAAGTGACTGTTCCAGAGGCAAGGGGTCGAGTCCGCAAGGGGATTTTATTTTTCTACATGCTGGAAGCCAAGATTTATTCTGGTATTGATTTTGGGGGTAGAAAGGTGCAGGGCGAGGTTAATAATTTCTGAGATACAGTCAGATAGAAGGTTATTTAATCCTTCAAAAATGTCTTGTTTTGACTGAGACTTTTGCTACTGACATGCGCACCATCTAAACTTTTTACAATGTAGGTGAAGAGAGCAAAAAAGTTGCACAACCAAAATCTATGTTTTACTTCCACAAAGTGTTACTAAATGTATTGATTAGTTAATTAATATGCTGAATGACTGGAAGAGTTTGCTTAAGGAAGGCCACTCCACACTGCTTTGTGCTGTATATTATGATGTATTGCTGCCTCTTTTCACAATTTTGTTTAAAAGTGCACCTGAGTGACCTTCCTCCAGTTCTTCATCTGTCCTGGGATGTAAAATATAGAGCATAAGAAACCGCATGTTGTACTCAGGGTGAAGATTGTAACTGTCTGAGCTCATCGCACAAGGAAATCTAAACCAGATGTACTTACTCATGTAGCAATCTTTTTATAAGGCATGAAGAAAGTCTAAGGTATCGTCCATCTCAGCAGTGGGGGAGACAAGTACAGAAATATGATCAAAAATGCCAGAATTATTCATCCTCTTCTGTCCACATGGACCTCTCAGGGTCATTTGGCAAACGTTTTTTTACGAGAGACAAATCTATACCCACAGAACAGGGAGGTTTATAGATCATGGCTGCTGATTTGTAAATTTTCTACTTCACTTTATAAATCCAGTGCATGGATTTTTAATCTTTCCTCTCACTTTAAACAATTTGTACTCATGGATCTCTGTGAAGGGTATGGATCAGCAGATCTGTGGGTACTGCTGTTAAAGGAGGGAGAGTTTGGACTGATAGATCTGTCGGTACTACTGGTAAAGGTGGCAGGGTATGGACTGACAGATCTGGGGGTTCTGCTGTTAAGGGGGAATAGACGTGCACCTCCTGAATACACCTTGGCAGAAGTCCATACACGCTTCAAGATGTTCACCTGTCGCCCTTAGCCTGCCTGCAAGAAATGCCTGATTTAAAACAACAACACCAAGAGAGCCAAATAGAACCTTTTTTCATGATTAACTGGATATAATGCAATCTGGCTAAAGCTGCACCTCTACCCCATGTGCCAAACTCATCATTTAATCAGTCCCAAACTATGTGAGTTGGCGTTTACATACATGCTGAAATCTACAGGCTGTGAGATATAAATGTGAACCAAAGTAGGATTACCATGACTACCACTGTCTTTAGCCCCGTTTCCACCAAGCAGTACAGTACAGTTTGGTTCAGTTCGGTTCGCAATTGTTTGTGTCTCCATGGTAAGAATTTTTGAAGCGTACCTAAATAACCGTACCGAACCGTACCATTTTCTGTCACCCTTGTGTTGGGGTACCAGTTTGTGGTACGGCTTAGAGACACGCCCGTTGCTGTGGCGACTCTACTCTACCTTTGGTAATGGAAACACAATCCGTACCGAACCGCACAAAAACATTCTGTACCAAACCCTTAGGTCCCGAACTGAACTGTACTGTACTGCTTAGTGGAAACGAAACTTTAGTGTCTGCTTTGCTTTCGTGTGAACACCTGATGTCACCCTCAAATGCTCTAAAATTGCTGTTTGAGTGAAGGCTACTGGAAGGCTGCTGAAACACTTCTAATGGGAATGTCCAACAGCCTTGGTTAATTCTGCATCCTGACAACAGGATAAAACTATGTGTAAGCTGCTTTGACGAGTTTGTAAAAGTTCCATGTAACAGAGGATGAGCAAAACCACAACCTGGGAGATATTACAACTTTGAGCTGTACCCTTTTGAAGTTTTTTATAATGCAATGGAATAAAAAAACTGTACTTGTAACCTGTAGAAAGTTTTCAGTATTTTACTGTGTGTAACAGCTAATTATACCATGTGCCATATGCCACGACTTACGGTGAGTTAGGTACAGGGAACGCAGAGTTAGAGGTCTTGCTCAAGGACACTTAAGTTATGGATGAGGGTGCAGTAAAGTGCTGCTTATTCATTCATCCACTGGAACAGGGGTCAAACCAGCGACCTTCTGATCCCAAGACCAACTCCTTAACCAGTAGGCCATCGCTGCCTATTACTAACTAAATACTTTTCATGTCTGTGTACAACACAGATTCCAAAAAAAAGAAAAACATATAGTGTGCTCCTCAAGGTTAGTTTGTGCTGACAGAGGCCCTCTCTATCCCACTATCATTTTATGTGTGTTTGCAGCAGTAGAGTTCCTCTCCAAGCCTGTATTGTCACTGTGTCCTTCCACCTCTGCACCCTCTGCTAACACAGTTAGCCTTTTTGCACCAGCACTGGGTCCTGACCCTGAGTTTTAAAGGACAGGCAGCGGAGGCACCAGAGCACTCCAGCAGCAGAAGTGCTGATGGTGACAGTCTCTGGACGGATGGAGGCAGCCGCCATCCTGGAGACATATTAAGGTCATGGAGCCTTTTTCCTTCCATCCCTACGCCATCTGCCACGATCTCTAAAAATAGAGGACCAGTCGATCGTATGGACTCCCGTCCCACCGTCAAATATGCATGCTGCCTTAATGTTAAACATGACACGCGACAACAGGAGGAATCAAATCGCGCGACTGGAATCTCAAGTGTGTATAAACTTGAAGTAAACCAAACACATCGCCGCCCTTCTACTTAAAGCCATTCCCTGATGTGCTCTGAGCTGCTTTATCTCTTCCTGCATCAAGAGTTGAAAGAAACAAAATGCTTCAGAACCATTACGGGCATTCAAAGCAATTAGCTTCTTAGTGTGAGAAATAAGAGAAGAAAACGTTTTAAGTGGATACGGCCCTCCTCTCGCTTTTACTCTCTTTTTCTTTTTTTTTTTCAAAAACTTCAGCCAGTGTGATATCCCATCCCTGGCGCGTTCTGTTTGAAGCTCAATGAAAAGCCTTCATCCAGAGAGAGTGCGGTACATAAATAATGCACCGAACGACAGAGCAGCGCAGAGCAGAGCAGGCTGGCGCGAGGACGGGGGATGAGGGATGGCTGAGTGACGGTTATGAGGCGTATCGACGGCCGAGGCCCAGCCTGGCCGGCTCCCCCTCGGCTATAATCGGACCGCAGGTGAATGAAACCATAGACCGCTGTCCTTCAACAGCAAGGGATTATGGTTCCCTGGAGGAAGGAAGGTGGGGTGGGGGGGTGGTGGTGGTGGTGGGGGGCTGGGGGTTGAGTCTGCATGTCTGTGTGAGCGGCTATTTGCAATGCACTGACTACGGCAAAAACTTTTAGTTGCGTGCATCCTAATTACCATACAATTAGTGGGGCTAGGCTATACTTTTGAATGGCAATGCCTTTGAATGGAATACCTCAGGCAAGCATTAGAGATGGCAGTAATGCAGGTAATGTAGCATGGTATGGTAATTGTTTATCAAGTGTCCTTTTACAATTAATAAACTGTATAGCTTGATCTAAATAATAACTTTTCTCAATACAACTGTAGTTGTCCAAGTTGTCTTAAAACATGCAAGTAACACCTGTTCAAAATGACAGTTATTTCATTATTCATTGTATGTAAGTTGTTAAAGTTGCTAAAAAAAGAAAATGTTTGTCTCCCAGATTCTAAATAAGTTTAGTTCTGTCAAGATCAATATAACCCACTTCATATCCAACATGACTGCAACTGAAATGAAAAATATAAAGCTTACATCTTTTCTGAAATGTTAAATGTTCTAGCAAGCATTTTTTCTCTGACTGCATTGTGGTTTGTTGGAGCAAAAGGGGGACATGTTTTCATTGTAGACTATGTTTATCCCATCACAGACTATGTAGTGATGCCAAGGAATAATATTGAGCTTTTATTGCAAGAACATTTTAGTTTCATCTCAGATGACTCGGCACTCAGCGTTAATTAGACTGAAATGTTATCCCTTCCAGAAGAAACACTAGAGTATATTTGGTGCCCTTTCTAAACCGCAGCAGAGCAAAGCAAGTTAATGTCAGCCAGTTTGGGATAAACAGGGTATATAAGGAGCCATTTGCTTAACAGAAGGCCAATGGTGACTGGCCATACTAACAGTAGAGGATGTGCTGCAGACAGTGAAGTGACCCCAATCCCAAAATCCAGGGATAGCAGTGACCAGCTGCCTACATAAATGAGGAATTACAGTAATAGGATATGGAAGGTTGTTGTTAAATCTCAAAACCTAGTCCAACCTGAATACTTTTTTTGCATTCTGTAATGATGTGGCTAGATCTGAGATATAGGTATCAATCATACAGTGGCATATATTTTTTAATAAGAGAATATGAAACTCTTTGTCATGGTAGATACATCAAGATAAATCAGATTTTAAAAATCAAATACTGCAAGGTGGAGAAGAGTATGTCCCCATCCAATATTCGAACTCCAAATCTCCAAACAGAAAGTTTACTTCAAAGTATTGCTACAGTTTAAGA
>CM059285.1:21488979-21503979 GCA_030347295.1 Setipinna tenuifilis
CCTGGGTAATGCAAAACAGTTTAAAGGTTTAAAAACAACAACAACAACTGAATATACACGCACTTCTTGTAATCACAAATCTTGGTTTGCCTCAGTTTTACATTTACATTTATATCAGGTATTTATGTAGATTATATGTTTGTGCCTTAGATTTATTTATTTGTTTATTATTTTGTTTGTTTGTTTTGTATGTGTGTGTGTGTGTGTGTGTTGAACAGCATGATTGTTTAGTGCTTTATTCCATTATGGTTAAAATGGCAAGGCAATTGTAATCACGTACAGAGATATTTATTTATTTTCCCAGTGCTCTTTTCAGGCAAATGTAATCAACTATTTCTGCGAGGTATCTATTTAGTAGCAGTTGACCTTGTGACTCTGTGATTGCTAACAGCAAAACAGGCAGCACAAGTCCAATCACCTGTGCTAATGACAGGGTGTTGATGTGCTGGCAAACTTATAATAATGTAAGGATCAGTTGTTTGTGAATATATTTGCAGTGGTAACAAACACAAACAGCGCAATTTGGAACAGATCATTATATTTCAAACAGTGTGTAATAATCATCCTCTTACCGTGGTAAACCAACCATGCCCTTAATCAAAAAGGTTGTCAGATACTTGGTCAGCCACATGTTCATGTAACTTTGCTGCCCTCTTATGGTGAACTGAAGGAAGAACAAGTATACGGTCTTACCTACACGTTCTCTCTCACTCTCTCTCTCTCTCTCTCACATACGCACACACACACACACATGCACACCAGGCTTGTCCCAAATTCAGAATTTCAGAATTCAATTCAATTCAGGAAGTGAATTTGAATTGAATTTGAATTGGCTCCACCCCAGGGGATATGGAATTGAATGTGAATTGGAATTACAGGAAGTGGAATTTCAAATTCAGTGCAATTCAAAGAAATTCATTCAAACCACATATCAATAAGAATGTGATTCTTGGCATGTGTTCTTCTTCCATATTGGAATAATTATATATGAAACACAACTAAAGCTATACAGAGACTAATACTAAGCATATATTTATGCTTATATATATTTTTAAGCAATATTTTCATTTTAAACGTCATGGTGTTAATGGTCAAAATTGACCGCCTAAACTACAATAATACATTTATTAAAAATCTGATTTGCATATGTTTTGATTATCTACTGTATTAGACATTCCTTTGAAACATGGCCAAGGTGATTTAAATGTTATTCTACTTTGTTGTATCATTTATAGGCTTTATTTTCCTGATCTTGCACCAATTCGATTCATTAAAATTAAGTTCTAATAATGAAAAAACTAATACAACACAATTAATTCAAATTTCAGTTTTATTCTCAATATAATAACATTGAAAGTAATTAACTTCTCGTCTGCTCATAGACATGTTGATGTTTTAGTTGTAACAACAAAGTAACATTTCCTTGTCGCTGTCGAGGTCAACTAGGTCAAGCATCCTCCAGTTAGTGCCATACACACGGTGACCCTCAATGTTTGTCATCTCCAGTATGAAGCCTTGAATTGGATTTGTTATGAACAACTCACTGACAGAATGCCATCTGTGTGGGCGATGGTATATCTGGTAGGCCCTGGTCTCAGGGGAATAATGTTTTCTGTGGTGGCTATACTTGGAGTAACAGTTGCGGATGGATGCCACATGATATTTCCATTTTTTTTATTGGAAATGGTGTTCCTGCATTTGCCTCTTCTATTTCTATTCTCATCACCATATTCGGCGTCATCATCCTCCTCTGACACATTGTCTTCATTCTCTTCCGTTATCATCAAAAAGTAACTGAAGAGCCTCATCTCTTGTAAATCTCTTGGTCATGTTCATGCCTTGTTCCGTGTTCATGTTCATGCCATCAATATTCTGGAATGTTTGCTTCCCGCAAAGAGCAAGAAAGTGTGTGTGTGTGTGTGTGTGTGTGTGTGTGTGTGTGTGGTTTTGTTACAATAGTTTTGAATATTCAAAGTCAGTTTTTCTGGATATAACTTTTGGAAATGTAAATTAATGGTCCGGTCATTTTTGACCGAAACACTGTGTAGGTAACAAGTTTGTGTATCTTCCACAAATCTTCAAGAACTTCTTTTCATTTCATTTTGGCCATTTAAATAGGTTAGCTGAAGGATGTCATGAAGTCTCATTTGTGTAAGATAAAAAATAAAAAAATGAAAAATAAAAAGTTATTTAAGAATGAAGTTTTTCAAAACGGTAATTTTTGACCATATCACAACCTAAGGGTTGAAGTAATCAAACAACACAAAGCTGTGGTGAATGCAGTTATTGTTTTATTTTTAAAAGTCTGTATATAATCTTTGTTAATGGTACTTTCATTATCATGAATTTCTTTGAATTTCAAGGAATTCCAATTCTACTTCCTGCAATTCGAATTTGAATTGCAATTCCACTTCCTGTTTGAATTTCAATTCAAATTCATTTTGAAATTCAGGAATTGAATTTGAATTTGGGGGTCATTCTCAATTCAATTCTGAATTTGGGACAAGCCTGATGCACACACACACACACACACACACACACACGCGCGCACACACACACACACACACACAAATATACTACATGCAATTGTTTCATTATTTTATGTATATTCAGACAGTAAGCCATGTGACTTCTCTTTTTTGTTAGTGGAATGTGGAGCACAGTGTTCCAGACATGGGGCTGCTGGGCTTTTTCTCCCCCCCTGCTTCTCGATAATGCAGCATGTCATTTACACTATAAATAAGCACAAGTACCTGACTAATGTTGTGTGTGTGTGTGTGTCACCGTGTCAGCATGGCTTAGGGAAGAGAACCCCGCCGGATGTCATTTCAGTATGTCTGAAGTGCAGACCTGCTGTGCAAGGCTGCAAATAATATTATAATATTTAAGCAGGCTAAAATAAGCTCAGCAAATTTGAACTTTTACGTTTTAGAAAAGAACCATATCAATGCTTCACTCAATGTTTTCATTCTTGTGGAATTTTATTATAATGGTAAAAAAAAAGATAAGATAGGCTTTACACACTTTTTTTCCAAATATTTTTTAAATCCTCGAAAACTTTAAATTTATTTTATTTTTTTTAATTTATTTATTTATTTTCCACAAACCTCTGTGCTCACAGTGTACAGGAGCACTAGAAATACAGTGGCCCCACAGTAGCACTACATAGAATATGACCACGATGGCCTCCCAACCATCGACTCTAGAGTTCAAACCAGGTTGACAATGTAATATAATAGACAAAAAATGCAAACATCGCATGGCGGCCCACAAGACCAGGAAGTCACTAAATGTTACCAGCAGAATGTATTTATTTATTTATGTGTCTATTTAATACCATACCACAGTGTTTTTGTGTTTCGCTTATCACAACAAAGTTGCGTACTTGGATGCTGTATAAATATTTGCAACACGTGGTGAGACCCGCCCTGAGGAGACAGGTTCTTGTTTTTCTTTTAGCAGTTTCTCAGAGATTGCTGGTCTAACTGGTTTGTGGAGATGTGGGAATACATGCCAGTTAGAGTAATGCCTGTAAGAGCACCACAATAAATATGCTGTTGACAAGGCAAAAGCCAAAGCAAGACAATCAAACAAACAAATGCGGAATGATGACTGTAGACAATGAAAAGAATGAGGAAAATGCAGATTTGATCTTGAGTAAACACATCTGGCATACTACATGAAAGAATGTTGTTTATTTGTGCCCAGATCATTATTGTCTTGCCAAAGATGGTCGTAAATATTACAACTGATGTCCTGGTTTGGACCTCCTGCATGCATGTCTTGCACATTGAAGGGCGGCATCCTAAAAACACACACATGTGTCTTGGCATTTGTTGTAGCTTTTTCCCATGTTTGTGAGCTAGTCTTTATTAGACTATTAGTGGTGTGGCATTAGTATGATCAGACAGTCACCATGTTATTTAATAAAAAATAAAAATCATAAATAAAAAGGGTCACTACAACATTCTCTCTGCAGTGGTGGACACCTAAGAGTTCTACCTACCACAAAGAGACTTTAATGTTCGACATTTGTTTTTGCATGGCCATTTCTTGGTGCAAGACATATGAAGGGTGCCTACTTAGTGAAGACAGTGTGAAGGTATTTGAGTTTCTGTGAGTTCTCAATGTGACTTGAGGAGCTGCACTTGCTAAGAGCTGCGAACAGACAATGTTTGGCTTTCGGCCAGACTAATCTGTAATCCTAACCAGCAGTAGTAGGCTTTAGAAAGTGTGTGTGTGTGTGTGTGTGTGTGTGTGTGTGCGTGCGTGTGCGTGTTTGTATGAGAGGCCGCATAGGCCATAAAATATCAATTGCCCTCTTACACACACTATTAAACTCCCTCTCACACACTATCAGACCTCTCTCACACATACATACATACATACATACATACATACATACATACATACATACATACATACATACATACATACAAGCTGTGCCTACATACATACAAGCAGTGCTTACAATAACATGCATACATACAAGCAGTGCATATATACATACAGTACATACATACATACAAGCAGTGTCTACATATACATACATAGCCACTGCTTGTATGTGCTTACATACAGTACATACATGCATACATAGAAGCAGTACCTACATACATATAAGCAGTGCCTACATATATACATAGGCACTCCTTGTGTATGTCTACGTAGGCACTGTGTGTATGTGCCGACATAGGCTCTGCTTGTGTGCCTACATAAATAGGCAATGCTTGTGTGTACCTACATACATAACAGAGGCGATTGCTCTAAGACAACAAGGGAGGCTCTGCCTCCCCAAACACGCACGGAGAAAATATTTTACAACTACTATATTGTAGGCTACTATACTGTTTTTATATTTACGTATTCAACTTAGAAATGTTCAACTTCAAAATCGTTTAGCAATACGTTGCCGCAGTTGGCAGTGTTTCTTTTTCATAGTGACCGCACGATCCAGTCCTGCCTCACTGGACTTCAATGGTACTCGTTGAGAATACCCTTTCACTGTCAAAAAGCTACACATTTATTGGTCCAAAGTTGAAACATCGTCAATTCCACAGAGGCCCAGCTTCACTGGGAGTCAATGGAGAGGCGGGCTGAACTGTTTCCGAGAGGAGGCTGAGGCTCTTTGTGGTGATTGGAGGAACTGTTGATGCGGCTGGATTGACAGCTTTTTTAAGAAATATAGACAGGTAGCGGTGGATTTAATGCTCAGTCCCATGCAGATTTGTGATTAGGGAAGTTGTGAGAAATCTCAATTCTTATTGCCTGTTGTTTCTTTGTATATAATTTTCTGAATAAAGTGCAAAATAGTGTTATTACGTATGCTACCTGTTTTCATTTCAGTTCAAAAAGATCATTTATTTAAGACTGTAGAGGGGGGAACTAGCCAGCTAGCAAGAAAGCTGTGCATTCTGGTGGATAACATTGTTGATTTGATTTTGGCAAAGCCATTTGTTAGTCTTCTTTACCAGGAAAAAATCTAAATTGAAGAACAGAGCAGACCAACGCCCAACACTGATTTAATGAAAAAGGTAGGGGAAAATGGTCGTTTTTTCAGCTCTCCTAGTAGCCTACGACAAGGTTAATTCAATTGGCTAAGTGTAAGTACAGCCGTAACGCAATGGGCCAAAGCCAACTTAGCAACCTTGCTCTGCTTGCCATTGAGAGTCTCTAGAAAAGACTTCCAGCTTGTATGACAGGTTCACACAAATTTCGAAAAAAAAATAGGGCTTGTAGAATTGTCTTGTAAACAGCTATGGTGGTGATTCGTCTGTGTAAAGCAACAAAGGCCTTATTATTAACAGTTTATAATACAAAAAAAAACAAACAAATACTGTATATACATACTGGTATGTATGTATGTATGTATGTATGTATGTATGTATGTATGTATGTATGTATGTATGTATGTAGGACCTGGGGTAGCTGTGGCCTAGTTGTTAGAGAGTTGGTCTTTAGTTTATAAATGTTTTTTCCACTACATTTGTAAGCGGTTTCTTTTAAACAGGGACTATTATCATGCTAAAGGTAAATTTGGGGTGAATAAAATAAATTAACACTGTAAACGTATAAGATAGACCTACTATGTGCTGGGATTGGTGTAGTAAGTTGTGACAGGTTATCATGCTCATTTTAGCCTGCAAAAACATCAAATTCAGTTTGTCATTTGCAGAGTTTACAGTTCAAAATCATCCCCAGTGTTTGTACTAAAAATTAACAAATGCTGCAGTTCATATTCCAAGTTTATGAAAATATTGTGAAGTAATGTAAGGTTTAAATTGTAGGCTGTTTGAAATGCTGACAGCTTCTGTGTCTAGTGTGTGTGTGTGTGTGTGTGGGTGTGTGTGTGTGTGTGGGTGTGCGTCTGTGTGTGTGTGTGTGTGTTTGTCTGGGTGTGCACACATGCATGCTTTGCTTGCGTGTTTGGGTTTGTGTGTTCCTGTGTTTTGTATGGAGAAGTGCTAAGCCAGTTTTATAGCCTACTTGCGCAATATGAGAATTATTTGCATTTGACTGCCACTTTGACTGCAAACGTAGTCATGCAGACCCTTTAAAAATTACTTCAGCCCATCTTATAACTGTGTTGCAACAAAGAAGACAACTGTTTTGGAAGAGAAAGAGCTTAGGATAAGCATGGGAGTGCAAGAAAGCTTAAAATCATTACTGATCTGTCAAAAAAATTCTAGCCTATTATGTTGTCCTGTGACCATCAACTTATCTTTTAAAATCTCTTCCTTTCTTGGTTGCATTTTTATAAGTTAATTGACTAACTTTTTTTGAAATCATATACAGTAAAGTGTCAAATTAAATAACGTTAAGAACAAATACACTACATTTCAGCATACTGAAGTGATGCATTAGGTATTACTTAACGTGTAACATGTAATATGTAGCATGCAGTGTTTCCTATAAACTAATTTCATTATTTCATTAAGCAATACATTTATTCAAAAAGCAACAAATATTTGAAAAACAAAACCGGTTCTTGTGTAGCATCACCTTTTCAATTGTGTTTTCTTAATCCCCCATGAGCACCTTGGCTTATTCTGAAACATTTTATTACTGCTATTCTGACTGTCCAAACTTGACTGTAAAGGCTAAGCAGATTCAGGTCTGCATGTTAGTATGATACTTGGAGCCTTTTGCAAGTGCTGTAAGCTTTGTTTTTATATAGGTAAGCATGAGCATGCCTATAAGCTTATTTATCTGAGTAAGGTCAACATAATTTGCAACAGATGAATAAAGACTAGCAATGATATCATTATGTTGATTGATTTGTATTATTGATCTTTGCATTTAAATTAATGTTAATTAATTATTTGGGGCAAACACATGTTGCAGTTACAGTAATACAGCCAGAGTCGTCTTTATTGCTTCTGGACTTTTAAGGAATAGAGCTACTGTTTGACAAATCGGAGTGACTCACTTTCTAACCACTAACCTGTTCCCTGCGTAAATATTGGAATCAGACCAGTTGATATTAAATGATCACATCACTGGATTACTAAGGTTAGATTCTGTAGCGAAAATCAAACTAATATAAAATAGTAGTTAAATAAAAATAAAACTTTGCAGGCCACAGGACAGCTCTACACCAGTCCTTGCATAGAGTCTTCTGTGCAAAGCATTACATTACGTTTGCTGCATGTGGAATTTTCCATGCCATAAAAACACAGAAAAATATTTCTGAATATTATTTTTTCCAATTCCTTAAATGCTAATTGTGTCTGATTGCCGGTAAGAGAAAATCACTTTGACCACAAACCACATTAACTGGCTCTTCTTCTTTTTCTTGTGTAATGCATGATGTGTGGTTGGCTGTCATAGGCATTATAGTCACGAGATCCATGCAACTTAAAGGTATAAAAGAGCAGCTCTGAACTCTGCAGACAGCTGAACTCTCCTCAGCATCTTGGCTCACCTGACAGCATCACCCTTGGCAGTACCTGTCCTCTGGTAACACCTGTAGTACCATTAACATCAGTCAGTGACAGGAGAAGGCTGCATGATCATGGCAAAGATACACTGTAAACCCGGATTGTCAATACAACTCAAAACGTTTGATGTAACTGATTACGTCAATAGTTTTGAGTACATTAACTATATATTTTAATTAAAGTTAATTTAAAAGTTTAAGTACAAAATGCATGTACTTAAACTTTTAAATTAACTTTAATTAAAATATATAGTTAATGTACTCAAAACTATTGACGTAATCAGTTACATCAAAAGTTTTGAGTTGTATTAACTTATCCGGGTTTACAGTGTACTGAAGACAATCTCTTCTCTTCTGCTTCTTATTTGCATCGCAGGTAATTTCCCCCAGAGCATAGCAAACCAGACTAACAAAGTTAAGGTTGAATTTGTTTATTACTAATAATGAATATTGCTGAAGATGAATATTGATGAAATTGTCTAAAAGTTAATTCTTTTCTGAATTTTGAGTACCTGCCTGTTGACCATATAGCAGCTTCTTTTGCGAATGGCAGATGAATTTACCACATGCAATTTCTTATTGGTCTGTAGAAGTGATATAGGTTATACATGTATATGTATAGGGTTACATGTATAGGGTTTTATTTGAATGAATAGAACATTCAAAGGAAAAAAAAGTCATTGTGACTTAACATTAGCATGCATGCACAAGTCATTTATCAAGACCTTTTCTTTGACAATGTACAGTTTAATTAAGAATTAACAGCAATTACCTTTTGTATCTTAAAAAGGCATTCAGGCATCACCAAGTGGTTCAAAGACTGTGGACTCAGCTCCCACTGAAGATGGAGAGGTAGACATGGATGAGATCAAGAAAGTCATCGAGGAGCTGGCCAAGAAACCTTACAGTGGTAAAAACACTTTAACTGTATCACATATATATTATTATATTTGTTTGTACTAAAATAGTGTTTTAGAAAATGTACAGTAGTTGTTAACAATTCTCTTTTTGACTAAACAGAGGAATCAAACAACTTCCCTGAGAAGGTGCTGGATGAGCTGCCCATCCCCCCAGTGACGAATGTCACAGGTAGGCCTCCATACTTTGAATATCAAGTCATACTGTCCTTTCTGACAGTTTAGAGGACGATGTGCAAATTCCTGAAACATGTTTGGCATCATTTCAGATGAATCCATTGGCGACAGAGCTAAGAGATCTTTATACTACAACCCCTACAACCCCTACAACCCCTACTCCCACTCCTACCCAAGTTACTTCATCTGCCCACTCAGTTACACGATTTCTAGCATTTCCAGGTTAGTTGGGAACTTGTGTTCAGATGGTCACTTAAAGGTCTGCAACGTTTTCAGGCATAGAAATGTCTGTGTGTCAATTTCCAGTCTTCAACACTAATTGTTTTCTTCTGCTTTCAACACCAGTTACCATAGTTATTACCATGCAGACCGCCAGTTCAGCATCAGCTGCAAACCCTCCTTCAGCTACAACACCTGGTGCTTCGAGAGTGATTGGTTGAATTCCTTTGGCAACACATTTTCCTACACCTGCCCCAGCAACTATGTCATGTCAGGGATTGTCACCTACAACAGCTACTACCACCACGATGACAGGTAATCCTCATTTTGTCCCCCTACATATGTGTTTTCATGTAATACAAAGTAAGGGTCATGCGTAACGAGCTGATCTGTTAATTAGAGAAATAAACATGGTCAGTTAATCAACATGATGCCTTAGTATTGCGATTAATATTGCCAGAATCACAGATTTTGCCTTACCATTTTGCCTTACCACTATCATTTTTTGAAAGTATAATTAATGCATTGTCTTCCACCTTTCTGTAGGTTTAGTGTCAGATGTTGCTCCTCCTATTCCCATTACCACTCCAACTGTCACTGGACTCCCTATGTGAACTACTATGACGAGTACTTCAGCTGGTATGTGCCCTCTCACAACTATGTGGCAGGCATCTCCGCTGTCCGCAACAGCTACTATGAGTAAGTATTCCCATGTGCATGATCTGTGGCATTTCTGACTTTTTTTCCCCTGATCAGCAAATTCATACACATGTTTATTGTTGTTTATAATTATAAATAAATAAATAAATGTGTGGATGTGACACAAACCATGGTGATGATCATCACAACTTGCAAAACGTGGAACAAAAAAACAACAGCCAAAGTCATGAAAAAGTCACAGATGAAATCGCTTTCATGTTATTGTTTTATGCTTTGTCTTTAGGGAAGTGGTCCTTGAGAAAAATAAGTGTTTCACGTTAAATGTGTAACATTTTTCTCCTGTTACTTCAAAGGGATCGTCGTTTCCGGTTCCTCTACTGTGCAAATTACTAAGAAGGTCTAAAAACTGAAGACTGCAGGACTGTAATTGGAACCAGTGATGTCTCCAAATGGGATATTGCCAATGTCCTGTCCTGTCCAGATTAACTTCCTGTCTCTTTGTGGTGGTGTGTTCCCCTTTCAGTGGTACCTTGTCTTTGTTAAAATAATCATTTGAAGAGGGTTTAATCAATGATTTTCCGAGATGATTATACAACAATGTTTTACTTCAGTTCGGATTGTAGTTAACCTAATATTTACTCTGTAGTTCCTCAGATTTATAAGACACGCATACAGTGTAAGATGTAGACTATGGACATATCCAGCAAATGTGCTTGCGTATGTAGTTCAGGAAAGAAAGGTGGGGAGAAGCTGTGGCCTAGTGGTTAGAGAGTTGGTCTTGGGCTCGGAGGGTTGCAGGTTCAAATCCCACCCTAGCCATGGTTGAAATGCCCTTGAGCAAGGCATCTAACCCCATCTGCTCCAGGGACTGTAACTGAAACCCTGTAAATACCTTTAAGTCGCTCTGGATAAGAGCGTCAGCTAAGTGTAATGTAATGTAATGTAATGAGAAAGGTGACAAAATGCTGTTTCTTGATCTGTGCACACTGATAGCTCAATAAACTGATTTGAATGCAAAAGTTCATTTCACACTGGTGTTCATTGGTGTTAAATTACTTCTGGCTAACATATCACATATATAAGAAATATGTTTTAATATATGTTTAATTGATATAAACCATAGGTTTTGTACCTGATTCACACACACACACACACACACACACACACACACCCACACACACAAACACACACAGACACAGAGAGACACACACACACACACACGCACGCACACACATAATTGCTCTGTAAATAGAGAAAAGGAGTGTGTGATCGCAACACAGCATGCGGTCAGCACACAATTAAGTGAAGGAGCCCATAATCCCGTTTGTTAAGGCTCCTCCAACTCCTCCTGCAACCCACCCTTTTTCACTCCCATTTCAATTTTCATGTCCATTGTTGTCTTAACCAAAATATGTAATCAGGGGCCAATTTCTATTGCTCAAGCAGTGACTTCTGAGCTGCACTGTATTTATACACTTCAAAGTGTGCAGCTTACAAAGACACTGAGTTTGAGCAATCAGTAAATTAGAACAACAGCACAAGAATTTTCCAAAAGGGGTTGTGGGACCCCGGGATACATGTATTGAGTTATTTAATTATGTGTCTAATACAAATAATAATAATAAAAAAAACTACTGTTTTGGAAAATGTGATGTACAGCTGGAAAAATGAATGTGACGCTAAGATAGTATCAATGGCACAGCACATTAGGTTTGGTAATGTGCACAAGTGAGTAGTTTAGCCACAAGTTATTATGTCTGAACAATAAGACTTTGTATCAGTGTAGTGTGCAATCAATGATAGAAAAACATACCATGTAATATAAACATTAGACTTTGAAAAGGGATTGTTGTTTGTTTTTTACAGTTTCTTGCTGATTTTTGACAGTTTTATTTGCATTTTACAGTTTACTGTAATTTACTGTTTCTCCTCTTGGGTGTGCAATTTTGTGTGTTTTTAAACATCCTGGTTTTAGAAGAGCATATGCACTTTTTAAATTCAGTTCATTTGTGGAACAGCTGGACAATGAAAGTTGAAATTAAAAGTACCACATGCCACAAAATTGTAGCAGCATTTATATTTGCTTCCATCTTATTAAATACAAGTGCTCTATGTGTGGCTGAAATTAAAAAAAAAAAAAAAAACACACACAGAGTAAAATGACAACAATAAGAACCCTATGCAGTCAAATCATTTACATGTCAGCACTGATTTAGTGTTAGGAGAACAATAAGCTTTCCGTGACCTGTGACAGCAATGGCATGTCCATGTACTGTGCAGACATGCTGCACCTGACATTAATTTAGTCAGGGGATCGGATTCCACTGAGAACTGTTGTAAAGTAGATGCAAAGAGTGAAGTTATGACAGGTTCCTATTATCAAGATTTTTGAAAATTCACTAATTACTAATATTCAGTATTTCTCATTATTTGCAGGTCATACATACTGGCTGGTTGTCCTAAAGCTCCATTGTAGGTTACATTTTGGCCTTAGAATGTTTATCCTTTCTCTCGCCTCTACAGTGCCCTCTAGAGATTACATTTTAAATTGCATTGTGCTGAGTGCATTACTGTAGTACTTGGTCTGCCCCATAGGAATGGTATATACATGGACATATTTATGGTCTTGTTTCTCCAGGTACTCCAGGTCTCTCATGTACACTATCTACACTCAACATGTTAATCATGAACAGTGAAATGAACATTGCTGAAATATTTGGGGGAAAAAAAACACATATCTCATCTTCCTTTAATCATCAGAAATATTCCCTGTCAGGAGGCTGTGTAATCAGTTGTCTGTCACTAACATGCATTTGAGAAGAAAAGGACACGCAACAGAGTAGCTTGCCCTGGACTACCCAACATGTAATCTCTTCACAGTATTGAGTACTGTAATCAAGTATTATGTACATAGTGTGCAGTACATATCAAGTAGTATGTAGTGTAAAGTATGTGAGTTATGCAAAGATGGAATAAATGAAGACATGTCTGTAGGACACATACAAATTTTTGAGTTTTTCCTTATTAATTCTGGTAAACTAATAATGTCATAATTTCATTTGGGTGTATGGCCTTAGAGAATGTTCACCACATACCAACACTAGCACCGGTCTGTAGTTGCCCATGTAAATACAGTAGGATTGGCTCTGAGCATTGGGGCAGTATGTGGTCTGCCCTTGGGCTATGTGAAACACAGCTCAGGCACATGTATTTCAAAGATGACATGTGCTGCCTTGTTGCCATGGATACATTATACAGTCATAAAAGTATCCTCCTTGGGTGAGTTGAACAACATATTTATACTGTCTGTCCTCTTTTGGTGATGTTGACCTGATCCTGACCTTATCCTGTGGATGTTACAGTACTGTGTGTTAAGGCCTCAATGTTATTTGAAAACATGTTATTCTTTCAGTTTATATTTTTTTGCTATTTTATGCTTTTTTGTTATTTGTAACCTTGGTCCACTTCATGTGGATGTGTATTTAAGTGTTGTTGCTCTTGTTACAACACAACAGCCTACAACACAAAGGGGAGGTCATGAAATCCTTTATAGCTGTTTTCATTTCTTGTTTAGTTTAGCCTAAACTGAGCAGCATTCCAAGTTAAACTTGTACAGTACTGCACATTGTAATGTTTAAAGTAACCGGATGTTTAAATTACATTGGCGTATTGCTATTGACATAACAAATGAACATGGTATTATTTAATACACAACATTCATCCATGCTAACTGTAGAGACAAATTACTTTAACGTACCTTTAAAGTAACATGTAAGAGAAAGGTTTTAATTAAAAAAATAGTTTGTGTAAAATAGGAGACTTGCTTACACTATAGTTTTCATCTCTTTAGTGAATGCTGAAAAACGAATTGATGAAGACAAGTGACTATGATGAAATGGAGCAGCAAGTACACTAAAAAAGTACAACCTAAATACAAGTCAGTGCATCCATAAATGTGTTCACCTTAATGTTTTGCTAGCATTTGGCACCTGATGATTTCAGCGCTTTGCCAGTGCTTCACTGACTGTGTTTTGTTTCTCGTGGGATTTTCTGGCCCTCTACACTGACAAGGTTTTATTGGTGTGCCTGAGTCCATTTAGTATTTCGAACAAGATGTGAAATAATAAAGACTTAGTGCCTTTCTGGCAAGACTGCAAGAAGCTTTCCACAGTGACAGTGTTTAATACGGGCAGAAACAGAGAAAATTGTTCCTAAACTTGGCAAGGAAGCTGTAACACAGAGGCTATAAAATAATGTGAAAAGGTATGAAAGCTAAAGGACAGCATTAGTGTAGAGGCAGCGAAGTGACACAGTTAAATATAATCAATTATGGTAAAAGTGTTGAAAGGCATAAGCCAACAATTTATGACTAAATTGTATTTTTTTTTTTCAAGCTAAGAGGGGCACTGCACTCACTCTCCTTCAGCTTAGGCTTTATGTGATCACCATGCATTCAAGAAAATCTGCGTTTGGAAGGAAAATATTTGTTGCGGGACTACTATGTAATTATGTATTATGCATTATGTAATTATTTATTAAAATAACTGTCTACCGGACTTGCTGTTGTTCTCTTTCACATCCTAGTGGTGTTGTCTTCTGCTGTTCATCTACTACCAACAGATGGCAGCAGAGACCATATGATGGACACTTGTGTTTCCGCTTGCTGGTCAAGTGCCCAGAGACATTTTTCATACAGCAAGGCCATTTTTTAATAAAGGAGACCCAAGCATTCTTCATGAAAGACCGATTTTTTCTTTAATTATCTAATGTACATATCTTAAGAATGTTGAAAATATTACGTTATTGCTGACTTATTATTGCTGACATCACACAAGCAGCTATAAACCCAGCGATGTTCTATAGTATTTCCATATCCTCTGACACCCAGCATTACTTTCGTGGGCCTTAATCACGTCAAAGCATGCTCTGCCGAGCACACAGCGGATGTAGCTTGTGTTCCTGAGTGCTCGCACTCCGGGTTTAGCCCTCTCACCCGCTGGCCGCTTAACAAATGAGCCGTGTTCGCTTATTAAATTCACAGTGGCATAAATTGCATTGGCCTCTCTTGCTCTCATCTCTTTATGTCCA
>CM059285.1:21513979-21526479 GCA_030347295.1 Setipinna tenuifilis
GAAAGAGAGATACAGAGAAAGAGAAACAGAGAGAGAGAGAGAGAGAGGTGGGAGGCAATTAGGCATGTGTGAGTAAGTGGCGATTCATATTTATGAGCAAATGAGATTTTTTTCCCCCAGATTAGATCCTACCATGCCTTCTCTGCCACCACCAACTACTCCCCCTCCTCCTGCTCCTCTCCCTGCTCACGGAGACAGCACTGTGCCTCTATCAGCTAATACGCGGATGATTTATAGATATCCTGTATAATAGATAAGCCAGCTCTGCCGCAGTGGCTGAATTATGCATACCTCTATACTATCATTAGCTGTGCTCTGGTCTTACATGCGCAAGGATGATGCTCTATGCGAACGAGAGCCACAGATAGACAGTAGGAGAGAGAGAGCGCAAGAAAGAGAGAGAGAGAGAGATAGGGGAGAAATGGAGAGAGAGTGAGAGTGAAAGAGAGAGGGAGGGAGGGAGCGAGAGAGAGAGAGAAATAAATTAGATGGGTTCGAGAAGGCAGGGAGCGAATAAAAACCTATGAAAAGAGAAAATACATCCACTGAGAGGGAGACGAGAGCTATTGATCACCGAGCAGTGAAGCCTCCGCTCCGGCAGCAGCAGCTAGAGCACAGATAGATCAGGGCCAGCAGAGGAGTTAATAACGGACTTACATTACACACGAGGGGGCTCCAAAATAAATAGAGCTTTTTTGGGTTTGCGGCTCATCTTTTCCGCCATGGATATCAAATGGTGTGAGATTTACACAACAGATCACCGGGTGCAGATATATTGCATGGCTACCTGTATGGCTTACAGTCTCCAGAGGGTTGGCCTTCTCCCAGTGCAGCAGTGGTCATACGTTATACAAAGATACAGAGCTATTTCGAAGGGGAAAAAAAAAACAGCAGAACAAAATTAACTGGAAGGAAAACAGAGCGAAAAAGGGTTCTGTGAAATGCCATTTTGTGTAATTTCCTCTTTGGAAACAATTTGCTACAGTGTAAGATGGCTGGTCATTTAAACTTTTTTATTAACTGTTTTGGTGCAAACGGCACTGGAGTCTCTTTCAAACGGATAATAAATATGAGAAATGGGAAGGAAGGAGAATACAGGATAATAAAACTGAGAAATGGAAGAGAGAAAAGTGGAAATAAGAAAAAGAAAAGGGACAGAGAAAGTCAAAACTAAGCAAAAGTCAGTAGGCAACAATGGCGAAGGTTTGAACAAAGTTCATCATCGTCAAACTTTACCTTTTTTTCCTTCTGGAAAAAAAGCACATCTAACTTTTCTTGCTGCTGAAGCATATTCCACCCCACCCCCCCCACCCCCCTCCCCAACACACACACACACACACACACACACACACACACACACACACACACTTCTGCAGAAACAGGAACTGCACGGGCCGGCAATCAGCAAGGGACGCCTCAGCACTTGCTCAGTGCAACACAAGCGTTTGATGAAACAAGCGCTCTCTGGAGGAACACACAGGATGTGCAGAATAAGGGAGAGACACATGGAACGAGAGGCCTTCCTCGTATCAGATCTATGCCATTCAGCAATTTTTTGTTTCTTTTCTTCTTTTCTTGAAAGAGAGAGACTCATTGTCTTGGGGTAATTGCAAGCTTGTCCATCATGGGTGGCCACTGAGGATGTGTATGTGCTTGGCTCATAGGCTCCGAGAAGATGCTTAGCTGCAGAGATGAAGAAATAAGACACAACACAACATCAAGGAAATTAAGACGTTTCCCCATGGGTTTTGTGTACTACAGAGCCCATAAAATGGTTGAGATGCAGAAAAGTATGTGTTGATGAGTTGATGAAAATGGGTTTGATGAACATAAAGTGATGAACATAAAGTATCTAGATGAACATAAAGTATCTTGCACATTGAAGTGTATTCACCAAGGAAATGATTGAAGTACTCTGACTTTATGGGAAAAAAGAAAAGTATACATAAACTAAAGGTATAGGTAACACTTTATTTGGTGTCTACATAAAAGTGACATAAGCATGTTATTAACATGACATGACACATGTTATAAACATTAATGACACTTCATTCATGTTTATGACTGTTGTCATTAAATGTCACCTGGTTTCTGTTAAGTTAAGTTGATATTTTTTTGGGATGCAGACTTTGCAAAGAAAACGAATGACACTTAATAACAATAATGATAAACATGAATGAAGTGTCATTAATGTTAATGATATGTGTTATATTATGTTTATAAAGGGCTCATGTCACACTTACTGTATGTAGACACTTTTAAATAAAGTGTAACCAAGGTATGTTTAGAAAGTTAGTATTCAACCTGACCTGAAGAAGATCTCAGACTTTATTCATTCAAATGACTCAGTTGACTTTAAGAAAAAAAGTAAATTTCTTAACCATCTAAATCTTTCTAAAAGTTAAACCCATGAAATCAATTACTTGTACTGAATATATGATTGGTGAAATTGGTGTTTGTAAAAGGACTTTGAAAGACACTATATTTAAATTAAAGACAAACAATTTTTGGCTCAATTTTATTATTAAAATAAGTACAAAAATATAATTATAAAACAGTATGACCCAGCATTCAAACAACATGACTTGAGTGTGAAATTCTACACAACAAAGTCCCTTTGTACATGTCTACTTCTATGAGCTGAAATGGATCCACATTTTGACAGAAATTGTACTGTACTGTACTGTACTGTTCACAGGTACGTTGCTTTTCAAAACAAAGATATTGAATAGTATACATTATGTCCATTGCTGCAAAACATTTTATACACACTTATTTCAAATAGGTTTGTGATAAAAGCATTTTTTTATTGATTTTTTTGTTTCTTTTTTGCCATAAACATAGATAGTAACAAGACTACTATCGCTCTTCGTAGTTACAAAACACATTTTCCACATCATTGTTCACAATGTACTCCTACAACTTGAAGGCATCTTTACTGATTTCAAGAAAAAGAAATAAAAAGAAACATGAAAAAATCCTTTAGAGTAGTGACTGGTTACTTTGTCAGCTGAAGTGGAGTATAGAATCTCCCAGTCTCCGTATTTACGATAGTAGGGCAGAGTGTCAGGTGGGCACACAAAGTGTATTATGATTGGCCAGCCCTTTTGACTGACACAGCAGTGAACCAGTGTTCTTGACAGCTTTTCGTCATTCAGCTCGTTACTTATTTGCTTCAAGCCTCCCTGTCCGTGTCCTTGCCAATGTACATGTCTGCCAGTTTCCTGAACTGCGGGCCCCAGTGACTGAGGTACTCGAAGTCCTGGTCACCTTCAGTGGCGGCCGACTCGAGCGAGCTGAGGGACTCGGCCAGTGAGCCGCTGCCCTCGTAGGCGTAGGTGGCCAGGGAGTCGTACGGCGGTGCTGTCGGGTCCAAGTCGTTCTCCGTCAATCGCCCGTGGATGAAGTCCCGGATGTCGGCGTTGTTCTTGATGGGTGAGGCGCGGCGGAAGGGGAAAAGCATCTCGGGGATGATGTCGCGACGCAGCTTGGTGTCAATCACCTCGGGGTTGCGCAGCGTGCCGATGTCGAAGGCCTGCGTGTCCTCCTCTCCGCCGCCCTCGTCGTTGTAGCTCACCACGTTGTCGCGCACATCCTCCTTGGAGATGATCAGCGGCTCCTTCTTGCGCTGGCGGCGCAGGGCAGCGAACAGCACCACAATCACTACAGAGGAGAGAAAGAGTGAGTGAGAAAGAGAGAGAGAGAGAGAGAGAGAGAGAGAGAGAGATGTACACAGAGACAGTTATAATTATGAATACAGAGTTCAAGTTTCAAATGTACCACATGGGAGAGAAAAAGAGAAGGTCAGAAAAAAGGCCAGCTGACCAGTCAGACACATCGATAAATACATCCATAAGTACGCATACATATACATACATATACACACACACACAGGGATACATACAGACACATACGCAAACAGCCCATTGCCACACAGTGTTAGCGGCTGCACTGATGTTGCACTGAAAAGACAGGGGGCACTAAAGCGGCACCAAAACTCTCACTGAGGACAAAAAATGAGCTGAGAACTCACTGTGAGAGAAAGAGGGGATAGAGAGAGCAGAAAGTAAGGGTGAGGAAGAGAGGAAGAGAGAAAGAGAGAGAGAGCAAAAAAGCAAGGAAGAGGGCGAGAGGGCAGATAACTGCTTCCACCAGCAGTGTATTAAAATACACTGGGGCTGATGCGGAAATATGGGGGAGTGAGTTTCAAAAGCATGTCACGTGCCTCAGATCTCTATGAATGCAGCGTCAAGTGACACTTTGGGCTGCCTGATAGTGTCTGTGCCGTGCCTGAGGCGATAACCTTGTAGAATTGAAGATTCAGCCGAGGAGACTCTCTCTCTCTCTCTCTCTCTCTCTTTCACTCTCTTTCCTTTCTCTCCCCCTCTATCTCTGCCTCACTTTTTCTCCCTCTCTTTCTTTCACAATCTTTCTCCTATGCCCCTTTTCCTCTCATCATGCCTATCTCCAAAGCCCTGTGCCAGAGAAAGCTCAAGTCCCCGACTCCCCTTCCCAGCCCCACACATATGGCAGTATTGTTCGCACATCTTGCTGATCTGTTTTCTCAATTGTCACCATGTATGCACCAACACACAAGAACTTGCACACAAATGCAAACACACACGCCTACTCGCACAATCACACACACACACACACACACACACAAACACACACACACACACACACACACACACACACACACACACACACACACACACAAAGACACACAAAGACACACACACACACACACACACACACACACACAAACACACACAAATACACACACACACACTACCTTTCTCTCGCTCTCACACACATTTTCAAAGGGCAAGAAAAAGGCTCTCTTCCGCTGGATAACAGGAGGACAGAGAAAAACAGAAGCTTTCTCCTTAAAAGCAAAGAAACACAGGCCCTTGAGAGGTAAAGTCAGCTGGTAAGGCTAGAGGTTACATCAACTGGGATACAAAAGCCACTGATTTATTTTTGGAAAATGTAGTATAACTTTGAATCTGTAAAGCAGCAAAAAAACAAGGACCAGCCTAGAATCAGATCTTGGAAAGTGTTAGGCTTAATGCCAAGTCTTTGTAACTAAGACTATGTTCTGTATCATTTGGACAATGGGAGGATTATAAAGTACTGAGAATTTTTTCCCCAGTTTTTGTCTGGACTCAGCTCTGTGTGGGTTAATTATGTGGTGTTTCTGGCTTGTAATTGTACTCCGCTTGGGTAGATTTAGTTTTTGGTCCATTTTATCATGGTACAATTTTGCTTCAGTAGTTTCAATAAGTTTCTGTCACCTCCAATTAATTTCAGTAATCTATTATTCAATATGTGGTGTGGTAGTTTCACTGTGGATCCTGGTCATTTCAGTATGTAACACTGTGGATCTTTTTTTTTTTTTTTTTGGATGTACACTTGAAGTGGCTGTTTCAGCATAAGCATTGAAGTGAAATCGGAGAATATGGTGTTATCGTGCACTCTCTTTCTCTCTCTCTCTCTCTCTCTCTCTCTCTCTCTCTCTCTCTCGCTCACTCTTTCTCTCCCTTAGCTCAGCCCAGCCCAGCCCTCCCCTCCCCGTCTGCCCCCCCCCCGATGGTGAACGCGGTCGCTCGCACCCCTGCTGCTCCTGCTGTCGTCTCTGTGTGGAGTCTCTCGGCTCTCCGGGTGCCGGCTCGCTGGCTCTCTACCTCCCACTCAGCTGTTAATTATGAAGGAGGGATGGAGAGCAAGTGGGTGGGGTAGGGCGGAGGTTTAGGGCTGGAGGGATGAAAGAGGGGGAAGAGAGGGATGGAGGGAAGGGGGAGGAAGGGATAGAGAGGGAGGAAGAGAGGGAGGGATAGGGGGAGGAGGTGAGTGTAGTGGAGCAGATCAGAGCAGGAAAAGGGAGTGGGAGGGCAGAAAAGGTGATGGCCGTGAGGTTGCCTGCGCTCTCTCTCGCTCTCGCTCTCTCTCTCTCTCTCTCTCTCGCTCTCTCTCTCTCTCTGTCTCTCTCTCTCTCTGTCTCTCTCTCTCTTTCTCTGTGTGGAGGTGGAGGGAAAGCCAGGGCTTAATGCGAGGGAGCAGCAGAGAGATGAGGAAGAGCGAGCAGGTGCACTGTGAGGTGAGGTGACGGGGGATCCATGGGGGGCTGGGGATAGGTGGGGTGGGCTTGCGGGGTGCGGGGGGATCACTTGGAGGTCTCTCTCTGTCTCTCTCTCTCGATACGTAAAACCCATGCAGTCCTCTCAGTCCAGTTTTCTTATCTGTCTCCGTTTGACACTCAAGGTCATTTTCAAGCCTAAATGAGCTCATCCTATTATCCTATTGACAACATAGTGTATATATTATAGGACAGGTGTATGTATGTGCAGCTATATGCCATTTCCCTCCATTCCTTCTCCCTTTGTCTCTCTGCTCCATGGCAGTGCCCCCCCACCCCCCTATCCCCCTATCCCCCTATCACTCCATCCAGGGCGGGGGGGTGGGGGGGGTGGAGGTTGGGCTGATCCGAAAGGGGCTGACAGGTGGAGACGGCAGGATAATGAGCATGATGCCTCACCGCCTCGATCAGGGGGTGTGACGGTGGGCTTCAGCCCAGGGGCTGGACTAACTAACCCTGCGCACACACACACACACACCCATAAACACACACACACACACACATGCACACACACATAAACACACACATACACACACCGATGCATGACAGGTGCAGGGAAGGAGAGTGTGAGATAGAGCTGGAGATGTCAATACCTCATTTGCTATCAGAGGATCAGTGCAGGATTTGAGTCAGGGGAAAGTGAGAGGGAAAAAAGCCTCCGTGTGTGTGTGTGTGTGTGTGTGTGTGTGTGTGTGTGTGTGTGTGTGTTTGTGTGTGCTTGTATTAGGGGGACTATGTGTATGAGAGAGAGAGGTAATAGAAATGGGTGGTCAATGTTGGGGAGTTTGCTGTTAAAAATAATGAATAAAAATAAAAATAAATTTAAAACCAGCATAATTAAATGACAACCAATACCACTGGATGCACATTCACTCATAAATGCTAATTTACATACACAGACAGACACAGAAGTGTAGGCCTACTTGTAAACACACACACACACACACACACACACACATGCATGCAAAGAGACATACACAGGGGCATATAAAAAGAGATACACCACACGTTCCAAAGACAGTTTACAAGATGGGAGCAAAGCCCCTTTCGTATGTTGAGTAGCTCGTTGTGACTTACTCACTTACAGACACATAAACACAGACACAGACACAGACACGCACGCACACACACACACACACACACACACACACACACACACACACACACACACACACACACACACACACACACACCAAATGTGTGCTGGATGGGATGATTACCTACAGGTGCAATGTGGTTATTCTTGGTCAGAAGGGTGCATTCACCAGCTGCTTAGCACAGCCCATAATTTATTGATATGCCCTTGAACGTAAGTACATCACAGTTTTGTGTATCTTAGTTTTTTTTTTAATTTTTAACTTCTTTTTTTTTGCTTTCAAACGCAAAGCTAACTCCAGCTGTTCAGGGCTGGCAGTAGTTATGTATGCCGCATTAGAAGCAATATATCAGGGGGCCAAGCAAACCGCCTTCAACCTACTTTGACCAGCAGAAAAAAAACAACAAAGGCACTTTTCTTTAAAGAAAAAAAGTGTTTTTTGCATTTAATAATGAAAGCCGCTGCACTTCTGCTATGTTCTCTTGAGGGTGTTGTGGGTTTGTTGAGTGGTGTGTGTGTGGGGTGGGGGGGTGGAGGGGAGGATGGAGGAAAGGCTCTTTTCCGACCATGCTGCACCTTAAGTGATCTTGACCAGCTGGCCTATTTTTATATCTCGATTGTTGACAACAAACCCAGCAGAGAGTCAAGTCGATCCAAGAGCAGGAAGGACAAAAAACTGAAGGAACAATGCTAGGCACTTAGCAGGACAAGTACACACCAGCATACAAAAGACACACATTTAGAGTACAAACAGTAGCCATGGGAGCTTTTTGTGCAGACGGAAATATAACAGCAGACATATGCTTTTTGAACAGACTTGCAGAGACACACAACACTCCAGCTCACACAAGGAGACCCCATTACACAACCAGCTCACTTGGATCCTGCTAACAGAAATAAACAGAAATGGATAACACTTTATTATGTGTCATTTGTTTTTTATAGCATTAATATTTTTGGGACAAAAATGGCACATACAGCAGATGAAAGAGTAATAAGTACAAAGGTACAGAATAGAGTAGGGTTTACATACTGAATGAGTAATGTGTACTCAAACACAAAGTATGACTTGGACAGTCAGGTAGCACAATGTCTGCTGGACTAACTGAATTTGCATGGGCTTTACACTGTTTTAAATACCACCTTATCCACCTTCTCCCTGTCTCATTTATTTATTTATTTATTTATTCATGATGCTATGCTGTTCTTATTTTCTTCATGAGTGCCACATAACAAATAGCGTTGTGTCTTGTTTTATAGTTCTTCGTGCTTTAGCAACACCGTACCAAAACAAGCAAGCCAAGCAAAGCAAAAGCAAGCGGCTTGGACCAAATGTAACTGTGGAGGAGTGAAGTGGTGCGTAACTCACTGAGGAGGATGATGATGCAGAGCAGGATGGCCACCAGGGCGCCCGTGCTGAGGCCGGCGGACAGCAGCAGAGCCTCGGTGCTGCAGGACTGCACGTTGCCGCGGCTGTCGCAGGCACACACGCGCACCGTCAGCGTGCTGGTGCTGCTCTGGATGGGGTAGTCGTTGTCCGAGATCACCACCGGCAGCAGGTACGAGCTGGTCTCCCGGCGGCTGAAGCCACCACGGCGCGTCAGGATCCTCGCCGTGTTGTCTGGATGAGAGGTGCCCAATTTACACTACATCTCCCAGGGTGCATTGGTCTTTACACAGTAAATATATTGTGCAGGATATTTTCATGTTTTGCATAGGATTTGGTCACTCACAAATAAAGGATTTACATACCATGCAGTGGTTTTATAGAAAAAACATTCTTACAGATCTTTACTTCTGATCTTAAACACAGTGAGTACTTCCTTTAATTTTAAGATCTCCTAATTGTACACAGTTCCATAGGGTTGAACCACTGAGTGGTGCAACAACAAACGGTGATAATATTTGAAATTCAGAAATTATTTTAATGTGTTTATGTGGGTGGTTGCTTTTACCTTCATTGTCAATGATGGTGAAGTTAGGGTTGATGGTGCTGAGACTAAAGACAAACTTGTGACCAACCAATGGCTCATCGGTGTCCACGGCACTTATGGTCTGAATCAGCTGAGAGAGACACAAAGCCCAATAACACAGTGTCATGAGGCATCTAGACAGACAGTTTAGATATGTTTGACCAAAAAGTATGTTTTGAACATTTAAATGTTTTAAAGGTGTCATGGGCATCATGAATTGATGCATTAAATGCAAAACATCTCATTTTATGAAATAATGACTAGACTAGTATCAACAGTAATTGCTCAGCGCACTGAAGTAAATGTTTTGGAAAGTAACAAACACAAACAAAACACAGTGGTTAACAAGGGCAGGTCATTTATTCTAACAGCATCAAACCACATTGCAATGCTCCGTGTACTGATTAACCCTTTAATGCATAAGCTATCAGAACCCCCACTAATGCATAACATGGGTCTAAAAAGACCCGCATTCATTTCCAATGTAATTCCAACCATTACTGTGATATTCTCTCTCATAACTTTTAAAACCAATACAATTAATCCCATAATACTTATAAAAGTAATTTTGTAGGTAGTATTTAATGCAAAGAACATATTTTATATTTACTAACATTTTTCATTTTATTAATAAACATGGATTTGGAATTTCTACTCTAATTTCCAGACATGGGTCTAAAAAGACCCGCATTCGTTTCTAATGCAATTGTCAGCCAAATTGTTTTTTTTTCCTGTTGCAACTTCCATAATTAATATATTTCATCCAGGAAATATGTTCTTGTTATGGTAAGTCCTTGAGCCTAGGGTTTTCCTGCAATGCTCTGACTGATATCCGATACTGCACTATACTTACTGATGTACCTTATTGTTCGCTATTCACATGTTCACAGTCTCATATTAAAACACTGTATTGTTTTATACTTTTAAGTGATTTAAATATCATAAGTCAGATATGAAATAATTGTCATTTAAATAGGCCTAATTAAAAACATTTTGTTCAAATAACTGCTACTTTTTGATCCATGTGTCTAAATAATGTACAGTATGTCACAAAAGTGAGTACACCCCTAACATTTTTGTACTTTTTCAATTATATGTTTCCATGGGAGAAGTCTAAAGATATAATACTTTTCTACAACGTAAAGTAGGCAGTGTACAGCTTATATAACAGTGCAAATTTACTGTTCCCTCAAAATAACTCGACACACAACCATTAATGTCTAAACCACTGGCAACAAAAGTGAGTACACCCCTAAGTGAAAATGTCCAAATTGTGCCCAAAGTGTCAATATTTTGTGTGGCCACCTTAACTCTCTTGGGCATGGAGTTCACTAGAGCGTCACAAGTTGTCACTGGAATCCTCTTCCAGTCCTACATGATGACATCACGGAGCTGACCTTGAGCTTGAGACCTTGAGCTCCACCTTCCATTTGAGGATGCTCCACAGATGCTGAATTGGGTTCAGGTCTGGGGACATGCTAGGCCAGTCCATCACCTTCACCCTCACCCAAGGCGTGGTCATCTTGGAGGTGTGCTTGGGGTCGTTACCATGTTAAAATACAGCCATGCAGACCAGTTTGATGCAGTGTGCAGCGTATGGTCTGTGCACTAACAGGCGGTCCCCCTACCCCTTCAACCTCTGCAGCAATGCTGGCAGCACTCCTACACTTATTTTGAAGACACAGCCTCCGGATATAATGCTGAGCACATGCACTCAACTTCTTTGGTCGACCATGGCAAGGCTTGTTCTTAGTAGAGTCTGTCCTCTTGAAGTGCTGTATGGTCTTGGCCACTGTGCTGCAGCTCAGTTTCAGGGTGTTGGCAATCTTCTTATAACCTAGGCCATCTTCATGTAAAGCAACAATTTTCTTTTTTAAATCCCCTGAGAGTTCTTTTCCATGAGGTGCCATGTTGAACTTCCAATGACCAGTATGAGAGAGTGTGAGAGTGATAACACCAAATTTAACACAACTTCTACCCATTTAGACCTGAGACTTTGTAACACTAATGGATCACATGATACCAGGGAGGACAAATGGCTAATTGGGCACAATTTGGACATTTTTACTTAGGGGCGTACTCACTTTTGTTGACAGTGGTTTAGACATTAATGGTTGTGTGTTGAGTTATTTTGAGGGAACAGCAAATTTGCACTGTTATATAAGCTGTACACTGCCTACTTTACGTTGTAGAAAAGTATTATATCTTTAGACTTCTCCCATGGAAAGATATAATAAAAAAAGTACAAAAATGTTAGGGGTGTACTCACTCTTGTGACATACTGTATATTATGTAAAATGACTTCTATTTCAAAGAGTAACCATAGAGTATTGAAATTAAGTATTGGTCCTGGAAATAAATAATCCATAAATGATGAAACAAGATGCATTATTGAATGAGGATTCAAAAAAAAATTCACATTGGTAAGAAAAACTAAGCCTGTGGTGAAATTGCATAGAAAATGAATACGGGTCTATTTAGACCCATGTGTCTAAATAATGTATAATTATGTAAAATGACTTCTATTTCAAATAGTAACCTGAAAGTATTTAAATTAAGTTTTGGTCCTGGAAATAAATACTCCATAAGTGATAAAAAGATGTATTATTGAAGGAAGAATCAAAATCATTTTGCAATATAGCTAAGAAAAACTAAGCCTTTGGTGAAATTGCATAGAAAATGAATACGGGTCTATTTAGACCCATGTTATGTGTTAAAGGGGTAGTAACAAAAAAAGTATTTTTACGTAAAAAGCAATGATGCCAAAAATGAGGTGACGCTTTCTAAGGGACATAAACAAGTTAATTGAGGAATTCATGGAGCGGCGAGTAAAAAAAATGTATTATGACAAAGATATCAAAAATTTAAACTCTGCCGGGTCTATTTAGACCCATCTTATGCATTAAAGGGTTAATGGGGTAACCATGTTAAGTTGTGCATTGCATTAACGCTGTTTGAAGGTACTTGATGTGGAGTGCATTAATGTTAAAAGGGGTCCATTAATACATGATGATCACTCTGAGCTGCGCTGTCGCTCGAGAGTGCGGTAATAATGTGTATTACCTGTCCAGATTTCACATTCTCACAGACGAAGGTCTCGTAGAACATGGCGAACTCTGGGGCATTATCGTTGATGTCCATGACTTTAATAAAAACAGGAACTCGGGTAATTTGCCCAGCGTTATCTGCAGCGGGAAAAAAAGAGATGTAACACAATTACACTGATACCACATGCAGCACTGTGCCCATTCTCTTGTTTCACAGGTCATTGTCTGTCCATTTAAAACAGCCA
>CM059285.1:21533979-21558979 GCA_030347295.1 Setipinna tenuifilis
TGTCCAGGTGTTGTTCTCACCTTCTTGACTGTAATCACAGCCTCTTGCGTGGCTCCGTCCGTGAACACGTCGAACATGTCGTCGTGCCCGTTACGTCTGTCGTCGTTGATGATCCGGTAGCGCATCTCAGCATTCTTCCCAACGTCGGCATCGTTGGCTTTCACCCGGCCCACCTGAGCACCTACTTTAGCAGACTCTGGCACCGAGAGATGGTAGCCAGCTTCAGCGAGACAAAGACAGAGACAGAGTGAAAGACAGAGAAAGAGACAGAAACAGAGAGAGAGAGAGAGAGAGAGATTAAAACAGAGAAAAAAGACAAAGAGAGAGAGAGAGAGAGACAGAGAGAGGAGTGAGAAGAAGAGAGGAAGAGAAAAAAAGGGGGGAAGTGAGGTGATGAGACGGTCATGTGTGAACACGGTGGGGGCTTTGTAGCCTCTATTGGCAGCATGCTCTAAGCATTTCTGTGTGTTTTGTTTTGAGTCCACCCTCCCCAGTCCTGCTTATCCCAAGAGACACCCCCTCCCTCTCTCTCTCTGTCTGTCTGTCTCTCTCTACCTGTTTCTATCTGTCAAGAGACAATCTCTCTCTCTCTCTCTGTCTCTCTCTCTCTCTTTTTCTACCTGCTTATCTCTCTCTCTGCCTGTTTCTCTTTCTGTGTTTATTTCTCTTTCTCTCTGTCTCTGTCTCTCTCTCTCTCCCTCTCTCTTTCTCCCTCCATTTGTTTATTGTTTAATAGAATTTGAGCTTCAGTGAGCCAATTCAGGCTGCTCTTGGAAACAGTGTCTGATGCCTGATGCTTATTGGCTGGGAAAGCGGAGTGGAAAGAAAAGGATTAGTTAGCAGCCCGAGTGACGCCGCCGCCACTGCCACCTCAACCACCTCAGCCTCTCTCTGCATCTCTCTGCGTTTCACTTCACCCTCTCTGCCTTTTTGCCTTTTTCTCCCTCCCTCTTCTTCCCCCTCTTTTCCTCCCTCTCTGTCTGCTCCCCTCTCACTCTTGTCTTCTCTATATCCCTCCTTTTCCCTCTGTCTCTTTCCCTGCGTCCTTCTCTCTCTCTCTCCTTCCTTCTCTTTCTCTGTCTGTCTCTCTCTCTCTCTCCCCTGTCTCTGTCTCTGTCGCAGCGGCAGCTATCCCCCTGAGACGCTGTTGGGAGGTGGGGGTGGATGAAGACAACGCATGCTGCGCTGTTTACATTTCACCAAAGCTCCCCAATTAACATGTAACTCGAATCAATGACCTTCTGATGTTTTCATATTTCCTTGATATCTCCCTCGAAAGGGTCCTTCCTCAAAAGCGGCAAAAGAGAAGCTGTTATTTGATGTTTTATTTTTTTTTGTTCTTCCGCGATGAAAGAATTAGGACACCATGAATGCAGACGCGTGGCGTGACATTCAAGGTTTTCAACAGCCAAATCAGTCACTTTCACCAAAGCACAGAACCGAGACAGCGAGCGGTACCCTTGCTCCTATTTAAAAGAACATGACTGACTTGTGGGGAGGGGTAGTTTATTTGAAAACCCACAGCATAATATAGTCAGGCAATTCCAACAACAATAGCTGTCACAACCTCATTTTCACCGGGCTTAAAGACCGATTCCTCTGTGTTTTCCCCACCCCATAAGGAGTCTTTCAGCCAAGCTGGCAAGGAGACCATTATGTTCATGCAACATTCTGCCTGTGTCAAAGTGTGTTATGGTACCCCTTTCACTATGTGGGAGAGCTGATAAAGGTGATGTGTGTGCGTGTGTGTGTGTGTGTGTGTGTGTGTGTGTGTGTGTGTGTGTGTGTCTCTCTCTCTCTGTGTGTGTGACATTTCTGAGACAGTGATCAGCCAACCCTGACAAAACCCTCTTGGCGTGTAATATGCCTGTTGCAATCACACTCAACGTAAATCAAATGCACTCCAAACGCAAACAGCACTTACGTGTAAACCACATCACAAACAGATCAGGCTAGGTTTTAGTGTCGGGCTTTAGTGCACAAATGAAATGAACGCTTAAGTGCAACAACAAGCATTTTGAGCGCATCTGCCTTTATGGCTCCATAAAGACGGCAAGCCAGTGGGGTTTTGGTGGTAAACGGTAGTTGAGCTCCTGCAACCACCTGGCAGAATGAGCAGCGCTGTTTGTTTGACTTTGCTTGCCCTAATTGCTATGAAGAGGCCAAGGCACGAGAGAAAGAAAGAACGAAAGAAAGAAAGGGAGAAAGAAAGAAAAAGACAGAGAGAGAAAGACAGAGAGAGAGAGCATGAGAGAAAAAGAGAGTGTGACAAAGAACAATAGATAGAGGGAGAGAAACAGGCACAGGGAGCGAGAGAGAGAGAGACAAGGGAGAGAGGGAGCGAGAGAGGGAGGACCCTTACTGTGGAGGAACCGCGGGGGGCTGTTATTGACATCCAGGAGGGTGACATTAATGGTGGTGGTCCCAGACAGACCCCCCATCTGGCCTGCCATGTCCTTGGCCTGGATCACCACCTGGTACTTCTCCCGGTTCTCCCGGCTCATGTTGGGCAGGGCTGTGCGGATGATGCCTAAGAGGACACATTTCAAACTTTAGGCAAACAACAAGACATATAAATGAAATTCATTGTTATAGTTTCATAATATAAGTAGCATGTGCATTCATTTCTGCTGCATGATCTGTACAGTGACAGACAAAGTGAGCCTGAATCTGATTGTTAATGAATAGGTTACAATGCCAGTGGATTATGCAAAGGAACAGATGAACAGAAATGACTAATGGTGTTTTTAGATTTTTATTTATTTTTAAAATGAAGTAGAAAACAACAAGTGGACTAAAAGGCCCATTTTAGGGAGTTGAGCCAGCCGCATTTAAAGTGATCTCCTGCAGGATTTTTTTCTATTAATATATAAACCATGTGTGCTAAAGAAAAGTTGGTCAGAGCTATATTCTAATTTCTGATAACTATACTGTAACATATAAATATAAAGTACAGTAAATGCAGTAATAATTCAATAATACATACAGTAAATATCTTAAAACAGAGTGTGGGAGGGATATTTTAAGGCTTAAACTATAAAATAAAATGTTTTCTATATGGTCTCGTTATATTACGGCTTTTTAATCTACCCTGGGAGCTTTTGGAACGAAACTACCACTACCACGGGAATCGCTGTAAAGGGTTTTCAATTTGACTTCAAGAGCACCTTGCGGTATTGGAGCCTACCTGACATGACTAGAGCAACATATCCTAGGTGTTGTTTTAAAAAGCCTAAGTGCTCTGTTTGTATCCGTGAGCAGATATTTTATTTTAAAAAATAGCTGTCCTTTCTTTACCGTCATATTTAACTGCAGGAATAACAAACAACATGCTGGACATTTTAGAGACCCTGCTGAAAAAGTGGATATTTTGATGCAGACTGAGTGAAATGATTCTTGTGTGTGCCTGTGTGTGTGTGTGTATGTGTGTGTATTTGTGTATGTGTGTGAGAGAGAGAGATAGAAAAAGATAGAGAGAGAGAGAAAGAGAGAGAGAGAGGAGAGAGAGAGACAGAGACAGAGAGAGAATGTCTTGGGGGAGGAGGGGGTGCAGTTGAAAATGAACAATTCTCCTGCGTCGATTCGGCAGAATGGCAGCTATTGTGAGGCTGAATGCAGGAGCACACGTGCCATGTCACTCAGCAAAGCAAAGCGTCTCTATGTGCTGCTAGTGTCGGGAGGCTGACGTAAGGGCAGGAGAAGAAAAGGGAGAGCATCTTAGTTGTTTGGGGCTTGAAAGATGAAAGTGCACAATAGTGAACACTGCTGTTCCCAGATGCACTCAGATCCAGACAGCGACCAACAGCAGCATACAAACATGAGCAGTGCCTAATAAACCACACTTTTATTTCAAAAGCTTGAATGTGTGTGTGTGTGTGTGCGTGCATTCACATGCGTGTGTCTTGTACGTGCATGTAAACATGCATTTTTTGTGTGGTGTGTTTGTGTGAGCACATTGTTTGTGTACACAGAAGAATTGCAAAACATACACCCCACTCCAGGCTTGTAGCTTTTAGCCTAGAGCAAACAACATATCACCTTGGAGGTTGTGTCTAAAGAAGCAGACATCCCTTCCTCCTTCTGCCTTTATTTAGTTTCTATTAAGTCTCCTGTGCTCCCTCTCACACAAACACACACATGCACACAAAGCACACATACAGAGGCACACACAAACAAACAAATTTCTCACCATTGTTGGGATCCACTGAAAAATATGGCTGTCCCTCAAGTATACTGTACACCAACTTGGCACTGTTTCCATACTCTTCGTCGTCTGCATCTGTGGCTGTGACCTGGATCACACTTGTACCTACAAAGAGAGAGAGAGAGAGAGAGAGAGAGAGAGAGAGAGAGAGAGAGAGAGAGAGAGAGAGAGAGACAGAGACAGAGAGACAGAGAGACAAACAGAGAAAACAGGGCAGAGATAGAAAGAGGGAGTGAGTGAAACGTGTGTGGGTTGGGGTTGGGTAGGGAAAGCGAGAGTGGGATTGAAAGAAAATGATACATTTACATAAGCAGGTTGCTTTGAACCACAACCAACTTTAACAAGCTCTCCTTCATTTCTCGTCCAATTACCTCCCCATTAGATCACTCGATTCATAAGAAATGCACGTTGTCAAGGTGTCAACATTCTGATGTTGTCAAAACAGTCCTGGCGATATTTTTAGTCTGGTGTTTACACCCTAATACATCATTTGGGTAAATTAAACAGGCCTCTGATGGTCCCCGTAATGAAATGCAAGTTGCTGGAATTGGACCGCGTGCATCTGCGAGCAAGCAGGGTAATGATATTCCCAACCGAAAGGCTCCTTCTGATGAAGACGCATTGGCATTCGACATACTCTTGCAATCCAATTTTGTTCCCCGTGGCTTGAAATTAACCCCATTATGGTGTGTCGTATGCTGTGCACTCTAACACACAGATGCACATGCATACTCATACACAGATGCACGCAGGAAGAAAACACACATACAGATAAACACACACACACACACACACACACACACACACACACACACACACATACACAAACATATATAAATGCAAGGCACAGACACAGATACTCAAGCAATGGCCAGGCAGGGGCTATCAGGTTAATCTTGAAATATATTCCACAAGTCAAAAGCTTGTGTGGAATCGCTAACACGGTTATGAACATTATCAAGGTCAGCCTCTCCCAGCCTCTCCCTTGAGTATTTGCTTTAAAAAATCTCTTAAAAATCGGACCTAATCTTTTTTGCAGAACCTCATGTTCAGGTCTGAAGCAAAGGTCTGAAGCTTGCAGATGGCAAGGGCAACAACAACAGAAAACAAGTTAGACAACCAATATAGAGCAACGTCTGATGCTTTAAAGAGGCAATCAGGATTGCACTCCATACCAACAGCAGTTGAGTTGACGCTGATGATTTTCCACTTTCAGCACTTGCAGTACTGTATCCAAGTGTATATCCTAATTAATACTTCACACTTTTACTGTGATGATGTGACGTAAAGCATTTATAGACTTATCCGACTTCTAGCCATGTTGAGTGGTTAGACTACTGTACCTTTTATGTTAAACAAAAGCTGCAGATTGCTGGCAAATTGGCTTTTTTCTCATGGTCCATACGCAGCTTGTTGCTAGATCAGAGCAGCTTTGATCAGTGTTGCGCTTATCTCCCTCCCTGTTATAATTATCTCTTTCTATAATCTCAGAAATTAATCGCCTCCCTAAATGAGATCGACATATTATGCTCATCTTTCATGATTTTTGTCTCCCCCCTCCTGCTTTTGCTCCCTTATCAGCCCTAATCTCTCCCTCTTTCCTTTATAGTCTCTTCTGTTGAGGTCAGACACTGCCATGCTTGAGGTCAGATATCATGTTAATCAAAGGAATGGGACGTCTAGTCCCAAAGCAGCGCATCTCTAAACATCTATTATATTTAGATTGGATGAAGCACCGCTTCAAGTCAGGTCATTTCTTTCTGATTTTTAAAGGGGTTTTTCACTTGACTTTCACTGCTGGGAATTTAGTAAGGTCTGGAACGGTGCAAGTGAAATTCAGATGATGTCTTTTGCAATGACGACATTAACATTCAGCCCAGACCCATAGAGCTTGGCGGAGTGTCCTCTGAGCATTTAATGAAATCGGTAAGGGAAGCACAGAAACAGTGGACCGGAGTGAAATGTAAGAAATATCCTCAATCATTCCCTGATGGAAAACGAACCACTTATGTCCTCAAATGTACGTTTTCTTGTGTGTTTTCCATTCATTTTAGATGGTTTTATTCTTTTATCTTGGCAATATGTCTGTCTGTGTGTGTGTGAGTCCATCTGTCTTAGTGTGCTGACTTCCAGGTGTGTTTTCCTAATAACTTTGTCCTCCTGTGGAGTGGACTTTAGAGGTGACCTTTCTTCTTTCAGTCTCTACCATGAAGGTGGGCCCGCATATGCTGCCTGTTTCGCTGCTCGACGGCGTCCTTGGCACCGGCGAGACCTCTGCCGCACCGCGTCGGGTTTCCGACCGACTCCGAGCATACTAATGAACGCACAAACATCTGTCGCGCTCAGATTCCCGGCCGGATAACACAGGGAAAAGCACGGTTCACTCTTCATGGATCATCGCTCCGATCAGCAGTTGGCACACGCCCGACACATGGCCAGTTTGTTTGGCTAGAACGCCTGCGTGCCCATGACCTTTGTTACGGTCAGGCCGGAACGCACTCGGAATTCACATGTTGTATAAGAGAGAGAGAGAGGGGAAGGGAGATAGAAAGAGAGAGAGAGATTGAGATGGAGCGAAAAAAGTTATAATGTGACCTTTGAAGTTCACTCCAAACCCACATCAATAATGCACAATTAGGGCATCTGTATTGCACTAGGGAAAAAAAGCCATGATGAATTATACCATGAGTGATTATTCCTGAAAATGTTAATATGCTATAATATAATTCATCATAAACAAAATGAACCAGAAGCGATTATATTAGCAGCTGTGTAATTGCATAATATATTACGAGTGCTTTGAGATGATGTTATGGCTTTTGTTTTACACAGTCTCCTCTAACTCCCCTCGAGATAAGATATGGATACAGCTTTCAAACAGTGTCATTAAGCTCGTTGGCAATCATGGTCGTTAGTCTGTGCAGTTCTTCCAGAAAACTGAAGACAGAAGCTGCTCTATACCTGTTGTCAATGGCCACATCAACCTCCCTGTGGAACAATAGATTAGTATGCATGCATCTGCTTTGTTGTGTGTTTAACTCTCTAGATCTTGTGAGAATACTTGTTGGTCCATTCATGTATGCTAAAATATGTTCTATACTGCCCTTTAGACCACCACACACCTCACCCACGCACACAGCACACACACATACATATACACATACACACATACCAGACAAACTGAAATCATTTTACTTAGCATGAAGATACATTATAATACGCTCACACTAACATCCAGTATCTGCACATTTCTCACAGTATCCACATTCAATTATATTTTATTTATTTATTTCTATTTATTTATTGTCTTCTTTATTTATTGAGGTGATTAGGAAATAGGCAGCAACTGTCTATAACTTCTGTCATGTCATAAAAAAGCAAAGTCCTAGCAGCAGGATAAGCCACAGCTCAAAATGGCAGTAAGACTCAGGGCAGCTATGCTGGACAGAGAGCACAGCCATGTTCAATTGTAACAGTTAGCCACATTTAGCCAGAGTTAGTCACTTATGTTTGGAGATGCTTTCATACATCCTATGAGGTTTACTCTGAGAGATTGTTAGTTCAAACCCCTGTTTTTGTTACAGCCATTCACCTCACTAGCTGATTCTAATCAGCACACCTCTACAACCAGGTAGAGGACCTAACTACCATTACATGACAGGACTCCTTTCAGAAGTGGGGGTTTTCCACCTCTGGTATAAAATGCTGGTAATGATTCCAATGCATAAAATGGTCTGACTTCCCAGTTAAGTAAAGTGTGCACATGATTTCAAATAAAGCAATCAAAAGACTGTGATGGCGTTTGGAGCCATATGCCACCAGCAACCATTCTAGCAACGTTTTCAACACTCATGTGTAACCATGAGAGCTAAGTGTTTTCCGCCCACATTGTTGGGATTGCAGCGTGGCAGTGTCATAAGGGATAGCGAGTACCATCTTATGCCGACACCATTTCTGTTTGCTTTGCTGCTACTGCTGTAAATAGCTTCCACCATGGCGGTGTGTGAGTGTGTGCTCATATCTGTGCTGTGTTCAGCCGGCATTACGGCTGTGGGTGTGTGGAGTATGTGCTCATCCTCCTACAGACCAACACTCTTCGCTGGAGTCCCCGCGTGCCTGCTGACCGGGCCGCTGTTTACACAGATGAGGAGGCTAGTGGAGGTAAACATCATCATTTTAGCAGCCCTTCAGTTTACTATTCTCTCTCTCTCTCTATCTATCTCTCTCTCTCTCTCTTTCTCTCTCGCTGTCCTTTCTCTTCCTTTACGTCCCCACCCCTCTTTATCTCTTATGGATGTGCTAAGTGCCTTGTTAATAAAAGTGTAGGACAAAATTAGCAGAAGTAGCTTTCTATGACACTCTAGCTGATAGACCACAAATCTCAGAGCCAGTGTCATTGCTATTAATGGTTTAGAACATTCGTTTGTTGCATATTGGTCTGTGTGTGTGTGTGTGTGTGTGTGTTTGTGTGTGTGTGTGTGTGTGAGAGAGAGTGTGTGTGTATTATTTGTTTTCATGCACATGAATGAATGTTTACTGTAAGGTAATTGGAGTTTAGCAGCAGATTTCCAAGTGGAGTCCTGCTTAGTATTTTAATTGGTCATTTCTCACTCTTTCACATCACAGACTTTAACAACAAAAAGAGAACCACAGCTTTACAGCTTTTGATTCCTTGCCTCATTCCTTGCCTTCATTCCTTTCTTTCATTGCCTATTCCAGGCAATTTCTCCATTTTGAAAGATGTAGATGTAATCACCGGTTTTATCATCAGAATCGTTGATAAGAGTACCAAATGTCAAAAAGAACCTGTTTCCATCATAATATGTGATTAAAACTGACTCCTGTTGTATAATTTCTCCGCACATGAGTGTTCATTTACTAAATCAGTACATGACTAGAAGGTGATGCAAAAGCTTTTATATTGTAGCAATCGTTTTAGAGAATTATAAAGAAATGGACTTTAAAGTACAAATTGAACTCTTAACGCAGTCCTGTTTTTTAAACTGGGGTTAATTTCCCTATTTTCACTGAGCCAACCAATACATAATTCAAGAACAGTTTGCTGTTTGCTGCTTGATACTTGCTACTTGCGTTTTCTTTCCGGCAGGAGCCGTTCCATCTCCCTCAGAACTAATGTGACATGGGACATGACACATGGTGATCACACCTTCACCTGGGTTGCCCTGAAATCCACCGGCAGGATTGTGCCACATACCTCTGTCAATGTCAGAGGTTCTTTTTTTTCCCTATGTTTTTTTCTTCCTTTCTTTCTTTTTTAAGAAGCTTCCTCACAGTGTTTCTGTCAAGACTCGAGTGCAGCTGATGTCAACAACAAGGTTATCTTGAAATCTGTCAAAAAATTCTCTCCGTCTATCTGATATTTCAATTCACAGCCTTATTTTTATTTATTTTTTTCAAATTGTTATTGAACGCTTTTTCCTTTCATGTAGGTACAAAAGATATGAAGCTATGGAAAAATGTGGATGCGGGTATAGGGACATGACCACACACCTGATTTAAATTCAGGTCCGACCAAGCAACCTGTGAGAGGGATGTCTTCACTCACCCACTTCGGACATCTCCGGCACGGTGGCCAGGTACGTGTCCCTGGCGAACTTGGGCTCATTGTCGTTGATGTCGTGAATCTTGATGGTGAAGTTGGACCAGTCCTCCAGGGGCTGGCCCGTCCTGCGGTTGACAGCCTGGGCGCGCAGCACGTAGTAGGCCTTCTCCTCACGGTCCAGGCGCTTCTTGGCGTGGATGTCGCCCGATGTCTCGTTGATCTCAAACATCACACCGGCTCCCTCGCCGATGAGAACATATTTCACACTGCCATCTCCTCTGTCTTTATCCGAGTGCAGCTAGAAGGGAAAAAAAGGGAGGGCAAGAGAGAGGGAGGAAAAGGGAAGAAAAAAAGAGCGAGAAAGAGAGCATGATGAATGGTCTTAAAAGCAGTAGGCTTTTACAGTGCCTGAGAGTAGGCTATACCAAGCCGTCACTTTGTATTCTCGCAGTCGCTGATATATTGATTATTTTTTTACACACAGAAAAACAAAGGAAACAAATAATTTAAAATGTATTTCTCTCTATGATCTGTCACTGCCACAATGTTTTACAGTATTGACAAAAGGTTCTTCAGCTAACTTGATTTGGAACAGTGGTTTTCAATTGTTATGGGAGAGAAAAACACCAAACAAAAACAAAACAGATTACCTTTTTAGGTTTCATGGCTGTAGTGTAGGTAGTACTGTGCACAATGCACTTCACACTTGTACAGTGTCTATACACATACACAGTCATACATTGTAAAGTGATTCAATTTAGTGCAGTGTTACGTCTGTGCAGCTGTGAAAAGACTGATCTTAGATAAAATACAAGATTAGATTAGATAACTGTTATGATGGCTGATAACATGAATGTAGTGACTTCTACTGTCACAAGAAATCGCATCATGCCATCGCAATGCTACGTTATTAAAGTACTGCCACCCAGGGGGGGTGTGCAGGTGTGTTGTACCCAGTGGGACTTATAATCAAGTGTGACCCCTTTTTTCCCCTCATTACAACTCCAGTATTGAGAATGTGCAACTTTCTTTCAAGATGCTGAACTTAAGATCCTACTTTTTTTTTGCACCTGTTCCTTAGCAACCCAAGCACATATTTGAGGACCTCAGTCCTCTTCAGCTGATTGCACTGTCGGCAATCGACTGATTGTAACTGCCACCTTAAGAGGCAGTTTGAGAGAACGAGAGGTGTGTGCAGGCCACAGGTACAAATGCAGACCCTTTCAAAACACCAGACAATCATCATCGAATTTTCAGCTAAAATGTTATAAAAGACATAAATAAATATATGGAAAAAATAGGGCATAAAATACAGTTATATAGCCTAAGCCAGTTAAAAGAAAAGCCTGGAAGGAGCTTTAGCTTTGAGTGAGGCTAGCGATGCTGGTTGCAGTAGTAGATGTTTTTTTTTTTTTTTTGCTTGTCTGTGACACAAAAGCATGTGCATTAAGAAAAGTGTCTTATAGTAGCTCTTGCAGTTGTGCTGGTAGGGATTTTTTTTTCTTTTAAGTGGTGGCAGCTTAACTCCAGCTGCATCACGTGATGGACACATTTGAAGAGCGCAGCATATTCTGGAGGGTGGAGAATTTCTGTGTAGCTCTGAGGCTCTGCCATAGCGTGGGCCACATTATAATCTTTAGGGCTTGTTTCAACCTGGACACCAGTCTATGTGTCTTTGCTACCACATAGGTTTACATGGGTGTTACATAACAGACCTTCTGCAGACTTGTATGTTTATGTGTGTGTGTGACAGAGTATGTGTGTGTGTGTGTGTGTAGGTGTGTGTGTGTGTATGTGTGTTTGTGTGTGTCTGTGAGAGAGAGAAAGGGGGGGGGGGGGTTGAAGAAAGAAAGCAAAATAGGTTCATTTGTTCATTTGTCTTTTGGGCATTTGTTGGTTTATTTGGTTTCCTGTTGTCTTTAGTTCTTAAGTGCTGCAAAATAAGTGTAAGTAGAGTAAATACACTGAGCAATATATTTGCACAAATGCTTACACCAATTACTGCAAAAAGAGTGTAAACTGATTACAGACTCCCAATCCTAGGGCTATTAGTCTGAAGACTAGGACCATTGTGCATACTCATCCCTTGGCTGAAGGGAGGCCCAAGGTCAACATCCCAATTTGGAATGGACCATTGTCTCCTCTTTATCTCCGCCCCCACACCTCTACTAGATCCTGCAGCTCAATTACTCACTGTAAAAGCACAGGCCGTTGTTTTAAAACACCATTAATTGCCCTCTTCATTAGTCCTGTTGAAAAAGCACTTCCACTTTGCCTAAAAGCGGATGTCTTCTTTCATTATACCAGAAATGTGATCATTGGGCCAGGTCCTAGCATAACACACCCACACCCACACACACACACACACACACACCCACACACGCACGCAGTTTGAACAGCAATGATTAGTCATGGTTGGCAAAATTTGTGTACTTCTGCTTAGTAGAATCCCTGTATACCATAAACATCAAACAAGATTTATGTTAACAAATGTCTTGTCATGTTTTGCTGACTAACTGATTCATCTTCAGATAAAGAATCATATTGAGTACTGATTTGTCTCTGGTGTTATGTCAAACTGTTACTATGTAAGATGGTGCTTCTTAGGGAAACACAATCTTAAAATGGCCATACCCCTGAATACGTCTGGCACACACACAAAAAAAACATACACACAAGCACGGACACGCACACGCACTCACACACAAACACACACACACACACACACACACACACACACACACACACACACACACACACACACACACACTTGCTTTAACATCCAGTTCAAATAAATGATTGTACACAAGCAACCTCACATATATACACAGAGGCAATTAACCACACAGACCTCTGGGCCCATGTAATGCTGACCCCAGTGCCACGGCAAACACATAATGCAAAATAAATGCACATTGAGCAAGGTAATCATATTAATTACAATCAAGCTGCAAACACTGTAAAGTGCAAATGTAATATATGTACTTGTATACTGGCATGGAAGTAATTATTGCTACATTTTTTTTTCTTTCTCTTTTTTTCAAGCTAATTTTCTTGTCATATCTGCAGGATCCACAGTGTCAGTGACACAAACAAGGTACCCCATGTAAAGGATCTCTTTGTGAAAACATCTATATTACATCACAGGCAGAGAGAACATTTATATCATTCTCTTCACCACCACCACCACCACCACCTCTTTCTCTCTCTCGCTCTCTCTCACACACACACACAAACACACACACACACACACACACACACACACACACACACACACACACACACCTTTCACTGGTTTTGACATTGTGTCTACAGTATGTTACCAGCATGGGAGCAAATAATGCAGGCCCTTGTTAGTGTGGTAAAAATATGCCTGTCAAAATGCCTGTGGGATTGAAATGCAGTAAGTTATTAGCTTATGTTTGATTTGGAGTGCAATTTGTGTCTCGATTTCACCCCACAACATTTCAAACAAATACCTCACTGTTTCTACGTTCTCCTCACATTTGATTGACATTTAGTACTAAGTTTGTACTCTTAGATCTCCTACTGTACCTACGATCCTGTTCCTCACTTTGTAATTGCCTTTCAGTAAGTGTCTGCTAAAAGCAATGCAACTTTCAGTGAAACACACTGTCAAAACATTGAGATGATTTAAAAAAATGTGACCAATGACCATAATAAATGTCCCATGCCTGATGTCTCTAACCAGGCTGGTGGAAGCCTCTGGGTTTAATGATCCCACCAAGAGATGGGAGTGGGAGAGACTGAACTGACTGTAAGACAATGAACTGCCCTGTACATCCCCTCAAACGTGAGTGAAATCCCCTAACGGTGGCGTAATTGGAAAACCCATGTCCTTTACAGCACTGAAATCCTCTGGCACACCAAGTACAATGCCCATTACACTCCCCCGTTGCCTCTCAAAAGTGGGCATTAATCCCTTAAAAGAATCAGGAGATGTCAGACTCCAAAGCGGTAAGCTGAATGGGGCTTGGTTACACACACCCCCACCCCTTCCACCATTGTAAAGCCTCCCGGCTAATTGCTGTTTGACAGTCAACAGACCACATAGGCTTATGGGATTTACATGGGCTGTTTATTGTCTTAAATGGGAAAGTAAAACACTCACACACAGACGTGCACTCACTCACTCCCACACACACACACACACACACACACACACACAAACAGAGGCACCCATCTATGGGCTTGAGGCACACACACACACACACATACAAACAGATGCATCCATTTAAGGGCTTGGCGCACGCACGCACACACACACACACACACACACACACACACACACACACACACAGTAATATATATGCACATAAGACACAACAACAAACCACAAACCCTATGCGGACAAGACAGTGCATGCACATGCACACAAAACGGCACACACACACAGACCACACACACACACAAACACCACACACACACCCATACGCACACAGTCATACATATGCACATTGAAGACAAACCAACAAACCACAAACCCTGTGCGGACAAGACAGTGCACACACACGCACACACAAGGGCACACACACACACAAACACCACACACACACACACACCACACACACCCAGTCATACATATGCACATTAAAAGACACACCAACACACCACAAACCCTCTGCGGACAAGACAGTGCACACTCCCCACACAAATGAAAAAAAGCCTTTACTTCCTGCTGCACTATAATGGAGCCCAAGCATCAAGTTCACTGTATTACGAAATAGGCTCTGACTTCTACTGCACGTTCCAGTAAGATTGCCCTTTTACCATGTTGTACGTAAAGTGGACTTTCATGGGGCCTTCAATACCATGTAAGATCAGTACAAACTGCAGTCAGCTTTCACACAAAGCTACACAAAAACAGATCGTGTCAATAAACTGGAACCCTATGGAAAAATATCTTCTTCCACATTCTGTTACCCTGTATTTTTACACATGTAATGACAATAAAAGTTGAATATAATCTAATCTATTCTAATCTAATCTATGTTCTTCTTTAGCAGAGCAGTACAGCTGTTTATTCTACGGCCCTCTAGAATGTTGTGACAGCTCCCATTCACTTTGAATGGACTTTCCCAGCGTTCTACGGGCGGATATTTTTCGATAACCGCCCGCTGCGCCATTAACGCCCGCTGCCTTCGGCGTCGGGGTGCTGTTCGCCCCTGTCAGGAAATATTTTCCTATAGTCGCCCGTGGACAATACATTATCCCTTACTAAATGCATGGCTTCTGGAAACTTCTAGGCTTCCGTGACCCCCATTTCGCTGTGGAACAACAAGACTCAAAAAGCAAGACTTGAAATGGTGGGTTGCATTTGTGCTGACTGTAGTACACAGGTCCATTGAGTGATGGACAGTAAGTGTGTCTCTGCTTCCACGCTCCAAACCTTGAGCAACACTCTTGCTAGCTTTTAAAGTGACTGGAAAAGCTCCAAGCAACCTGCCATTATCCTACCAATCCTCGCTGGGCCCCCACCCATTCCATGCCCCTTGAGTCAGAGCCGAAGATGAATCACAGACAACATGCTTACTGTAACTTCCACTAATTGGATGTTTTATGACTTCTCACAAGACAAAAAAGTACACAAAGATAATGAAAAGCTGTTAACTGGCTTTTAAAGAAACAATTTTCATATGCCCCAAAGAACTTTAAAAGTGTCCGATGACGTAAAGGAACAGTCACATGTACTCTAGGAGTACACATGCTACAAGTGCCCATGCTGCCATTGTAATTCTAACAGCATTCGTGGACATGCCGCATTACGACATATGCTTCATTAATTATAGCTCCAAATCTCGCTGCATAATTTATGGTTTGTTTGAAATTCAAACAATGTTAAACAGCAGGCTGTAAATCCATATCATCAGGAGAGTAAAGTTAGAACTTTTATAAACATTTCTCTGTCGAGTTTCATGCCGGCATTTTTTTTTCCTTGTGTGTATCCAACAGGAGCGCATAAATAATGTTTTATGGATTGTAAAGCTCATAAATGTGTTAGCAAAGCTGTGTCTGATAACATCTAGCTATAAGTGCCCAGAGCCCTTAAAAAGTTAATATTAATAGAGCGTGTTAGCAGTGCGCTAATTTACATGAGCGCCATGATACAGTTAATAGTGTTGGTTCACGACTAGTCAAACCAGGCTTCCTCCTCATCTCCTCACATCACTGGGTCCCTTTCCATCATCCGTGCATGTGAGCGCCTGTAATGACATGAACCATCTGTGTTCACATGGTCTCTCTGTTCCAGATCAAGAGGACTTGAGTAGAGCTTGACGGGCAAATGTACAAGGCAATCGCTTGTTCTGGTAAATGTGGCACACCACAATAAATGGGAGAAAAAGGAACAATAGATTTTGTTTTTATTATTTCTTATTTTCTTTCTGTGGTGCTGAATGACTTAAAAAAAAAAAGCCCATGCTGGGCTCAGTCTCGTCTCGTAAGTACTTTCCGGACTGCCCAAGTGCTCCCTGAGTGAGTGAGTGAGTGAGGGAGGGAGGGAGTGAGTAAGCCTGGTAAAATGCCCAGCACTACCTCCTGCCTCTCTCTCTTTTCTGCTCCTTCACCATAATGGCCGTTTCAAATATGGGTGGCTCTTTCCCAGTCCCCGGGGAGAATGTTTTCTGCTTACAAAAAGTTTGATTTTTTACAGAACTATTCATTCATTCATTCATTCATTCATTCATTCATTCATTCATTCATTTGTTAGGAAATTAAGTTTGTTTGAGATTACATTCTTCAAAGAAGTTGCTATCGTTGCTATAAAAGTGTAATTGATTGTTAGTCTATTTGTGTCCTTTTCCCGACCACATCTTTATGTAATGCACTTTCACCCAATGGCCATGCACCAGATGTTCTCTCTCTGAAATGTGGCCAATCGGTCTATTTTGCAGTTCGGAGAAAAGGCTTTCTGAGCAGCAATGGGTGCCCTAATTATTGAGCAGAACCCCCTGCGGACACTGGAAAGGCAGTAAAAGACCTTTTAGACAGACGTGTCCTACAGCGGTATTCTGGCCATTACCCACCGCACATGAAAAGGAGGCTCAAACACACACGTGCACGCACACACAAACACAGACACACAAACACAGACACACACACACACACACACACACACACACACACACACACACACACACACACACAGACAACCTGAAAAACAATGTTCTTGTGGGCCAAAAAAATAATAATTAAAGAAAAATAACTACAATAATAACAGTTATAAACATTAAAAAAAAACAACCAACCAGTGCATATTTCTAAGATTCCTGTCTGCAGTGGACTGCCTCGGCAGCACAACCGACAGCCAGCAACGCTGTGGCATATTACAGGCCGGGGCATGAATACTGATGAGGGGGGGCAGGGGCACCACACTAGCCCCTTCCAAGAGCACGGCTCCAGCTCCAGCTCCAGCTCCAGCTCCAGATCCAGCCCTCAGCGGCACTTGCAGAAATAAAAAAAAAGAAAAAAAAAAAAGTCGAACAGAGGGACCTTTTGTTCGCAAAATAGGAATAATCGGCCGGACAATTGCTAGTTAGCTCTGCAGCGTATGAAAAAAAAGAAAAGAAAAAAAAGGGAAGCTGGGGGGGGGGGGGGGGGGGGAGCAGGGAAATGGCTGTGCAGCTGTGAGATAAAAAGTGTAGGGCCGGAGTCAGACGTGGCAGTTTTGTGGTGTTGGGGTGCATTTTTTAGGGGGTGCTGGAGCGACCCTGATCGTAATGAGTTGGGAGCAGTGGCGGAGGAACGCACAGCAAGGTTTTCCGGCCGTTTGCCTTTCGTTTGCCTTTTTAAAAATCATGTAGCACAAAATTAGCCTTTGGTGCTCAGAACAGCTTGAGGAGATAAATCCCTTGCGCGCGCACACACACACACACACACACACACACACACACATCAGACACACATATTTGCACGCACACACACACACACACACACACACACACACACACACACACACACACACACTTAGAGGGAGAGGCAGTGAGGCAGCTGAATCATTGGCAATTCGTGTCATGTCTGTCGTGAGCATTGCTCAGTGCTGTGCAGAAGAGATAGGAAAGGAGAGATCAAACCCAGAATGGATACAGAATAATTATTGTGTGTTTCGCTCATTTCTTTAGATTTTCCCCACTTTTACTCTCTCAGACACACACACACACAGACGCATGTGTCCATCCTCATGCATATGAACACTTCGACATACGCACACATATGGCCTTTTTTTCTGATTTTTTAATTTATTTTTTGTCACTTTTTTTTGTTCCCCCTAGTCAGTTAGCATTGTTTCTTCATCCATCATGTCGGCTATGATGTGTCCCCCGCTGTCGTTGAATGATTGTGGACGGAGACACACACTGCACTGGTGTGTATCACTGCCCAAGGTCCTCCACTCTCAGCTGATTGAAACTGACCTTTTTGGACTCTACCTGTTTGACCGAAAGGATGGCTTCAGCAGAGTAATTTCAAAACACAATTCTCCATGTAGACATGCTCAAGAGGTTGGGATAGACTCGATCTTTGACTCTAAACAGGAAATTGCCCTACCTACACACAGACACACATACACACAGACACACAGACACACACACACACACACACACACACACACACACACACACACACACACACACAGTCACACACACACACACACATACACACACACACACACACACACACACACACTCATATATCCACACTTGTATAGTTGACTGCAGCATAGAGAAGCTTTTAGGGCTGTGAGTGAGTTTGGACAGCGGTAATAACAGTCTGAGGATAAAGCTTACGCCCAAGGAACACAAACAACAAACACTATCCTAGTTTATTCTTAGCAAGCCTTTAGATATAGTGCAGAAGCCTACTCTCTCTGAATTATCCTTTAGATAAAGAAAGAGATTTTATTTTTTTATTTTTTCATTTTTTTTAGCAAACAAGTACATTTAACTTTTAACATTCAACAGGGCATGAAAGGTAAAACTGGGTCAGTTTCTCTGTGCAGGTCTTTATGACATGCCACAATATTTGACATTGTTTACTCACAGGACTATCCATGCCCTATGAATTACATTACTGAATTACGCCTCAATGAGTAGTCTCAATGCATTCCACAAACACTGTCAGATTCTAATTGTGGATTATAAGATTACTCACATTTTAAATTTTAACTGTTGTACAACTTTAAATGTCTTCAGGGCTTAAAATAAGGTATAGTAATCTTGATGTTACTGCTCAAAAAATATTATTTCAAGGACAGAATGATTGACAGCTTTCATAATTGGGTCAAAGCATGCAAGTCTCTGCTACAGATTGGTTGTATGTAATAAACTGTCTCAACAGGTGTTAAATAAGCATTTAGCTGGTTGTGGGGCATGGGTTCATGCTGAGACAGTGCCTAAGAAAACCCTTCAGATGAGCATCCTTATCATCCATGGGCAGACGTATCATGTGTGTTGTGGTTGACTTGACATTTGTGAACCCAAGTCATCTGTTAAAGTCACTGCAAGTGTTGCTCGCTTTGGTGTATTGAACTGAATTGATCAAAACAAACATTCAGTGTACAGACGTAAAATTATTTCCAACCAATTCCTCTTTTAAGTCCAACATTGCGGCTGTAAAACACACGCAAAAGACACACACACACACACACACACACACACACACACACACACACACACACACATGCTCTGGTGCATGCTGTGGAGCTAAGGAGGTGTGCTTCAAGTGTTTGCTCAGTGTCGTACGCAAGTTACACTGGAGTGGACGGCTAAAGGGTTTGTTTACTGGACCTCCACAATGGCCCTCCAGCCGGCGGGAGGTTAATGGGATTTTGTTCACATGGCCGGCGCTGACGGTACCGACCGTGAAGGGACTGCCCTCTCCACTGGCACCGTGCACAAAAGAGCGACAGATTGCCTCTTGAGCGCTCGTGCGCCTGTTCCAACCACTTCGGCACTTCAGGTAACCACGCACCGGGGAAACTGCCCCCCCCCCACCCCCCACCCCAGCACTCCCCAACACACACACACACACACATACACACACACACACAAACTTCCTCTGAGCGCCAAGGTAGCCCTGGTGCCAATCTGGTCTAGGGTATACAGTTGGAAGAGGAGAGAGTGAAAGGGAGCTCTGGTGGTAGTTAATGTCTCGAGCAGATGTCATCCTCCAGTCCTGAGGGGCGTCTATGCCTTGCAGGTGATAAGCTATCACTCAGTCTAAAGCCTGGTGAGAGGGAGGTGAGAGCGGATCTGAGGAGCGTATGCTTGCTTTGCTTTGCAGTGCGGTGCAGCTCCTAGTGTTGCACCACTCCACACATGCATGGCGTCAGGTGTCTGCTGGGCATCCTCGGAGAGGAACGCAAAAATGTGTGTAAATAACATGTGGGATGACTGCTTAGTCTTGTAGAATATTTATTTCTTTTATGTATTTATGTCTGCATGCATTTATTTATTTATTTATTTATTTTTGGTAATGAATTCATTTATTCATTTCCTCCAATCTACTCATCTCTCATGATTCACCGAGTTCATTTTCAGCTGCTGTTAATTTATGCTCTCACTCTCCCACACAAACTGCACTTCATCATATACATAATTGAAAAACGTTCATTTGAGAGGTTTGCCACAGCAGGAGGGAAGGAGGGAGAGGGAAGAAAGACTGAAAAGAGAAAAGAGAGACTCAAAATTAATTTCTTTAGGTGTCAGTATGGCAGGCATATGGGTCTAGCCCATCTATTGTTGCCGTGATATGTTTGGGTCATTTGTCAGAATGCTTTTTTTTCTTCCCTTTTGGGACAGTGACAGTGACGGGGACAAAGCAGAGGCTTCAAACAGCAGACAGCGCTGGGAGGTCATGTGGAGGTAGGGTGAGACAGGACAGGAATAAATTAAGGGCCCCCAGCCACGCCGAGCGGACGATGGGGAATTATCTTTATGAGGAAGACCATCAATGTCTTTGATGGCGTCTCAGTGGGCCTCTAAGTGCCTGTCCATCGGACGGGCCACTCCAGCCAAACACACAAATACACACACGCGGGCACGTGCACACACACACACACACACACACACACACACACACGCACACACATACAATAAACCTCCAGCGAAAGAGCGAGTCCGATGGAATAAGAGATAGCCCTCTTCCCTCATCCCCACGCTCGCTCACACCCGACCTACCGCACATGGGCGTGATTTCCTCCCATTGCGGTATTTATTGAGGCCTCACATCTTTCTGGCACTTTAATTGGGAATGAGATTGGACAGAGTGGAGGCTGAGAGCCCAACACGTGTGATTGCTGTCTCGCCAGCGAACTCACCATCCAGAGAGCCATCAAAGTGGCCCTGGGAACGAAGCCAGGTCGCGGCACTGGGATACCCCACCCCCACCCACACCCACACCCACACCCCCCCCACAAAGAGAATCGTGTTCTGCCTCCCTGCTCTTGGTGATTTATTGTGTAATTCCTCTCTTTTCTTCGCGATGTTTGCTTCTCGCTTCTAAGAAAAGAGAGATGCTATCTCAAAGTAGTCATCCAAACTCAGCCGTCTATCCCTCTCCCCAGCCCTTTCATTTTTTTTTCTTTCCCTCTCTTCCTCCTTTATCTCTTTCTAAGTTCCTCTCCCCCTCTCTGTCTTTCTCGTTACTCTTCCACTCCAGCACCAGTGCTCGCTCGGCACATGACACTTGTTTACTTGCGAGAATAAAGCAGCCGATGAAAGTACGCTTCCGCACCGAAAATTGGCTGTCAACAGTCACCACACTACAACCCCCCCACCACCACCACCCCCCTTAACCACCCACCCACCAGCAGTCTTTCCCACTTCACATCTCGGGGGAGGGATCAGTGTGGCGTTCCAAATTGCCGCCATCGCCGAGTTAGCGTTAGACGCCACCGCTGCTGCTACTACGCACACGTGTACGCGCAGGAGAAGGCTGACAGGAAGTCTGCGACGACGGCGGCCATGGTGACGATGACAGTGGCGGCGGCTTTGATCTGGCGGCTCGGCTGCACAGAGGAACACTTCCTCTGGCGCGATGCTTATCTATCTGCGCACCGCTGGCAGACGAGAAGACTGGCACACCTTTCAGAGTACCGGGAGAGAGCGAGGCGAGAGCTGGAGGAAGTGGGAGAGAAGAGAAGAGAAGAGAAGAGAAGAGAAGAGAAGAGAAGAGAAGAGAAGAGAAGAGAAGCGAGTGAGAAAACCAGAGAGGGAGTGTGAGCATGAGGGAGTTTAAAAAAAGAGCAAAAGAGGAAGAGAGATAGAGGGAAAGGAAGAAAGGAAAAGTTCGAAAGGAGAGAGAAAGACAGATGAAGGCAGAGAGAGAGAGCGTACACTCTGGCTCTGAGATTTGTTTCTTTTTGCATCAACTCGTGTTCCTTCAACTAAGATGGCATTTGCATAATCTCAAAGTCTCTGAAGCAGCCCGGTGCTCACAGCCTCGAGTTCCCTGCCTGCCCTCCAGAGGGTTGAGATCTTCTCCACAGCCAGCCTACATCCCATACATTCAGCAATTCCTAATGAAAGCACTGGCACTTTCAGTTTGGTTTGCTACCTGGTGATGTGATGATTGTAGTCAGTAGCACTTGTTATGGACTCCTGCTGAGGTGCACACTTAGTTAGATGCTCCATTAGGTGAAACGTTGATGTTTTTCCACCCAAGCAAATTCCATTGAACACTGATTAAACCATGAGTCACATTCGATACAACCACTCACTACACAAATTCACACCCTGCCACACACACACACACACCCTGCCACACACACACACACCCTGACACACACACACACACACACACGAAATTCTTACCTTGCCCACATATTGGTCCAGGCTACCTGTGTACTCCTCCATCACAACAAAGGTATTCCACATCCACCCTCGCTTGGTGCGACGCAGAACTTTGCCTTCAGTCTGCGTTGTCGTTTCAACAGGGGAGTCTGTCCATATTGTCATGGCTTCGGGGCCATCCATCTGTGACGTGGATGATGTCTCGTTGACATGATTGACATCTGTGACGTTCTCCAGCTGGATCTCTCCCGTGGGCAGTGGGATGGCTGAATCCAAGAACAGGAGCACCACCAGAGGCAGGAGGTGGATGGGGATCATGGTATCCGATTGGCTTAGGGGCGACTTTTTATAAACAATATGGAGGCAGTTAGGATGGAAAGGAGAGGGCTGAGGGTGCTCTTCTGGAATCCAGGGCCACAAAATTGGGCATTTTAAAAACCCCCCAAAGGCAATCTTTGGATGTGTCAAGCCCGGTCTCTGTAAGGAAAAGCGACACACAACATGCAATTAGTCAAGAAACACCCAGCAGTGCAAATTTTAGATTAATCCCTGGTAATCCACTGCCCAAAAACCCACAGGGAATCCATACATTATACAAGGCAATATGTTTTAATCTTTCCTAGGGTGAGGGTAAGGGAAAAAGAAAGAAGGTGTTCAAGCTGTCCACTACATAAAGAATGCCAAACAAATATAGAAAACAGTTCTCAGTTCATATTGTCAGCATCTATTGATCTTCAATATGCACGGAAGAAGAGGACAGCCAAAACAGAAATGCTGATTTATCTAAGAATACCCACACAACAATTTAAACAATCTTTTTTTTTTCTGAAAGTAATGTGCCAACAAGTCATACACATTCTCTTTTTATTGCAGCATCGCTTCTACTGTCCACCACACTCCACGCCACAAAGTTCTGTTTCAGTGCTAAGAGAGTTTGTGTTGTGAGTGTGTACTTGTATATGGGCAACCACAGTAGCCTCATGTCCTGACCTAAGCACCATCAACCCACACACACACACACACACACACACACACACACACACACACACACACACACAAGCGCACACACACACAAGCGCGCACGCACACACACACAAGCGCGCGCACACACACACACACACACACACAAACACACCACTACCCAGCCCTCCACCCCTTCACTGACCCTGTATAGGGTCCTAATTACCGACTCCAGCACACAATAGCTTCAGCAATGGCAGCAGCAGCAACAACAGGAGCAGCAGCAGCAGCAGCAGCATCCGTCACAGCCCTCACAGCCAGGGAGAGGAGCAGTGTTTCTGCCATGCCTCGCCACCACCCTCCCACCCCACCTGCCCCCACTGCCGCCCCCCCCGCCTGCACGCACTCCTCCAGGAGCCCGCTCCTGATAGGTAATTTGGAGGATACATGCATAATTTATTGGCTTTTGGAAGTTAATCCTAATAAATCTTCGTTGCCAGTCATCGCCAAGCAGAGCGGAGTGGAGTGTAGTGGAGCGGAGTGGAGTGGAGTGGGAGGGTGTTTTTTCTTTTTTTTTTTTTTTTCTTCCAGAGTGCAGAGGAGGTTCGGAAAAAAAAAAACTGAAAAAAAAAACAAATGCCGGGGTGCAGGGCGCCGCTTTTGACACACATTCATTACGCCTCTCATGGGGGCTAGCACAGGAGAAGCAGCACCACATTCATAACATCACCACACTTTTGTTCAACCATCCAAAAAAAAAGCAGAATGAAAGAAAGGATTAACAAAAAAGACCACGATAAAAGAATAAAAGAGGAACAATGTCAACTGATGCATTTGACTGAACAAAGACACTTCAGGGTTTTTTTTGTTCCCCACACAAATTAGTATTATGGTTCCATTGATGAGGCTCTAGCACCAGATGCAAATGAACATTATCCAATGAATACAAATCTAATGATTCAGCTAATGAGATGTAGACGGGGGTAAAAAACACAGAGATTATGCAGGGCGGCACCATTTAAAAGAGTTTGGCATCGTGTAATGTGCAGGTTCAGACACTGCAGGCATATCAGAAGCCAGGCCAAACACAAACCCACTCTAACTCTGTCGTTCCAGAGAAAATGGCTCCCCTGTGAAAAAAAAAAAAAAAACATGTGCAAAAAAAATCTGGGACACATGGGCCAATGTAAAAAAAAAAAAGCAAAGATTTTACACTTACGGTTTTGTGTCCCTCACTGGCTCAGAAAAACGAAACATCTTTCAGTAGCTGAGCTGAGGGAGCACTGTAAGAAGCCCTAAACGCGCTGGCATTTTAAAGACTGAAGAATGAGGGCTGACAAGACATTGGGCGTCTAAGTGGCGTGAAATTTAGAGGGACGGCCGGCCGCTTGGCTGCGCGATTGTTCAGCTGAGGCCACCCCATCTGTGGAAGTCTGTTGTGTACATCATAATGAGCGGGACTAA
>CM059285.1:21561479-21586479 GCA_030347295.1 Setipinna tenuifilis
TGTTTGTGTGTGTGTGTGTGTGTGTGTGAGTGTGTGTGTGTTAGTGTGCAGGTGTGTGTGTGTGTGTAAAAGGTAGATAGAGCATGGGTGTGTGCACACCATCTCTAGAGAAATATAGGGCCGTCTGGAGCTGCCTCCCCTAAAGGGAATTCAAGTCCCAAAGCCGTGACTACCTCACAGTGCTACACACACACACACCCACACACACACAAACACACACACAGTAACACATGTGCCCCACACTCTCTTACACACATACCACCTCTCATCTTTTCAAAGATATAACATGACATCCACAAACAAAGATCCTACCTCTCTCCCCACCTTTCTTTCTCTCTCTCTCTCTCTCTTCTTCACACACACACACTTTCTCTCTCTGTCTCTCTCTTTCTGTCTTTCTCCCCCCCCCTTTCTTTCTTACTTTCTGTATGTCTCTCTCTCTCTTTCTCTTTCTGCCCCCCCCCCCTCTCTCTCTCCTTCTTTCTCTGTCTTTCTCTTCCTGTGGCACATCTTACCTCCCTACTCGCACAGTAACACTGAATTTCACCAGCCCAAGGGCACGCCACACACCGCACACCTTTGCACGCTTCCGTTGCTGTGCCTAGCTGCTTCACGGCGGTAAGCTACAGGCGGAGCAGTCTTTTAGATTTAGAGACTCTCTGTAGTAACGTTCAAGACTTTACATCAGCTCCCATTTAATCCTTCAATTCTCGAGTCTCAAGTCTCGGTCGGTCACGTATGAAGTGAGACACGTGTGTGTGTGCGCCATTTCCCAAGGACATGTAGAGCACAAGAGAAACATGACAGCATCAGAGGAAGACACAGACGGAGCGAGTGAGCAACAAAAAAGAGAAAACCAGAGGCTCAGAGAGAGTTTGAAAAACAGAGAAAATGAGCGTAAAGGAAATGGAGGGAAGAGACAAAGAAATTGTGCACAGTCACTCTGAAACATTGATGGCTTGCTTTTTTTTTTCTTTTTTCTTTGTGGCATGGCTGACTATGTGCCTCACATCAACTATTCAGCAGGGCCAGAGCTTGATGTGAGTGGCGTCTGACATACACATGGGCGTACGCATGCAGTTACACACACACACAGACACACACACACACACACACACACACACACACACACACGCACCACACACAAAAGAAGCGCACAACTCTGGCCGAATGTATAACTGGCTCCTGCTGCTCATTCCAAAGCCAATAGTTAAGTGGTGTGTGTGTGTGTGTGTGTGTGTGTGTGTGTGTATGTTTGTATGTGTGTGTGTGTGTCGGTGTTTGTGTGGGTGTGTGTGTGCATGCGTGTTTTTGTGTGTGTGTGTGTGCGTACATGCGTGCGCGTGTGTGTGTGTTTGTGTGTATGTTTGTGTGTGTGTGTGTGTGTTTGTGTGTGTGTGTAGGAGTGTGTGTGTCTGTATTGTGTGGATTGAATAAATAAGAAAAGGATGCGGGAAGAGAAAGACAGAACGGACAACAGAGAGGCACACAGGACAAAGGATGCAGAGATTCCAAAAGCAGCCAGATGGAGAGGGAGAGAGAGAGAGAGAGAGAGAGAGAGAGGGAGAGAGAGAAAAACAGAGAAAGATAGTCATGTGGAAAGAATGAGATGTGCGATCGCATAGGAATCAATAGCAGTAAATAAAAGACAGACAGGATACGACAAGGAGAAAGAAAGATACAGGTGTTCCTTAAGATGAGGAAGAGAGGGCAAAGAACAAGTGCAGCACTTGCTCCTAACGCACAGCAACAGAGAGATGAAAATACCTGAGAAGCTTAGAAAACAAAAACAAAAAAAGGCAAAAAAGGAAGGAATAACTGAGAGGAAGTATTTCTGTGTGAAGAATATAGAAAACGAGAGTGAGAAGGAAAAAGCGAGGGTTGCGGAGCGCTAGAGAGAGAGAGAAAGAGAGAGAAAAAGGAGGGGGGATGGGCGGCCCTGCGGAGGTGTGGAGAGGTAGTGAGGAAGAAGGCCACTTGGTGGAGCTCAAGACCTTTCACAAATCGTCAGCACGGGTGTCATAGTCCATCAGCGGCCTTTACAGATGCGTTTTAATCTTCACCATCTCCTCTGTGTGTGTGTGTGTGTGTGAGTGTATATCTAACTATGAATGTGAGTATGTGTCTTTGTTTGCATGTTTTGTACTTCTGAAATCCTTGCGTGCATGCGTCTTTGAGAATGTGCATGCATCCATGCTGGTGAGTGTTTGAGCGTAGCCCCTGGCTTACATTGTGTTTGCACATTGCAGCATCCTCAGCGCAAATTGAGAACAGCACACACTCCGACACTACAGAATAACCCCCCCCATAATACCCCACACACCCCCCCAGCCCCCTGCATGTTATCCCCCCGTATCGCTTTGTGTGAGAGTGCACAGAATGCCTGCCATTTGTTCAGGAATCCATGTGTGTGTGTGTGTGTGTGTGTGTGTGTGTGTGAGTGTGTGTGTGGCCATGTGTGCGTATGCGTCTGCACCAAGACTATTCCCATCTGTTTGTTTCCCTGATCAACACCGAGCAGATGACTAGGTGTCTGAAACGTGTGTGGCAGGTGTCGTGTGTTTGACAAGGCTTACATGGCACTCATAAAGTTATATCCAACTGCGCTGTTGCAGGTGCACGCTCATGACAAGGAGCCGGATCGCAAGTATTTATAGTTACAGGTGAAAACATGCCACCATGAGAACAGCACGGAGCGGCTTGCTGTTGCCTACCACACTGAGGCAGTTCAAGAATACGATGAAAATAAATTCATTACAAATGCTATTTGACAATATGTGGTCACATGATATAAAATGAGCGAATGCCCATGTTTGTGTCTGTGTGTTTCTGTGTGTGTATGTGTGTGTGTGGGAGAGAGAGCAAGACAGAGAGAGAGAGAGAGAGAGACAGAGAGAGAGACAGTGTGTGCAAACGCGCGCCCACCATGAAGTGCGTCTGGTAATTATTGGCAGCGAAGGCGGGGAAGGCCGTTACATATCTGACAATAATTCAACAGACATCTGTGCGGTTAATTTGTGTTAAACAATAATGGCCCTACACAAATGACCCGGCACACACGGCATCTGCATCAATCACCTCAGCACCATAAAGCCATCCACTGGGGTGGCAGAGACAGAGATGGAGGGATGGAGAGAGGAGGAGGAAGGAGGAGGAGGAGGAGGAGGAGAAGGAGAGTGGGATGAGGTGAGAGAGGTAGGGTTGCCGGAGAGTGAGAAGCATGTGTGAGGTGAGAAATGAGAAATAAGTCACTGAGTAGTGGGGTCTCACAGAGGGATGTGCTAACAGAGGCACACTTTAAGCCCCTAAAACCAGATAAGAAGAGAGAGCGCGCAAGAGAGAGAGGGAGAGAGTGAGAATGAGAGATAGATACAGAGAGGGAGAGATGAAGAGAATCGTACAGCTGATGTGTTTAGTGCACTCTGACAAAGGTTTCTCTGTCTCTCTATTTCTCTCTCACTCTATTTCTCCCTCTCTCTCTCTCTCTCTCTCTGCATTACACAAACACAAACACACACACACACATGCACGCACACACACACACAAACACACAAAAACTGTAGTCACACCTCACCTCAAAAAACTAATCATATGGCAGTTTCTCACTCACTCACCCCTGCAAACAGCCACAACACACACACACACACACACACACACACACACACACACACACACACACACACACACACACACACACACACACACACACACAGTGAGAAATGGACTGGAAAAATCACAGCAGGGGCTGCAGAGCCGACAGGAATTTACACCAAGACCAAGACAAGTCACTGATGTAGCCGTACTTAGGCATCTGCCTCCATCCTGAATGTGCACTCACACAGAAGAGAAACAAGACAGAGAGACAGACAGGCGGGAAAAGAAAGAGAGAGAGGAAAAGACAGATAGAGAGAGAGAGAGAGAAAGAGAAAGAGCGAGAGAGGGAAAGCGCTTTCAGGGATAGCGGGAGAGAGTTTACAGAGACCTTGCAGCTCAGGTTCTTGCTTTGAGTGAGTTCTTAGATTAGAGTTCCCCATAAACCAGAGCTGAAGGATTTGGAATGGATTAGAAAGTACACCCCTAAGAGTAAAATAGCAGTGTGTGTGCGTGCGTTTGTGTGTGTGTGTGTGTGTGTGTGTGTGTGTGTGTGTGTGTGTGTGTGTGTGTGAGAGAGAGAGAGAGAGAGAGAGAGAGAGAGAGAGAGAGAGAGAGAGAGAGAGACAGGCAGCAGTGAGTTGGTATAGAGTGAGCGGAGTTCATTTCTGTCTCTTAAGACATGAGCATTAGAGCACTGAGAGTCTTGCCTGCCAGTGAAAGCACAGACTGGTTTGTCTCAGGTGCAGCCCTCACTGAGCAACTCTGTCTGCCCTTTAGATGTTCAGATGCATTCAGAATACATAAAGAAGCCATTGAAATCAAACAGCAGAAGACACAGAGCGAAAGAGAGCGAGAGAGAGAGAGAGAAATGGAGAGACTAAGAAAGAGGATGAGAGGAAGACACATGCTGACACACGCACAGAAAAGATGCAGAAAGCACATACAGACATAATCAACAGATATTAAGCACAGAAAATATTAAAATATAGCACAAATAACAAAGAGACAACTCACCATGCACTGAAAATCAATTCTTGGCTAACACATGAAAAATACAGGGAGAAAAAAAAATCCTGTCAGTACTTTTGAATTTTCCAGCACGATCTTCCACCACCAGCCACGAACTAATCACGCAGGTCCTGTCATCCACTAACGCGCTAGACGTGATTTAGCTCCGCTGTCATTCCCGCTTAAATCCATCAGCGTGAACTTTAATCAAATGTTTCCTGTGTGCCGTGCTGCGCTGAGCTGTGCTGTGCTTTGCCGTGCCGTGTCGTACTGTGCCTTGCTGTGCCGTGAGACTCAGAGAGGTTTCAGGTAGGTAGAGAGCCCCACTTCCCCCCGCTTCAGGGTGGAAGGGAAAAAAAAAACAAGAGACAGAGACAGTGTCACCGCAGCCTGGGGTAGGAGCCCCCTTCTTCAGCGAGCGGACATCAACGGAGAAATGAGGTGTGTGAGAGTAGCAGCATGTGAGAGAAGGAGGCAGATAGAGGGAGAGGGAGCGAGAGAGAGGGAGAGAGAGGGAGAGAGAGGGAGAGAGAGAAGAAGCATGAAGAGAAGGTAATAAGAATGGGAGAGAGACACAGAGGAAGAGATGGAGGGAAAAGAGAGTAAAAGAGAGAGAGTGAGAGAGAGAGAGAGAGAGATGGAGGGTAGAGAGAGTAAAAGAGACAGAGGGAGAGAGAGAGAGAGAGAGAGAGAGAGAGACAGGCTTACCTTGAGCGTTCACACTGCACCGATCCGCTGAAGCGCTGAGCGCATAGTCGTCTCGTTCAAGCTCGGCTGCCTCTGTCTCCGCACATCCCCCCTCTCTCACTCTACTGCTCTCGCTCCCTCACTCACTCACTCACTCACTCACTCTCCACCTCCAGCTTTTCCTCTCCCTCCCTCGCTCTCCTGTGTTGTGTTTGTGTCTCTTGCTCTCTCTCTCTCTCTTTCCCCCTCTCTCTCTCTCTCTTTCCCTCTTTCCCTCTCTCTCTCTCTCTTTTGCGTGTGTGTCTGTCTGTGTCCCCACTCTGTGCTCTGTGCTCTTAGTGTTCTATCGCACCCTCTGGCTGGGTCTGTGTGTGCTTCTCTTAGTCTTGCAGTCTCTCTCTTTCTCTCTCGTTCTCTCTCTCTCGCTCTCTGTGTCTGTCTCTCTCTTTCTGTTTTTCTCTCTCTCTCTCTCGTTCTCTCTCTCTCGCTGTCTGTGTCTGTCTCTCTCTTTCTGTTTCTCTCTCTCTCTCTCTCTCGTTCTCTCTCTCTATCTGTGTCTCTCTGTCTCTCAGTCCCACACTTGCTCCCCCCTTCTTTCTCTCTCTTTCTCTTTAAAGTTCAATATGCTCTCTCCTGCCCACCCACTTCTCTCTCTCTTTCTCTGTCTTGTTCTCGCTGTCTCTCTCTCTGTCTTTCTCTCCTCTCTGTCTCTCTCTCTCACACACACACACACACACACACGCACACACTGACACACGCACACACTTTCTCTCTAACACACACACACATACACACACACACGCACGCACACACTCTCTCCCTATCTTTCTCTTTCTCTCCCTTTATCTCTTTCTCTCTTTCAGGCACTGGGGACTGGGTTCTGATTGGCTGCCACTCACGAGTCCCTGATAAAGGGGGGGGGGGGGGTGCTGAAGAAAGAAAAGAGTAGAAGGCAGGGTGGTGAAGACGGCGGAATTCAGCAGGGAAGAAAAAGAGAGCGAGGGACAGGAAAAAAAAGACCCCAGGAGCTGATGCACTTTAGCCTTGTGAATAGAGAACAGTGAAGTGAGGAACGGAGGGAGGACATCATCCTTGGGCCGGGAGAGAAAGACTGAGGGAGTGAGTGAGTGAGTGAGTGAGAAATAGGGAGAGAGGGAGGGAGGGAGGGAGGTAGGGGTTGCTGAGGAAAGACAGAGAGACATAAAGACAGCAACAGAGAGAAGACAGAGGAGAGAGAGAGAAAGAGAGTGAGACAGAGTAGGTAAAAGAAAAAGATCCTTGCGAGGCGAGCCAGGGCAGTAAAGCTTGCAGGGCCAGTGCTGTGGCTCGGCTAAAAGAGAGCGTCGCTTGATAGATAGACTCGCTGATGTTTGATGTCTAAAGCAATCGGCCCGATCTAATCTCCTTTCAATGACAGTGGAATGAAGGAGAAAAAGCCCATAACACGTAAATCACCTCTCTGAGAGGGAGAGAGATAGAGGGAGAGAGGGACGAGTGTGTCCCCGACATCTCTTCTACCGGCCTATGAGAAAGAAAGAAAGAAAGGGAGAGGGGGAAAGAAAGAAAGAGGGAGAGGAAGAAAGAGAGAGAGAGAGAGAGAGAGAAAGAGAGAGAGAGAGAGAGAGAGAGACAGGGGTTGCTGTCCGGGCACACTGTCAAGGTTTTTTCATTACATGCTCCATCTCCAATGCATATCAATACATCTCTCAATCCACACACCATTTGAAAGTGATCTAGCGTTTTATATCAGCCCTGGCAACAGAGAAAGAGACAATAAATCAGGGAGGCATTTGATGGGGTTTGGAGTAATAAATAAATAAATAAATAAATAAATAAATAAATAAATAAACACCTGAATACATAAACAGCAACGGAAAGAAAGAAGATAAGAAAGGAACGCAGGAGAGAAAGAGAGGTCGCAGAGCAAAGCAAAGCAAAGGGATGGATGAATGTTTGCTAGAAGCGAACGGAGGACAAACTGAGAAAGGAGAACGCTTTTTCTGGCGCCACAGTGGCGCCTCCCCATGCTGGGCGGTGTGTGGCTGTGAGAAGGGAAGCTGTTAAACAGCTGAGCGCGCTGCCTTTGACTGATGTGGACGTGCCACTCCTGCTGCCCAAATCCACCTGAATAATTGATGTGAGTGACAGGCCAGCACTGTGCATGTGTTCACGTGTGCACACACACACACACACACACACACACACACACACACACACTGACATACATACACACATGGACCTACACACACAGGTATATATACACACCCACTCTCTCTCTCTCTCTCTCTCTCTCTCTCTCTCTCTCTCTCTCTCTCACACACACACACACACACACACACACACACACACCCACACACACACACAAATGAGAAAGTTTTATCTGCCCGTATCAGTGGAGCTGGCTTATTAACTTCTTCTGGCTCTGAAATAAAAAAAATATATAACGCAGGCAAATAGCAACACTGTGCAGATGCTAATTAATATAGCCACTCTCCGTTGCTCTCTCTCTTTCTCTCTCTCCCTCTCCCTCTCTCTCTTTCTCTTTCTCTCTTCTATTCTCTCTGTTGTACTGCCAAGCCAATTGTTCATAATTTAGAGTGCTGGAGGTGTCTCTCTCTTCATCGCTTACCCCTTTTTTCTTCTCTCTTTGTCTGTCTCTCTCTCTGTCTGTTGCTTACTTTGTGTGTGTGTGTGTGTGTGTGTGTGTGTGTGTGTGGGTGTGTGTGTGCACACGTGTTCATTTGTGTCTTTTGGTGTATATGCATGGGATACACACACAAGTTTGTGATCTTTGTACATCTGTTTTTGTGTTTGTGTCACACTGAAAAAGCCAAGACAAAAAAGCACAGGCTATTTTGTGTGACTGTGCCGAGCATTAGGATTAATTTCACACCCATGGGAGCTTAATTATGCTGGATATGAGAAAGCCAGTGCATCGTGTGGGTGATTGTGTGTATGCTTATGCTTATGTGTGAAGCCTTAGTGTTTAGTTTATGATTCATACAAATTTCAAACAGCAGGGCTATTTTAAAACCACCTTATCTACATGCGCTCTCTCTCTCTCTCTCTCTCTCTCTCTCTCTGTATCTGTGTATGTGTGTATGCATGTGAATTTGTTACATTGTGCTCTACTGCTGGGTATGTCTACTGTGTTTGTGGATGATTTACTAAAATTATTATGTTTGTATGTGTGTGTGTGTGTGTGTAAGTGAGAGAAAGACAGTGCTTTTATATGCCTGAATGTGTATTATGCATGCATGTGTGAGTTGGTACATCTTCACATGAGTGTCTATGTGTGAGGCAGTATTTTTTTTATTGGCACTAAAAGGACAAGTCTGAATAGAAGCCTTAGACTGGTCCTGTCCTGTCCTATTCTGTGCCACCCACCCACTCACTCACTCACCTCAGGCGGACCTGTGCTCCTGATCCCATCTCAGTGAAAATGTGGACCTCCCAGGGCACACCTGCTGTTACAGCCCCCGAGCACACACACCAAGCCTGCAGGCCAAATCTGCTAGCTGCTCTCCCCTGATTTAGCTCACTTTGTGTGTTCGTGCGTGCGTGCGTGTGTGTGTGTGTGTATGTGTGCGCGTGATTGTGTTTCTCTGTCTCTCATTTACTTCCTCTCCTTGTGTGTATAAAGTTGTTTGTGTGCATACCGTATGTTTGTGTGTGTATGTGCATGAGTGAAAGTCTCTGTGTGTGACTAAATGCATGCAGGTCTGTCTTTGTATCTTCTGTGTTTGATGAGAAACAACCTGCAGTTCTCTCCCTGTGTGTGTGTGTGTGTGTGTGTGTGTGTGTGTGTGTGTGTGTGCATGACGCAGAAGGTGTCTGTGTGTGTGTATGAGTGTGTGTGTGTGTGTACACACATCAAAGTTCTCCTCTCCCCTCCTGACGGACTGAACTTTTCTCTCTCCGGCCAGGATTTGGTAATTGCCGGTTGAACATGTTTACGTAAACCCAGTCGCAGCAAACAGTGCACTGGCCTTATGGAAATGAAGCCATTAAAGCTGCATTGAGCACTGTTGCTCTTCCTTTACATGTTGGCCAGCGCCGCTCTGACATTTACTTTGTCTGCCCTCCTGCCGACGACTCCCAGAGTTGCTGATAGTCCTCCTCTCTCTCGGGGCATCTCTGTGCAGGTAATGATATCTCCACTGCCCGTAATTGCAGCTAAGCCATCTTTCCTGTCTCCCTCTTTGCATTCACACGGATTAAAGAGCAAATGAACATGGAGGCAGAAAGATACTTAATACCATGCACATATACACACACACACACACACACAGATACATGAATTTGCCAGTTATGATACAGGTCTGTTTGTATTTCAGTTTTTGACCTCTCATTTTACAGATGTGTGTTTCCCAAACATGTTGTTTGAATAATAACTACAGTTCATAAATGATATCTAAAACCAGCTGCTCATGTAAACTTTTTAAAATGATATTACTTTCATTAAATAAGGATTTATCACATAAGCTCATGTTTTCCCAAAACTGTAAGTTGTGACTTCTGATTGGTTTTGCTGTGAAGCATCACATATTGTCATCTGGACCCCATCCTCCACCCCCAATCACATTTGCTGCGGGAATAATTTTCATTTAATCTTAATATTTAACCTAATTTTGTCTCTGTTTGGGTTGTATAGTTATGCTTTGTGTTGTGTGTTGTATAGTTATGGTTTGTATTGTGTTTGTGTTGGGGTCCATGTATTCAATGAGTTCATATAGATGACAATGACCCTATTGTCTTTGTAACCATAGCAAAGAATGAAACGAATTGCAGTGACTTGAACTCCCTTGTGCTAGTTTATGGAGCAGATTTTTTGTAGGTGGACAGAGCATGCCCCGCAAAACTGCTACAGTTTCATACTGCAAAGGACAGAAACATCATCAACCCAGCCAGCAGGAGTCTACAATCGACACTATTGTAAGCCAAAAAGCATCGGTCAGGCCGAATGGGCTGCCAAAGACACAATATGGCAGGTAGTGGCTTTATTGATCCTGCCGGAGTGCTCTCGATTTATTTCAAGCTACTGACCCCCCCGACCCCGGGACCTCGGTCACGACGGTTAGGCAGCTGCCCGGTCGTGTGCTGAGAGGCGGCCGGCCACGAGGAAGCCATGCGTAGGACGCTCAGCAGACAGGAATCGAAGGCTCTAATAAAAGACACGTAAAGGCAGATAAATGCCTCCGAGCGGAGAGGCGAGGCGGAGATGAGTGCCTCCTCTTGAGACAGATGCCTGTTTTCAGCTGAGATGAGGCTGGCGGGATGTTTTACTAGTTTCTTCAATAGGGAGACGTGCGCTTCTTATTTTACCTGTTGAGATTTACATCAAAGAGCATCAGGAGAAACCTGTAGCAGTCTCCTTCTGAGTGCAGACGTATCTTAGACTAAAATACATACTCGCACACACACACATACACACACACACACACACACACACACACACACACACACACACACACACACACACACACACGCACACATGTACACACAAGCATATACACTTTCAGCGCGCACAGCTGCACATCTACAAACAAGCATATGGTATAATCCACCCCAGCGAACACGCACATAATGCACCGAAACACAAACCTGTCCTCTCTCTGTGGAAAAAGTACATTTAATTTCTCACCACATAATCTATGCTGTACACAGTAATGAGTGTAGAACTTACTCTGTGCTGTGAATGAAAGCTTGTTCCCTGCGGAGTGAGCATACCCTCAGTAAGGGATCATCTTAATTAAATGTAATAACAATTTTATAAATTATTTTAAGCAGAACAAAAAAAAATATAGATATAATAATACAAGCATTTATGTATTATTATGTGTATACTGATTTTTGTTTTTAATTTCATGTATTTATGTGTCTTTAATGTTTTGGATTGTTTTTTATTCTTTTGGAAAGCACCTGGCTGTGTTGTATGTAAAGTGCTATAGGAATAAAACTTGATTGATTCATTGATTTGATCCATCCATTCATTAAAACTGGAAATGATTTGCCTGTTATGATGATTGATGCTGATTGATTGTGCTGAAGAAAGACCATGTGCATGGCTACCTGTGCAAAAGAAAAACATGTCTTAGAGTATCAGCCATTACAAGCCCACTGCCAGTGTTTGAAGTCCACCCACAATAAATTCAATAGGGTGATGACATCTTGCTTGATCTGGAGCTATGTAGAAAGGAGTTTGTGTGTGTGTTTGTGTGTGTGTGTGTGTGTGTTTGTGTGTGTGTGTTCGTGCGTGTGTGTGTGTGTGTGTGTGTGTGTGTGTGTGTGTTCGTGTGTGTGTGTTCGTGTGTGTGTGTGTGTGTGTGTGTGTGTATGTGCCTGTGGTTGTGCATCTGCATCAGTATGTGCATGCGTTTGTGCATGTGTACTTCAATGTGACATAGACGATTTTTTTTTCTCTCCACGACAATAACATCAGTCGCTTGAACAGCTGTTGCTCCACTGCCTCTGACAACACCTCAGCACAAAAACATGCACCTCCAAATTAAAAAGCGTGATTGAACCACACTGTCTCCCTGGTTAGAATCTAATTAAAATGAAACAGCAGTGAGCACGGGCTGGGGTGGTGGTTTCCACATGTGAGACTCGTATGTGTGTGTGTGTGTGTGTGTGTGTGTGTGTGTGTCTTGGATAAGTCTACAAGCCATAAAGTAAATATATGTTTATTTGTTAGCTTATTCACCTGTTTGTCCTAGTTTTAAGTCCTGCCATTTATTTGTGCTGATGGGGTAGCCTCTTCCAACTTTTCGGAAGAGAACTGGAAGAAACCGTGTGTAGAAGTCAAGCAGCCCACAGTGACGATATACCCCCATGCTGTGTACCCTGTCAGCCTCCCTCTTATAAAGGCGTCAATTCTTGGGGGTAGCATGCCTTACCTCTCAGCCTTTCAATTAGCTCAATCATGGCTATCAAGCTTCTCTCTTCACTCCAGGGCGACGTCTCACTGCACATTTGAAGGCCGCTGTTCTCTCCTCTGTGTCACATCTGTTCACGGTGGCTGGGCTGGCCTGGCCTGGTTGTGCCCAGAGGGAGGTTTGCACCATGGGGCTGTTCCCCAGACCGTTGCCGCTGCCCCCCCTGAGGCGGGCCCCGCATGGTGCAGAAGCAGGAAATGGCAGCCGCTGTCCCGAGACCAGCCTCCTGAGGTGAGCCACTTCTCGTCTGTCAGGCTAATTTGGCGAGATGTCGCCGTGATCCACCATTTGGGAAGGCTAACACTGTCCCTGTAGATGCCTCGCAGCTCCCCTAAAGCAGATGACCGGCTGTGTGTGTGTGTGTGTGTGTGAGTGAGTGAGTGAGTGAGTGAGTGAGTGAGTGAGGGAGTGAGTGTGTGTGGGTATGACAGCCCCCCTGAGAGAAAATTCGTACTTGTCATAATCTTACATATTTACAGTACCTCTACACTAGTACACAAACACTTCCGAATCTCTCTTACATGTGTGACTATACTATAGTAGCGTGTGTGCGTAGGAATAATTGTGTTTGTGAGAGAGCATAATGTTTGCGAGAGAGAATAGTTGTGTCAATGAGAAAGTATGGTGTATGTAAGAGGCTATAATAGTAAGTGTAAGAGACTGCAATATAGTGTGCGAGTATAACTACAATATTGTGTGAGAGTATAACTAGTGCAGAACCCGTAGAAGATGTGCCAGTATTATGTTGTTTTTTTTTTTGTATAGGCTCCCTTATTGTTTAAGTGGGTGATATCAGGTGAAAGGAGGAGGCCTACATAACTACATTTACACTGAGTGACTTGTAAGACTTTTATTAGCCGCTGTTTTGCGATGTGGGATAACCAGAATTTAGACGTGAGCGAATGTTCACCTGTGTTATGTCCAACATTGTAGTTATGTCGTTAGTCATATCATATCCAACATTGCAGCAACTAGCATTGTGAATCCATTCAGCCTGGTGTTGTCATTGCTACGACAAAAAGCAATTGACTATGATAGTATGTGTGAGAAAGGTTGTTTGAAACGGAAGCAAGTTAAAATTCTCTTCGCTTCTGATCTGTGATGATGGATTTTATATGAGAACATGGTAGACACAGAACACTTTCACAAATAAATACTGTTTTGAGCAGTCCAACGATAATGATTTCACTATCAGAAAGGATTAATCGATCTGCAAACTCAACAGTTGAAGACGAAATGCGCCAGGTATTTAAGGCTGGATGGACCACTAAGTCCAGAAGGAGGTAAGCTGTGTATATAACATCTAATTTAATCAGATTTATTTAGCCACTGATTCGCTTTTCTTTTATTTATGTTATTAGCATTAATCTCTCTAAGATAGCACATTGGTTCTGCTGGGTAATTTGTAACTGCTAGGTAGGTAAAGTAGGCCAACACAAAAAAGCAAAAGCGTTTTGCGTCTGTATGGATATCTACTAACATTATGTCCACGAGCTTTGTCTTTTACAAAGTAATGAAATACAAGGCAGTGGGGTTTAAAAAAAAGATTCACATTCTCATGCATGGTCAGGACCCAATTGCAGTGCTTGGCTATCGCTTTACCACTGGTTGAAAACCTCTTCTCAATCAGTAAGGTGTATTGACTAACCCTATCATAAGATTTAGCAAGTAAGTTTGTAGTTTTCGTTTTCTTTGTGAAATTATTTGATAAATTCCGTGTTGTCTGCTAACGTGCCGTCTGCTAACGTGATGCAGACTTTGGCTGTGTCGCTTTTAAACTCCAACACTGCAAATAATTAACAGTGTCATAACTAACACTGTGAAAACCGAGGAAATTATATTTGGAAAACCTGTCATTCACCCCCAGTGAGGATTCATAATGCAGACATCAATCAAGTCTAATCCTACAAATATTTGGGTGTCATGATTGATGAAAATTTGTTATGACATCTCACATAGAGTTTATCTGCAGTAACAGTAGCGCATTTACTTCCTTTGGAGATTAAAGTCCTTTGGAGTTTCTAGCCAAATATATTTTTTTTGTTGTTGTTCCGTGATTCAGTGTGTCATGCTCTCTTGTAGCACAGCTTGGCTGAGCAGACTATCAGTTAAAAATACAGTAAAACTTCAAACTTCATAACCAAATTAAAGTTTGCTCAAAAATTATTGGGCTACCTGTGTAGCAATCTTGTCAGTAAGCCTATAAGACTATCTAGAAACATTTCTTCTGCCTTCTCACATCTCCTGCAACCCATTCAACTCATGCCTTCTGGCAGACATTTCAGAGTTCCCTCCTTCAAACATAAGATTTAAATATTTGTTTATCTAAGTTTAGGGTTAGGGTTAGGTCCATCCTCCTTTTGAACCAACTAGGCCTAGATCCAGTGCAATTGTTAACCCAGGGTTATTTTAAAAACGTGTTGAATGAATGTGTGAAAAAGGTAGTGTAAATTGTACTGTCCACTTATTTGGGACTTGGTCTTGGTATTGATTTGTTGTTTGATTTGGGGGACTTGTATTTATGTATTTGTTTGCCTTGCGTACTTGTGTTCATGTGTTTATGCATGCACATAGTGTGATCAGAGATGGTTGATGAATCTATAAGATGTTTGGTGTGATCGTTGTAAGATGACTGACCATAAAGTATATCATCATCATCGTCCTTATAACTTTCCTTATAACATTTCTTTTGTCTTTCAAGAGTGAGTCTGCACACGTTTCATAGAGAAATAATATATACTTGGTCTCACACACAATTTTTCACAAAATTGTGTGTAAGACCAAGTATATATTATTTCTCAGGTAGCCTCTTACATTGTGTTATGCGTACACCTACACCTGAGCACATATATACTTAAATGTACACACAGACAATAACAGAGACACACTCTCTCACACCAGATACAGAAGAGCTATAATTTAAATTTGCCATTTCTTTCTTTTGTGCCCACCCCCTCTCTGTGCTTAAGTGGTAGTACATGCATCACATGTTACATTTTTCTGTATTTAGTGATATATCCTGCATTATAACATACAGCTACATTCAATGTAAGTATGTCATTCTCTGTGCTGCACAATGCCAAGCAGGCAGCAGCAGAACATTGATGCAGCCATCTCCAATAGCGTCAGAGATTCAGGACGCTTAGGTTTGACATGGAGGTTAAGATGGAGGAGACGGAAGAGAAATTGGATGCATTTAGGGTTCAACAACCCACTTTTCCACAAAAAGTGGGTGCTTTTCTTGTTTGTGTGTATGCGTGTATATGTGTGTGTGTGTGTGTGTGTGTGTGTGTGTGTGTGTGTGTGTGTGTGTGTGTTTGTGTCTGTGCGTCCGTGTGTGTGTGGCTCTCCCCCCTCTGTGTGTTTACTCTTGGGTATACTTCCATGACCCAGTTCTCCAGCGCTCAGATGTACAGTAATTCCTGTTTGCTTTGGCTTTTTGGTGCCTGATGATGGTTTCGGTGGGCAACAAATGTTCCCCGGGGACCGAGCGACGGCTCCACAATGAGCCCGCGGTGTACCCCCCCGTCCCCAGCCCCCCGTCCCCACTCCTCGGCTCCTCGCACCTAAGTAGAGTCTATTGTGGCACTGACGGCCCATCAAGCCCTGCTTCAGGTGAGCTATCAGTTGGGTAATGTAAATGCGTGAGTAATTTAGAGTTTCTCCCCATTGTGCGGTAGCGATAGCAGTGGGAAGCGCCCGGCGTTTAGCTGCGCGGCTCTCATTCTCCAGCGGAGAAGTAAGGCTGGCTTTGATGTGTTGTTCCCGATGGATCAAAGACAGGAAGGAAAGATTCTGTCTGAAGGTAGGGGGTCCTGTAGCAAGGCCCTGTGTGTGGGAAGGGGGGAAAAAAGCGAAAACACGTCCTGCTGTTGCAGCAGTGGTAGTCATTATTCAGCGTTGCCACGGCTACATTTTTTTGTGTCGATGTGCAAAAGGGAAATTAAGACACAACTGCTGCCTTACACTTCAGGCCTTCGTCCCAACTTCTCCTGATCCTGATGTCCCTTAAGCTCCACCTCACACACACACACATATACACACACACACTCCCCTACTGACTAAAAACCTCACCAATAAACACCTATGCAACCTCGACAGAATGGATACATCTTGCAGCACCATTGTAACGCAAAAGATACTCTAACCAGCTCCTCTTAAACAGACGAAACAAGGCACCAGCCAACACTAATACAAAGCCCAATCCCCTAGCGATGTTAATGCTGCCATATCAATATTGTATTATGCTTTAGTACTCCGTCGGGTAACTCGACTAAGGCTTCAACTTGCCTCAGTCTTTTTTTTTGTTGTTCTTTCAATGATTGGTTGAAGGCATGCCCAAATGGTTTTAAAATGCACGCAAATTCCCCATGCATGTAACAGGAAGTAAATGTATGCCTGTGGAATGAAGCTACACTCTTTGCATTAAGTGAAGAGTTCCACCAGGCTACAACCCCACTCCTGACCCCAGACCCCCCCCAAAGGACACAATCACCACCCCACCCCTCCACCCTCAATGCTACTCACACAAAGCTGAGTGCATAAGTTGGCAGCCTTGCAAAGAAAACAACAATCTCCGGTTTTCGTTGTGTGTGCACTGTACTGATGTTTACTGTATGTAATTGGGTTCTGGTCTGCTTACCTAATGGACCCCTGTCTATGCTTCCTTTGCAGAAAATAAGAAAAAGGACATCGACTCTGACATGGACATGTGCCAAGTGCCTTTTCCCTGTTAATTAATTTTCTAATTAATATGTAATTCCCTCACAGAGTCCCTGATTAAAATGAACATCTAAGCTGAAGTAATGTGGGTATACAGGCAGTCAGTGTCACTGCTGTGATACGGATGGGAAAGAGAGAGCGAGAGAAAGAGAGAAAGAGGGAGAAAGAGAGGAATGGAAGAGACAGAGTAAGAAAGCGAGAGAGAGATAGAGAGGGGGGGGGGGTACTTTACTTGCATAAACAAAATGCAGCCAGTGGAGAGATACAGGCTCCCAGTAATTGCTTGGGAGGCTGATAGTCGGGTCAATATATGGTTGAACCTCAAAAAAATTGATACAAAAGGTTTTTTTATGGATTCTGTCACTATTTGACCTGCTTAATGACATATTAAAAATCTACTAAAATCTGACTTTGGGAAATTGGTTATTTTCAAGATGGCCGCCAGGGCCTTAAAAAGGCTCTCATTTTAAGTATTATCCTGCTTAGAAGTTTTAAATTTAGTTGGAATAATGGGTTTTTGACCCTGTATACCAATTAATATCATGGTAAGTATTAAAAATGTGTTGTATATAGTATATTTTGTGTATATATACATTTACTGTTAGTAATAAAATGCATAAGGACGTGGTTAGGCCTCCCTTACTGCTTCTCAAGTAGCTGGCTGAAAAAGCAAATTACTGGATGTGGTTAAGGTTAGATGGGGTAGATTCAGAATGGTAGGGAGACATCCCTAAGGAGCCACGGAGCAAATATCACCTTAACATGTGCAAACTACTACAAATAATTGAATAAAAAACATTTTTCACTATATTTAAAAATCGGATTTATGAATGCATATCATTCACCATTCATCATCATCTGACTCGTCTGGAACAAATATGTTGTGTGGACTGTCACACTTCTGATTTTGACAGGATCCACAGGCAGTAGTGCATGGCAATCCATATTGTCTACAAGAACAGCGGATTGTCTGGCAGGGATTGCTGCAGTTACAATGAATAACTTTCAGTAGGCCATCGGGAGCAGCATTCATTCTTGACATGATTGGGATGAACTGATTATCCACTAAGTTCCACCCCCAGTTTTTGGCATTCATGCCCTCTGCCTTTCCCATCCAGATCATGATCTGGTAGTATACTCTGCGACAGTTCAGTTTAGTAGCAGATTCAGTTGGAGGCAGGCGTTCAGATGCTACAAAAGAGGAAGCAGAAGCAACCTTTTGTGCCGTAATGTTGCAAGAGAATCTGTGTGCTTTCCACCAAAGAGTACAGCCATTCCTTGGCATCGTAATTCATCAATTACTTCTCCGGTTTGATTTGGTATGATAAATGCATTAGCACATGACTTAAGGAAAGGATCCCCCTGTAACAGCTTTTGGAAAGCAATTTTTTTCCCACACCAAAAATCCGGGATGTTGTGTCTCAACCTGTCATGGCATGAAGAAATAACAGTTGCGAACAGACCTCATGTCCAAGAACTTCCTTGATATGGTTAATGTCATACACTTTTGGGCTACCTGCAGCCTTTGACCTGTCTGATCTGAAGAACAGATTGTTACTACCTTGTGCATAGTAGGTAAGACGAGGAGATCTGTATCTTCTCCAATCACAGTAGTTGGGTGCAAACCGTACCTGAACCAATATGCTGCTCAATTGCTAATACAGGCATCAATCACCTCGCGGCTCGATTACTGTAACTCTCTCCTAGTCGGTCTACCTGCCTGTGCGATCAAACCATTGCAAATGGTCCAGAACGCGGCAGCGCGACTGGTCTTCAACCAACCCAAAAGAACACATGTTACCCCACTCTTTAGAGATCTTCACTGGCTGCCAGTAGCTGCCAGAATTAAACACAAGGCTCTGACACTAGCCTACAAAGTAATTTCAGGTTCCGCCCCCGCCTACCTCAATGTCTTACTACAGGCTCACGTCCCATCCAGGGCGCTATACGCTCCGCTCACACAAATCGTCTATCGGTACCCTCACTTCTCACAAAGAGAGGTCACTCTAAGCTCTTCTCTGTGGTTGTCCCCAAATGGTGGAACGACCTACCAGTTGCAACTAGAACAGCAACATCCCTCCCTATCTTTAAAAAGCTTGTAAAAACCCTTCTCTTCCGAGATTGCTTCCCTCCCTAACAAAACTAATATAACTAACAAACACTAATCTAAACTCTCTCTCTCTCTATCCCTATGCAGAAGTACATATGTCTATTGTGTCTCTACTCTGTGTCCTCCTCTATTGCTTATGTCCCCCTTGATTGTAAGTCGCTTTGGATAAAAGCGTCTGCCAAATGCAATGTAATGTAATGTAATGTAAAAAAAAGAGATGCCTCAACTGCCGCTTTCACTATGTCAACATCAGCATCACCAGTTGCGTTGATTACAGTGCAATCCCTTTTTCTGAGCTCATCACTCACCATCTTGATGAGTTTCTGTTTATTTGCATTTCTTGACAGAAACTCCTCCTTCTTCCCAGAGAATTCTGTCTCAACCGTGAAGCTGACCACTGGATAAAATGTTTTGCCCTCTCCTCAGATGTGTCATGTCCTTTACTGATGGCCCTTCCTCATAGCCATCAAACACAATTGTTGAGGCTGAACCATAATGCCGGATTGTAAAGTCAGCGTATGAATGGGCAATTCCACCATAACTTTCTCCAAGTCTCCATGGCATTCGATGAAGTAAGGAGCCCCTGTCAACAATGTGATATTCCGGTTTTGGAATTGAATCAAGGATGCCACCCTTTACATGCTCTCTGATGGCATTAGCTAGTTGAGGCTTATCAGCCTTTCGGAAAATTCCCCCGGCTTCAAAGAGTGCAGGAGGAAAAGGACTGAGCTCATAATTCATGACCTCCTGCAGTGACAGCTCACCAGATTGGGAGACTACCAAGAACCTTTAGAACAGAAGAGCAGAGTCAATGCTTCTATCTGGAGCAACCTTGACTGCAGATGTTTCTCCAAGGGTTATTGCCTTATCCTTTCTGCTGAAGGATATTGTGAACACAGGCTGTCCTATCATTTTTGGGATGACTCTGCTTGAGTCATATTTATGCACATTGACGTTTTCCTGTGCTACCACACCACTGACAACGTTCCTTAATGATGCATCTGAAGAAAAAGGTGAGCAAGCAACAAGTTTTGAATGGATCTTCTTGAAATCAATAGCTCTAAACACTGAAAACATGTTTGAAAGGGCCAAGAAAACAGGCCATACAGTTGGATATGCTAATTTATGCTAATTTCACCAATTGCTCAACAGAAAAAGTTAGCATCTGGCTGTTAGTATCTGGAAATTGATTAGCCTAAAGGTAAATTAAGTAAGAAACACATCATCTGGTGATATTTAAATAGCTCTAAACACTGAAAACATGTTTAAAAGGGCCAAGAAAACAGGTCATACAGTTGAATATGCTCATTTATGCTAATTTCGCCAATTGTTCAACAGCAAAAGTTAACATCTGGCTGTTAGCATCTGGAAATTGATTAGCCTAAAGGTAAATTAAGTAAGAAATACATCATCTGGTGATATTTAAATAGCTCTAAACACTGAAAACATGTTTCTAAGCTAAATAGCACTAAGATATAGCCAGACTTCGGTTCATAATACCATCTTGGACGCCATCTTGAAAATGACCCCTTTCCTCAAGTCAGATTTTACTAGATTTTTATTATGTTACTAAGGACATACATGGGTATCAAAATCAGTTGAAAAACCTTTTGTATCAATTTTTTTGAGGTTAGGTGTTTTTTTTCCATATATTGACCCGACTATGACTCAAACATATACTATGGCATTCAGGGAGCGATTACACTTCATATGGTGAGAATTCAGCCTCTCTTAGCTGTTTGCTCCCCAAGGATGATGGGCTAGCCTCCAGCATGGATTTAGAAGGTCACAGACAGAGTGGGGATAAAAATGAGGGTTAAAACGAGGAAGAATGTAGAAAAGAGAGGTGGAAAAGAGAAAACAAATATATATGAAGTCAGGGGAGAGAGCGAGAGATGGAAAAAAGGAAAGAAGAAAGGATAGGAGAGGAAAACACCTAGACAGTGTGAGCATAAATTAAGAGATAAAACATGGAAAAGACATTGAAGTGTAGGCTAGCATCAGCCTAAACTTGCAGCTTTTCATAAAAAAGAAATGTACTGTATTCAAACGTGTGATGCATAACACTGCCAGCGCTAACTGGTGACTGAGGGACCATGGACCTTGCCATTTTTGTACATACTAAAAGAAAAGGCCAGCCCAGTTTACAATGTATGTGTCTTTAATTGTCTTTTGTTGTATAAAATGAGCACTTTTATGCAATATTGTGAAAATATGCTACACATTGCTCGGTAAAAGTAAAATAATAATTGGTTGATTCATCATCATTTTAGTTTGCAAAGCTGGGCATTTAATTCTTGTCCTCTGGTCTAACTGCCTTTCATGATATCATCACAAAACATAACTATTAAAAGGCATTAGTCAATAGAGCATATTCTATGGTTCACACACAGATCATTTTAATGTCTACGTTCACCCAATTAACATTGTTTCCTAATTTGGAAATGTAACACTTAAAATATCTGACTTCACGTAAAGCCGTGAGACCGGGTTGCCAGCTTATAGCAAATATCGGTTCATACATATTGCACAAACATGAGGTTTGAATTTCCGCTGGTATCACATTAAACTGCCAGGGACACATACGAATGCAGGGGAGGAATAAAAACAGTACAATGATACACAAGATGAGATGAGCCTATGTCTGTGCACAGCTATCCCTGCATACAACCCTGCTGAACTTTCTTGCAGAGGGATGCTGTGTACACAATGTTAACTGCAGCCTTTCCATGTGGATGTGCCAGTGTGTCAACAAAAGGCTTTCACTCTATCTCATTTTGTACTCACCGTGCTACAAGATTACAATAACGAAGGCCAGATAGCGTACCTGTGTGGGCCGAACCAGGCCACATGATTCAGCCGAGGGTAGGCCTGTGCATGGCAAACAATGCTTGTTTACAACATTACATGGTAAATGAAAAAAAAAAAGTGAACAGAAAGGTCATGGTACTGGGCACATTGGTGTTAGTCTTTCCTGCTGTATGAATGCCAACAAGCATGTGATTTCTCAACATAGTAGAGTTATAAAGTCCTGAATCAAGGCTTTATGAATGGCCGGATAGGGGAGAGGCAAAAAAAAAAATCCAAAAAAACAAAAACAAACCAACAACAACCCATCCCTCAGCCCTAAATCCAGGGTCAATACCCTGTGCTTTACTCTGAGCACCAGGGCAGGATGATCAGTCTTTGTTAGCACGATCAGATAAATGACACTGACTGGCTTTTCCTGAAGAAAACAGTGATCCCCTCATCTGATAGGAGGTGTGACAGGGGTTATCTGACCTAGCGGCGAGCCTGACCGATGTCCCCTTTTTCACTTGAGCCATTAACACCCGAAACAGGTTTGCTCTTTTTTCCCCCTCTTGCCTAATTCTCCTCTTACTTCTCCTCCTACTCCTCCTCCTACTCCTCCTTCTACTTGTCTTCATAGATGGGTTGTAAAAATTCAGAGAGCAAATTTGCAGTTTGGGCAGGGGGAGATTTGATTGTAGCTGCAAAGTTGGATGGATGCCAACTTTTCCCTTCAAGTGTTTTTTTTTTTTTTGTTGTTGTTTTCCTCCCCTTTCTTTCCATTTCCATCTGAATCAAATAACTGACATTTGGCGTGTAGCTCTGATTTGCATGCATTCTTTGTGTTAATATTATATAGACTTGAATGTGTTCACAGAGGCATTTGTGGGAGTGCGTCGTTAAGCAGGTGGTCTTTTCCACCTTGCGGCGTCATTCCGTACCGTACTCCATCACGGGATTAGCCGTTTCCGAGACACAGCTTGCCACTGACTGCCGGAGGAGTGATTCTTAACGGCTCGCTGTCTCCTTTGTTTGATGTGTCACAGTCTTGATTGGAATTCAAATTCTCTCTTTGTGTGTCTGTGTATGTGCATGTGTGTGCCTGTGTCTCTGTGTGTGTGCATGCCTCTCTCTTTCAAACACACACATACACACACACACACACACACACAATGGGAGAGAAATAGAGAGAAAAAAAAGAGAGAGAGAGAGAGAAAGACTGAGACAGAGACAGAGACGAAGAGAGACAGACAAACTGTGGGTGTGACACGCCTATTTGAATTAAACTAAAGTGGTTCTGGTCATAGTAATTGCAGTGTTTCATAGACTTTATCCGTATGTTTGTGTAACTATATACTGTGTGTGTGTGTGTGTGTGTCTGTGTGTGTGTTTGTGTCTGTATATGTGGGCAGCTTTTGGCAATGTTCCATATTTACTCATCTGTGAGACACACCGGTGCGAGGGTCACTTGGAAAGCGCGGGGGTGGGGGTTCCCTGCCTGCCACCCCGCCGGGCTCGCCCGCGTGCAAACGCTGCGAGGAGCGTCAACAGATCGGACACTAATACAATGTTAATGAATTCCCCTGCCGGGTTCCGGCCCAGCCTCATTCCGAGGCAAAACAAAAAAGGCGTGTTTGCAAAGTGGGTGCATCAGCTGCAATGATGTGATAATGTAATTTCATTCAGTTTCCACGATGGCTGGTGCTAGGAAACAAAAAAAAAAAAAAAGAGGGTTGGGGGGGGGGGGGGGGGGGGGGGCGGGAATCATCCAATTACAGGCTGTGGTGGGCAGAGTGTTAGGCACGGCCACCCCGGGATGCGGTTGGCTAAACATTTGATATCGATTCCCAAATAATTTCCTGGTACATTAAGTGGGGAAGCTGTCAGAAGATTGAATGGGAACCCCTGGCGGGAGGTGGTTCCAATGGGAAGGCATTTTGAACATAAGAAAGGAGCTAGCCGGTTTGGGAGGCTTAATAAAGAAAATGGTAGCTTTAAACGCCTACATTTATTATTGTTAAAGCAGCTTGAAGAAATACTGTAGGCTCAATGTCATTTCGACTTATTTTAATTAAAAAGATCCAATGGATGTAATACTTACTTATTAGGGTTATCTGGTCATCTGTAGATGGTTTTTTTTTTTGCTTGGTTGTTTATTGACTTTAGAGCACATGGACAACAACTTGCTCCAAGGGCACATGCTGTAGCGTGATTATGCTGCGATACCAGACTCGCTGCTCTTGCGTCCGTTGGCGTGAGGCACTAATTTCTCACAGCAAATCTTTCCATGGCCAGCAGCCTCAGATGAGATAAGATGTTTTGATCCTAATCTCCTTCACCCTCTCTTACTCCAGCACCTTTGTCCTACCTGCCTTCCAGAAGTGGCCAGAGGGAGCCACGGAGTCCATCTGGTCAGTCTTGCAAAGCCAACTTACTGACTTCCTGCCATCCCCTACACTCCACCACTCTCCAATAGCTCTCTCGCACTTGTTTGTACAGGCTGTCTGGTTGTTTTGGCAGCCATGCAGCTAGCAGGGATGTTTGACTACTTTCGTTCCGGCACATCTCTCAGCTTCATCTGTGAGTAGCCTCCCACATGCAATGTGTGTAAGCACACACACACACATACACACATTCGCACACACACACGCACATGCACGCATACACACACATGCAGACACACGCGCACACACACGTTCGTTCACAGCTAACTCGATGAGCTGTGTTATGACAGCCCAAAAGCCTGTCTAGGCTGACTTCCCCCTATTAAGGTGAACCTAGCACACATCCCGTCTTGAAGCTGCCAGAATATTCATCCCTCCCTTTCTCTCTGTGTGTGTCCCTTTCTCTCTCTCTCTCTCTTTTTCTCTCGCTCTCTCTCTTCAGCTCTCTGTTTCTTACTCTCGTTCTCTTTCTTCACTCCCTCTCACCGTGCTTCCCTTCTCTTCCTGTCTTCCTAGCACCTTTCAACAGTCCGCTTTCTTTTCCAAGTTTTTTTTTTTTTTTTCCCCTGGTCGTGTTGTTTTCTTTATGTCTTGTCATACACAGATGAATCGAATCACGAGTGGTGGAAGCATGCTGTAGCTCTTTTCAAGGAGCTTGCTCAGAGTGTGCTGTGCTGCCGACGAGTCTGGCATCAGGGAAGCACTGT
>CM059285.1:21588979-21621479 GCA_030347295.1 Setipinna tenuifilis
AGGCTCCTCAGGAGATTATGCCCAGTAATGGCAGCCCCATTGCTTTTCAGTGGAGGAGAATCAACTTCAAAGAGTCAAGCAGAAATAATGAAGGCCGGTGTCACCAGGGCCATTTTTGGAGTCTCTCTCGCCTCTCTCGGCTTGCTACGATGCAAATGCACAGTTGGTACAAAGCAGTTATCACTCTACCATCCCTCCCTCCCATCTTTGTTCACTGGGTATGAAACATGAGGAACAAAAAAGTCATGAATGTAAAATTTTAAAACCAGATTTTTGTCATGTTACACTTTCCTTTTTTTAAAAGATGGGTTTATATGAAGGTATGTGTCCTATTTTAACTGCTGATTGTCGAGCATAGTAATATTTTAGAGTATGGTTCCAAGCAAGACGTCTCACAAGGATTGTATTAAACAAATGCTATAGATTCTGTATAGTTTAATTAGTTATAAGCAATTATGGAACGTCACGGCTCGCAATTACATAAGTATAGGAAGTAAGGGACAACAGCCGCTGAAGTCAGCTTTTTGTGAAAAATAATAGTGAGGTGGAGGTAAAGACATTATTTGTGCCGAGTCATTATTTCCATTGAACAGGTCGCCTAGGGCGCCATGATACTGCTTCCCTCTCGTTCGAATGAAGGAAATATTTAAATCTATATATATATAATCTATATATAATATTTTAATACAATTTCCTCACATTTAATAAAAAAACATGCATAACTTAGACAACCAACCTGTTAGGAAAAAGTGTAGCATAGAATAGACTGTTAATTTATCAAACATAGCGTTAGTTGTGGCAGGCCATGGAGTCGAGCTAACTGCAGCCAAACAGACTGGAGTAGCTGGGACCACATCACCTCGTTGATCCGCTGACTACTTCTAGCTACCTTGTTGGCTGACGTAACCCCCAGGGTTGCTATTTAAACTGCCTGAGATCATGGCTGTTCTCACTGCTCTCTTTGCAAGCCATCCTCCTCCCCAACTCCACCTCATGTATCTGACTTGATCAATGCCTGTTGTCAATAATGCTTGCTCTGTTCTGTATTCCTTGTGGGTGCGATTTTCTTTGCTGCTCTCTCTGCCTTAGGCTTTCCACGTTGGCACACGGAAGGGCAGGGGGGTCCCAGAACAAAGCTATACCGCCAAATGTAACTTTTGAATATTGTTTAATATTAATATAGTATAAAATATTTGAATTTTTTGAATTGTTGGACTTTAATTTTGACAAGTTGTCATCGTTCTGTCTTCCACATTCATGAACAGTTTGGTATGAATGTTGAGTCATGTCTCATGAAACAGTCATGAATGCTTTATGTGCAGTTTATGAGAGCTGCTATGAAGTGTTATGAATTTACCTGTGAAGTAAAGTGTTACCGAATGTTGAGTCATGGCTCATGAAACAGTTATAAATGCTTTATGTGCAGTTTATGACAGCTGCTATGAATATGTTATGAACTCACCCGTCAAGTAAAGTGTTACCGTATTTTAATATTGAAAATACTGGGCAATTTGATGTATTCGGTAGAGCATGATGCTTTGGTTTGCTGTGAGGCTGAGTATACCTGAAAGCTTGTTCTTAGTATTTCTACATTTTGTTTGCTTTGCTTTGACAACCATCAAGTTGAGTTTTGTTTTGTATTTTGGAAAGTCTTCCTTTTATTATTTTTTTATTTCTTTTCTTTTTTCTTGCCGTTTCACTTTTGAGCACTGTAAATAAATTCTCACATTCTTTTGCGCCATGCTCCTTAGTTGTGTCTGTATTATTACCACCATCAGGCAGTAAAGGTGGGCCAGGGAGCTCATTTTTCACATCAAAGGTAGCCTGTTACTACAGAGTTAATGGCTACCTCTTCAACCAATCAGAGCATATAATTCTGCAGCTAACAGAGATAATAACTGGTTAACAAGTAGCACAGAGCTTGGAAGCACAGGGCAGTCCTTACCCTTCATTTGTATGTCATTCATTCCAGTGATAGCAAATGCTGCAGGATAAATGTTGAGTGTTATGAACTAAAAAATCACCTTTAATGCTCTGATAAACCATGAAAGATTTTAGAGATTCTGCCATGAAAGATTTTATAGATTACTGTATGTTTACTGACATGATTGCTTTACATATTGGTATTTTTGTCTTTGCCACAGAAGAGTATTTATGACAAAATAGTAGTAGGCATGCCGTGCTGTGTATTTGGCTTGTTGAGCAGGTATAGAGTCCCTTTATTATTTTTTATTTTATTTTCATTCTTCTTCTTCTTCTTCTTATTATTATTATTTTAATGCTTTTGCTTTATTTTAAATTGTATTTTACTTTTTAAATCTTTAATTGTATTTTATTTTAAAATTTGTGTAAAGCGCATTGAAGTGCATTTATGTATGAAATGCGCTATACAAATAATTTTGACTTTGACTTTGACTTTAGAAAAAAACTGTCCTGTGGTCTGGTGGGCGATGGAGATTCAGGGGGTTAGCCATTTTTAAAACAGCCTTGTCACGTAGCTGCACGCCATCTTCACCAAGTGGTGCTGATGTGGCAGGTCCCCCACCAAAATACAGACCCCATCCCCTCAGCTCTTTTCTGAGTATTTATTTTATTTCATTCTGCTCCATTGGTAAGGTAACCAAAAACATGTTAGATGGACTGGATGGCAATATAGCCCAACACACACACACATACACACACACACACACACACACACACACACACACACACACACACACACACACACACACACACAGATGCACATGCAAACTGTAACCCAGCTCAGAGAGAGATTTGCTATGAAAATTAGCTTGGTGCAAGAAATATGTTTATTTATGTATTTATTTATTTATTTGGCATTTGAAGGGAACCCTGCTGCTCACCTGCATAGCCCCCTAAGGCTCTTTCCCCTGACATGTGCAGCTTATGTAGGTGGTTCAAGGGGCGCAACGGAAACATTGCAGTGCCATTATTTGTACATACAGTATCATCCCTCCAAAAAGACTATTGTGACAAATATCTTTCTTTCAGATTCCACCCCAACAGGCACACAACCAGCTAATCAAGTTACAGCATTTTCAGCATTCTAATGGAGATTATATCAATGCTGTAATGAGGTGGTGGAGGTGTTTATTTGGGGTGGGGGTTGGGGGGGGGCTCTAATTAGCATGGGGTGTCTTGTTGTTTTAATACTTGAGAAACAATGAGGGAAGGCAAACACAGAATGTAATCACACACTGCACAAACAACAAGCAAGCGGTCTAGCAAACACAAATACTTCCCTGTATGACAGTGAAACCACCAACCACCTTTTATTAAAAAAAAAGATGGGACAACATGTTTGTGTGTGTGTGTGTGTGTGTGTGTGTGTGTGTGTGTGCGTGTGTTTGTGTGTGTGTGTTTGTGTGCGTGTGTTTGTGTGTGTGTGTGTGTGTGTGTTTGTGTGTGTGTGTATTAGAGACTACTGTTGCCACGTGTCTCTGCTGAGAGCTGTGTGGCATGTACTTATTTGCTTATATCTGACACTATTTTTGTATTCACCTAAGACCTTATGTGAGCAAAATAAAACAGAGCAATGTCAGATTGAACTTGCCCACTCAAATGAGTGAACGCTGATAACAAGCTCACCGCCACATGTTGTGGGCTGCACGCTATCTTGGAAATAAAAGACCACAAAGAAGAACGATATTTAAGTGTCAAACCTACATATGCATACGGGAGATGACTGTTTTAGCACAAACCCGTGAACACTGTCAACATATCAGAGAGGCGTTAGCGATCTGTCTTCCAATCTCCCTTCCAGCCGTTCTGTCATGATTTCCAGTCAGAAGTGAATCATTATTGAAGGGTAGCATGATTGCTGTTGCTTTGTCTTTTGTGAAATGCTTTACAGATGAATATCAAACAAATCATCAAACCATTATGCAATCAGTTGACTCACAAGAATGCAGAGCAGCAAGTCAGCAATGCAATTACATGCTCTGTGGATGCTCTGCTCCCTTTCTATTGTGAACCTCCAAACAGACAGTAGCACTCCTGCCCTTTCAGAGGTCCCCTTCAACACTCACATCAGACCAAATAACTCTGATGATTGTGACCAGGAACCTGATCAAGTAATTGCCCAATTTCATAGCTTAAATGAGATCTAAACGTAAAGTTAACTGGAGATCTTAACACTCTCCTAACTGTAGCTCTGCCAGATGGTTCATCTCTGTTGATACATGCATGATCCTCCTGTGTGTGTGTGTGTGTGTGTGTGTGTGTGTGTGTGTGTGTGTGTGTGTGTGTGTGTGTGTGTGTGCGTGTGTGTGTGTTTGTTGGGGTTATTTTGTATTAGGCAAAGGTAAGAAAAGAGACTCTCTAAGATGGTCAACAGTGAACATCCACATTTTGTCAATGCACAAGCTTTGGCCTACTTCTCACTGATGAATCAACATCACAGATCCCAAAGATTCCATACCAGTGGAAGCGCAAGATTACTCAATGCCCATCATCTGTCTATTCACACGCCATAGTGCTGCAGTGGGAATCTGGCAGGGCAATTAGCACATGGCTGCCATCTTCATGATCCTTCTCATGCATGAGCCTTGCATGGATACATCTCATGCATACAGTTAAACGGGTGTACACAAGTGCAAGTGCTTGTGTGTGTGTGTGTGTGGATGTTTGTGGTTTGACACATGGCAGGGTCTTGTTTTACAAAGACTAATTTTACATAGATAACTGGATCCATGCATACATTTCTCCACACTGTTGCTTGAGAGACAGCTCCAGCTCCTGTAGGCATGGGGTAATTGGGACACCATGGTGGATTTGTAGGCCGATCATCTGAGACTCTGAGGGGAAAGTTTCATTTGGCTCTTCACTGCAAGGCATCATATAATGATCGAGCTCTTCAGACTGCACTGAGACTAACCGTAAGCCTCAAGGCATGAGTAATGAATAAACAAGCAACTCCCTCACAAAAAGAGACATGCATCTGATTTTTAAAGCCCAAATTTGACCTTGACACTCTCTGAACAACCTTTAAAATATGCACTCATGTAGTCAAGTCTGTAAAAAAATGATGTTATTATGTTTCTGTTTCACTTTCCAGTCCTCATCAAGCATCTTTCAACATTACCGTCTTACGTTCAAATGTGGTCAAATAGCAGGCCAGCATTTATTTATGTATTTATTTATTTACAAAGGAATCAAGTGTATTCCCTTGAATTGCGCCTTACCTGCTACAGACATACAGTACGCATTGGCTTTTGATAAGATGGAGGGCCATTGAAAGTAACTCCTGATGTGTGTGTGTGTGTTTCTGTGTGTGTGCATCTTCTTGAACATCAATATGAGGCTGAATTGCAATAAACAGAGAGAGAGAGAGAGAGAGAGAGAGAGAGAGAGAGAGATTCCAAACAAAGTAAAAAATGTATGTGTGCTGTACACCACCAGAGTTTCTGTCCTCTCCTACCTGGGTTGAACCCAACCGCCCTCCAAATATGGCAGCACTTCACCTGGCCATTAGTGGTGGTCTGGTAGGGTGGTGGTGAATTTGAGGCTGTTGCTGACTATTGTTTATCAGCTGACACAATAAAGACATGCCTGTATAAAAAGAGCGTGTGGAACAGGGCCATGGTGGACCACCGAGAGTTCACTTTGAGCTAAGCTGGGGGGGAGACATCAGGTTTGTACACTAAAGTCACTGACTATCTTTGTGCTTGTGTGTGTGTGTGTGTGTGTGTGTGCTTGTGTGTGTGTGTGTGTGTGTGTGTGTGTGTGTGTGTGTGTGTGTGTGTGTGTGTGTGAGTGTCTGTGTGTGTGTGTGTGTGTGTGCGTGTGCATGTATGCATGTGTATGTATGAAACTGTGAGAATTTGTGAGTGTTGTGAATTGGTGTGTGCGCGTGGTGTGTGTGTGCATGTCTGCATGCACAAATGTCAAAAGCAAAAAGCCACAAAATTTGAGATGCTGTTTGGTTGAGTTATTTTCAGTAGCGGCTACTCTAAATAACTCTGTCAGGCACACGAGGTGCAGCCAGAATTTTAGTTACCTGTAAATGTATTCATCTTAACACCTGGCAAGTCAGCCTCTGAATGTGCCCACCATTTCTATTACCATATACGTAAAAACCACCAATAACACATGTATTTTTAGTCACATCCTTCTCATTTTGACAGTGACAGAATTCGTGATCAGGATAAACAAATCATTCAAGTGTGGTCCTTAAAACACCAAACCAGACTTTTCAGGAATTTGCTTCTGTCAAAAAAGTGTCTGAAGATAAGCATGTGCACATTAATCTATTTCCTTTTATTTCATTTCTTTTCTTTTCTTGAAAAGCATTTTTCTCTTCTGCTATTCCCTGGCTTACTGTTTTTCATCAGTGTATGTGTATTCAATCGCAGTTAGTATACTCAATCGGTGAATCTGTCAATATTTATCTGTGGCTTGCTTTTTTGGTGATGCTGATCTTTCTGCTAAAAAAACTATTTGGTCTTGAGAGTTGAAGGCTTCCGAATAAGACTATTCTTGTAAAGAGTATAGAACATTCAAACTGAACACAATCCAACAAAACAACCCATTTGCCCCTTGACTATCATGTTTTAAAAAATGACCTTCTGTCAAACATAACAAAAAAGCTCCATGAATTGCAAGCAAATTTTGGACAAAATGTCATGTAAAAATACATTACACAAGATATGCTGTGTTTTGTCAGTGTTTTGTGTGCTGTTGTAAGCTTGTACTCTTTTACCTGCAACCAAATCTACCCTTCTGGGTATCAATAAAGTCACCTTACCTTACCTTACCTTATATGACATTTCTGTGTCCTTACCTTTTCTTGCCCAGAGATTCTTCAGCAGTATGCTGTCAGGGCTAAATAGTGTGTTTGGTATACTTTTTTAAAGACTGTAACTAATGATCAGGCTTGCATGATAACTGCGGCACTCCACTACCACATGTGAATGTGCAAACTGTGAGATTAACAGAGATTTACTTCAGTGCACACATAAGCAGACATTTCTCTTTAGCCTTATAAAGATGTATTCACTGTAAAGAATCCAGACGACTCTTGAATTCTCTCTCTCTCTCAGTGATAGGGCTGCGTTATGAATTTTGTTTAATTTCCAAATTGAAAAGCTCTCAGCATAAGAATGAGCATGCATTATTTCATGATAAATGAAAAGGCTTTCTTAAATTCATTTCATGTGTAAGCCCCGAGTTCTGTGAGGACATTATCTTTTTTTTTTTCTTAAAGAAACCGCATGTTTCAGGGTAATTCAAATCTGGATGTATCAGTATTCAGCTCAGGCAGCACCCTTACGAGTGTGTCTCATTACCCAAAGTTCTCTGGGAGAGTGATATCACCTGCTCACTAACGATCAGTTAAGGGAAGCCAAGGCAGCGTGACAGGCGTCCATCATCGTTTGGCCGGGACAGACGAGAGGAGGGAAAGAAAAAAAAAAGCGGAAAAAAAAGAGGCAGGGGTGGGGTGGGGAGGATAACAGATCTCTCTTCACTGAGCCCATCCTTTGGCATCAATGTCCAGCGTGTGTGGTGAGGGGGGGGTAGTGGTGGATCGGCCCGGGTAGGGGGCGTAGGGGGGTGGGGTTGATGTGCTATCCTCTTGGGAGTGTCACATGTGCGTGCTGCTGACACTCTGCATATCGAATTTGGCATTTGCCAACCAGCGTGCTGGGCAGAGCGGCGCATCGCAAATTAAAACAGTCGACCAGACAGACAGTGAATGATGAATGGACAGCTGTTTGGACACCAAAGTATTTTAAAAGGGGCCAATTTCCTCCTCCTCCTCCTCCTTCTCCATACTAAATATTTGTATATATGTTTCATTTCCCAGAGGTGTCTATACTAGACATCCTATCCCTCCTGTAAGCTGTCTGGTCCCCTGAGGTAAGTACTGTTGTATTAGAGATGCAGGGGGTTCCCTTAGGCATGCCACGGTTTGGAATTTAACAACTGGTGCTGCATCATGGTGTATAGATATTTTTTTAACAAAAAAAGGAAAGAAAGACAGAAAAAAACAAAGCAATTACTTCTGCCTTGAAGCTGGCATGGCAGTTAACATGTAAAGCTACAGATAATGAAAACCTGGAGACGTGATGAAGAGACAGCATGGCAGGGAGAAAGGCAGACAAAGATGGACAGACACGAGAGAGAGAGGGAGAGAGAGAGAGAAAAAAAGCAAGAGGAGAAGGAGAAGGAGAGGAGAAAGAGATATCTTGTTTTGGGGGAGGCTGGCAAACCCACATCAGTCTGTCTCTTTTCACCATGGAAACAATCAGCAGCACAGAATGAGTGATAGGCATGAAGTTTCTGTGGTTACGGAAAGGAGGGAAACGTGATACGGGCTCTCAATAAGATTCAATTAACTGTCAATTTACCTTAGCCACAAGCAGAGTGAGGCAGGACATCTTCAACAAATAACTGTCTCTCTAATGCATTTCCAAATTAATTGGTTTTTATAATTGGTTGATATTATGCCATGTGCCACTAGCAAGAGGAGAAGCCTGGTTAAGAACTTTAAATAACGAAACAACTAAATGCCAAACCACTTCTAAATGATGAGCTCCAGGAGCAAGAGCCTTTGAAGGTGATCAAGATCCATCTGGCAGCGATTTTCCGATGGTTATCTAAGCAAGAGCTCCATGTGATGTCGGCCATGCTAGACACGCCTCATACACGTAATTATGTCGCCCGTCATTCAGCAACCTTCACATCCGGTGATCGACTGGCAAACACTCTGTAGGTCATTGGGCGGTTTCTCATTATGATCTTCATAATGGCGGACGCCCCTTCGCCTGTGAAGTGGGCTATCATTTATTCAGTCAGTTTGAGTGTGTGTGTGTGTGTGTGTGTGTGTGTGTGTGCGTGTGTGTGTGTCTGACTACATACCCCACCCAGAGGTGACGAATCTCCAGACTTATTAAGACTTTTGGAGGGTGGCAGGATGTGCTCCTCTCTGGCAGAAGAGTATTTAGATTAGTTTTGACCGCTCCTCCAGCACCACCACGCTGATCAGCATTCGAGCGGCGTGGGATAGGAAGGTCATTACTGAATGCAAATAAATGTTACACGCGATAAAGTAGTGACCCGAGATTACAGTGGAAAAAAAATAGTGAAAGGTCAAATTTACATTTTCCTTTCCCTCTAACTCAACCCCCCTCTCTCTGTTAGCCTCTCTCTCTCTCTCTCTCTCTCTCTCTCTCTCTCCCTCTCTCTCGCTCTCTCTCTCTCCCAAACTCTCTCTCTGTACATCTCTTTCTGTCTACATTTCTTTCAAAGGCTCTCTCTTATTTTTTTCCCCTATTGGATCTTTATATTATGTGTATTGGACAGGCTGTTTGATAGCACTGGATGGTGCAGATCTTCATCCACATGGAGTCAAAGGCATGGCTTGTTGGATCTGCACACTTCAAACACTTGCACCTCTGGTAATATTACTGCAGTGAACTGCTATATGTACCTTTTTCTTTTGAGAACTTAAAACGTGCACTCAACTCCAACTCCTCTATTTTGTATCCTCTCTCTCCCTTTTAGACACACACCCGCACTCATGAACACACTAGACACACATGCACACACGCACACACACGCGCACACACAGACACACACACACACAGACACACACACACTCATTCGCTAGGTTTCCTGATGCATTTGTCTTTCACAGGTCCTTGTGATTAAACTTTGGCTTCCGGCTTTCTGATTATCACCACTGCATGCGTTTTGTTTCCAGAGGAGGCTGGTGACAAACAGAGATGTGAGGCAAGCAGAGCCGGAGAGAGAGGGGAGGAGAGAGAGAGAGAAAGAGTGACAGAGGGAGGGAAGGAGGGAGGAAGGAAGGAGGGCGTGGGTGGAGAAGAAAAGGGGAAAGGGAGTCTCTGCCTGAGGCATGCTGACATCCAATCTGGTGAAAGTCCTCCACACCCTGATATTCTGATGAAAAAAAGGCTACTGTATCCTTTCGAAGTGATGAAGAGGGAAAAGCCCATGCCAGCTACCTCTCTGCCTTTCCCTCTTTCTCTGTCTCATTTTCTCTATCTCTTTCTCTCGACCCCCCCCCCCCCCCCCAACTGTCTTACTCTTGTCCACATTGGTTACCCTCCTTGTGAGACTTCTTTGTGCTCCATTCGCGTAATGACATATTAAGTAGTTTGTTGGAATGGTGATGGAACCTGGTTTGAAAAAAAAAAGAGAGAGACTCTGGCCTGCATGCATAATTAATCAGGGGTCATTTTACAGTGTTGGGGCCGGGATCTCACCACTCCTCCTGCCCTTGCCACTTGCGCTAATGTCACCGGGGCCATTTTACATGCCCGCGCCCCCTCTCAGGGCCGATAGGCCACATGTGTCTGATGACATTAAATCCTGGTTGCCATGAGATGGTCACCGAGGCGATCCGACGAGGAGACATTGTTTGTTTTATGTTTGGCCGTGAGTTGTCCATTTGCATAAAAAGACACTGTCCTCTGTCTTAAATTTTCATTCAGTCGTGGTTTCTATTTTCCAATGTCCTTCACATGCAGCCCTTTTCAAGTACGTGCTGCTGTTCTGTCTCTGCTCCAGTGGCAGTAAACATGAGGGTCACCAGAGGGTCAGGATTGACTGGGAAATGAGCTGTGATGAAATGAAGGCAGCAATAATGGTGCCGCTATCTAATTTATCTTAAGTGAAGAGAGAGACTCAATGTAATACATATAGTTTATTAATTGTGGTTTATGACATGTCAAACACACATATAAGGCACAAACACACACACACACACACAAATATGCACACAAATATTTTATTTTGCATTTTCATTTCCTGCTTTGTGTTTAGATGGGTGCTGCTTTGACGCAGTGTCAGTAAAGGTACAACACTAGTGGCATTATAAAGTGTTACCCACAGTGAACCCAATGAGTCAGAAGAAGTTGCATCATGCTTTGGGGTGGGGTTGGTGGTGCTGGTCGGGTTATTGGGAGGGTGTCTGGAGGTGATGTGACGAATGTGTATTTAAGTGCAACAGAATTTCACTCTGCGTTTGCTTTTTTTTTTACACACCAGCGGTGCATCATAGTCAGAGGCGACATGGTATGTCTGCCCAGGGTAACATAGAGAAGCAAAAAATAAATACATAAATGACAAAAACGCTGCAACTTGCTAGCATAATCTGACAGAAGTGGCAGTAAAAATAACAATGCGTATCAACTATCCTACACAGGACCATAGGTCAGTAGTACATTACAGCATTGTAAAATAGTGAAACAACTGATGTTTCACAGTCCGGTCCCATAGGAAAGCAAGGTTTAAAATGAAATCTTACCTGTTTGATTGTTGTTCCTTTCTTATAAAGAAGCCCCTAAGAGGAGCTCTGGGACACTTAGGGGAACAAGAGGCGCTGAGAATAGATAGAGAATAAATATAAAATCTAAAAGCTGAGCTAGAACACCAACTAGGGCTATTTTGCAGCTGACAAAAAGTCCTCTTCTTGTCTAAGGCCAAGGCCAATTTGAGTTTGATTTCAGGTCTTAAAATACTCCCTTTTCTTTCCTTTTAATCATAATGCTTATCTCTTTTGACAAGAAAAAAAACCTTCTTTCTTGTAATTTCTTTTTTGGATCTTGTGTTTTTTTTTTGTGAGACAGTGACATTTTTGGGACAAGTAGTTTTCCTTTGGGCTAAGTTTTTGGGAACTGTGACATTGTTGTTACACTGTTTAAGCTGAAACATCTGTTACAAAGATACCCCAAGGGTGGAAAGGGGGGGGGGGGGGGTGTTAGTCACATCTTAATGGTCTGGGAGAGCACACAAACTGAATTATTGGGAGGAGGAAAAATTACAAGGAAAAAGAAAAATTCCCTCCTAACCCCTAATTCATTCTTGTCTTGTAAACCCAAATGTTGGACTGCCTGTGTGAGCTGTCATTGTAAAACCATGCTCCAAAATGTGCATTTAGTCACTTTATCCATGCCCGACTGACAAATCCGGACTGCTTTGGTTTGGGTAGTCCCACATAATCTGTTATGTATTAATTCTGCAATGAAATTCTTAATTCTGTCATGTGAACCAATTATAGAGCTAAAAACTTGTAGTCGAGATGGTCTCTTTTTTTTTTATAAACGAAGTGTTGCAGGATTGCTGTCAGACATGTACAGTGACAGTCCCTGACAAAAAGATGTCTTAATCTCTAGCACCCTCTCTTCTCTATCTCTGTGCTCCCTTCTGTACTACAGTCTGAACACTGTGACTGTGAAGCATCACTCAGAAAAGCAGCAATAAGAATGGAACTTATGACCCACTTGGGAGATGTTAATGCATCCATACATTCTATTCCCATTCTGAGGGTTCTGCTGCTTTGTGAAGGGAGCGGTTGGTTGTCTGTGGTGCAGCTTTTAGTTCAAACTGCATTCGTACAGGAAACCTGCAGTGTTCAGACCTCCATAGAGAGTACATTTAAAGTTGAAGCTTCTTCCAACAAGCATTAGGGTAGGAAGTGTTGAAGAATTGACAAATTCATACATAAATATACATATTATTTTGTTTGTGACCAAATAAATGGCCCATGGCTCAATGTAAAGCCTTATGAACAAGACATTTACTGGTGTTTAAAATAGACCTCCCTAGTTCTCCAACTTTAAATTGATGTATGTGATGTCAAGATGAAATATGTACTTTTACATAATATCCTCTCACTGAAAGGTTTGTGAGTAGGTTTGTGCATGTGACTGACATTCAACTGACAACCCGACCATTTTAAAACCAGAAAGTAAAAGCGTATCACCTGACAGCAAAATTGGCTACAAACCAACCCGTTGATCCAAATGTACCATGTATTTGCACAAAAGTATGCTTTTGTTTCTATTGTACCTTACATTTAAATGACTGGTAATTACTGTCCTCCAGATTTGGCATTTAACACCTGAATTATTTTTGATTGATTCATCATTGATTTCTCCCCACTAATATGCAATCTACTCAAGCGGCAAAGCAGCTGTAAGCCTTTAGCAATGCCTCCCCATCAGGCATGACTACCTACTGGGCATATATCAATATAAGCCTTGTTACAGGCCAGCCTAGAGGAACTGACACCTAACAAAACAAGAAGGAAATGGCAACCTTCACGCAAAAACGACGGACAAAATATGCAAAGTTTAAATACCTATTTACAGAAAAAGTAATATATTTAATGGTAGATAGAAAAAAAGATAAATGGCTCAAACAAAACTATCCGAGGCAGCCAGTTGCGAATATAACACAATGTGCTTTGACAATGGGGGAAAAAACAGGGCAGCGTTTGACAACAAGCACGGGAGGCCGAACAAGAGGAGCAAGAGGTGCAAGAGGCCACATACACACACACACACACACACACACACACACACACACACACACACACACAGAGGCACAGATCAAAGTAGCAAATCACACAGGACGTAACAACCCTATGTGTGGATTTTCACAGTATTTACACCATCTTTAATTCACTCTCAACATGTCTCCCGTTTTGCTAACACTCTTCTGTTCCGGAACCTAACTGTTGTGATCACCACCATCACAACCCCAGCCCACCTCTAGCCCATCCCAGCCCACCCCTAACCACCCTGTCTTGTGTGCCAGTGATCCAGAGTTGTTTTGTGCATTTATACATACCAGGGGTGTAACTGCTGCCCGTTTTATAAATATTCCATCTTTCATAAGTTGCGCCCATTGATAAAACAGCTGTCATGCATCAGCACATGGCCATGAGGTGTCAATTTCCATTAATGAGCTGTGTGTTTATGACAAAAAGGGGGTCCTTAAAGCGAGTGTGTGTGTGTGTGTGTGTGTGTGTGTGTGTGTGTGTGTGTGTGTGTGTGTGTGTGTGTGTGTCTTTGTGTGGGGGCTAGGGGGTGTTCACCTGGGCTGGGCAGTTGTGTATCACTCACCATGCGTATAACGTCCCCCATTCTCCACATAAATCAAAAATTTATGAATTGGAAAAAAAGGACCTACAGGGTCAGCCATGCTCCCCCGACTGTGGAGTTGGGCAACGTGATGTCTCTACTGAGCGCGTGTGGTGACTTAAAGGCAGGTGGTCTCTGTACATGTTCGATTTTTTTTTCTTATTTCCTTTCCATGAAGTGAAAAGTCAATAACTTCACCCTCTTGTTTCAAAGCACTGATTTTAATCAGCTGGCCTTTTTTTATATAATAGACCAAGTTTGATTATAGTTCCTGAGAGGCAATTAAAAGTCATTAAAGCTAAAGGCACACACAGGCATTATTTAAGCATACAGCTGTCTACCTTTTGAACAATGCAGACAGCCGTTCTTTTCTTGGGCAAGTATGTATTTTCCAATGCCTTTTGTGAGACTTGTGCTCAATCTGACTAACTCTACATGCACAAATTATTTGAAATAGTCTCTCCAATTTGATTAAGAGAGGTGGCCACAGGGAGAAAGGACCCACCGCAGGGTTTTAGTTCCCAGCATGCATCATTTCCAGAGGGGGGGTTCAGTGAAGACTGCCAAGCCAATCAAATGACAGCACCGTGGAGAGAAAAAAAAAAAACACCCCTGTCTCTCACTCCCCTCCTCCCATTAAGTCGGGGTGATTGACAGAGAGGTGAATGCTTCTGGAGAGCTCGGTTGCTGATGGCGAGTTGGGCTGACAGTGAGGATGACAGCTGCGAAGTTGACGTTGATGGCCACAGATTGATCACTGGACTGATAAGAAAGCTAATGGGATCAATTTTAGCGTGGCTATAAGTCATAATTGATAAGTGGTTCGCGGTAATCACTTGTCACATGACAAGTTTACATCAGAGAGAATCTGAAGGAGAGAAGAAGAAGGACCACAGACCAGTATAATTTACTTTTTTTTTTTCAAAGTGACATGTACAGTAGTACATGGACATTTTCCATTGGCATGTGTTAGCCACTGAAACTAGTCCAGTATTTACATTTCACATGTCAAAAGCCTTGGGCCTGATGACAGACTGCAACCAGTTTGTCTCCTTTGCAGAATGGCTAGGCCCAGGCTTGGTGAGACCTTCCAGCTGCCTCTCAATCACCAATAAGAGCAAAAAAAAAAAAATCGAAAACAATCTCAGTCATCCAGTCAACAAAAACATTCACCGTTAAGGGCTGCATGACTTTACAAGCCAGTTGACCTGAGATCCAGGTAGCAAAGAAAATTATTATTTATGCAGCCTGTGAGGTAAAGCAAGGGTTATAATGTCCTTTGTGTAAACATCTTGAATGTACAATAACACATTAGGATTTTGTTTTAGTTGGTATTTTCCATATTTATATACAATTCAGTTTGAATACAAATGAATAAAATTGATGTTTTTGACAATGTGGGGTGGATTCTTGATTTTGCTCAGTGCCATCCCACAGAGAGTCAAGGCGAATGGTTGGCTCCCAGAAAACAAAAGATGTTATTCTAACATTGTATTATGGCCAAATTGGTTGTTATTCGCATAGTTAAAAAGCTGATCTAATTGTATTTTGCTGTATCTGGGTTGTCTGAGGTGAAGACATTATCCACAGGGTAGATCACATCACATGTGTCCTCTGATGACTTCATTTATTTATTTATTCATTTATTTATTTCTGATGACCACCACAGGAAGCATGTCAACAGGTATACAGTATGTCACAAAAGTGAGTACACCCCTCACATTTTTGTACATTTTTTTATTATATCTTTCCATGTGAGAAGTCTGAAGATATAATACTTTGATACAATGTAAAGTAGGTGTAAGCTGTACACTGCCTAAAGTAAAAGTGTTATATCTTTAGACTTCTCCCATGTAAAGATATAATAAAAAAAGTACAAAAATGTTAGGGGTGTACTCACTTTTGTAACATACTGTACATACAGACGAGGCTGCTATCATCAGTCTCCACTGCGGAGATGAATTTGATCATGGTCCTGTTGTTGACTCTTCTGTGTACCGCTGCATTCCTGCAACAAACTGTGCCAAGGCCAGAGGACGTGCACATTGATTTTTCATGCAAGCCCTTCACTCCCTAGAGCTCTAGCCTCCAGGGACAGGAGGTGGAAGTTTGTGTAACATCTGTGCAACTGCTGCCAGCAACTGTCATATTGCCTTTATAAACTGTTAAACTGTAGATATGTCCTACTGACCTATAAAAATCTTTGATTGCCGCTCCTATATTTTTTTCCTAGATTCCTAGATTTTTTTTTTCACATTTTCAGTGATATATAACATTTTTAGCAATCTGTTAGAATAGCAGTCTTAGCATCAAAGGAAGGACTGCAATATAATAAATAGCCGTAGTCAGAGGTAAAATCTCATGTGTCCGTAAAGGAAAAAAAAAACCCTGACCTAAACAACAGGAAGAAGAGGAAGTGAATACATTTTGATGAGTACTAGTCAGTTACCTTCTTCTTTCTTATATGTCTAAAACACCCAGGCACACGTGCATTGCCTTAGTTATTTTCTTTGTAAGCACACAATGGTGGAATAGATATACCCAGTGTAGGCCGCTGTACCATATTGCATTGTGTTGTGACTGTGTGCTTTGCATTTTTCATCACTGTATTGCTATCTATTCCCTTTTGTACGGTTTTTATTGTGCTATCTAGGTCTGGCTGATTTTTTTTCCCTGATGACAAATATACAGCTGAAAGTGGCGCTTCAAAATATGAGCAGCAGTTCATTAGATGGATGGGGGCAACATGCCTTATGTAGCTGGAAACAGCATACTTACTCCACAGATATACATAATATTGCTTTCCTTGCGCAGCCCCCCCGCCCCCCCCTTTGGTACTTAAAAACCACTTAGGAATTCAACAGTTTTTCAGATGATCAGTAATAGTGTTTAGAACAGTTGTTTCCGAATGATACTAAAGTGTATTCAAAAACTAAACCTTGCGTGCATATTCCCTAATTTGTCATAATGAATATAACCTTGTTTCCTCCTCATTATTTCTCTTAATCTCGTGTGAATTAGACAAAGTGACAAGGGACTTATTCAAATGATGACAAACAATTAAATGACATTTCACAAATAGCAAGTATGAGATCTGGTTACATCTTGCCTGGTCAAAAAGGCAATCAGTCTTTGAGAAACTTCATAAAAACATTAACTTTTGTTAGATTCTGTTTGTAAAGTGTGTGTGTGTGTGAGTGAGTGAGTGCGTGCGTGTGTGTGTGTGTGCGTGCGTGTGTGCCTAAAAGACCCCATAGGCCAGGAATGTACTGTATACATACACACAAGGGAAGGGCTAGGCTTATCTGTCTGCTGACCTCACAGTCTCTGGATGGGTACCACAGCAGGATTACATGGTGCGTTGTCAATTATTAATAATGACTTTGATTCTGCGGACATCAGATAAGTGCTCGGACGAAAGGAATCCGTACGATAGACGATGCAAAACTCAGCCCTCGCCCTGTGTAAGAAAAGAAGGGAGAAAAACGAAGAGCAGAAGATGGGGGGGTGGGGGTGGGGGTGGGGGTGGAGGGGGTGTGGCGGGGGGCATTCCAGAATAATCTCAGCCTCATGGAGGAGTCTGATGAGCCACATCAATCAAGGTTTGCAAAGCAGAGTCTGAAGCCTGACAGAGAAAGAGAGAGAAACAGCCTGTAATGGAGACCAATCAATAAAGCTTATCTGTAATGCGTTTGGATCGTAAATATTGATTGCCCCCTTCATGGTCAAGACACATAGGTGTCTATGTCTCTGAGTCAAAAAATACCAGCCCATCAACTCATGAAAATAATTCAGTGATTTTTGGCAGAGAGCTGCTTATGATGATTTATTTTCTTATGTTATGAAAAGTAAAAATCTCAGGCTCAAGTAAGAACACATTCATGCTTCTGGTAAAACACAGTGACATATGACTTCATAACATGGTGCTTTATGTTCCTTGAGGCCCAAAAGCTACAAGGCTACTTTCAAATGCAGTTTTTATTAAAGAATAATAAGTGTGTTTGATTTCTGTGCTAAAATTATTATTGTTCATACTATCATGAAGTCACTTCTGGCTTGTGCATGGAAGGAATCAGATGTTTTCGGCAGATGATGAATGTTTCAATGAGTAACATGCAAGGGAAACAAGGACAAAAAAGATTCAGGCTACAACATGACTGGTGTCTTGGCTGTTGTCTTCACAGGGACATTTGGCCATGACAATGTTCACTCTCTAAATATCATCATTAAAAAACATACAATTTAAGTTTAAAAGATGGAAATAATGAGGGTCTTCTGCTGTTTAGCTACATCTAACCACTCTCCTAGAAAATGTATTTGCTGAGTTTTTTTTTAAGTTTGTGTTTTGGCAGCTAGAGGGTTTTATGATTATAATTAAACAAACACATCAAACATTTATGGCTAGTCTCTGTTGTTCAGCAGATAAAATCTTTACATGTTGATATAAAATCTTGAATCAAGTATTCAAGATGTTTGCTGTCAATGTCGCCTGCACTTCTGTGTGTAACAAAACAATTTTAGGAGGTAAAAACAGTAGGGTATCCTTGTGGACTGTTCTGTTTTGATGTCCACAGTGCACAGTGTCTGTAAGTCAAGGATTGGCTACACTCACCTGATCTCAGATCCACTTCCGGTGTCCAAACACACCCATTATGTACTGTGCAAATATAATCAGAGATGACTTGATTAACTAAACAAGCCTTGAGATGACTGGCCCATACAATTTCAAAAAAAAAAACACATATAACTAAATGTTGACTCTGTTTCAAGTTGTAAGATAGTGATATATCTCACAACAATATGTTATTAGAAAATGAAGTTTTAATGCTGTTTGTTTGACCTGAACCCACAGACAGGCTGGACAAGAATGAGAAATGCTGTCAGCAGGACTGTAGCCCAGTGCTGATGTTTGGCTCTCCACAGTGCTCCTGCCCCTGCAGTGATCCACACATCACACCTTTCACAGCATTTACACCAGGTACAGCACAGTGTCAGCCCCCACCTGCACTGTTCCGCTAGCAGTGCCAGTCCAGCATGGAGTATGCGAGTGCTAAATAGCCCTGACAGTGTGATTTTTTTTTTTCAGTTGGCAGCATAGCCAGGTGCTGAGGTTGTGGAAGCATTAGGTTTGAAGGATGGATGAGACATCCCAACAACCCCCCCAGCATCCATTCACCTACCGCACTTTACCCCACCTCTCCACGGCCCCAGCGGCAGATAACTTTCTGCCGGACAGCGGGGGGGCCCGAAAGTGCCACCCAGATCACGGCTAAATCCCCCTGACCCCTAGGCAAGGTTTCAGGAAGCAGCTCCAGTCCCCCTCCCAACCGAGAAAAATCAGCAAACACATGCTGTTATGGCCTGATACTGCGCTGTGGTCGGGGAAGGTAATGCTGCTGGATAAGCTGACAGCTCTTAAGCAGCAGGACTCAAGGAGAGTGTGGCTCAGAAGAGGAGGCCACTCGTACTGGACCGAACTGAACACGAGGGCCCCTCTGCATGCACACCCTGTGGGAGTGGGAGTGCGGAGGCCTCTGATAATTCATCTTCTGGAGGCCGGGGGAGGCAGGGAGCGGGGGAGGCGGTTGTTTGTTGTGGAGTGGAGAGGTGAGAGACATGATGGTGTGGCATTGGCCCAGGAGGAAGGACAGGAAGCTGTGTGACTGGGGGAGAGCTTCCGCAACAAAGACCAGCAGCCAAGGTTATGGGGCAGATTCAAGGGTAAGAGGGCAGATTTCCCCTCTGTTGTACAGTTACAAGGGGGCCTATCAGGTTTAAAAGAGGTTAGGTCAGGGGGGAATGGGGGAGGGGGGTTGGATTGGTACTTTTATGACTGAGGAGACTGTTGTTGAATGAGGAGCTTGTCAAGCAGTGAAGGAAAAAAATGAAACACACAGGAACAAATTCCTCCCAGTGCCATGAAAACAACAAATTGGTTCTGCATTGTCTGGTTGCTTGGCAATGCTTGTGGGTCTGTCTGTAAACCACTGAAGAGTCCTCCACAGAATTTATTTGATTTTTAACCCAAATAGGCACTTTCAGTTGTAACACTGATTAAGATCAGGCATCAGATCAGAGCATCACAGAATTCACAAGAGCATTAAGGAACAAAATTACTTTATGCAAAGTAAACACTCATAATTACATAACTGTTGTTAAACACGTCATAAAAGCACCCCCTGAAGTAAAATGGAAGCAAGGTTTATTGCAGTAAAAGTTTGATAACACATACACATTGTTTTGTTTTAAAATGTATTTAATTGTAGAACACTAATAAAGCAAGAGATATTGTTTATAGCTTTTTATAATAACTGACACTGACTGAAAATACAAATTAAATTTATTATGATTTCTGCATGTTCAATTTACAGTACATACAATTTCCAGTGAACTAATCAAAAAAAAAACCAACATAGCATGAAGGCTGTATGTCAGAGTAGAGGACAATGGTTTGAATGTCACAGGCTAGAATAGGAATGAATGACTGGCACAGCATTAACCATTCATCATTCCTTGAAATGGCCCAATCAGCAGTTTTCAAAATAGACCTGTCAATCAAAAAAAAAAAAAAGACAAATATGCTGCCTTGGCTACAGCTATTGACCCTCCCCTGGTAAATTGATTTCCATGATATACATATGCACAGTATAGGCAGGGTCAGGGACAGCCATCTTTTCAAGTGTATAGAATGGTTCATGCAGAAGACGCAAAAGACATCCTACCTTGCTTGGCTAACACATGCAATACTTCCTTGTTAACGCGTCAATGACGATCCATGACAAACCGACATTTCAGCACTCCGAGATTACAAGCTTGTCACATGGCACAGCCATTTTGTTCGCAGGTGTGAAGCATATTGACAACACACCAGGCCGATACAAACAAATGTACAGTAACCAAATGGCAAAGTAACACCTTTGATACCCAAGGTAGAATCTAATTTCATTGGTATACAGAACAAATAAAGTGCTAACAAGAGTTCTTGGGGTTTGTGGAGACCCTCTGGGAGGTAAGGGTATATCGGTGAAACTCCAAATTGCTATCCTGTTGAGTGGAGTGGGGTTTTGTCGCAAGGAGCCTAACCCCTGACTCTCAAGGACTGTGGCAAGGAACTAGCATGGCCAAAAATAAAACCCTCCACTAAAACAATTAGGGGTTGCATGTTCGGGGGCTAAATAATTTATCCGTTATTGATTTCTGTGTTCCGGTAAAGGAGAAAGCAGAGTGACTTGATAGCACAGCTATGTGTGTGTGTGTGTGTGTGTGTGTGTGTGTGTGTGTGTGTGGGTGAGTGTGAGTGTGAGTGTGAGTGTGTGTGTGTGTGTGTGCATGCGCATATGTGTGTGTATGTGTGTGTGTTTTTGTGTGTAAGCAGAAGCGTGACTATGTGTGCACATACTCATGTTAATGTGAGACTGTTTTCCTGGCTCTCTATTGCTCTTGGTGTGTGTGTGTGTGTGTGTGTGTGTGTGTGTGTGTGTGTGTGTGTGTGTGTATGTGTGTGTGTGATTTTGCATGCATGTGTGTGTGTGAGTGTGTGAGGGTGCAAGGACACACACACACCCATAGAAGGAGAGAGAGAGAGTGACGATGATCTGGAAAATGATCCATGCATCTTGGAAGTCACACAAACACACTGTGACATTGGCAAGAGAAATTGGTGATGCTGGAAATACAGAAGCAAGAGATTGAGAGGAATCCAGTATGTGGGCTTTTGTGTGTTTGTGTTTGTGTGTGTGTGTGTGTGTGTGTGTGTGTGTGTGTGTGTGTGTGTGTGTGTGTGTGTGTGTGTGTGTGTGTGTGTGTGTGTGTGTGTGTGTGTGTGTGTCTGTTTGTGTTTGTGAGTGCTTATTTATTGTTTTGCAAGAAATGAAAGGGGAGGGTGCAGAGAGGAATATTAGGAACATACCATCTGGAATCTGCTGGTCTGGTCTGGTCACTGTTCCTGCCTGGTGCTGGGGATTAGAGGGCAGCAAAATTGACAACAGCCCAAGTGCAGCAGATGTGGAACGGCCATAAGCAACAACCCACAGCAATGAACGATGGGATACGCAGTCTTCCAAATGAGTTACTATTGACTCAAACCTATTTTTGGTCGGGATTTTAACACAACGATAATGCTGAAATCGAAAAAAATGTGTGAGGGGTGAATTTCACTTCAGATTTTTTTTCCCCTCCGGCTCCTACACACACTTTCATCATCAGCACTACTGTATTATTGTATAAGTTTTCTCTGTCACACACCTTTCTGTCTCTCTCTCTCTCTCTTTCTCTCTCTCTCTCTCTCTCTCTCTCTCTCTCTCTCACTACGTCTCTTATACATCCTTTCTTTTTGAAGAGAAATGAGAAATATTTTGAAAAAAATGTCTACAAAGACTGAATGCAGAGCACATATGACCTCTGAATTCGAACTGTTTTCATAAATGATGAACAAAACAAACCCAATATTAAAAATCAAAAGATGCTTCACATGAAGTCTCACATTTGCAGAGTGTTTCCTTACAGAATCAGCCCACCTTGTCCCCCATGGGAAATAGTTTGCTACTTACACACACACACAGACACACAGCACTAAACTATCTCAGCACAACAGTCAGTCCGGCTTGCCAGCTTTCATAAACAACACTGATACAATAAAGTAAAAAGTGTGTGTGTGTTTTTTTTCTTTTCTACAGGTCATCCCTCCATCTGCTGGTGCCCCAGCTCATTGATGAGTGTTAGTGCTGTTCTGTATCAGCAGGGGTTCAGTTAGAGATGGAGGTCCACCGTCCAACACCACCCCACACACACACACACACACACACACACACACACACACACACTCCCCATACCCCTGCCCATTAAGAGGAAAAGAGTGGCCTTATGTAGCAGCCCCCCCCCCCCCATGACAGCCTATCCATCTCCCTGTGATTACGACAACTTATCACAGGGCACGGGCTGGACACAGAGCCGCTCATAATTCATTACACACTTGTTTGGGGCTATAGATTGAAGTCATTTCCCCCCGCGCTGTGCACAGACTAGGCAGGATAAAAAAAAAAACATAAATAAATAAATAAATAAATAAGTGAAATAAATAAATAAAAACACAGCTCCACTTGCATTCATATTAAGGGCAGTAATATGTATTCTATCGCTGCGTAATATCTGTAAAACGCAAGAAACGCTGCCTCACAGATGCAATTAAAATGTAAATGTGTTTGTGTTAACCACTCAGACGGAGGAAGCTCCCACTCCTCCGTGCAGTGTTTTTTGGTCTATTCTCTCTCTCGCTCTCTCTCTCTCTCTCTCTCTCTGTCTCTCTCTTGCTCTCTCTCTCTCTCTCAACCTCTCTCTCCTTCCATCTTTTCAGCTGCTCTCACCACTCCTCTCCCTCTCCTGATCCTTCTCCTCCCCTACTTCTTCTTCTCTCTCTCTCCCTATCTGATGAGCAGGCCCAAAAACCTCTGGGGACTTCACAATAATTTATATGCAAATCAGATGCCATCTATTAGCCTTTCATAAAATCAGTTTAGATTATTGGGAAATCTGAATAACAGCCCATGTGACCTGGGTCTGGGAACCGGGCCGCACAGCTCTGTGCTGGGCGATAAAATGAAGGGGAGAGGGGGGAAAATACCAGCAAAGACCCGGAGATGCTGGAGGAGATTACACGTGGTCTTGATGAAACTCGGCATCATAATCCCTATCTCCAGGGCAACGGTGATTGATGTGTCTCGAAAATAATGCAATTTTTAATGATGCACTTGCCGAAAAAGGAGTCTATGGGCTCCGAGGGGAGACTTTCCATTTTTCCCCCTCGTTTCTTTTTTGAAGACAAGCGTGTACACCTCTGATAAGCTAATTTATTATTGTAGTAAATTGCTATTTACAATCAATATTATAATTAAAACATGCCATACTTTTTTGCATGCTGTAAATAAAGAAATATGTCTAGGGGAAATTATATAGATATTGATAAACACTGTGTACACATAAAATATATATATATAAAATCGATGACAACCAATAGTTATCATAGCAGCCAAGTGAAAGACAAATTTACAAATCATCTGTAGACAAGCTGTAAAAATAAAAATGCATACTGGCTGTGATCTGGGGTGAAGATGAAGGACTGGTCAGAGTGAAATCCTCATTCATGTTGAGTTAAAATTCAGATTTTAATGAGAGTTGATGTTCTGTAGTTGACAGACATGCAACAGACCATGAAAAGGAATTTTAAAATCACAATACACCTTTTCCAATTTATTGAACTCTTACTCCTCTGCACAGTGTATGTCACAGGTGGTCAGAGAACACACACATAGACATTCCCTGCAATCCAACAGACATAAACAACACATACCTACAGTACATGATGGACCACACTAATCCCATGAACCTAACCTGCACACATATATGTTGCAAATGTATTTTTCAAGGGGAAGGGCATTGAGGAAATACTCAAAATGACATGAACTAGACAAGATCTGACTAGACTCGTTTGCAGTTATGCAGTAGTTTTCAGAATTGGACCATAGCCTAATAAAAGCGATACACCCTCTGAAATGGGTGACAAGATCTTATTTATTTTACAATGGACAAACACAAATCAACAACACTTCAGCGACACTGTCTCCGTTTATGTTTGACGGGAAAATTACCTGTCTCTAAGCACATTAGCAGTTCCATTTCCAAGATGGCCAAAGGCATTCGTCAGCCATCCATCGTGTCGCAAACTGTGGTGCTTACAGAGGGATTCCATGTGCACGGCCCAGCGTAATGAGTTACATTATAAACGACGGCCATTTTGGATCGGCACATCGGAAGTTAATGGATATATTTGCAGTGCTGCACGTAATTAAATGATGAGAAGCTGGCAGATGAGAGCGATGGCATAATTCTTCAGCAATGACACGTAACTAGGATCATTACGTGCCGGATTTAGTGCCTTCCTGTTGCTTTTCGGCGAGCGTAGCGCGAGTTAGCACCTCCATCACATGCATTAGCACGCATCTGACAGAGGTCTTCTAATGAAGAGGTGTTGAAGAGACTCTAAACGCTCCATGCACATGTCTCCACCACAAACATGCACACACACACACACACACACACACACACACACACACACACACAAACACACACACACACACACACACACACACACACACACACACACACACACACACACACACACACTGTTTTGTTGTCAATCCTCCCACCCCACAACCTTCCATCATTTGGGAGACATTGGATGGGGAAAAAACATCACAAATCTTCTCAGCGTCTCCTGCCCCTCTCCATGGGATAAATCCTTTCACGGTTTAATCTGCCTCTTCTAAGCGTGCCAGTCGCCAGTTCTACTCCTTTTCCTCTCCTCTCCTCTCCTCTCCTCTCCTCTCCTCTCCTCGTGCTGCATGTCGAGCCTCGCATCCCTCGTCTCCTCTCGTCTCCTTTTTCTCTCTCTCTCTCTCTCTCTCTCTCTCTCTCACACACAGCACTCATCTCTAGCCGTGCTCATTTGAGAAACACTGTGTATGCTGTGTATGCTAGGCCAGAGCTGGTCGCCAGTATGTACTGTCTGACACACTAGAGTTTCAGGCCCTGGCTAAGCTGCCATTTTATGTGACAGACTCCGACTATTTTTTTCTTTCTTTCTTTCTTTCGTTTTTTTTTTTTTTTTTTTCCCTCTGCTTCTTTACCCTCTTCTGTTGCCGACCCCAGGATGTGTGTGTCTGTCTAGAGTGAGGCTGCGTCTGGCATGAATTTAGATATTGTATCAGTGAGGCGGGTAAGGGAGAGGAAGACAACGTGAGCTGCAAATCATATGGCCTACTCGGCGAAACAACAGCCTCAATAGCTCATCCTGCAGGAGATCAGATGAAGCTTGTAGGCCTTTAAATGATAAAATCCTGTTAACGTCACACAAAGATAACAGCTTGGGCTCTTGCGTTAAGTATTCACATGTTTTAAAAGCAGGCTTCAATGAGTAGTATTGGGACTTTACGCCAGCTATACAGGAAAAAAAGTAATTACTTTTTTGCATTTCCTGTGAGAATAACAGGAACCATGCTATTGCACATGTGACAGACAGTACACATGTTGAAGAGATCCTTGTTGTGATGCATTCTCTAAATTAATTTATTAATTAATGAAATTGTCTCTACATCACCATAAATGTTAAGCTCTTTGTAAGGTATTCATGGCACGGCTTTAGTGCGAAACTATCTATCACTCACTCCTGCCACAAGCCTTGCCTCTTCAATGTACACATACACACGCATACACATTCACATGTACACAAGCCCGTGTACACACACACACACACACACACCCACACCTCCAACTTCACTTAATAGGCTTGACTGCTGCAGCTGACATTGATGCATTCACCTTTGCGGAGAGAGAGCGCTGCAAGAGCAGGGGCCATCATAAGACGGGGATGCTATCTCTGCTGAGCATACCTGTACTTACGCTTCTCTCTGCTTAGCCTACTTCCTGCTCAAGCTGCCACCGCAATCAATCAGAGAAGACACAGTAATGGCTCCTGAGGGTATAGGAAAAGAGAGAGAGAGAAAGAGAGAGAGAGAGAGAGAGAGAGAGAGAGAGAGAGAGAGAGAGAGAGAGAGAGAGAGAGAGAGAGAGAGGCAGAGGCAGTGAGGCAAAAATCATCGCTTCTGCATTCACCGTGCTTCTGTGCATGTGACATGATGTACAAGCTCGTGAGAGATATAATATTGAACACTATTATGGCTAATTCACATATTGATTGGTCAATAATGTTCCATATGGGGACTGGTCATTTATTATTGTTGTATCTATGGTGATGGCTGAGCTGTTTGTGAGGTTGCATTATGTAGGTAAATGATTTATCAGACATCTTGTCAGGCTTGTATTTACGTGCAGAATGCCTATTTGACAGTATGTCATGTGCTATGGCTATAGTGTTACTGCCCATGCTTTTTCTCATTGGTCTCATCCGGGAGGTTTTTGTGCCTTGTGATTTTTTTTTTCTACACAATTTAATTCCCCAGCAACCCGCTATAAAACATAACATGACACCCTGAATTATTCATCTTTCTGAGGGATGGAAAAAAAGGCAATAATTCATTTTAAAAACCCAATTTTGTGGAATAAACACTGCCAGTACACAAAGGCGTACAGCGGTGATGAAATAAAAATTATCCCCAGTTGTAATTAAACCGAAGGTTCTCCTGTCTGTGGCTTCAGAAACAGGGTGTAGGTATTGTGAAGCCATGTCTTCAGAGTGAGCGCTTTTAATCATGTATGATGATTGCATCAGTGCACAAGTACTTTTCTAAACCTTGTGAGAACAGAAAGAACAACACTGAGGCAATGTGTTTGTGCAGCACCTTAAGGCAATAGAAGCAGGCTATTTGAAGAATATATTTAGACAGGAAGAAAAAAAAAATGATTTCATGAGGATTGAATGTCTGATGTCTGTGAATTTCAGCCTTTATCACACATGGCAGGCAGTGACAGCAACAGACATTTTGATCATTACATTCAGACAGCCTTTAAAAACCATGGTGCATTCTCAAGCAGGATCCGCACGAGGCCCGTCCCTCAGGTCTGGCCATGCGCTGCTGCCACTTATCTCTATTTTTTTGCCCTTCTAAAAGGGGACTTCTGTCCGAGCATCAGTCGACCCACACACTTGCTCTGGGCTTGTTATACACTCAGCCGGAGCATGACAGAGATGCTGTCCCTGGCTGTCCAGTTGTTTAGTGAGGCTTTGCGGCTGCACAGGGAGAGAGACAGACAGTGGGAGAGAGAGAGAGAGAGAGAGAGAGAGAGAGAGAGAGAGAGAGAGCAAGATAGAGAGAGAGAGAGAGAGACTCATGGCGGCCTGTTAGTGGCCCATTCGGCCTGCCTTGTGAAGTACGGCCAGGGGAGTTCTCCGGGAGAGCTTGGAGCTGACCAATAGCAGGCTTGCACCATGCCATGTTGCTATTGGCAACCTCGTCTGATTGGCTAGCTTGGCTAAAAGCAGCCAGGCAAAAGTCCCACCCATGAGAGGTGTTCAGTGCTTTTGATTGACAGGCTCTTTGCTGGCGCTTGCATGCGTGAAGCCAATTTGACAGCGTGACAACGAAGGTGGAAGATGAAGGCATCCTTTTTTTGTCTTTTTCAAGGAACACTGATAGGCTTTATTTCAACACCGCTCTTTTGACATGTGTGACACGGTCAGAGGAGTTGAAGCCTAGTTTGTTCATGACATGTCACACAACTTAGCTCTTGTCCCTGTCGTACAACTAAGTTTGGTGAATATGGATGTTTGTGAATATTTGGAGATGTATTACACAGCTTGTCAAAGTAATGCAGAAAGTTCCGTTGAATTAAATGGGCTATACCGATGTCGGCAGGTCTGATATTTCATCCAATTTGTATCAGAGGCCCACATCACTCTGCCTAGGGTATATTTCACAATACTAACCTTCTCTCGGTACATCATCATGTACGTAGCTGTCAGGACAGGAAAGTTTTGTACAAAGAAATACTCAATACTGACAGCATAGTTGAATGTAGAAAGCCTAGGGAACAAATGGCCAGCATGAACGGACAGTGGCAATTAAAGTGTATTGTACTGAGTTGCTGTGTATGGGGGGGTTTGTGTTTGTGTGCAATCCTCTCACACAGTAGCTTTTCAGTACAGGCTGGTGGACAAATCTGTGGATATGCTCAATATTATTGTGCAGCTGATGGACTGAAGAAGGGAGCTTGGCAACCACCATAATCAGCCGATGCACTTCACTTCTTTGGCATGATGGTATTGCATAAAGGGATACAGGCTGTAGACCCTGCCTGTGGCCTGTGGTCTATTCTCTGCAGTTGGCTTAGCTGTTCTTTAAACTTTCTAAGGTGACTTGAGGATAGAGGCGAAAGACTGTTTAAGGCCACTGGGCTTAGGAGAGCTGTTCCCAACAAAGTATTCAGTGACCAAAGGTGAAAAAGGTTTTGTGAAGTATGAAACTTTCTGAGCTAATAGGCGGAAGTGGAAATGATATGAAACAGAGATGTCAGTTGTTTGTTCAAAAACGTTTGGAAATACAAAAAAAAAAAGTTTGTTACCCTTGATTGGTCCTCCTTTCCTGGCTTAATTGCACCACAGGGACTCTGCAGACTATGGTGTCTCCGTCTTCAATAAAGACATCAACCAGAAAGTGCCCAACTGTACCACACATCATTAATTGCAACAAAGAACAGGTCTGTTTTGTCTTCATTTGGACTGTTTTCTACTTTAAGTGTTTGACCCCCAAGACAGTGAACCACTTACAAATGATTGTCTGCGAGATGGAAAAATAAATCACTTGCAACAAGCCTCATTGAGCAGACCCTTGCTGAGCTGGACTGTCAAATGGAGGGCCTTGTCTGATAGTTGCTGACTTTGATGAATTTCTGCAACATCAAGCAGGTCAAATGTATGTGGCTGCATTATCGATAATGTCTTTGCAGTTTTATGAGATGCGAATGGACTGTTTGTTTCACAGGACCGTTTTTTTTTTTTTTTTCTTTTCTTTTTCTTCTTGATCAATGTTATAGGCAGTAAACAGAACGAGACTTACCCCTAGTTTATTAATTACATCGGTTACACCAGTTGGACCCAAGCTGATTCAAAGAAAATCTTTTCACAAAAAAAAGGAGAAGCAATTGCACAGTTGGGATAAGACCAACCAAACATGTCCCATGTGTTATCTGAGGCAGTACCTATGAAGAGGAAACAAAACAAACTAAAACCCCAGCACTGCTACAGCAGCGGAAGAACAGATTGTTATTAAAAAGCAATCATATTCATGCCAAGACTATCCCATACGGGTTGAAGTGCAGCATTGCAATGCATTAGTCCTATTTAGACGGGGAAGACAATTTCTTCTCTATCGCTGGCCTGTGTTTTGACTGGTCTGCACTAAAGTTATGCATTCAAATGTGATTTCTTTGGCCTTTTTCATAACTTGCGAATAAGAGAAGTCCTGTCTCTAGTTAATAACACCATTTTCCTACAACCCCAAAGGAGAGAAAGAGAGAGAGAGAGAGAGAGAGAGTAAAAATAGACAATTTTCTATTCACTGTTATTTCAAATATGTGATACTTTTTTTCCATGTGGGAAGTAATAATGTACCTGCCACCTGTGTGAACAGTATAATAATGTCGGATCTCAACAGTTCATTTTTAATGATGCAGCACCTTCCTGCAAGACAGAAAAGCTGTGGGGGAAAGAGATGGAAGAAAGCATAAAAAAAGAATGAGCGAATAAATTTAGCTCCTCTTCCTCGGTCCCCAAACCGCTTTGCACTCTCTGAGGAAACAAAGCAAGTGGCACAAAAACAAATAAACGAGCTCATTCACAGAACGCCTCAAAGCCTAGGGATCCACACAGGCTCTGTTGAACCCCTCCATCCACCCCCACCCCCACCCCCACTCCTACCCACCGCATCCCACCCCACCACACCCCATCCCACCACACCCGTCCCACTCCTACGCCCAGTTATAATGCCCAGTCTGCCTCTTATCTGCGCCTGTTTTTCTGGCTATCATAAAACTCAGGAAAGCTACGCAAGGTTTTTTTTTTTTTTCCACCACACAAAAAGCAGCTTATGAATAGCTTTGAAACGCTTGTGTCATCCACCCCCAAGGTGTACACCTTACAAGCGCTGGATGCATAAAAGAGCAAGAGAATGGGGGGGGGGAGAGAGAGAGAGAGAGAGAGAGAGAGGGGTGGGGGTGGGGGAGAGAGAGAGAGAGAGAGAGAGAGGGGTGGGGTGGATCTATACCCAGGCCGCCGATTTGATGCTTTTTAAACTACACAGAAAGCGATAAAGTGTCAGCCTGAGGTGGAGTCCTGTAAGCCACTTTATTCTGCTCCTAAAAAGGGAGGCAAAGCTGTTATGGATATCCTTTGTGTCTATCAGATGATTTCCTCCTCTCAGCTTGTTGCGTATGCATATGTACATACAGACAGGACAGGACAGGACAGGACAGGACTGAAAGAAACCTAAAGACCACAGCCTGCCTCACCATCACTATCCTGTGTGCGTACATGTCATTATTTCTCCTCTGAACTTCTAGTCCGCAGTCTTCAAACACTCGCCTTTTTTCCTCTCTAGTTCTCTCTCTCTCTCTAACACACACATACACACACACACATACACACACACGCACGCACACACGCGCACGCACACACACACACACACACACACATATGCACACACGCACGCACGCACACACACACACGCACACACACACACACACACACACACACACACACACACACACACACACACGTGTGTATGTGCGCACCTTCACAGGATTCCTGAGCGAGCCACACATGTTTCCTAGGAGGAGGGCAGCGCTCATTATGCTAAAGCCTCGCTAATGAAAGAGGAACAGGCTTTCGTGCACTAGCTAATGAGGCTACAGGATCTGATGCGCTCCTGCCACGGGCATCTCTCAGGCCCAGCGTCAGAGTGGGGCGTCTGGGTGCATGATTTAATTTGCCTCAGATCGCGCACATGCACCATGCCAGCACACGTGCAGATGAATGTCCACACACACACACACACACACATACACACACTCAGACACACATGCACACACACACACACACACACATACACACACACACACACACACACACACACACACACACACACACATGCAGACACATACACACACACACACATATACAGGAACACACACTTATACATACACACAGAGAGGGACTTGTACACACACATATGTAGCAAATTATCCAACACACATTCGCCCACCAAGCTTTTGGCTGGACGCTGTACACACATAGAGAAGCAGATACAAGCATGGTTAATTCACTCCCTGAGCAGAACTGACTTTGCACCGTGGGTTCGCTGTCTTTAAGGTTAATGGCTACTATGCTGGCTTTGATCTGAGTCTCCTGCACCTTTCTGGGCAACTGACCACATCTCTCTCTATCTCTCTCTCTCTCTTTCTCTCTCTCTCTCTCTCACTCTCTCTCTCTCCCTCTCTCTCTCTCTCTCTCTGTCTCTGTCTCTCTTGCCTCCTGATCCTCACACGTTCACTCCCCCTTCACACCCTGCCACATGGGTTTTCATCTGGATTCTAGGAAACACATGGAGACTCAGAAACAGCTGAAAGGCACCCCCACACAAACACTGTCTCTCTCTCTCTCTCTGCCTTTCTTTCTCTTTTCCTCTCTCTCTCTCTCTCTCTCTCTCTCTCTCTCTCTCTCTCTCTCTCTCTCTCTCTCTCTCTCTATGCATCCGTCTGCCTCTCTCTCTGCTTTTCTTTTTGCTTCTGTCTCTGTCTGCCTTTCTTTTTGCTTCTGTCTCTGTCTGTCTGTCTGTCTCTCTCTCTCCCTGCTTCTGTCTGTCTGTCTGTCTGTCTGTCTGTCTGTCTCTCTCTCTCTCTCTCTGCTTCTGTCTGTCTGTCTGTCTTTATCTATCTCTCTCTCCATTCAGGGCTAATTAAGAGAGAGGCAGGAGGGCAGCCAGAGCAGGATGCTCTGGCGAGCAGGAGAGAGGGGACCACTGCCGTGCCACGGCAAACTTTGCCTGATGTGTAATTTGGTGGCCTGACACACGGGAAAGATG
>CM059285.1:21626479-21651479 GCA_030347295.1 Setipinna tenuifilis
TGTGTGTGTTAGTGAGAGCATTGGTTTGCATGTGGCTATTCAATTGCAACAGTATGAGAAAGGATTGTCAACGAAAGTGAGCGTGTATGTGTGTGTGTGTGTGTGTGTGTGTGTGTGTGTGTGTGTGTGTGTGTGTGTGTGTGTGTGTGTGTGTGTTATGCATGTACGTGTATGTGCTTCTGTTTGTGTTCTGGTATGCAGTTTTGTTTATCTGTAGTATTCATCTGTAGTATTCATCTGTGTCTTTGTGTGCGTGTGTATGTGTGTGTGTGTGTGTGTGTGTGTGTGTGTATGTGCTTGCAAAAGAAAGAGAAACAAGATGAGATTGGTTTGTGAACATATATATATATATATATATATATATATATATATGTGTGTGTGTGTGTGTGTGTGTGAGTGTGTTTGTGTGTGTGTGTGTGTGTGTGTGTGTGTTTCATCTTTGTAAGTGTATGAGCATGGGTATGTGTCATTAAATATAGTCACAGCAAAAGTCTGTCACTTCAGCCTGGATTTCAAGAGTATATTCGGCCTAATGTTGTGTCAGAGCCAACAGATGTTTTCAGCTGAAAACATCCAGGCTGAGGAAAGAGTGAGTTTCTGCTTTTATTTTTCTTACTTTCCTAAGACAATGTTTTGTTACCGCACACAAGCTTTGTTAACCAAATTCAGCTGGTGCACAAGCCTGTTTCAGCACAATTTTGAATTCTTGAGATTTAGGAGATGAAAAAAACACAGAGGAAGGAATACACATCACAGAGAGGAAGTCGAGAAAAGCAAGTTAAGGGAATTAAGGAGAGTGCAGTAGGAATGAAAATGAGATTTTAGGCTCTGCGTTGGTATAAAATTAAAAACCATTTTTCCTGGATACACATTTAACAGTATGTCTGTTTGTGTGTATGTGTGCATGCGTTTGTGTGTATGCATGTGTGCGTGTGAGTGTGCGCGTGCATGTGTGAGTGTTCACGTCTATATAATTGTTTGTTTGCCCATGTGTGTGTGTGCAGATGCACATATCCATGTGTGTGAGCACATGTATAAGTCGCGACGCCAAGTTTGTCTGTTGACTAATCTCTGTATGCGCTTCCGTGCCTGAGTGAAGGGGGAAAAAAAGAAAAGGAAAAAAAATCACTTTCCTTTTCCCCTGCACCATGTACCCACCTTGGCACACGGCTGCCTCCCTTGTCCGCAGATCAGAGCGGCGTGGCAGGCCCAGGGTTGGCACGGAAACCAAGTGGCGAGGGGAGATAAGAGCAGCTCTGGGACATTAACGATGCAGGCACTAGCAGCAGGAAGCTAAGGCCAGGGAGAGAGAGAGAGAGAGAGAGAGAGAGAGAGAGAGAGAGAGAGAGAGAGAGAGAGCGAGAGAGAGAGAAAGAGAGCGAGAGAGAGAGAGATGCGGCAGAGAGGAAGAAAGGGGCACAACAGCCCGTGAAAGAGAGAGAGAGAGAGAGAGAGAGAGAGAGAGGAAAAGAGAGAAATAGAGAGGGAGAGAGAGAAGAAAGGGAGAATGAGAGAGAGACCAAGTAAGAGAGAGAGAGAGATAGCGGGCAGAGAAGAAGGGGGCATAACAGCATGAGAGAGAGAGAGAGAGAGAGAGAAGGAGAGAGTGAAGGAGAGGGGCATGCCGAGGCCTTTGATAGCTCTCCCGATATCGGGCCTCGCCATGGAGGCCACTCGAGGAGCCTGTGCGTGTGGAGCACTGGAGCCCTGGCCAAGGGCATCCACCTGATTCATGTGCTGACACTGTGGGTTTAGTCACCTTGACAGATGATGGGGCTTGAGTGTGTGTGTGTGTGTGTGTGTTTGTGTGTGGTTGGGGTGTCTTTTAGTTATGAGTGGAAGAGGTTTTTTTCTACATCATGTATATGATTTTCTCACCCTGCTGCTGTGTGTATATTGGTGAGTACAGAATATAGAGTACGTGCTGCGTCATGGCAAGTTCGTGTGTGTGTGTGTGTGTGTGTGTGTGTGTGTGTGTGCACGTGTGTGCACGTGTGTGCGTGCCTGTGTATTTTTGTGTATGGGTGCCCGTTTGTATGTGTATATGTGTGTGTGTGTTATGGGGTATTCTTTTGAAACTCGGTTGTCGGTAACTCCGAGTTCATTCTCCCGATATCCAATGTAAATGCGTTCTATTGTGACAGTTGGGAAAAACATTTTGGTAGCGTAAGGTAGGTAACATTTTGACTCGGACAACGACGTAAATAGAACTCGGAGGACCTCAAATTGTCCCGAGTTGCTGTTTCGGAACTCCGAATTATTGCCCATTCTTTTGCACTTTTTCCGAGGCAAAGGTCGGGTTTTTCCGAGTCCCGATGACAAAAGAATACCCCATGAGTCAAAGCAAGATAAAGCCGTGCAGTGTGCTTCTGGAGTGCAAATGTGCTAGTGTGAATCACTGTATTTCTCCACCCTCTCCCTCCCTCTTCTCCCTTTGCGTCTTCCCAGCACCCTCTGCCTGATGTGTTGTCACTTCTGTGCTCTGTGTGCTTACGTATGCAATGCCACCAACATATGAATAGGGAACTTGTCTGGACACATAACCCAGGATAGACTCAGAAGCCGTAGCAGTCTCCAACCGTATTTCTTATTAATAATCTGCTCTTTCATTCCCCACACTGTCCTCTTCTGTGGCTTTTTTTTCTTTTGCTACGTGTCACCTCTGGTCTCCTCTGTCTTTTTACATTCTTCTTTCTCTCTTTTATTTTTCTCTCTGTTCCTCTCTCCTACTTTCTTTCATCTTTTCTTTTTTTTTCTTTCTTTCCAGTGACTTGTTTTCTCTGTCAGACTTTTCTCTCCTTCTCTCTCTTTCCCTCTCTTTCTCCCCCTTTGTCATTCTTTCTCTTTCTTTTCTCTTTTCTTTCTTTCCACTTATTTTTTTCTCCTTGTCTGACTTCTCTCTCTCTCTCTCCCTCTTTTTCTTCTTCTCTCTTTCTTTCTCTCTTTCTCTCTCTTTCTTCATTCGCTGTTCAGTCTCTTCTCAGATGCTGCGCTCCCTCCTCTACCTGACATGGACACAGGTCTAGGGGGATTGCTGGCCTGCTTAGGTTTCCTCTGCTGCTCTTATCTGACAGCTGCAGTGGCCCTTCCCTTCACTTCTCTTTTCCTCCCTTCCCTTCCCATTCCCTCCATTCCCTTCCTTTCCCTTCCTTCCCTTCCATTGCCTTCCATTGCCTTCCCTTCCATTTCCTTGCCTTCCCTTCTCTTCTCTTTCCCTCCCTTCCCTTCCTTTCCCTTGCCCTTCCTTCCATTTCCTTGCATTCCCTTGGCAGTGCTCACTGTCCCAGAGATGCCCCTCTTCTGCCCTGCTCTCCCTCTCTACATCCCCATCCCCATCCCCATCACCATCCCCATCTACTCTCTCTCTCTTCCTCTCTCTCTCCCTCACTTTGTCTCTTTCTTTCTCTTATTCCTTTCTTGCTCTCTTTCTCTGTTTCTGTCTCTTTCTCCCTTATCCCTCTCTCTCTCTCTTATCCCTCTCTCTCTCTTTTTCTGTCTCTTCTCTCTATTTCTCTTTCTCTCTCCTTGCCCCTTGGTGTCTCTTTTTTCTTCTTCTTCACTCCAGGCTCCAGGCTGAGAGCACTGGACCGGGCTGGGTCACATCGTCCTCCCCCATCCCCACCTGCTAGTGAGAGCCCCCTGTCACACATGCATGTGCACCAACAGGCCACGTGAGCTTGACCCCTAGGAGGCACTGTAGACCACAGAACCAGGACAACTGGGTGAGACTGAAAGGAGGAGAAGAAGAGAGGGGAAGGTGGTGGCAAGGGTGGGGGTGGGGGTGGGGGTGTAATAAAGCGTGTGGACATAGGTACATGATTGCACTACTGATCAGGGCAACAGGCTGTTGTTTCATTGTTTCTTTGTTTGTTTCTTTCTGTCTTATTTTCTCCTCAATGCAATTTGGTAAAACGTTGTTGAATTTGTTGCTTTATTATTTTCAGGTATCTCTTGTCATTACAGTACATGTTGATAATGGCAAACACATTGTGTTGAGTCAAAAACAGCACCATTTGATGAAATGAAATAGATGTTTTTTTTTTCTGCCCATGGTAAATAATGAAGTACAGCATGTGAATCTGTCTAGGGTTATAATATAAATTTGACCATACAATGGCACGGACAGCCTGCTCCTCAACAAAGAGGAGTTTTTTTTTTCATAAAATCGAAGAAATATATTTTTGCCCTATTATTCTCCTTGTGCAGAAAAAAAAAATCTTGATGCATTTTTAAATTCCTGCATTTGTCAATGTCAAAGCATTTGCTACGATTACCATGATTACTGTGAGTGCAATCTTTGCTTCACTTTCCATACTTCTGCCCTAAATTAGGGAGCATCTTTCTTCAAAGGCAGGGGTGATTACTATACATCAGCAAGCTAATTGGTACTGCCATAGCTGCATTTTTAAATGTGTCTCTCTCTGAAGACAAGACCCAGACAGCACCTGCAAGATGTGGTGCTCTGTCAGATCTAGGAAAAAGTCACCATTTTGCTGTGCATGCTAACACAGTGGGAGAACAACTCGAGCCTGCTGGTTCAGATGCCTGAAAGAGTTCTCAGCTAATCATTACAACAATGTTCTTAATGATTTCCTCAATAATTGAGGAGCGTGCAATTTATAAAACATTACGCGGTATTTATAATGTAGCACAACAGTTGGAGGCAATAAATTATTGCTGGTTTCATGCATGTTTTTGTGAAGAGCTTATGCTAAGTGAAAAAAAAAACTCCCTTCCAAATTGGTTTCAGAAAACATAGGTAAAAAAAAACCTTCATAAGATGTCATTAGTGTCATTATCGATGTTGGAGTCACATTATCCTGTGACAGTCTGGCCACTCATCACTGTTCTGTGTGGACATAAACACGGTGTAATTCTAGGGCTATTTTCATTTGGGCACTTACGATGGACACCCTACCAGTTCTGCTTTCAGGATGACTGAGTCCAGCTCAGGTGCAGTATCGGGTATGACATTTAAAAAAAAAAAAAGATTATATGCTCTGAGAAGGCTGCACGGGAGGATGAAGGAAGGACAACGAAGAGGAGAAAAAAAAAGGAAGAAACATCGAAAAATCACAACAGTGCAATGCTTGTGATTTATAATACTGATGCCACTGCCATTTGATTGCATTATGCGTAATAAATGAGAATGATGTCGCAGCCAAAGAAACACAATTACAAGCTAATGTTGTCCACTGGCCATCACTCACCTCACTGCCAGACTATCAGACGGCCAAATTAAATATTGCAATAGCTTTGCCTTTAAAATTCATAGCCTCCGGATTCATTTAAATGTGCCTGGCCCCAAAATCATATTTTAGCTGATTGTTACAGTCCTAATGGGCGAATGTGAATTAGTGAGGGTCACGAAGAGAGATCCCGCAGAACAAAAACAGCAATTTCCTTCCGCGTAATCCATAATGAGAGGCCGGTGCGTTCACGAGGCATCCAGGGGGAGACACACAGAAAATCACTCAAGGTGGTGCCAACTGTTAGATAGGGATGCTGAGCCTGTGTGTGTGTGTGCATGTGTGTGTGTGTGTGTGTGTGTGTGTGTGTGTGTGTGTGTGTATGTGTGTGTGTGTGTGTGTGTGTGTGTGTGTGTGTGTGTGTGTGTGTGTGTGTGTGTGTGTGTGCGTAGCTGTGGGTGTGAGTGTATGTGTTGTATATTTCAGTGCATAATGCATAATGTGCCAAGTTAGCACCTGAGGTTTCAGTGGTTAGTCCTGAAAACCACATCTGAATGCATGTATTAATATGTGGGAAAATGTATATTTGCATTTCATTGGTGTGTGAAGGACATACAATATGGGATACACACATGTCAGGTAAATACACAATACTGAAAGCCTTGAACCAATGCAGAATGACATTTTTTTTGCAAACCTGAACTTTTATACCCCTCTTTTTCATTGCTCACGCTCATCTCTCCTCATTACCCTCTAAACATGGGGCAATATTTTGTCATAAACAATGCCTATTTATTCATACAATTTCCATGAATCATTCATATGTGCTGCTCGAAATCATGATGCTCTCCATGATTACCCTAAAATCAGCATAGAGAGTAATTCAGATTTTCCCAAAGCAGACTTAATCACCCCAAATCTAAAATTCCATTGTTTTTTTGCTGCACACATCATCACGGAGAATGTCTCACTCTTTGACATAAAAATCCCTGCAGCAAATTAGACATGAAAGGGAAGAAATACAACATACAATCCAAATGAGACCCTTTATGATTCATCATGGACTGGTGTGTGACTGTGTACAATGTTGGTAGAAATGTGCTGCTGTCAGAAATGATTGTGTGAGGGACAATGTTGCAGTGACGTACACTAACCACTTAAACAAACTGTCCACCCTTTTTAGTGCCCTTTCTCTTGATGACAGATGCCCATAACAGTGTTACTTGTTTGATGATGATGTACCTGAACCTGTTTTCTGGTCAACATGTTAGCTATGTCAAAAATCGTATCTCCCAACCCCAATTCCCACACCACACTCCTGAAAATTGAATCCTTAATCTACATATGTGTAGCTACCAGTCTCGTAACACCCCCAAAAGTCCTATGAGTTCAAGGCTTGATCTAAGATCTAATGTATTGGTACATTGGTAGTGCTGGCTTACATGACATCCTGTGGTTCCTATGCTACCATCTGGGAAATATCCCTTGTTCCCCAGTCAACCTAACCAGGAGTCAAACAAAGCCTCTTTTTGTGGATGTGTCAGCAACAGAACAATGTCATGCTAATTGAGAGTCCTTTCTAAAGCCATAATCTCCTCAGAACTGCTTAAATCCCACCTGTCTCTCACAAGTGAGATATTAACCTGGGGTGCATCATTGGTACAGTCAATTATGTCTCACAGAATGACTTGACATCGGCTAACTGAGGTTAAGAGAATGTTGGTATTGACATTTTGCCACCCGTCTCTGATAATGCTGTGCATACTTCCAGTTGGGTTAATTTGCCCAAGGCAGAGAGCACACAAGCACACTTGACCTGACAACAAAACTGTGTTTTATTCATTTACCCCAATGAAGGGCGGAATTCAAATGAAGCCAACGCAAACGAAGCAGTGAGGAAACCACACACACACGCGCACACACACACACACACACACACACACACACACACACACACACACACACACACACAGAAAAAGCTAATGGAGATGGGAGCTATTGACATCCGGCGCCTCTCTCCCTAAAGCCCAGCACGCTGAAATGATCTCTCTTCAATGAACTGGCAAAGCAATCCACATATGACCTGCCCCCCACCCCCGTCACCAACCCCCAACCCTCACTCCCCCTTCCCTTCCCTTCCTTTCCCTTCCCTTTCCCAGCTCCTGCTCTCAACATGCCTTTCCCCCAAGGAGGCTCATTGTGCAGCTTAACTAAGATGGCCCAGAAAACAGTGTTTAAAACACTATCGATTCCTCCGCCGGTGGTGCTGGAGCCGGGGGCCCCCCCCGCTTCTGATGATGGAGGGCGTATTGATTGGCTGGATGATCCGGTGAAGGCCAGAGAGAGCTTGCTGCTCACCTCTCCGCCCACTCCACGGGCGCATGTGGGCCCAGCCGAGGGAGCGTACCAGGGCCTGGCTCAGATGCATAAGGTGGAGTTCGGTGTCAGAACCCGGCCAGCGACCGACAAACTCCAAGTTTGTTTGTTTTTTCTTGTTGTTTTTAAGTACAGACAGACATAGTCTCATGACAGAAATGTTTGTCTGATGTTATGTAGCCACAGGTGTGTTGCCCTATGATGTATTTACATTTCCACGATAAGAGTTGGTGCAGTAGGACTTGCCACCTTGTTCAATAGGTCTTTCCACCTTGGGGTTTGTTTTTTTTTTCTTTCCATGATTCCAAGGTCACCCAAGTATTTTGTCATGAATAAAAAAAGCAATGGGTCAGCATCTCAGTGATCGAAAGTTTAAAATCTGTAATGTGTGATACTTAATATGCTTTCTTTACGTGAAGCTGAAATGCAACTTTAAAACCGAAACATTTGCAGGACAAAATAGTAGGAGGAAGTCATATCCCTTGGCCTTTTTGGATTACCATAAGATACCTTATTATTTCTTCAGGCAACATTACTCACACATGCATTCATTCCTTGCTGCAAGATCATGGCCTAGGGTCAGTAGGAAGCCTACATTACATTTAGAAAATAAATGTCTAGAAAGAAAATACTTGCTTGTTTTTTTTTTAAAAACAACATTCACAGTCTATTCTCCAGTGATGCCCTTCAGATTTACGACAAGACTGGATTTCAAGTCCTGAGCAAACCAAAGAAATATCAATATGAATTACTCAAAACCAGCCCTTTCTTTAAGGACAAAAGCCTGCGGCTCCTTTGCGATCAAGCCCATGGAGATAAGGGCATGTGTGCCCACAGGCTAAAGCACACGAGGTGCCCGGAGCATGGAGGCTGCTGGTAGAGACCGGCCATACTCAACACCACCGCCTCCGCTTCCCTCATACCACCCTCACTTCAACTCATCTCTTCCTGATTACTCTCTTAGACCCCCAGCACCACCACCACCACCACCACCACCACCACCTCCAACATATCAGCCAGGGGATGGCCACTACAGGCTAGACAGCAGACAAAAATCAGGTAGAAAGAAAAAAAAAAAAGAGAGAGCGAAAAGTTTAATCTGCCTGCCGCTGGAAAGAGACATCCATTGTGAGAGGTGGAGATTGCCCCAAGGACAGAGAAAAATTCCATTCTCCCTCACTCACTCTGCTTCTTTCCTTCCATCTCCCTCCCCTCTGCCCGGGTGCTGCCTGCAGCTATGTGCCCCCCCCTCCGAGGAGGATAGTCGAGCCTTTAGGGACTTCCTGCTGCGCTCCCCTGCCTCAGCGTGCATCAGCAGCGGGGCCCTGGGCTCACCGTGCCTCTGATTACACCGGTGAGTCTGACTTCATTCACCACTGCGGCGTCACTCCCTAATTATGTGGGCATCGCTCGCTGCTAGCGGTGTGTAACCCACCACTCGACGTCTCAAAGCGCCCTGGCTCTAATTGGTCTTCATTATTGCAGCAGCTCCAGAAGAAGCACGGCTAAACTCACCACAGTTCACCACAGAAGCCTGACAATACCTTGCTTGTTTATGTGAATAAACATCTCCACGAGAAGGTTCATAATGATGTGAAGCTTTGAGCATATTCACAGATGCCTTTCATGAGGACAGCAGTGTTTTTTCCACCTCCTTTAAAGCCATTCTCTTTTGTTTTTCTTTATGTGTTTTGTATTTTCCAAGTAAATCCTACGGTTGCTAAGCAGGAAGGCACAGCTTCTAGGGCACGAACCTTCAAGCGCCAAAGAAATGCCCATAGAATACATTTATTAACTTATTTATTTAACAATTCATATATTAATTTAAAAGGGAAGCTTCGCCTGTGTGCCTTTGCAATGATTTAAAACCACTGCACGGGCACTCTAATTTGTCTACGCACTCCAATTTGCAGCTGTTCTAAAAGGTAGGTGGAGACTCCTGCACTTTTTCCCACCCCCCGCACCCCCTATTGCGTTGTCAGAGGCAGGCACCTGGAGATTATGTGAAGGAGTTTTCTCCCCCTTCTCTCTCTCTCTCTCTCTCTCTCTCTCTCTCTCTCTCTCTCTCCCTCTCTCTCTTTCACTTCATCTCTTCCCTCTGTCTCTTCATTCTTTTTCGAGGAAGTGACTGATGGCAGGGGGGGCCCACAAGGGGTTGCTCAGTCATTTGCCCCAGCTGCCTCACTGCAAGGTGCTGATAGGGCTGTGCTTGGAGCGAGAGGCTTTCATTAACACTCGCACATGATGAGAGCCGCTGCTCGTTCACACCCACCAGCTCTTGGTTAAATTTAGGAGGGCAAGGCCCACTCTATTCTCCTTTCACCCCACCCCCTCCTCTCTCTTTCTCTCTTAGTCTTCTTTCTCTCTTTCTTTTTCTCTCCCCCTCTCCTAGCAGTAAGTTTCTCAGAAAGATGGAAGATGTTTGGAGAAGCTGATTCCTTTTCTCCAAAATTACTCAGAAATGTGATGTTACCTTCATAAAGCACATGAGAGATTTGTTTTTTCTTTTCTCATATGTGTGTCTTTTACTGATCCTATAGTAACTGCTGGAAGCCATAGCTGGAGGATGTATACCATCCATCATGCTACAATATATGTATTCTGTTTGAATTATTAATGTATTATAGGGGGTGCTTGCCCAAGGTTTACCTCCCGACAGGGAAATAATGCCAAATCCGAGTTGATCTCATAGGAGTGATAATCCTATCGTGGGCTAATATTGCTTCAGCGTCTTTGTATGGCTCTGTGCTTCATATTTCCACACTTGAAGACCTCTTGAGCAAGGTTTTGTCTGTTTTGTCCTGTCAAGGTCTTATCTTCTTGCAATGTGCACTTCCACCAATGTTAAGTGTCAGCTGCCTGTAGCTTGTAATGTAAATATACAAGTATAATATACAACGCACTTGAAACAATGTAAACCACAAATTCTTGTGTTGTTATTCATCTTACCTGTGACCTGCAGGAAACTTTTACCTTGATGGCATAACTGTTTAATGTCTAGTCTAGTAACATTTCTCTAGTAGCAAAGTCATTTAACAGGCTTTAAACAATGTATGTTATGTTGTATGTATAACAAGAAATGTGTTGGCTTGAATTTTAAGGTCAGTAAAAATATACCTCAATGTAGCCTTGGTCTGAATGAGTTAGGCCTGAAAATCATTTAAACATAAACACACTTTTTCATTTGTGTGGCTTCAGCTTAGGTTTGACTAATGGTCTGCATTCTTCCACAGCACGTTTGATTGGATCCTGCACTGTTGTGGCTGGGAGGCCAATACAGACATAGGATATTTCCCACTTGTTTTCATGAAATTGCGTTTGATAATCGGATGTGCAAATAATTATCGGATTTGGGTGTTCGGCGTCCGACAGATGCAATCTTTACTCCAAAAAAAATTGGGTTGGTAATGAGGCTCATGAGATATTCCGGCAGAGGTCTCTCTCATTTCCAAGCTTCAAATGTACTTCAATTTCTTTTTAATTATTAAGAGGCTATTTGGCATAATTACATCTGGTGCAGACAAGCCAAGACATCAAGCGATAATTCGGATATTACCTCCGCCTCCTCTGCCCCTGCCTCTCTGCCTGTGAGATAGAGCAGGACTTCTGCTCCGGTGACTGATGGTTGAAGGGACGTGGTGGTGGAGCCTGTGATTGGAGGTGACCTTTTCGCTAAGAGGGGCAGGATCGCAGCTGTCGGTGAAAGGTAACGGTAATGTGGTGTCAGCCAGTTTTAATACATCAATTCAAATCATGTAAGTGGTCAGGGGAAGAAAAAAGAGAGGAGAAGACCTCTGATTACCATGTCCAGGACACGAGCGCAGATCATCACTGGACAAAGTGCTTTAGCTTCTCATGATGGATGAGGCCGCTCACCTCTCTCCCTCTGGGGGAAAAGTGGTAGGACTTCCTTCCCTTGGCCCATCACTATGGAGCCAGCACAGTCTGAGGAGTTATTTAAGAATATTCTTAATAAACCTTAACCAAAATAATAATTTGAACTTTAATTTTGACTTATCCCACCTAACCTGACACTAATCCCGCCTCTAATATGAGCGTGATCCTGAGGCTGTTTTTTTATCTTATTCCTCAATGCCTCCAGATGGTTTCTTGACTGGTCATAATGACTTATTTAGTGCTGGACCCCAGTAGTTGTTCAGCCTGGTTTACAGTGCCAACTCACCTAGTATGAGCACTAACAAGAGAATGCCACAGTCTAAGTGTGACAGAAGTTACTGTCTGAGGTTTACAAAGAAAGAAGGTGTGATGCTGTCTATCCATTGTCACTGATAACCTCTCCCAAGAAGTCTGTGGGTCAGATCCGTGGCCTGTGCTTCATATGACACATCTGAACCGCAGATTGTTCTACCATGCTGGGGGTGTAATTACCTGCCGCACATCATTTATGGGATAATTAATTCAGGGTCCATGCGGTCTCGCATATATGTGGGTAAAACAAGTAGGCCTTTACATGTCTGAACATCACAGCAATATAAAATGTAGGCATATACATAATTTACTCATTTACTCGCTGCAGTACATAATGTTAAAAACCATCAGATATACAGGGACTAAATGAGTACACAAGCCTCCCAGAGGTGCCAATCATGACTGCTTACTCTTAAAATGTGAGACATACTATATTTACACTCTACTATGTCCCCTTGTGGACCTATTGAAGAATTCAATAGCAAAGCTTTGTTGTAAAGTTATTGTTGATCTTGTGAGTGGTATGATGTCATTAAGTATTTACTGTCGATGTATGTGTTGAGAAACTCTGTTGAAACTTGCTGCCAGGAAGCTCATGAAATTAAGAGGAACTGAAACTAACCGACTGCGCTACAGTTGACAAAGAACTTGCTTTGCAGCAGCAGTTGCATTAGGTCAACATTAGGTCAGGAGGAAGTTTGTCTGTATGGCAAATAAACTTGCTTTTCTTTGCAGAAGGGTTTATACTAGCTTACAAGGACAGGGTCAAGGCTATAAGGAGGTTTGCTGATGAAGATCTCATAAGAGAGAAATTCTCCAAAAGGAGGTTTGCTGATGTATTTCTCACAAGGGAATTGTCCTAAAAAAGAAAACTGCCTGTGCACTTTATTATTGAATACCCACTCAGATGAAGAGTGTATGGGATAGATTTTTTTTTGTATTTGATTTGACAAACCCATAGAGAATATTTGTAACAGGGTGATTTACTAAATAAACTTGAAAGAGGAATGAACTTAAAACTCCAGTTTATTGTAACGAGAGCAAACATCTCTTCCATTGTTATTTTTGGTGTGTGTGTGTCCCCTTTACCAATTCTGGTGTTACAACGCTGCCTAAACCAAAGGTAAGATTTTGATGATTCTTATAATTGGGGTATTGTTAGCCAGGCAGAAGTCAAACAGACCTTAATAAATAAAAAAGTACAAAATTTCTCCTGAAATTCAACAGTATGTATCTTATTAATCTGTCTTTATGGTCTGCAATTTTCACTTTTATTGATTTCTTGGGCATTTTGTTCATTTCTCTTCATGATTTAAATTTCTCACTTTTTTCGTATAACCTTTTTTTCAGGTGTCTTTATCTGTTTGGAGAGTTGTTTAGTGTCTTTATAACTTCACCTTACTGGGAGTGCATATGTTGATTAATATCAGTTGATCGATTGCTGTACTTGCCCCCTCCCTGATTGCTAGTCTACAAAAACAGACACATTGACACCTGAGGAAGACCAATTTGGTCAAAAGTTGTGCAGAATAAACCGGAAGCAGAATCATGCCACGTGTGTTTGATCCAGCACGACAACTAATTGTTGGAAGGGTGCACATCCATTGACGCTGCTATTGTCTGAGCTTTCTCATGTTGGTTTGCAGCATCGTGTTCTAGCATTCTGGTGCATCACTGTTTTAATCACAATGGCTTGCATGACACCTTACAAGACACTTTTCTCAGCACACACACACACACGCACACACACACTGTGCTGTATGCTCATAGCCAAAACACGCCCAAAGTCACGCTTCTGTGGCAGCATCTCTGTTTTTTTGTCCTCTCTTTTCAGTTTCTTGGCAGATGGAGCCCAAACAGATCCTACACTAATGGATAATTCTAAATTGGCATCGCTAGTTTTCCACTTTTGGCACACACGCCTGCTCGGCAATGTCCTTGGACTATAGCTTTTCTAATTACATTTAACACTTGGCCTTGTGGCATGCCTCCTTTGTGAGGAAACACAAATAGACGTAATAGTTTATCTGAATGCCATCTGTTACACACAGCTTGCGCAAGTCACTGGGAGACATGGGGGAGCAATTTCGGCACTCAATTTAAACGAAAGGCATTGCCATGGAACAGCACAGGGATTGAGCCATCATTGAGACCTGAGGGGAAGTGTGTGTGTGGTGTGTATGTGTGTGCGTGTTTTTTTTTTTTGTGTGTGCATGTGCATGTGCATGTGTGTGTGTGCATGTGTGTGTCTGTATGTGTGTGTGGAGGGGGTGATTATTTACCTGTTTTTTTTTTCTTCAATGTCTTCCCACTTATTAAGACCATGGAGGGCTATGCCAGCAGGGACAAAAAGAGGGAGGTGAGAATTAGGCAACCAAGTTTACCAGCCCTCTTCATTAGCATTTCCTTCCCCCAGAAAATGTCTGGCATGTTCATAGTGCTCAACGCAGGCCCAAATACAGCTAACAAGGCTGCACTGCATGCTGGGAAATGGGCATGTTTTGTTGGCGGTGTCAAGGGATTGTGTCATGTGCGAGTCCTCTGGGATTAGTGTATGTGTCTGTGTAGGCATGCATGCACATGTGTGTGTGTGTGTGTGTGTGTGTGTGTGTGTGTGTGTGTGTGTGTGTGTGTGTGTGTGTGTGTGTGTGTGTGTGTGTGTGTGTGTGGTCGATGACCCTCTGACTTTTCTGCCAGCGACTAATGAGTGTTCCGAGTTCAGCTCTCTGTGGTCGTAAGAGACCTCTGGGTCCTGCTCTTTGCCACTGCCTGTTTATCATTTAGCCTCCCTAACGACTGCAATGCAACAATCAAATAAATATATAAATACATACATAATAAATAAATATTTATATAAAGACACACATATTTGTGGCCCACACATTTTCCCATGGCACTGAGCTGTATTACAAAATGTGTGCTGACAATTTAAATGCAATCATATTTTGCCAGCGTTTTACTTTATTTATTTATTTTGTACATCATTGGGTTGTCTGACTATCAACCCATCCCTATCCCAATATTAAATATTACTGCTCACCCCACTCCCCCAACAAACACACACACACACACACACACACACACACACACACACACACACACACACACACACACACACAGAAAGAGAGAGAGAGAGAGAGAGAGAGTCTAAGAGAGACTCAGTCTGAGACGCATCCTGACATTTATTTTAAAATCCAATCTGGACTTGGTGCCAGGGGATATCAGGTACTGATTGAGTTTTGTGTCACTTCATTAATGAAGAGCCGGCCACTAAGGTGGCCCAATGTGTGACGTACGTCAGCAGGTGTCACGGGCTGATTTGCAGGCTATTCCATCAATTTTACTTGGCACCTGTAAGGTAATGCTATGTATAAATAATGTATTTTGGGCCAGTCTGATTCCATTTACACAGACATGAACCTGGTAAACAAAATATAAAACATTCAAAAATGAAATACCAACACCCCTAATACGGGAAGGGTGTTAGATGCACAAATCATTTATATTCATATTTATATTTAATTATATAAATGCTGATGTAGATATATAAATATATTTTGAACATAATATTCCAGGCTGTCAGTCTACATATGTAACTTCACAATATATCAGAATGTGAAATTGTAAGTTATAATACTTGACTGAAATGTTAAAGTATGGATGTGAATGTGATCGTAACTTCTGTCCTTCACCTACAGAAACCTTGAGAAATAAACATTTTATCGAAATTCACTTTTCGAGAGCCTTTTCGACAACTTCTGTCAGTTGTTTACATACATGCACCTGGTTCTTGGGTCTACTTTTATTGCAACATGCTGTAAAAAGACATTTTGCTGGGAAACAAGTGCCAAGCACAGTCGGCAACACTTTCTATTAGGCTTGTATTCATAAGACTCTATGAACACCGTCATGGGACAATGGGAGGAGAAGTGAAAGGAGTGAACTGATGACTTGATTTATGAATTCTATGTATTATATTTAACCACCTCCCTACCACTTAACCGTTATTTTTGCACGCAGATTTCTGTTTGTGTTTACATCAAACCACCAAACTATAATCCCCATATAATAACAATATAATAACAACGTCCCCATATAATAATGTCCACATATGATACGGCCCCCAATATTATATGAGGTCCCCTTTTAACACGGTCCCCAAAAATACAAATAGTCCCCATAATCCCTCCAGCTATCTGCAGCTCTCAAAGGCAGTGCCCTTCATCTCTGACCCGCACCTGGGAGAGAGACTTAATGGGAGATGTGAGGGGGGGTCATCTTCGGTCACCATCGTCCACCAACCCCTGCTGTCTGAAGGATCTTAGCCAGGAGCACATCTGTTAAATGACGTCAGGGGACCCTTGCGCTGACACCTGCGTGTGAAAGAAATCTTCCAGCTGAGGTGCTCTGTGTGGGGGGAGGCGGGACCTTCTGTTCTGGGAGAGGAAAAACAGCATCTTCACATACGTTCATAAACACAATCTCTCTATCTCTCTCTCTCTCTGTCTTTCTCTCTCTTTCTCTCTCTCTCTCTCTCTCTCTCTCTCTCTCTCTCTCTCTCTCTGTCTTTGTCTCTCTCTCTCTCTCTCTCTCTCTCTCTCTCTCTCTCTCTCTCATACACACACACACACCTCTCTAGGGGGTTAAGATAACTTGATGCGATAGAGCTGGCTTTGGCCCTGGAGAGATCTATCCTCTCCCTCACCTTGCTAAATCACACACACACACACGGACCCAGAATTCTCCAGGGAAGAAAATACCACATTCTGACACACACAGTCACATCACAGGGGACGCTGTGATCTTCATGACCTGCTTAGAGGTATAAAGCAGAAAAATATTGACATTTTAATAGAAATGCCTTTTGACATCCCTTTCTGGTCCATCCCTTTTTTCTTTTCTTTTTTTTTATCCATTCTTTTTCTCTTTTGAAACCTGCCTGTGACCTTTTCCCTGGTTTGAGCTTTTGACGTTTGCCTCATTGTAAGATAATCTCAGAAATTTTAGGCTCGCCAAGGCAACAAGATGCCCTCAGGCAAAAAGAAAAAAAAGAGACAGAGAAAAAAAAATAATAAGAGGCGAACAAACCAGGGTTCAGCAGAGAGAACAGTGGATCCTGTCATTTCTTTACCTCTGTGTCTCCTCGATCCTTCAGTTCCCATGCTGGCCTAACAGTTGGAAAGGACATCCATCCAACATCCAATTGGCCATTTACTTCCTACTCCGTCTCCACGCCACACTTTTTTTAACCACACACACACACACACACACACACACACACACACACACACACACACACACACACATACACACGCACAGACACTGTACGCACACACACAGACACACAGACATACACACACACACACACACTTCTCTATGTTCTATTAACCCTGCCTGACACATCCAACTCAACTGGTTTGGTTTGTTTTCCTGTTAGGGTATGGCTGTGTGAACACTTTTCCACTCAATTATTTTTCTGTCATTTTCTCCCCTTTTCTTTTCCTTCTTTTCCTCTTTTGGACGGTGGGACTTTTTTTCACTGACCTTTTCATTTCCTGATGTCAACTTCTTAGGGTATCTTTTTTTTTTTTTTTTTTTTTTTTTGTTTGGTTGTTTTCCAATTAGCAGGAAAATGGTCTCTGCTGATCCTTAAGTCCTTTATAAAACATTATTTTCTATTTTACTTGTGCCCTTGAGCATCAATCGCAGCTCTTACATTGAGGCTGCATCAACATATTCTTTCAGTATTTTAGAACTGATAGCATGGCAAAACCTGCTTTGTCTTTAACAGCAAAGGTGGTAAGTCTGGGGGCGAATAAAGCTGAAAGTTGAAATTAAATTTGAAAAGAGCAGCGAGGAGAGTGAGTAACCTTCACTGTAGGCTATGTGCTGACGTCCCCATGCATTTGTTGAAGGCCTCTGTTTGTGTGTGTGTGTATGTGTGTGTGTGTGTGTGTGTGTGTGTGTGTCACATGTTTGTTTGGGTGGATTTAATTTTCTTGCTGCTTACTGCCGAATGTACAATCACACAAAGCACAGAGTCACACTCCACACATAAGCTAATTTAATTAGCCAAGGCTCTCAACACATTCCTGAATACAACGCCTTACACCACCCCCCTCCCCCTCCACCAACATCCACATTACACACACCACCTCATCCACCAACACACCAGTCTCCCCACTACCCACTGTATTGAGACATCAAAAACACATACTGACAGCACAGGAAAAAAAAACAAACTTGCATTGTTTCCCTCCCCCCACAGAGCAAGAAATAGGGGAACCATAGAAAAAAAGAGAAATGAAAGCGAGTTATTCATCTCATTCCAAGAACAATCTCATGGAAACACGCAGATCTTGGCTATGCCAATTTTCTGATTGTTTTCATTCTTCAAATTCTCCAATCATTTCCATGGCCGGTGTGTATGCCAGTGGCCATGTCCCTGTCCCAGCAGGGTCTGACTGCAGGTTCATAATTGCATTGTATTTATATTTTAAGCCAAAGGCAATATGAGGCTGTATTGTCATTCGAGAGCTGACGGACAGAGCAGTCAGTCTTTCAGAAAACGTGGCCAGACTAATAAGTATGTACTCTAAGATCTTTCTCTCTCTCTCTCTCTCTTTCGCTCTTCCCCTCTCTCTGTCTGTCTTTCTTTGTCTCTTTTTTTTCTTTCTTCCCCTCTCTCCATCTGTCTCTCCCATCCTCCACTTCAGACTCTCTCTCACTCTCCGTTTCCCTTTGTCTGGCTCATTTCTCCCACTTTTCCATCTCCCTTCCTTTAAGTCTCTCTCTCTCTCTCTCTCTCTCTCTGTTTATCTCTCTTTTCCTCTCTCTCTCTCTTTTCTCTGTCTCTCCTCAGACATACACTCTAAACTAGCATGGCTGGCGTGCCTTTACCACAGGTGTGCTCATATTTGCAAGTGGACAAGGACGTGAAATTGAAAACTCTCTGAGACGCTGTCATTTTCTGCAGGCTGCTGCGGGTGACATTCTGATCAGCCCCATGGCAGTCGCTGGAAGTGTGAAGCAGAGGGAAAAAACAAAACAAAACAAAAAAAAAGGGGTCGACTCATGTTCAATCAGGCTCCCGGTGAATCAACGTCACAATGACAAAGATGCGTGCCATTCTTTGTCTCTTTACAATGGATAGACATTAGTGTCCTTTTAGTTTTTTTCTGTCCTTGTCTGTGCTGTTTTTTTTTCTTTTCTCCTTTCAAATGACTTCAGCAAGGGAATAAGGTCATTTCTGCCAGCTCTTATTTGATGGCATGGAAAAGTCACAGCAAACCATATCGTAAGAAGGACTTCTGCTTCTCAGCACCCATATTATGGCAACTACTGGCCATAATATGGGTTGTTTTCAACAAGATAACGTAAATACTCATCTGTCTTATTTTACTGTCATGTGGTGCATGGCATCTGACTCGACACTAGAGAGAAAATAACAAGTGCACAGTGGGGAACCTCCTCGCTCAGACCAAAAATAAATAAAGAAAGAAGAATGAATCATCTTAATCAAATTTCTATTTTTGCAGCACTCCCGAACGAGATAACAGCGCTAGAAAGTGTGTCTGTGTGGGCGTTGAGGGTTGGGGAGGGGAGGGGAGAACAGGTGACAAGAGCGCAGCTCAATCCTGCCTCTCGCATCGAGCGCTGATGACCAGCTGGGGCCTGCAAGGCACTGCTCGCATGAGGACTGACAGCTGCCAGATTGCTTTCCGCCCCGCTGCCGCACGGATGACCTCCGCCAGTCATACCCAGTCGCCGCCTCCGCCCACCTGGCTGCCTGGCTTCCTGGCCGCCGCCCGGAGGAAGGGGGCAGCCCTGTAGGTGCCACCCTACCCCTTGGCGTCTGATTGGATTAACAATGCTCCACCCGGCCACCAGAGCTGACAGCGTCCTGCTTTCCCACCGCCGTGGCAGGACTGGGCCTGTGTGAGGCACTTAGTGGCTGTGGCCATCAATGAACAAAGACAGCGGCTATCACACCAACCAAGCAGGCTTATCCTCCTGGCCAGCAGTGTTTGTCTGATCCTAGCCTGAGCCTTCCAGTCAGTAACTTCTGTGTACAAAACTAGATAAACATGAAGTAGGAGAACAGCCAGTGCTGTACACACAGTTATTTTTTTCACAGTGAAAAAGTGAGTTTTTTTGAGGGTAAGAGCTTTAGCTAGGATTTGTGAGTAAGAGACACAAGAAGCAAAGACTTGGGAACACTTTGGAAAGATGTTGAAGTGTCTCCCTTGTGCTCAACTTCACCTTGTCAGTCTTGCAGTCTTGTGCTGTTGTCAGTGCTATTAAACATTTCTGGTGAGATTTAATATCACCTATCACTTAAAGCCAACAGTCTTCATCCATTCAGCCTCCCACTGTGCCTGAAACCAAATTTCCAGAGAATACTTTATTTCTCTGCTTGCTTTACAGACTTTTTTTTTTTTGGGGGGGGGTCTGAGATTTGTGAAGCAATCATGATGTGCTTTCTCAAGGATTACCTCTTCTCTCCTCAAACACTGCTTGGCTGCTTACTGCTTTTTATGATGTCTTCTCTGGACTTAAAACAAAGAACTGTAGGATTAAGAATCCTATATTGTGTGTAGGTGTGCAGGAGCTATTGATTAAAGTTCAAATGGAGCAAGCTGAATTAAATTCAAATGCCTCTTTGACATTCCAGCATTATTGAGTATGTCACAGTCCCTTCCTCATAGAATAAAAAAAAACATCATTAGTCTCACCAAATTTGCAGCGGCATACTTTCCAATAAAAAAAAAACTTCTTAGAGACATCTCCCTTTCTCCAAAACATGAAGTAAGAGGTTCACTAATTTTACTTTCGAGTTGGATTTTTTCCAGAGATTTTATGTAGGCAGGCAGGCAGACAAGATGTTACGTATATTCATTTTCCAAGGCAGTGTACCATTTTTTCCAGAGCGAAGAAAATTAATCATATTTCACTTACCCTGAATAGCTTGACAGTAGAATTCATATGCTTGACACATCACTGCTGCTCTAATTGGAAGCTACAGTACCTCGAGAGGTTGCAGAGGTTGGTAGAGAAATAATGAATTCTTAATACGAAAAGGAATCAATATTACTCAGACTCATTAATAAAATAATTACCCAACCCAGAGACTTTAAACTTGGGATTATGTAAACACATGCTGACCACTTGTTATTCATCCGGCATATAACCTGGTCTACAGGCATTTGTGTTAGTTTTATTTTAAAACAACATTATATTGTTTGAAATTCCAACAAGCACTTGCATTTCTTCAGCAATTCATTTCTTTTACTTATTTATTTATTTTAAAAAACAGCTGCTGAAACATATTCCATATTCCATTGTTAGACTTGATGTAATGGTCAATCACTAAAACAATGTTTCAGTTGATTTAGACAGGTCAGTTTGCAATTAATACATCACTGTAAAACACCAGATTTAGCCATAAGGCTACTTTGTATCTGTAGTCCCACTACACACCCATGTGGTTTAAAACACTGCTTTCTTTCTCAAACTAATGCATATCAAATGCATATACAAAATTACACATTATAGGACAATTTTAACAAAACTGTTACAACACACCACGCATACACGCACACACATACAGTGCTTAAACACACTAAATGAGTTTTTGTTTTTCAGTTTTCCAATCCCAGGCTGAAACACTGAAGACAGATAGTAGTGCAACTTTTGTATTTTCAGGGGAGCCATATAGTACCCAATAGCTTGTTTTCTTTAAAAAGGCCTATTTAGTGCAGCAAAACTGAGGAACACATAAATAGGCAAGGCTGGGTAGGGTGCCTGAGAGTTGCAAGGAGAGATAAGACCTTTAAGTATGCATCACAGAAACGCTATTTCACAGTGTTCAGTAAGAAAACAAACTACTAGAACTAGTGTTTACACAAGAGAAATACAAAAATGTCTTCAATGCATAATACGAATCAGAATACCGAACAAATCTCTTATTCAGATCTTGGCACAGCAACATTACAGTACATGACCTTTAAAATTAGTACATAGGTTTTGCGCTCTAAAGAAAAATGACTTAGAAAGGCTATGTATGTGTTCAACGTCAGGAATGGTGTGTTTTTACAATGAAATTCAGCACAAAAAAACACATAAAAGCGTATCCATTTTTCCCAAATAATGTACAAAAATCATCAAAAAAAAACTGCCTACAACACTGCCTATTTTGTTGTAGGCAATTTTTTTTTACATAATCAACTGTTCCCTGCAATATTACCATAGAATAACTGCCTTGCTCAGTATGACAACCACTTTCACTCAGTCCTGTTCATGTGAGGGTTGCTGTCAGGCTATTCAGTGGCACTGGTTGCTTGGATACCATGGTTCTGGGGCAGAGTGATTAGTTGTTTATGAACATAAAGTAGGAAACGCTTGAAAGTAATGTGCACTCCCAACCATCAGCTGCTGGGGACTTGGGGTAAGATGTGTCCAATCAGGAACACAGCTTAGCCCAATGAGATGGACAGAATGAAAGAAGAAAATGGAACCACGAACAGGCCTATAATTTGCATTAAAAAAGAAAAAAAATCAAAAGGCAAAGAAAATATGCATAAAAAAGTGTAATTGAGGCAGCACACTTGTTCTATTTGGCATTCATGAGTACTCTCCTTGGGTTGTCACCTACAAAGCTAGATATTGCTGAAGAATTGTGTTAAAGGTTAATTTTTTTTACATTGAATGTATTTTGTTCTTACATATAGATTATGGTGTATGACGTGTTTCTACCTTGAACATGTTTCTCTTTTGTCCTCAATTTGTTAATATACTGCACTGCTGATACTCCACTGATTCCTTATAGTATTTGGCCCTATGTGGTGATTAAAGATATTTCAGTTTAATGTTTTGTTGTTGTTGTTGTTTTGTTTCATCCAAGCCAACAATTTTGTATATTGTAGTTCTGACGAATATCAAGTGTGCAGCACCTTGGTTATGCTTTAAAGTTACTTTAATAATGTATTCATGACATTATACTGAAGGCAGTTTAATAAATAAAATGTCTTGTGAATCCTGTTCACAGTTGCCTGTTATGCCACGTCTTTTATTTCAGCTGTTATAATTACCCAATTTACTGCAAACAAATAAATACAATAAATAAACATACATGAAATGACATTTTTGCAGTATGGCATAACTATTTAAAAGTAAATAAGGGAAAAATGAATGAATTGCCCCCATCCTAAAGGGTACCAGACAGAGTTGCCACTGATGCATGTGTAATGAATGGTCAGGCTCCCAGTCCTGTTTTGGTTAATAAAGCTATCATAAATAGTTTTTTTTTATTTATTTCACACACATACACACACACACACACACACACACACACACACACACACACACATAGAGATTGTCATTTTGTGCAGGGGTCTTATGGGTGTTTGCTCCTTTGTGTAAGCACTTTTATAAAGTTATATAAGTTATACGCAGGTTGTGTGTCCATCTGTGGGCCTGTATGTCTGCGTGCAGGGGCTGGAGCAGGATTGGTCAGTGTGAGGAGCCGCTCAGAAGCTTGTCAGAAGTGCTGGCTGCTACACCTCTCGGCTGCTGGCAGCAGGCTGTGGGTTGCCTGGATTGAATGCTTTATTTTTAGACTATGCTGTTGTTGTTTTCCTGTAGCCTCCTAACTATGGTTTTACAAGGGCTGTAGGCTATATAGTTGTTTTCACTGGTAAGCGTGTCTCTGTATACTATTTTCAACCTAATACTGTTCGTGGAGATGGTAGCTTTGGGAGTGATTTGTTAGGGTGGGAGATCTTTTTTTTCATATGAAGCAAGGGAGGAAGGGATTTTTGTGGCTATTTTCATCTTTGCCTTTTGGACATTAAGTTGCTCTCACTTAGTTGCTCTCTAGGTTTTCTGCATTTTCAGTGGGGATCATTTTGGGCTGTTTACAATCCTTGCATATCCTTAATAGTTTCCTTCCTTCCATGTTTATTGCTTTACTAAATAATTGAAAACAAATAAGAAATCGAGAACTTTTCTGGCTAAAGTGACTTTCTCTGGCTGTGCTCTCCTAATCCTCCAAGTTGCCTTCTTCAACCCCCTGGACATTGTTAAAGCACAAAGCAAATGTGCTAATTAATTTAGCACTAAACGCTTTTGGGTGAGGTCCCTGACAACACTCTTTTTTTCAGTGTTCACACACACACACACACACACACACACACACACACACAAACCTTTTGTCATTGTCACTGAGGACAGCAGTAGGGATGGACATGGCTAGCTGGGAGACACATTTCTTTTTTCTTTTTTTTTTCCTTCAGGCATGGAGACGAGGCCAAAGCCATTTTGTCCCTGCTGTCATGGCAAGGGCTAATTGACTTAAAACATTCCCATTACCCAACCTTACCATGTCCATGTGAAAACTCCACAGGCACTGCAAGCAGTCTGGCCTACACCTTCTGTACACTATCTCCTCTCCCCAGACTCATTAGGATAGGACTCTTTAATCTACACTGTTGCATGGGGCCCTCCACCCACATTGACACACACTTAGTACTAAGTACACATTTGTGATTACTTACTAAAAAATTGTCATACATGTGCTTGCAACCTTGAAAACTACAGTATGGCAAAAAATGTTGCTTGTTCGTCATATTCAGAGATCTTTTTAATAGGACAATTAAGTGTGTTTTTCATGAATAGTAAACTACATTGAAATGAATTAATTTTAATGACTGCTTATTAGTCCCAATACCAAGCAAAACCTAGGCAACCATCAGTATAATTATCACACACAAAGCATCACTTCAATGTTGCGGAAAAAGGCTGGGTTTGAGCTGATGCTGACAAAGACAAGGAAAGACAGAATGATACACACTTGGAAAAAATTAATCAGACAGGAAAAAAAATACATTGAGACTTATGTTTTCTGGGGACAGCTGAGGTTGGTTGCCATGCTTATATTGATTTCACCGCTCAGACATACAATGTCCTCAAGGAACCCTATCTACTTACTCCAACATAGACATGGATGCAAAAAGTGACCAGTTTCTCACACGACACTTATTACTGACCCCGGCCATGGAAATAAAGTGTATGGATGATGATACACTGTGGAACTCTTTGAGCAATGTTGCTGGGCAACCTTACTAACAGAGGTTGTTTAGGTAATTTATCACTGATGCTAGGCAACACAGTTTTATCTGAAGAGCTTAAAATCAGTAAGCAACTTTGTACCATGATCCCATCTAAAA
>CM059285.1:21656479-21676479 GCA_030347295.1 Setipinna tenuifilis
TAGAGTGAATTGGTGGAGTTGAAAATGAATAATCACCTATTAGTCCTAATTATGCCATAAATTAGGCATGGCCATTGGGCTAGCACTGAAGATGTCCCTTTGTTGTAGTAGAATGCCATTGTGAATCTCCACTTTCCAAGAACTATACATTGACAATACTCATGGTTCATCCTGCAATGATGCAATGCATCCTGCAATGAAAAAAAAAATCTATTCAGAGACTGTGATGGAGTGACCATCACTAGAGTTGTGGGTGTGCTCTGACTGCCATCCCAACGAGCCTGGCTCTTTGGCGTTGCGGTCAGAGTACACGTTTGGCACCCGGGAGACCCGGGTTTAAATCCCAGTGGGGCGACTTCTCCTCCCCTTCGCTACAAATGGTGTCAGAAGTGGGATGGCTTGCCGTGAGGTCATCGGAGGCGCAGCATGGTGTGAGGGACCCCCTGTGTGCATGAAGCGCATGGCGTGAGGGACACCATGAGTGTGTGAAGCGCATGGCGTGAGGGACACCCGGTGTGTGTGAAGCACATGGCTGCGCTTCCCGAAGGGGAAGGTAGTGTGATGGAGTGACCATCACTAGAGTTGTGGGTGTGCTCTGACTGCCATCCCAACGAGCCTGGCTCTTTGGCGTTCCGGTCAGAGTACACGTTTGGCACCCGGGAGACCCGGGTTTGAATCCCGGTGGGGCGACTTCTCCTCCCCTTCGCTACAGAGACTCAAACAATATCGACTGCTAGCACTGTCGAGTGTCTCCACTCAATTTCATTTACCTTCATCAACTGCGTCAGGGACCTTGAACTTACGTTTTGGTTCGCTCCGTCCCAGAATGTGGACGTTGCACTGAAGCATTTAAATTCAGGATTTAAAGCCCGAACAAGAAGGATGCTTGAGGAATTTTATTGAGGGTAAAAGACAGCATTGGTCTATTTCCTACGGCTTTTGGTAAAAGCTTGATGTAACAGGCAGTAGCGATTGTTTGAAGCAACCGTACAGTGAACGAATGCCAATGCAGAGGTTTCAGATGCTTGGCACGAAGTGAAACGATGTGAAAATGGCTGGTGCATGAGGCTACAACCCACAGCCTTATCCACAGCAACCTCTTAGACCTCACGGTTCTTTCCACGTTTTCTCCACTCATGGCTATCTCCATGTTCTTCTTCATTTTGTATTTAAGACATGGAGGAACTAGGCCTAATTTTAACAACACTGGCTCAATTACATCAATGTGTGATGATAGATATGTGTTTATTATTATGGTTTTTTTTTTATCTAAATCTAAACCAAAAATTTACATTAACATTTAATTAAACTTAAATATTTCTTGTAAAACGTGGTAAAATGTGTGTGTATGTGTGTGTGTGTGTGTGTTTTCATTCTACCGTTGCTTAAATATTTTTATTCTTCATCCTGGGTAATGGGATATAAGACGTTAGGTGCAAGTTGAGGCAGTTTGCTGGGACTGAGGGAGAGAGCCATTACAATCGCTCTTATTGAAAGCCTGCTGGAGCGGTCCCCCTCTCTCGCTTTTCTCCACCTTCTCCAGAATGAGATGCACTGGGATGGAAACTTCAGTCAGCAAGTGGAACAGGTCAGAATTGTTAAAAGCTCGCCAACAAGCCCTCATTTTTTTAGCACAAAAGTTGTGCCAAAGGGTTTGGAAATAAGTTTGCTGACACAAGGTAGCAGAGGCCACTCGCACTATTAGGGCTTCAAAATGTGAAAACAAATTTAATAATAAAACAAAAAAAAAAAAAGAGAAAGAAATTGCAGGTTGAGGCTGATGGCTGGGTCAGAGTGGTTCTACTGACGTAGAACAGAACCACTGGAGCAAAATCCAATTGCTTGGAATGGGAGTGAAGGCGAACAATAATGACACTATTTCAAAAGCACAAAGATGCCGCCAACACAGATATCCAGGTCTATTCACTGTGCCAGAACAATCCCAAGGGACAAAGAAGATTGGGGGTGTGGGGGTGTGGGGGAGTGGGGGGGGGGGCGGTGTAGGTGGAAAAGCAAAGATTGAGACCTTCAAAGAAATAAAGTTCTGTTGGATTACTTCTTTTTGGACAAATAAAAGGGTCCTGATGAAGGAGAAGGGTGACCATCAGGTCTGATAATTTCACTTAGACTGAATGAAGAGACGAAAATCTCTTTTGAAACAAGCTCATCTCTTTTAGCAAAAAAAAAGAAGGGAATAGAGAAAGAGACAAAAAAAGATGATACATTGTCGTCACACAGTGCTGGCTTGGTCAAATGGTGTATGCTATATTTACAAAATGGGTCCTTTGTTGTGGATACAGAGAAAGAAGTGGAGAGAGAGGAAAAAAGAAAGGGTTGAGTCTACATGAGAAAAGGAAAGAAAAGCCCTGCATACTTGCCCATCACCTAACCCTCTTTGCTTTAATTCCTGTTTAACATTTGAGATTTCCAATTCACAGTAAATTTATGAGTGTAAAATTCTGGTAACCATTCAAACCATATCGTAGCTCCTGCCTTGTCAAAGCAATTTAATTTAAGTAAGCTAAAACTTGCAAGAATGCAAACAGTTCCAGTAATGAAACTAGAATTTAAACTACTGGATGTATTGCACCACGTTCATTCTGCAGATATACACCTCATACTGTATATAGTACAACTGGTCCACTGTTATATGTTACAGAGCACTGATTTTTTTTTGCCTGTGCCATATTAATTAGCAGGATGAATTCCACATTGTGGGTTAGCTGCTGGTTAGAGAAGTACTTGTAGGGGTATCAGAAATGCTTCTGGTATGAAAATCAGAAATGTTTCTGGTGTGTGTGTGTGTGTGAGTGTGTGTGTGTGTGTGTGTGTTTGTGTGTGTGTCAGAGGTCTACAGGGAAGGAGCACCACATTCAGTAATACACTAACATAACCACCCCACCACCAATGTCACTGTCACCAGCCATGCACACGCAACACACACACACACACACACACACACACACAAACAAAAAGAAACGTTAGACATTACTGCTCATTTATCAAAGTTATTATCATCACTTCTGTCATACATCATATACAGAACACCTTTTTTCTGTCTGTTTCCCTCTCTCCTTCTCTCATTCTCTCTCACTCCTTCTTCCTCTCCCTCTTCCCCTAAATCCTTCCTCCTTCTTGCACACTGTTGTTGTCAAGGAGTATGACATGGCTGTACTGGTGTCAGGTTGCCACTCAAGTGAATCTCCCGCTGAGAGCCAATCGGCACACCGGGAAGGCAATAAGCCAGCCTCCATCCCCAGAGAGCAATTTAGAGTCTTTGACAGGGAAATTACCCACATGTTAGCCCTGCCACGCCACAAAGACACAGACAAATGTCTGGGCCCTGTCCGCGTATATATGTGGACTGTGTGGGAGCATCTTATCAGACCACACGTTGGTTTTGATTTGCTGTCGCTTTGTACTTGAGTGGTATGTTGGATGGAGGACAGTAAAAATAAATAAATACATAAATAGAAAGAAAGAAAGAAAATAAAACAGCAGTGCAGTAGGGATGGCTTTGGGCAGCTATGGCCCAATGGTTAAGGGAGTTGGTCTTGGGATCAAAGGGTTGCAGGTTTGAATCCCGTACCAGTAGGAAGAATGTGGGTGGGGGAGTAAATAACAAATGCTCTCCCGCATCCTCATCCATGGCTGAAGTGCCCTTGAGTAAGGCATCTACCCCCACATTGCTCCAGGGGGATTGTCCCTGTACCTAAAATAACTGGAAGTCGCTCTGGATAAGAGCATCAGCTAAGTGTGTTGTAAAAATGTAAAGGGATGGGTGAGCACGGAGGGAAAACAAATAGTGGAAATCAGAATGAAAGAAGTTTGAATGGTTTCTGAATCTAAAACTTTAGCCTCCCTGATGCCTATGCGTGTGTGTGCATGGCGTGCCATGTGTGTGTGTGTGTGTGTGTGTGTGTGTGTCTGTGTCTGTATCTGTGTGTAAGTTGGTGTGTGGGTGTGTATGCGTATGTGTCACAGATTGAGACTCAGTAGATAAACACATTCGAAAAACAGCATGCTGGAACGGCATAACCAGAAGTGGCAGCTTTGATTTCTGCACAACAGCCATTTGTCTCCAGGGAAAGGTGTTCATTGGCTGTCCTTCTACAGTGTACATCACTCCGTTTAGCTTTCTTACCCTGCAGTGTCCATCAGAAAACAACTACGGTAGTACACACATACACAGACACACATATACACCACACACACACACAAATCCTTCATGGTCGTACACACTATTATTAAAGACCTTGTGTGCATGTTTACACACATTCATACTCTTCAACACACCCACACACACACACCTGGATATACAATCGTCGGCATGGGCACTTCCATCTTCTTTCATTGGAAATGTTTAGTATGGCTTTTTTGATCTGTGCATGTTTATATCCATATATGCGGTGCCACAGACACAGACACTCACCTACACACACACACATACACAACACACACACACACACACACACACACACACACACACACACATGCGCGCACACACACAATGTAGATACAATGTTTATTAAAAACAGGTCTTCATATATGTAGGTGTTTATCTCTTTATGAAAATCTAGCCAAATGGATGTGTGCATGCTACAACACTATGGTGTTTGAATGGAGGCTTTTGTTCTGACAGCTAGGCAGCTTTATGCTCATGCAGTGAAACTTGCGTCTCTTTTTTTTGTCAGTCCCCTCGGCAGCCAACATATTTTTCAGTAAAAATGTTGTTTTGCAAAGCTACTCTTGGTCAGTACTAGTTGTTTGAGAGCGACGACACGTTCTGTTAGCTGATTTGGCCTGATGTGAGGGGTTTGCGCTTCGCTTGGAGAGAGACTTCAGTCTGGGTGCATCAGTCTCTGCCCATTATCCCACAAACAGCCACCCAAGGCTTGTCCATACTTACTTCATCATGGAGGAGAGAAATGGAGAGAGAGAGAGAGCATGATAGGGAAAGAGAAAGAGAAAGACAGAGAACAAGAATGAAATAGGGAAAGGGGGGGGGGGCTAACCGAATCTACTTAGAGCTGAATAGACAACAAATAAAGTGGTTGGTCAGAGACTACCACTCTGCACTCACACTGTGCTACTTTTCAAAGTAGAGTGAAAACACACTCGGTGGCACTTCACAGAAAAAAAGGGGTCTTTGAGGAGCCATTTTTGAGGTGCTGTTCTGAATACCTATTTGGTTTTTCTCCCCACCATTATTCCTGTGGCTGTTTTTTTTTTTTTTTCTCTGATAAGCTATGCGAGATGCCTTACTTAGAAAATGTCCCATCCAAAACCGTTTTTTTTTTTTTTTTTTTTTTTTTCATTTTAATCGCACCATTAACATTTAATTTTCTTTTTCATTGCCTTTTTTTGCCCACGGCTGTGGAGCCTGGAGGGCAAAGCAGAGATAGGGGTCTGAGGCTGCCCAGCTTGATCACACTGGAGGGCTCGTGTCCCACTGTGCATCGCGTGTGGCTGTGTATGACAACCAACACACAGTACCACCAAAGGAGTATGGGAGGAGAGCAGGGGAGAGGAAACTCTGAAGGAAGAATTTCATTTGAAAGTGAGCTCTTTTTATTAGTTTTTTTTTTATACAAGTCAATAAGACTCAAATATTTAAATAGCATTTGGCAAATATTGGATCTTGGGAAGGAGAAGAACATGCTCTCTTCTTTAAGATTCTAATAAGAATGGCTTTGTTTATTGCATTTTTCAGGCACCCTAAGTGCTTAAAGCAACACTATGCAACATTTTTGAGTTAATTAATCATGTTCGTGAGTCGGTAGATGTATAAATGACTCATTACAGAACGAATGAACATTCTCTTGGCTGCCCCAGTGGTCTGTAGGGGAAAAACCACGTGTGCAAGTTGGCTTGTGCCAGGACGATACCCATGGGCTGACAAGTCTTGGGAATTACGAGAGAGTCAGGCTGGCTTGACGGCAAGGCAGGCTAGCTGCTAGCTACGCATGTAGACATGCAGTTTCATCATGACACATCCAGTAAGAAAACAACAACTGGAAGTAACATTGGAATGTTTTTTCTTTCTGTGCGTGTTTGTGCTTTCACTATGGTAGTCATTGTTTGTAAAGGGGTTTGTTTGATTTTTTTTAATGAATGTTGTCTGTTGCTTCATAACTAAGTGGTTACTGAACATTTGGCAGTGAATATTTATTCCTGGTCTGTAGGCAGAGACTTGTAAGAAAACCAACCAAATGTTCCATAGTGTTGCTTTAATCCTTTTATCCTTTTAGACAGACAGATAGATACATGTTCATACTGCACTGTTTGGGTATTGATGGAAACCCTCCCAAGTCTTTAGAAAGAGTACCATTTTAAAGAGGAATTATTAGATGATTTACACCTGCCGTGGGCTGGCACTCCCAACAAACAGGGGTGCTCAGAAGGCCGATCTACTGCCACATATTTGTTCCAGACACTGATCCCAATTAACATAACTAATAAACCAGGTAGACCAGCTAATTAATTAAGTCAACTGTTGAACATGCACAGCCAGAGGAAATAAATGGCAGAAATGTTAATTTCTGAAGCCAGGTTTTACACCTCTGGCCATTACCACTAGGAGAGAGTAACTGACTGGTCATCCGTTCCGTTATCATTTGCCAAAAGTGTAAGACGCATCTGCTACTAAATCTGCTGTGAAAGTGACTCCCATTTGTCATTGTGATCACACGGCACACCACGAAATTGCATCTCTGCTTTTAACCCATCACACACATGAGTGGGGCTGAACAGCACCCAGGAAGCAGTGTGTGGGAATAGTATCATGCTGAGGGTACCGCAGTGGCACTTTTGGCAGTTGGTGGACTTGAACCTGCACCCCTTCGGTTACAGGTCTGTTACTTCAGCTGGGGGATTTGAACCTGCAACCCCCCTGGTTGCATGACCAGTACCTTAACTGCCAGGCCACCACTGCAGCACTGGCATCATGGCCCAAGGATATTAAAAGTTTATCTTTCTTCACTCAGCCAAAGTTTCTGTCCTCATTTGAAGCAGTTCACTGCAGCACTGCACATTCGTAACAGCAATTAGCAGAAATTACACTCAGGCAACGGAATATGATTTGTTCTAAATTAATGGTTGGTGCCTAGGGCAGTTATTACTCTGCATAAATGAACACCTCCTGCCCAAAAATGTCAAAAAAGAAAGTTTTCCTTAAAGGTCCACCTTGACTATTATCATGCAAAAAATGACAATTTGCTTGTTACCCATACAGTAGAAATACAGGTTTGCCCATGTAAAATACTGTTGAGAATTATGAAACTGTCTTTTTTTAAAGACCATCTGGCTACAACTGACATATATGTTTTTAAAAAATCTTACAGAAGGTACAAACATAAATTTGTTTACAAGTAGATTAGGGATGTTTATTTTATAACGAATCATCTCCCTTTCTCCCAGCAGTACAGTTTCCATGACTCCTGTTCAGGGTCCATTGGGAGAAATATGTGAACAACCCAAAAAACTATCTGAAATCGTTTAACATTACATAAAATCATTAGCCATGTTTGGCTTTACAACAACATTTATATATAGCTGTTCTGCAAGGCAAGAGGACAGAGAGAACACGCACACAGAGAACAAAAAGTGGTTGGTATTAAAAAGTGAAGGAATCTGAATAATAATAATGACATTGTACATAACATTTTTAATGTTACATTTTAAAGACATTTCTTTATTATTATTTTATATTCCTGTTATTTTGTAACTCTTATTATCACACTCAGAGCTTTGTGTGACACTTTCCTGGCCATAGCTGTGTCTGTCTCCAGAGTTGAGATGTTATGTGTATTCTATTGTCTGCCCCAATTCATTCTCCCGTCTGAAGATGTGCCTGGTTCACACCTGGAAGGAGCTCTTCTTTCCCGCCATGTAAACAAAGAGCCTTGCCACATACAGTTGTCTAATGCATATTAATGTAGGGTGGGTCTAAGGGGTTGCACCCCTGTTGACCAAAGAGTATTTACTGGCTGTAAATCTTGGGATAATTTAGAGATAGACTGAAAGACCACCAGAGAAACTCCTGTCTCTCCATTGGTACCAATGCAAGAAATAAAGCCTTGTTCCTGCTTTTCTCCTCAATGCTGACTAAGCCTTCATAATATAACAAAATTACTAGTAAAAATAATTACTATCAAAATGGAGGTTCCGAACCGAAAGATAAAAACTTGAATCATAACTGGATTTTGGAGTCCTGAGTTTGTGGTAAGACTTTTCATTCATTCTTTGATTGACAGAACATTTTTAAGTAAGAAGCCTATACTTTTATAGTGCTTATATGTTGTTAGAATACAGGTAAAATGCTTAAAACAAAGCCTGAGAGTCGAAACCTTGACGGAGGTTTGGCATAATCCAATTGTTAATGCAATTGAGGTAGGGCAGAGTTTTTGGTTCCAAACATTTATTGTGTTTGTGGGTGCAGGTAGCAGGATTATATTCTGCTATAAGCTGTTGACTCTGTTCCTAGTTGGGCGTCAGTAAGACAACAGAGTCTTCTATCTTTCCTACTCTATGAATTTCTCTCTGTTCTTTTGACTCTGGTCTGGTCTGAACACGCATACTCCCCGACGGGGGACGCAGACAAATTTCCCGGTTGCGGACCGAAATCTATAAATTTCTGGACTGCGGTGTGGGCAGTGGTAATGAGGCCATTGTATCCATGAAATTTTGGACTGCTGAAATATTATGGAGTGGGCCCGCTCCAGGGAGGGCTTAATTGTTTTAAGTACATTATCTGTCTGATTTTACTACTATCTGTCAATTAAAGATATGTGTAGAAGGTCAAACTTCAGCTCCTAAATTCTGTGCAAACTGATTGGATTTGATTACAAACATAATTGTAATGTATTAATTTTGAAGACTTGGTTAGTATGGTGACAAATCAGGTCATGTGTCTTGTCTTGAGATTCGTCTCAAGTGTCTGCATGTTTTCCTTTGTTCTGTCTTTGTGTGTCATTCCCTTAAACTGCATGTCTTGTGCTCTGTTGTGAGTCATAATAATTAACCCATGCCTTAGATTTGATGAACGTGTCTGTGGCAGCTGCACATGATCAAAATGCATTAGCTATGGCCATATAGGAGAGAAGGCAGGGATGCCTATTTCAATAATATCTATGTTGATTGATCATTGAGCAGTCGATGACCCAGGCTGGAATAGACTAACTTCTGAGAAGTAAACCTGTTTTCCTATTGAGGTCTCACAACTAACCTAAGCATGTTGTTTTCGTTTGTTTCCGAAACGAGTGAATGAGTGTGTGAAAAATGGCCAGCCAAGGTAAATGTTTTTGTGTTGTCTCTTTGTGTGAAACCCCAGAAAAACCTAGAGGAGAAAACTTCCACTTTCACAAAGATCATATTTACCACTTTCATTTGTTCACAGGAGTCCCAGTTTAGATTTGAAAGACTGTATGGATTTGTAACATGACATTTAACTTTCACGCTTTTTCCATTTCTTTGTTTAGGTTTATGAAGCTACGCCTATCAGGCGAGAATATGATTTTATGCAGAACCTGACTTTAACAAGAATTTGATTTTGATTACAGATTTCGAATTGTGTTCGGATTGCATCAGATTTCGTTTTTGTCATTGCTAAATCTGTTTTCTGATGAATCATTCTTGAGTATATTTGTGCAAAATATTTGCCTTTCCATAACCTCTTTGTGTTCTTTCAGAAAAATTGAGCTTGCTTTCATCCCTCTCAGAGTGAAATTCAGCAGACTTTGAAAACCACTCAGGAAAGAGCCTGCTAAACCTGTTTTTTATGCTAATCGATTGCCATTTGGTCACCTAGAGAAGGTGTGATGAATTTGATGTCTGAAACGTCTCAGCATAAGAACATAGAAACACATACATTTTAATGCCTTTAAGTTATACTGTTCATTTTGCCTCATATACTCAATGCAGAGATTCATTTATTTATTTTGTTTGCAGTTATTCCATTGTTTGTTTGTTTTAATCCACTGATGAGACTTATTGGTTGTCCTGTCTTTAGCATTGTCATCTCTATGTCTATAAGGACACATTGATATAAGAAACTAGAAGAGGTCATGTCAATCTGTAGTACATATTATGTTTACAATGCAAGCCCAGAAGACTTAAACTTAAATGGCTAAAGTGCAGTTGGGTCTCAACCTCCACACCATCCTCTAGTATTTTAATGCATAATTGTAATTCTGTCTGTGTTATCTAAACAGTTTTAAGTTTTTCTGGAAACAAACAGTTGTGTGCCATGGGCAAAGCAAAGAATTTAGTTGTTAAACAGAATATACTTTTTGTTTGTGGGTGTGTAGACAGTGGATTTCATTGATTCTATGAACTTAGCTACAAGCGAGTTCCTGTTTCCGAACAACTTAGCTATATTCTGTTTGCTTGTGGGTGCAGCTATTGATGGGATTTCAATAGATCTGTGAACTCTGTCTGAGGAGAAAACAGGGTTTATGTTTCCGAGCAACAGAGTATTGTTTTGTGTTTGTGGGTGTAGACAAAGTTATTCCACTGATTCTGCGAACTTCGCTGCACAGGCAAGTTCATGTTTCCAAACAATTTAGTTTACTCTGTGTGTTTGTAGTTGAGAAGCTTTGGTACACTTCTGGTATTATGTCATCTCTCCTTTGCTGATTTAGAGTGAAAAGTTTAATTAATGACGTAAGCTAATAGTGGAGATCAAAAGGTGCTTCCCCGTCTGAGTTATTTAAACTGATGGCGTAATTTAATTGTGGACACTGAATGGTTTTTTCCCCGTCAAGGTTAGACATTAAGGATAAAACAAGGTAAAACTTGTGTTGTGTTTGTTGCGAAGGACACTGATCAGCTTAAACTGTCAACAGTTATCACAGATCAGAAAGGGGGAGGAGTACGGTTTGTAGACTATAGGCTATTAACTTTCAATGGAAAAAGGGGGGTAGCTTGATGGCTGATGAGTCTAGGATCTCCTGCTGATTAGTCTAGAAGCACTTCCTGATGGTTTTAGGATCACCACCTTTTTGCAGACATGTTAAGTCAACACCCATCGTCACCTAACAAAAGGCGGTCAGTCTGAGCTACTCTGAGCTACAATCTCTTTGGGTGTCAATATTGACTGTTGGATTAGAGTGTCTTTGTGTCCTTGTGACTTTGTGTCTCTGTTTTAGGTCAGACTTAAGGAAATGTCTGACTCTGACAGCCTAATCAAACTTAAGAATCAAATCAGTTTTATGAATCAAATCAGTTTCAATGGAGGATGGGGGTGAGGAGGGGTTGTTGATTCTGACTGTACTCATGCCTGCACTGTCGATACTACAAGTTATAGGTTTATCTTAGATGGACACTGGAAAAGTTAACTGAAACGTCTTGCTTCCTCTCTATAAGAGATGAAGAAAACCGACGGACTTATTGATCATAAGTTTAACCATTTTCATAATAACTACACTTAAGATTTGTTTGAGATTTGCAGGTAACCAACGCCTTGCCTTCCACCATTGAAGAACAAGGATTTTACTGATTCTGCTGCATTCACAAGGTGTCAAAAGGGGGAGATAAAAAGGACCCCTGTGCCAAGTCCCATTTCATTGGAGGAAGACCTTCTCATTACTGAGAAAGTTGTGGGTGAAATTGGAACAGCTACCCAACACAGAAGCTACACACACACACACACACTTTTAGCATGGTGGACCTACTGTGGGCAGAATAAACCCCATGAGCAGTATGGATCCAGAAGGCACAGGCAGTCTACCCTTGCCTTCTAATATTAGGCGTTTCAAGGTTTAAGAAGATGAAGAGGATTACTCTTGTTTGCGTGTGTCCACACACAGACACACTGCACACCACACACCACATGAAGAGGAGTCAAACATCATATGCGTCATCCCCACTTCTTTCTATTACAGGAATTCTACAGCTACCAAGATGATGGTGTTCACCATACTCTTCATATGTCTGTCTAGCATGGTCTGTTGTTGTTGCTTTTCATATGTCTGTTTAGCATGGTCTGTTGTTGTTGCCTTCCATATGTCTGTTTAGCATGGTCTATTGTTGTTGCTACTTTTTTCCAACCTTCTGTAGTATCCTGTCACAGCCATAAATATTAGACTGAGTTTCAACATGTCACAAAATAGGAGAACTAAAGATGATACAATTGTTTAGGCATTCTAATGCATGTTTTGTCCGCTCCCGGCTGACCAACCCTGGATGGCCATTCTTGAGACGGCATCGGAAGAGGAATTTGTCCCAAATCTCTCAGGTTTCCACATAATTGGCAATGATAGTGGTTTTACTTTGAGTAACATGGGTTTCGCCTCTCCCCGCGAGCGTGACTAAAGAGAAGAGAGAACGGCAGCTCTCTTATCCATGGAAATTGTGAATGTATTTGTTTAGTTCTTCCTGGATGCATTAATGTTAGTTGTCAGTTAGAGCTATAGTCATAATATCATGCTGTTTACGGTATTTAATTTGCTCATGGAACCATTTATCTTTCTATCTGTACAGACTCTCTACTGTCAATTTCCTGTTAAGCTGAAGTTCAGAATGTTATGCACATGTTAAGGCTGTTTTTAATTTATTTTATGATTTAGTGTCAAGTCAGTCAGACTTGAAAAGGGGGACTGAAGGAATCTGAATAATAATAATGACATTGTACATAACATTTTTAATGTTACATTTTAAAGACATTTCTTTATTATTATTTTATATTCCTGTTATTTTGTAACTCTTATTATCACACTCAGAGCTTTGTGTGACACTTTCCTGGCCATAGCTGTGTCTGTCTCCAGAGTTGAGATGTTATGTGTATTCTATTGTCTGCCCCAATTCATTCTCCCGTCTGAAGATGTGCCTGGTTCACACCTGGAAGGAGCTCTTCTTTCCCGCCATGTAAACAAAGAGCCTTGCCACATACAGTTGTCTAATGCATATTAATGTAGGGTGGGTCTAAGGGGTTGCACCCCTGTTGACCAAAGAGTATTTACTGGCTGTAAATCTTGGGATAATTTAGAGATAGACTGAAAGACCACCAGAGAAACTCCTGTCTCTCCATTGGTACCAATGCAAGAAATAAAGCCTTGTTCCTGCTTTTCTCCTCAATGCTGACTAAGCCTTCATAATATAACAAAATTACTAGTAAAAATAATTACTATCAAAAGGAAGCTGAACGAGAAAGGTGTCACCTTGACAAACAAAACAAGCGACTCTTCATTTGGAGGAAGGGTAAAAGGAGAGATGTTCTTGTGATTCCTGTGAAGTGTTTGAGGGAGCATTTCAGTGGCTGTGGTTTCAAAGGAGGAGGAGAAGAGATAGAACAGCTATACATTTTCTCTCTCTCTGTTTCTCTCTCTCTCTCTCTCTGTCTCTCATTCTTCATCTCTCTCTCCTCTCTGTCTTTGTGTCTTTCTCTCTCTCTCGCCCTCACTCTCTGTTCATCTCTCATTTTCTCCATCTCTCTCCCTCTATTTTTTTTTCTCTCTCACTCTTTATCTCTATCTCTCTCTCTCTCTCTCTCCCTCCCTCTCTCTCTCTCTCTCTCTCTCTGTCTCTCTCTCTGTCTCAATCTCCTCTTGACCATCTGATGGCCTCTGCTCTTTTAGTTGACTCGGCTGAGCAGAGTGGATCGATGCCAGGTTGTCCATGCCTGGGCCTGTGTGTGTGTGTGTGTGTGTGTGTGTGTGTGTGTGTGTGTGTACTTCAGGTGAGGGCAATACACTCTCCTTAACACGCTGATTTCTGATTGTTCACCTCTGGCCCATGTTCCCACTGCGAACACTGTGTGTCCCTCCAGCTCTCAAGGGCACGCACTCACTCACACTCACAGACACACATTCACACACACACACACACACACACACACACACACACACACACACACACACACACACACACACACACAGTTTTCTTTTGTCTAGCTATAGTTAATCTATAACATATTTATAACAATTGTGCTTTAAAAGCATTAATGGAAACAAATAATTTCACCAATAATATACTCTAATATTCTCAACATATAACTATTCTCATTGGATAGCTATGTATAATGTTCCCTACAACATCTTGTCCTTCTTTTACAGACACGTCTGCAACATAACTGCATGCTGTGTCTCTGTGTATTATTCACAGTAGGTTGATATATATAACAAGTCTGTTTGCCTGCTGAAACCCCCCCCAAAGTAGTCACTGCCTTGCAAATCTAGGGCTAAAAACCAAAGTTAGGTCTAATTCCCCATGGACGGGCATCTCTCCCTGCTCTGTAATGTGTTTTGATGGACCAATTAATCTTTTAGTGCTGACACCGTGACATCAAAGGACACCCGCCCCAGCGCGCCGTTCCTCTGGGGCGACAATCATGGGCTTTTCAGACAGAGCCACTTCCATCATGGCAAGACGGAGAAGGATACGAGTACAGATCCAACAAAAACTTGGAAAGGTCAGTTCCGGAGAGCTGCCAAGGTGTGTCTCTGTGTGTGTAAAAATGTGTGTGTGTGTGCATTTTTGTGTGTGTATGTGTGTGTGTGTGTGTGTGTGTGTGTGTGTGTGTGTGTGTGTGTGTGTGTGTGTGTGTGTGAAAGAGACAGAGAATGAGGGAGGGAGGGAGGGAGGGATAGGGAGGAGATGAATTAAGGTAGATGACAAGATGACTTTAGCGCAATTAGCACATAAGGTCCAAGACAAATAGTTTGAGGATGTTGCATTTCTAGGTCCACGGGTCAAACTCGACCAGCATCCATCATCCATTTAGGTGTCATTGCTCCCCCAGAGACGCTGTCACGCATGATGAAGAATGTTCCGGTGAATATGTAGCATCGGACGCTAACTCGCTAAGAGGTGCTACTGCACACAATCTAGAGGAGACATTGGAGAGTAATATTTGCACAGGCCTGTGTGTGTGTGTCGGCGAGTATCGGGATCGCTTTGCACACCAAAGGCCGACGTGTCCGAGAGACCTCAAAGCTCAAAGCGGAGAGATGTTAGAGAAAGGAGAGCTGAGAGCTAATCCTCCAACCGCACTGGCAGAAGGTCACACATTAGCATATGTCTACCCTGACCTGAGGGCTTGACATCGTTTATGGCGTGCACTTTCCCAAAAGACCCACTCCGCAGCTGCCTGTGAGATGCCTGTCAAAACTGACATGCATGGGTGTGAATGCAAGTGTGTGTGTGTGTGTGTGTGTGTGTGTGTGTGAGAGAGAGAGAGAGAGAGAGAGAGAGAGAGAGAAAAAAATAAGTGGATGGTTGTATTTTCCTAATGTATTCTAGTGATATGTAGGGTGTGTTTTTAGAGAGAAGCAGTGACAAAAAATAAAACGATAATAAAAACAAAAACACATTTTCTGAAGAGTCTTCTCTGATTTTTTGACAGCCATTTCCTGTCAAAGAAAGTCACAGCAACACAAACAGTCAATTATGACAGCTGCTGATCTGAAACAAAAAAAACCCTTTAATGCGATGTTGGGCTCGCGTACTTGCCTGCGTGCTGTTGTTTTCTTTTGACAGAGCAATAAAGAACATTTTATTATTCATTAGACACGCGGAAAAAAATGCAAAAAAAAAAAAATCAGCCAATTGTGGCGTGTTTCAAAAAAACACTTGGGTTTGAAATGTTCTGCATGGTTTTAAGTTTACAATGGTCATGCAAAAACAAATATGGCATTAAAATGGGGTACATGGGGATGAAGATATTTAAGCACAGACAATGTCCACACAGCAGGTCACATTTAAAGGACATTTTTTTTAGTGAGCACTGGAGACAGACATTAACAAAACATTTTATTTGATTTTAGCTTGAACTTCCAAAACAGTACTCAAAATATGTACAACGCTGGAGCTGAAATGACACAAGATTCGTTTCATGAGCAAAAGAGAAAGAAGCAGAACCACTGAAATTGACATGGAAACTGACACATTTGCCACATAATATGCTATTACGAAAAACATTCATTGCTTTTCGATTACTTGCCTGAATTCTGAAATGAAGTCAATAAAAACCGTTAATTCATTTCATTTTTCTGCAGACACCTGGAGCCTACTAATAACACAGTAGTGGAAGTAGTGGAGGAAGAGAGGGGAGGGATGGGGATAAAACTCTCCCCTTCATTAGCCTCATGTAGTCTTCCAGTGCTCCGGTGAGAGGATCCACAGGCTGCAACTTCCGTCTCACTTCCGTGCCCATGTCTGTACTTCCTGTGATCTCCAGCACCAGCACCAGCACAGCATGGCAGCTTTGTTGGAAAAGGTGTTATTTACTTGTGTTATTCACATGCACTTAGCTTTTTAGTTTTTTTGCTTTTAACTGGCGGCGGTGACCTGTGGTCTGAGAAGGTGCCAGGAAAGCAGGCTTGGCGTCTGCCTGTGCAGACCACGGCAGACTAGTGGCAGAAATAAATGAAGAAACAACTTGCCCTTTAGAATTTTTCTGTGTGAGTGTGTGTGTCTCTCCTTCCCCCTCTCTCTGCCTCTCTCTCTTGCTGTTTTTTGGGCGTGTGCTTGTCCCTGTGTGTGTGTGTGTGTGTGTGCACGTGCATTATGTGTTTGTGTATGTGTGAGAACAACAGACAGAAAAGGTGAGATCATACAGCAATATATCTTCCCGATGTCTTCAGTTGGTTTAAGGCCATAAAATGTGTGTACTCTACCTTGGCCATGCTCTGGAGCAGACTAATGAATCATCCTCCCTTTGACAAAGCAAGAAGAGAGCTCCTCAGCGTCAGTATACAGATATAGTAGGTATTATAGTAGTATACTTATGATATACAGTATTTGCAGAAATAGAAGAGTGAGTCATTATGTGGAGACAAGAAATGAGGACCCCATTGATTCTTCTGTCAGTGTGTGTGTGTGTGTGTCTATGTGCGCCCATGTGTGTGCATGTGTGAGAGTGTGTGTTAACTTGTGTGTTTTGTGTGTTTTGTGTGTGTGTGTGTGTGTGTGCTCATGCTCATGTGTGAGTACTTGTTTTTATGTGTGTGTGTGTATGTGTGTGTGCGTGCAAGTGTTTTGTGACTGTATGTGTGTGTGTGCTCCAGTGTTATGTTCTCTGGGACAGAAGGTCAGCCATGTGTGGTTATTGTGCCGCATGTACAGCAGTAGCCATGTAAGGAAAGGTGTGTGGTTCAGGGGACGGTGGCCATGGAGTATGGGTCATTATTTGTCTATGTACTGTACCTTTCTATCTCATGTTAAGGCAAGACATGGGGATGCAGCCCGTTGATTCCTTTGTCAGTGTGTGTGTGTGTGTGTGTGTAGAATTGTGTGTGTGGGTGTGTATGCATGTGTGTGCACAGCCATGCACAACCATGGACCCCATCGATTCCTCTGTGTGTGTGTGTGTGTGTGTGTGTACTTGTGTGTTTTGTAGCCATGTAAGGAAAGGTGTGTGGTTCAGGAGAGGCTGGCCATGGAGTATGGGCCATTATGTGTCTTTTCTATTTCTCAATGTATATGTACCTTTTCTATTTCTCAAAAAAATAGTCACTCATGTATGCTTTGCTGCAACTTAAGAATGGCGCTCAGTGCTCACTCACCCTTTCTTTCTATCCACACCCTTCACACACACACACACGCGCACACACACACACACACACGCGCACACACACACACAAACAAACTTAGAGATTAGACTTGTACAGTGTGCAGGTGGTAGGAACAGATGGAGGTCAGGAATCACCTGAAGCTGTGGTTGGGCGTGTGTGTGTGTGTGTGTGTGTGTGTGTGTGTGTGTGTGTGTGTGTGTGTGTGTGCGGGCGCACACACACCAGGAAACAACCTCAGGACAAACATATAAATGACAACTCCCTCCCTACTGTGTATGCAAATATATTTATGTTTTCTTTTTTGTCTGTGCACACTTGTGCATGTCTTTGTGTGTGTGTGTGTGTGTGTATGTGTGTGTGGCTTTGAATGAACTCCATCCTACTGTTGTAGCAAACAAAGCATAATGGTCTACCAATCCTCTCTCACATAGTGTAATTAATTATGTCTAATGAAATTACATCTTTATGTGTTATTACATTTTTGCCAATGACCAGACTGAGGTGAGGAGCTGAGGTGATAAACCCAAGTTATTTAGAACAGTTTCTAGAGAAAATAGTAGCTTAATAATAAATAAGCCTAATTAATGTGTTTCGGTTTGTTTGCTGTAAACAACAGGGACCGGAGTTCAGATAGCACCCATTTGGTTGTCTGAAAATAGTGTTTGTTTGCTTACTTCTTTGTATATCTTTATGCATTCATGTGTTTTCCCATCCCTCTACTGTACAACAAACAACCAGGAACCAGGCCCCAGGGCAGAGTCTCCTCATTAGGATGAATGACAATCAGAGACCACGGCTGGGATTTTAGGGACAAGATCTGGGAATGACAATCAGAGACCACGGCTGGGATTTTAGGGACGGGATCTGGGAATGCCTGCATGTCATTCAGCATGATGGGGTCTGGGATTACACCTGACTCCTGACAAGCCAGACAAAAACAAATATTGAAATGATTTTTGCTGCTTTATGTTTAATCACTGTGATGGTTGTATAGAAGTCAAGAGTCACAAAAACACAACACAACAAAGAGTGACTTTTTTCCCTTATCCAGGCAGAAAATAACATTGAGAATTTGGGATGATCCACTCACTTAATAAACATGTGTATTTGCTTATTTTATGGAAATATGCCACCATATGTGTAAACTGGGAATTTAGATGGAGGTCAGTATGTAATGAAATTGGCAACGGAACTGTAGTTGTAGACTAGTGGACGCAATCCGATGCTGACACCAAAATCCACAATGATTCCTACCGCAATATTAAAATTTCATGTTGATGCTCTAGCATATTTATTTGTGTCTGGATTAATGAAAACCTTTTCTTATATTGCAATGGAAATTATGCGTCAAGATTGAACATAGAACTTACTTTACCATAAATTGCTGCATACACTGTAAACCCGAATTGTCAATACAACTCAAAACTCTTGATGTAACTGATTACGTCAATAGTTTTGAGTACATTAACTAAATATTTTAATTAAAGTTAATTTAAAAGTTTAAGTACAAAATTCATGTACTTAAACTTTTCAAATTAATTAAATTAAAATATTTAGTTAATGTACTCAAAACTATTGATGTAATCAGTTACATCAAGAGTTTTGAGTTGTATTAACTTATCCGGGTTTACAGTGTACTGTTGACTTCCTAAAGTTTTTCTTGTCAATCATGAATACATAACATATAAAAAGAAGGATTACATTAAAGTAGCTATAGTGCAGATTTTACAAGCACATGCAATGAAAGAGATTAAACCAGAGCCATGATCTCTGCATGCAGATTTAGTTTTACACGCAACATCCACACACTGTAAACCCGGATAAGTTAATAGAACTCAAAACTTTTGATGTAACTGATTACGTCAATAGTTTTGAGTACATTAACTATATATTTTAATTAAAGTTAATTTAAAAGTTTAAGTACATGAATTTTGTACTTACACTTTTAAATTAACTTTAATTAAAATATATAGTTAATGTACTCAAAACTATTGACGTAATCAGTTACATCAAAAGTTTTGAGTTGTATTGACAATCCGGGTTTACAGTGCAGATAATCCTCTTTACCCCCCTGACTCTTACTCATTAGATACAGCATGGCAATTTTTGTACATACAAAAATATGGGATATGTGAATTTTGTGCACATGTAGAGGAATTCACAACTGCTACCATGAATGCAAATGTCAGTAATTAAATTAATTCCATTGTTATTGATTAGCCATGGAGATCGATGATTGGGTTTTTCTATTAGTAGCACCTGGTATACCACCTAATCCTGAACCAAATACTGCAATGAAGTTCTGTGCAGAGGTGTCAATACCAGGTTCAGAAAGTAAAAACCCTGCTACAAATTTGAACCAACCAGCTCTGAATCAGCTGATAATAACTGGCACTCAAGACAGGTAGGTGAGAAACTTGGTGAAGTCACCTATGTTAGAAGGAAAATGTGATTTTTACTTTCTGAACCTGGGATTGACACCTCTGGTTC
>CM059285.1:21681479-21723979 GCA_030347295.1 Setipinna tenuifilis
CGCCTGGGAACAGCACACATATAAAGTATAAAGGGAGTGAGCCTATAAGCTGTAGAAAGTTCTTGCATCTATATCTCTCTAAACTGTTATGTCGTTGTCTAGTATGGAGTCTTCTCCTAAGACATTCACTTCTATAAAACCACATACAAATAAAGAAGGTTTGTTATTCATTCATTTGATATCATATATTAAAAATAGGCAGACAATTTAATGCCATTTTAAAATAAAAAGAGTTCTAAAAAAGACAATGCATATTATGTTCTGATAAATCATTGTGTCCTTGTGGACAAGATGCTGCTTTATTATGAGTGACCACTGTAATGACAAGATGTCACTCATCATTGATATGTGTATGCATGATATATAGCGTGTTCAATATAATTCTAACACAATACCCTGGATAATGCTTTTATTTCAGTGTCTGATCTGTGTGGTTGCTGGCTATGGCTGTCTCCTTCTGCAAAACAATCACAATTTTCATTTCTTAAATTTAGAAATGAGAAAAGTGTAGATGTTTTTTATACTTTGATAGTGCCAAAGTAAAGTAGTGAACTTCCTGTCATAAGAAAGACACATTGACTAATGGGAAGACATACGTTTTTCCGCAGCCAAGAGTTCATAGACACTGACCTCTTCTTCTGTTGAAGTGTGCGTGCACAAGGCTATTTAATAGTCTACCTCCTGTTAGAATTCTACATTCCTAGTGCACAGGTAAAATTAAATGATGATTTAAAAGATTCAAAAATATTGCAAGATCATAAAATATTTTCATTAATTTTACACATGCAGCAATTCCCCTGGTGCAAAATGTGCAACTCCAGGTGCAACTTAAAAGCTTCCTGCCTGGCTTGGTGGTAGTGGTCAGCCAGCTCCATTCTCACAGAACTGATTTCATCCCAGCTCCTCTTTATGCTGGAGTCAGCACTGCAATGCACTTCAGATGACAAGATCTCTATAGCTCACAGTAGGACAGTCACTGGCCCACCCTCCTTGGTTATGGAGAGATTGATTAGCGATGGAATCATAATTGCTGACTACATCAGGCCTATAGTTAATCAATCAGGGGATTGTAGAGGATAAATACCTTCCTGAAAGAAGGACAATATCTCATAAGGTGATGCATGACTGATAGAGGACAGATTCATTCATCACGGCCGACTTGGTCTGATGGATATGCAGCCATCACCGCTGGACCTGGCCCATCCATCAGCAGAGTGGGAGGTCAGCTTTGAAGATCAGAGCCAGGCACCTGAGTAAGACTTGTGTTTGGTCTGTAGAACTGAAGCATAAAGTCACCTTAACTTTGAGCTGCAAGTGGACAATATGCTCCTGTAGCCTAGTGGCACTGAGCTTCTTGAACAGCGAGGAAGTCATGTTTTACATATGAATTCATCTTGAAGATGGACACAATATATTTTTTTAACTGGTCCACAGATCAACTGAGCCTTGCCTTTGACAAGAAACAGGATTTTAAATTATGACTGATCAATGCACACTCTTCTAGACTAAAAATATTCCAAGATGTCACTATGGGCTTCCTGAGTTTACTGCGTGGATGTAGAGAACTCCAGTGTATGTGCTAATACTCTGGTACGCACAGAAAAGCTTTGACCATCTCTGCTGAGCTTTAGCATAAGATAGCAATACAGAGATAGTTGTAAGACAGATAAAAAGGGATGCTTAATTTTCACAGCTGACATATAGAAGCTCTCATTTTCCTGGTTCACAGCAAAATTGCACTGACCTTGGTGGCATTCACATTCTCTAGTACCTCTTTGATGTTAAACTCATATTCAATAACCATAATGTAGATGAAGGGGACAGAGTCCAATTACTTTTACATTTTCTTGTCAGTGATGCTGGTAGACTTTCTCCTCTTCCACCATGCTGGAATACCAGCGCTCCACACTCAACACCCAGGCCCCTGACTGAGGCTATTGAAATACGGCACGGCAAATATTATTTTTCTGAGATTCCCTCAGACACGTGGGATTGGAGAACACACACAGACACATAATGCCCAGAGCATGTTCTCTCTCTCTCTCTCTCTCTGTCTCTGTCTCTGTCTCTCTCTCTCTCTCTCTCTCTCTCTCTCTCTCTCTCTCTCTCTCTCTCTCTCCCTCTGTCTGTATCTCTCTCTCTGTGTCTCTATCTCTCTCTCTCTCTCTCTCTCTCTCTCTCTCTCTCTCTCTCTCTCTAGCACACACATACACAAAAGGCTATTTATTTCCATTTTGTCTTTAGCTGCACTCAGATCTCTTTAGGATTCTTCACCACCACACTCTTTTATACAATCTTTGATTTGCCATCTTTCCCCCACAGCTTTTTGCCTTTCCTCCATAATGTCCAGGGAGATCCTTTAGATGTATAGATGACATTAAAACAAACTGATCTATTGCAAGGGTGGTAAGGACTGGTACCACCATGTGCCTCAGTGCAACTGACTGATCCGTTTGGTTAAGGGTGGTTTGACATGCTCTGTAGGTCACCTATAGGGGGTGCTGTTGAGCCACACAACTCTCCCGGCCTACAGTAGACCATTGATTTGTTTAGTGTTTGCCTCAGTACTACCAAAAACCTTTTGTTATTGCTGAATGCTGAATGTTTAGTAGTCGGTGCTGGGAAAAAATAAACCACATCTGGCATATTTGTTGTCAGCCAAAGAGACTGCATTGTGTTTGCTAGAGATAAAAAAAGCCTTGTAGATGGATGTGGTTAAAGCGAACATGCTTTGATTTAAAAAAAATAAAAATAAAATGTCTGTTTTAGGCATTCTGCCCTCCTTGAATCAAGAATCAGAATCAAGGCCCAAACACATCGTTTCAGATCAAATGCAGGAGGGTATTACTTATTTAAGGACTCAGACTGGAAGGCTTTTGGAAATCGTGTTCCGCTTCACTTGAGGGAGCATGAAAAAAGTGTTTGACCGATAGATGCACATAAAATCAGATGGGGAGGGGGTTGTGTGTGTGTGGGGGGGGGGGGGGTGTGTTAAAGGAATTTGAAAGCTGGTCTTTCAATCTTTTATCATGAGTCTACAGCACCCCCCCCCCCACACACACACACACAGCCAAACCCCACCCCTAAAAAAGCCCCCAGACATCACTTTTCTCCCACACAGACAGACAACCAAGCTTAATTCTGCATGTGTCACACAGTGCCAAACCCTCAAAAGCACATCTGACACCCAAACAGTTTCAATTAGGCTACATTTATATCTCATTGTGCCTGATCTGTGGATGTCATGAATACAGAATATTGCTTCATATTTTGCCGTCTCTAAGCAGTATGACCATGGCAGCTGCGCATCTTTGATCTTGCTTCTACTCCTTCAGTTGCAGGGGGAGTCACCACATGATGATTTGATTGTGGTTTTATTAACAAAATTACATTTTAATGTGCCCGGTCTTTGGTTGTAATGAATGAATTCAATGAAACCCAAGCACTTAACCTGAGACAGAAAACAGACATGGATTACGCTTCCAACCTCTCCTCGCTGTCCTTGTGTAATTGAACCACTTCTTAACCCCAGGCCATAATTAATTCAAATTTGTACCTCTACTCTTATGGAGGTTTAATAAAAGTTAATGGAAACTTTCCATTAATTTTCATGCAGTCATGCATGAGCTCTCTGCTTTTGTGTGTGTCGGAAGGTGTTGGTCTGGAAGGAAGCACAGAATAAGGCTGCGTGTCCTACCACCTCAGGCTTTTCAGGTTAGCCTTGAAGGCTTATGTGGCAGCAGAGAGCTTCAAGAGACACAAGAGCCATACACTCTTGTGAATCTTCACTGGCTCGAAGGACCAATTTGACAGTCTGGATTTTACACCAATTAACATCAATGTACCAATGTGTGCGTTCAGGGAGTGGGAATGTATTTCAGCATGGAGGCATCTCTCAAGGCATGGTTGCCCCTAGACAATATCCAGAGAAATTAACGGTAACACTTTCTATGAACCTAGTGTTCATAATGCACTATAAACACATTCATTAAGAGTTATAACACATTTATGAGGCTTTATAATGATTGACATAAGTGTTCACAACTATTTATATATACTCATGACTGCATTCATAATGCTTTATAATGCACTGTGTCACTTTAAGTTGTAAATGCCTATAGCACAGCATTATAATGCCTTATGAATGCAGTCATGAGTATATATAAATAGTTGTGAACACTTATGTCAATCATTATAAAGCCTCATAAATGTGTTATAACTCTTAATGAATGTGTTTATAGGGCATTATGAACACTAGGTTCATAGAAAGTGTTACCAAATTAACTAAGGTACCACAGTCATGGCTGGGATTTATGCCAGTCAGTCAGATGGGAGGTAATGGCACATCAGGTATGGTTTACTGCATGGAACTAGACAAAGGAAACATGGCTGACACAGGTTACAGAAATGATTAAAAGTGTAATGGGTAGCAGGAAGGAGAGGAGGTTTGAACATCCAGACTGCTAGACTGAAATCAACATCTACATGCTAATTAAGTTATCCAAGGAATCATGTTTCATAGTCAAAAACACACAACTAAGGGCCAGAAAGAATCACAACATACAACAGCAAAACTGCAATATTCCAATTCCATCAGTTTTTAGAGATCTTGCGCATGTCAGCAGTGAGTTTCAGCAGCCACTTTGGGAAATCCAGTTATGATGATACGCACTGTACGGTGAAGCGGAAACCCCCGTAGACATACAATAATGACAATAACTATTCACTATACGGTTCCCTCCTATGGCTACAGAGAAGTTCACTAAATCAAACAGGTTATCTCAACAATTGGAGGATCGCAGAGTTGAACAAAGCAGCTTGAGAAAGTAAAAGTCCTGCTATGTATACCCTCTCCCTGTGCTCCTAACACAATTGATTTGAATAACTATCTCATCTGTGTTGCTGAAAAGTTGTGCTAATTAGGATCAGTTGGTTCAGTGAATTGTTATTGTTTGGAATGTCTGCGAAGATTCCCCTTCATCCAGGTCATGTTAGTCAAAGGAGCTAAGTTGTAAGCAACTGGACCTATTTTAGTAGCTTAAAGACGTTTCACCACCTTTCATCCAAAAGGCTTTTTCAGTTCTGTCATGATGGTAGGGAACGAGGACTTAAATCTCTGGATTACTGGTGGAGTGGAGCTGTGAGCTTCACATGACAAAGGGTCACACAAGTCTCCCCTCAAGGTGTGAATTGTGTGCCAGGAATATGTGGAACATGTGCCAGGACCTTTGCTGTCTGAACTTGGAATGTCTGTCTTTGGAGGGAGAATGACCACTGCCAATGGCAACAGGTTGTAACTATCTGATTATACTACAGTAAACAGTCTGTTCACTTTTTAGGAGCATGCCTATGTTCCCACGGTCCTATGTTCCCACAGCCTTATGTTCCCACATGTCCTTTTTCATATATTTGTATCAGCTTTAATTCCCTTTTTTTCCCAATTTGGTAGCCAATTACACCCAACCTATTATCCAGTAGTAGTGGACTATAGATGGAATGTAGCTTTTAGCTAAATCTGGCGTACCCATCTCTTTGTTTATTGCAAACATTTAATGTAAGTGCACATTGACCTTTTAAATAAGCAAACTAAACTAAGTAGCATTGCATTAGATAGTTTCCAGTCAGCTCAGCCGAATGAAGCGCAGCAACTGGACACAAACCATAGTTTGCAGTGCATCAATACCAAAATCTTTAAAATGTGGGAACACAGAGCGCTGGCAACATAGGGCTGTGGGAATACCAGGCCTAATTTTATTGTGAAAAAAATCTTAGAAATGTGTGAACATAAGGCTGTGGAAACATAGGCCCACTTTTTAACTGAAAATCAACTAGTTATACATTGCTCTGCAACAGAGTTTATTTTATTATTTTGGTAAGCAGCTGTATAACAAAACCGGATAGCATATAGTCTGTCAGTATCTGCAGTGTGTCTTGGTCTTGTTTGACCTGTCAGGGTTTATTTTCCAACTCCGACTGGCAGATAATGTAGTATCTGTTCCATAGCACTAGTCATGCTAAATTATTTAGGAAGCACAGTGAAAAACAAAAAAAAGTGAAGATGCAGAAGAGAAAAAAGAAAACATGCTTTTCACTACATTGCCAAACAATCTCAACAAATGTTCATGTTTTTTATGTTCATTAGCTGACATGACTGCAATGTTTTTTTGGATTAACTCAGAAGAAATCATGCGAGAAAGAAAGGAATTGTATGTGATAACAAATTACAGCATTTTTCAGTCAACACAGAAAGCAGACATTTGGTATAGAGGACGTCCAAGTTTGACAGCACTTCCAAGTCAACCCATTCACTGTCATTCTGCTATTGTGCTGCCTTTCTGCAGTCTTGTCTTTTTTGAAGTCTTACTGGAAATTGATTATACAGATTCAATATTTTCAATTTATGTGTCGAATCAGAACCTCTCATCGCAGGCCTCTTTCTGAACATAGCTGTGCATTTCTTTGTACCAGGTGTTGCAGTTGTTGCTGTGAGTAGCTTCATTTTCAATACATCACTGTTTTGTTGCAGTTTGGCTTCTCCGTGAGGGTTTGTATGGGTGTGTGTGGGTTTATATGTGTGTGTGTGTATGTGTGTGTCTGTGTGTGTGAGAGAGAGAGAGAGAGAGAGAGAGAGAGAGAGAGAGAGAGAGAGACAAAGAGAGACAACGAGAGAGTATATGAGAGATAATGAAATAGAAAGAGAGAGAGGAAAAGCATGAATGAAAGAGAGTAAAAATGAGTGAGTTTGTCTGTCAGGTCTCATAACATTATGTATAAATGTGTGAGTTTGCGTGTGTGCGTAGGTGTGTGTGTATGTCAGCAAGCTATTTTATACCATCAGTTTGTCATTGTGTGGCTCCTCAGTTGTGGGACCTGGGTGCTTTATCATGGTGACAAGATAATTCAGCGAGTGGCAGCCAGACCGGATGACAACGTGGCACATTAGGGTGTTACTTGCACTGTCAGAACAAAATTACGTCCGGGTGGAAATGCAGAATATAGAGCATAGAGGTGTATAATCTACAGAGAGATATGTGCAAGTGTGTGTGTGTGTGTGTGTGTGTGTGTGTGTGTGTGTGTGTGTGTGTGTGTGTTTGTATTGTGAGTGCAGCGTGGTCTTTGTCTGAGCATGTGTGTATATCCACATGATTAATGTACAACCAGTTACACCATCACCGTGATCTACTGTCCTGCTGTCTCTGTGTTCAGACTCAATTACCTCTTAGTTGTGATCCAGCCAATCAGAGAGCACAACTTCAAGGCTCTTGTGTAACCTCCACAAGGACTACTTGAATAGCTCCCATTCAATAACACCCTCAACTAATGTTAATACACAATTCATCTCTAATGTGAACTTCCTACTTCATTTGAACCCACCATTTCACCATCATGTCACGAGCTAGATTATGTTAATCGAGGGAATGTTGGGTTTGACCATCTTTGGAGCTTACAGCCAATAGGTAACTGTGAACATGCTAAGGGCAACTACACATATACCAAATGAACCACTAAAAAACTAAATAAAGCATTACACTTTGGCATGAATAGGGTCCCTACCCATTCCTTACCCAATTAATGTAATCTAGCTCTAACACAGGAGTTTGATAGTGAAAAAGACCTTGCATCCCTATGAGTTTGACTTTAAATACCACTTTTTCAACAATAGAGGGAAACAAAAGAATAATGGTAGTATGACTGGATACTAATGAGGAATAATTAAAAGACACAAAAATAGAGATTGGGCTAAATAGGTAGACAGGTGCATTTTGCTCGCTCAGCTGAAAGAAACAGTCAATCTAAAATGTAGTGTTTTCCAAAGAGATATTCCAAGTCTTCCCTCATTACTTCCCAAATGCTTGACCACATGTCCACATTACGTCCCTGTCTTTCAGTTGCCACTCTGCATCTGCCAACAGTGTGTACTTTGGCAACCAAGGCGTAGCACTAACAGTAGGCGCTGGCCCACAGCAATCAATTTAAAATCCTCTCAGCAGGGCTCTAGTATGAATACCTGCTCAGTGCTATCACCCCTGCACTGACTCCATAAGGCCAGCCACTGGTTGAGCCACTCCTTAAGTCAGTAAAGTAAAGTAAAGTAAAGTAAAGTAAAGGCATTTATATTTTCAAAAAATCATATATCAACAAATTCATATATCAAAACTGAAAAGTTTAAACCGGGAAGTTGTAGTTTGGCCTAACTTTCAACTGGCAGCAGTGCTAAGATGAGAGAATCAATACACATATCCCATACTTAAAGATGTATTACATTCAGTATCAGTCTTAGGTCTTAGTCAACCTTGATACAACTGGTGTTCAGGATCAAGATCAGTTCTCCAGGTCCCCCAAAAGACTGCATGAGCAGCAATAAAAGTGTAACTTTGAAAATACATGGATATTGCAGCACAAAGTGTACCACTCTTACCTCTCAGCAAGGCCCTCCATGACAGCTAAGCATCAGTGAGAAGACTTTCATCTTGGATGGTAATAGGTGTGCAACAGTGCCTCCTACCTCCATGATAACTGGCCTTCTGGTCTCCCATGGAGCAGGGAACTCTGACATAGACCAAACACTGATTTGTCAAATAACCCAAGCCTTTTGAGTCAGGGACATCTCTGACACCTGTACTCCTTTTATGTCTTTACCAGACATGACTGGCTTGTAGGCCCGGATATGTGCACAGGGGGTGAATCTCACAGACCTCCCATGTGAGGTCTGGATGGCTTAAGACTTGTTCTTGGAGTGCAGTGTTCTCCAAAGTTGTCAAAGTGGGCACTTGCTGTTTTTGCCTCCATAGCTTAACTCCATACATTTTTAAGGGGGCCTTCAATTTGAAATTCGGTTTGTTTATTTTTTAGATGGTCAGCATATGCTCTTTTCTTCTGTGATTTTGTTTTTAATGCCAACCAACACTTGCATTATTCAACCCATTATTTCTGTGTAACAGAACACAGAGGCAGAAATCATGATACATTTACAGTCAGATAAAAAACTGAAAATAATATTTTGGCTTTTATAATTCGTAAAAAATGCAACAACAAACTTTTCTTGAATTTCAGCTTTTCATTTTTGTGCAGCCTTTTATTTTCCGCTTCTGTGAAGTCCTTCATTGTGCAGTAGCATGATTTTGCCATTTTAAATCTTCTTGAAGCTTGGATAAATTGTTGTGTTTCTCGAGTCCTCAGAGAAAACACAAGCTTGGTGCTTACAAACTATAGCGTGGTGAAAAACGAAGTGCTAGTTTACTAAGCAAAGACAAGTGGTGTGTGTGTGTGTGTGTGTGTGTGTGTGTGTGTGTGTGTGTGTGTGTGTGTGTGTGTGTGAGAGAGAGAGAGAGAGAGAGAGAGAAAGAGAGAGAGATAGAAAATAAGTGGATGGTTGTGTTTTCCTAATATATTCTAGTGGTATGTAGTGTGTGTTTTTAGAGAGAAGCAGTAACAAAAATAAAAACTATAATAAAAAACAAAACACATTTTGTGTGTCTATGTGTGTTCTTATGCAAACGTTTTTTGATTGCTACCATAAGGACATCCTTAGGCCCTTCCCCTCGTTCCCCCATTCCCCCATACAGACTCATTGTGTTTGGAGCATGTGCACTGGCATCTTCCCCTGTCTGAGCCCCTGCCCACAGCTCCGGCTGAACAGCAGCTTCCACCTGCTCAGACTGCTGCACTCCACTCATTTGTTACTTTCTCACAAGGAAACATTTTTTCAAAAGGAGTTCTGCATTTTACTTTTTTTTTTTCCTTTTCCCTTTTTTTGTTATGAAGTCTGTACTTAATGTGCGTCATAAATCTGAAAGGCACTCATCAATTCCACAGCTCGGCAGCCCAAATCAGTCAGAGGAAGAGGGGGCTGACAGTTTGCGCCCAGACGCAAGGCAGATTGGAACCTATCTGCCGATGTATTCATACACTTCCTGGCCTATTTATCAAAAGTGCAGTGCAGAAAGAAGGAGAGAGAGAGAGAGAGATGGAGAGAGAATGAAAGGATGGAAGAGGGAAAGAAGGAGAGAGGTCAGGGGGAGCTGATGGTGACAGCTGGTGCAGGAAACTTCCAGATGTTTGATTAAAAGAATATTTTTAACGAACTGATCGTTACTTGCCAGACCCTGCAAAACTGTTCAACAAGGCTTACACTAACCTCTATGTGAATAGATACAAAATGGTTATATGTCAAACTGGCTTACAATGGGGGGTAATCGGTGTGCAGACAGCTGGATTAATGGAGCCTGATTGTGTGTGGTTAGCATGAAGTGTTACCATGAGTTTCAGGGCAGAATTTAATGTGTGCAACATGTATGCACAATGCGCATACAAACACAGTGTGCTGATAAAGAATGAGACTCAGATGTGAAAGTAAAACTTTTAATTTAAGTATTTGCTCAGGAGTCCATACTCACAATCCAAGTACAACAGCCAGTTCAGAACATGGAAAGAGAATCACCTAGCAATCCAAATAAAAAATCCAGGAATCAAAGTCGATATACACAGCAGGGTCAAAAAAGAATAAAGAAAGAAAAAAAAAAACAGGAGTAGGATTAGTATGCTCACAGTGAAACAAGGCTGACATGACATCCTCACAACATGAGTGTGTGTGTTTGCCTTTGCTGTGAATAACATGAGCACTGCAGTTATTCTTATCTCTGTGTGGGAACATGGATGGCTACGGAAGCCCTGAACCACATGTGTAAAATAAAAAAAAAGCTGTGAGCCATATGTGTAATTATTTGAGATATTTAATTGTTATTTTGAGATATCTTCTTGTTATTTTGAGATAAAGTCATTTTTTGTATATTATCCCATTATTTTAAGGGAAGTTGCATCTTGAAAAAACGAGATAATATCTCAAAATAACAAAAAATAAGAAGAAAACATTTTTTACACATGTAATATCATGAAATAATGATTTATTACCTTGAAATTACACATACATTTTCCTTCTTTTTTTAGATATTGTCTTATTTCAAGATATTATCTCATTAGTTTTAAGATAAGTTGTTATTTTTAGATATTATCTCATTATTTTAAGATGTGACTCTCAAAGTAAGAACTTACAATCTTGGAATGACGAGATATCGCACCCGTTTTTTGTTTTGTTTTTAATTACACATGTGGTTCACAATTTTTTTTGTTTGTGTGTTTTACACATGAAGTTCAGGGCTTTCATAGTGAGGTGGACCTAAAACAGAATTTGTCTGTGATTTTTTTTTTTTTTTTTTGCCACGAGGGAATGACAAATTGTAGATTACACGCATTTCCACTTCAAGACATGTTGTATGTAATATGGGGTCTTTGTGTTGGGAGTACATATGGGCAGCCGCCATTTGTACTAGGTCTGCCTAATTACAATGTGCATATCAATTATTTATGTGAAAGAGGAAAAAACAGCTTTGTATGCACTCTGAGGCTCGTTCTTAAAAAAAGCTGATCCATATGCAATGGCACTTATGAGGGATTTGGGAATGGCCCAGATAAGGTTTGAAAGACAAACCAAACTACTTTAACAGAAGGAGAGAAGGGTACAGAGAGTGTGTGTGAGTGTGAGAGTTGGCACAAAGATGCAAATGGGGATTCAGCTAATGCAAATGCTCACCAAAGTCATTGTAAAACATGAGGAATTTATTTATATAATTCCAACGCATTTTACTTTGGACCCATTTGATGGTGTCCATGAGACCGACAAAGTGAAATTACCATTTTTGTACCCCTTTCATCTGGGTTATTTTAAGGCCCAATTAGGAAATAAATTAAGGACGTAACATCTTCAGATTCAATTCTAAATGACTATAGGCTTTTCATTTTTTTTTTCAAATAAACAAAAGACAAAGAATCAAAGAGCTGTGCATATGTATGAGATCTGATTAGTGACCAGAGAGAGAGTTTAACTTCTGAAGGATCCTGTGGTCATTTCTATTGTGGGATCACAGAAGCACTTATGTCAACCAGTAGCCGACAGCAGTGCTTCTAAAAGCAAATAAACAATAAAAGTCACTCAAAGTTCTTTTTGTTTTTTCTTCTCAACAAAATGTTTTTTATGCTAAATCCAACACAAAAATTGTTAGGAGCTCTACCAGGGCCGAAATGCCCTGATGAAGTGGCCTAAGAGTGCATTTGATTTTTTCACGTTTTTGTTCTTTATGCTGTTTGGTTTAGGGATATTCAGTGGCCACACAATGGTGGTGGTGGCCACTATTCTAACAGAGGTAAGATGGCCACTAAAAAATAAGTTTGATTAATTAAACATCTGCTCTACAGTTACCTCTCAGAATTATTTGCTACAGCAGAACATTATTTTACAGCTCCACAATCAAGTAGTCAACACAATGAACTAACATGCAGCTGCTTAGTGCACAGGCTGAAATACACATACTGGATTACACACACACACACACACACACACACACACACACACACACACACACACACACACACACGCACACACACACACGCCCGCGCACGCACACACAAACACATACACACACACACACACACACACACACACACTAGTGATCACTCCTTAATGACGCGAGAGTTAAACTTGTAAGTCATTTAAAGCACACTTAATCTATGCCTTTTTTCCTATTTGCATGAGGAATCATTCACAAGAGCGCAATCACTCCTGTTTCAGATATTCCCTGTCAGTCAGTACAAACATACTGTACACATATGCCCACACTCATGCATGTACACATACAGCCTCTCAATACAACCTGTTAGAAATGCAGCACCTTAGTGAGTTAGTGTTGGAGTCCCTTCGGTGTGTGGTGTGAACCAAAACACTTACCAAATCCAGGCAGAATGACCTCAAGGTTATTTGAATCCATTTAGACCCTGAACTGGTTATTTACATAATAGAAACAGTTAAATCACTGACTGATCTTGATACCTATTGATCCTCTTTGATTAAAAGCCCTGCACCAATAGATCAGTTCCACTCACAGGCACTTACAGAGAGAGAGAGAGAGAGAGAGAGAGAGAGAGAGAGAGAGAGAGAGAGAGAGAGAGAGAGAGAGAGAGAGAGATCCAAAGAGACTTGTTTCAAACAAAAGGGTGTTTTGCAAGAAGTTGTAGAGTGGGTTTGCCCAGTACAGCAGAACACGTAACTGTCTGTAAAACACAAAAAAAAAATGTCCCATGAGAAAATCCATGGTTGTCAGTTAGAACATTGATATTGAGACAATCTGGAATAGCACCCAAACCTCAGCCAATGAAAATATAATAAACCAATAACCCTGTACAACAAACATAAAATGACTGAATACAACTTTAAATATCTCTGGCAGTACAATACTCACCTACTCATACATACATATTATCTGTGTTCTCCTTGAGCTGCCAAGGCTAAAGAGATCATTACTGTACTTAAATAGGTAATACAGGGGCAAAAATACGGCACGCATTTGTTGGAAAGCTGACATTCAGGAGTTTTTGATACATAGGTTAATTTCACAACAGCTTTGCAATTTATTTGTTTTTAAAACAGGTACGATTATCTAAAAGAGAAAACATGGGAAAGCTTTACTGATTTCCTGTTTTACAAATTTACAGAAAGCACTGTAGCCTTGAGATTTTCTCTCTCCCTCCCTCTCTCTCAGTTTAAATGAAAGATGGAATCTTTGATGACCTTTCAAGATTTTCTGCATTTCAATTTTGTACTTTTCTTTTCTTCCAAACCAAACAACAGCAAACACACTCATTTGAACTACTGGCGCTGGCACCAGCTCGAGGTTATAGTTTTTCACACAGTAGTCCCAACTTGTTTATGCGGAAGAGGCCATTAACCTTTTGCGCTGCGGATCTATAGATAGTCTCTCCTGCAGTCCTGCTCTCTTCAGCCTCTTCACCTGACAGTGCAGCTCCTCTGCCAACTCCAATTATCACCTCTGATCTCCAGCTCACCGCCACTTCCCAGCATCTCGCCTTTTGGCCCTCCATCCCCACCTCGCCTTTGGAAAGCCAGAAATAAAGACGACGAGTGGCTTGCTATTTTCCACTAGAAAGCTGCTTTCATCTTTTTCTTTTTTTTCAATCGCTCAAGAATTCTTCACTTACTAATCATCACTAGCTAGGCAAGGCATTTTTTTTCTGTCCTGCAACAATAAAATGATAAAATGGATATTGTGCATTTTATTATATATATTTTGAAAGTTACACAAGTTACAGAACCTCAGAAAGTAAAAGCATATTGAGTCCAACCATTATCTGTACCAACTGACCCTAATGAGCACACAAATGATCAGAAAGACAGATTGCCTAATTTATGAAATCACCTGTGTTATGTGCACAGGCAGAAAGAATACAGAACAGGATTTTTACTTTCTGATACATCTGCATGTGGCAAATACACTTTCTGTGCATGCTCAGCTTGCAAAAAGGCAAGTTGTGCTGCCGAAGAAACTGAAGAAGCTGGAAATGAATTAAGTGGGAGACACGAGGCATGCTAAATTTGTGACACCTTCACCTCCAATTTCTTCACCACTTTTAGAATTAGGGCTGCATTTATGAAGTGCATTCCCAAAACGCATAGTTGCTAACTTTTTAGCCACTACTGTTGTTGGTACTACCGAAGTAGTATACCCCAAGGGCTAACTTGCATTTCTAACAGCCTATTACAGTAGAAACTTTGGTAGCAGGCTACTATGGTAGTAAGCAACTTGATAGTACTTTGGCAGCAGGCAAGCTTGGTAGAAGAGAACCTCCGTTGAGTTTTCCAAAACTTTGCAGTAAAAACACTCCGAAAAATCTGTAGTAAAGTTTTGTAGTTCCTACTACAGCTCTTGATTTGTATTACTACCATTTTAAAGAGTTGAGGTCACCCGTGGTAAAAGTTGCAATAGAACTTTGACTGTTGAGGTCCAATATCTTACAATCATGTGGTGCAAAAACAATGAAACTCAATTACTTTTTAGAGGTTACTATCATACAGCTGTTCAAATTTGTTAATGTCCAATGTATGTCATCCTATTTTCCTCACTAACATCGTATGAGATGATTTGATCATATAAGGATTTTAACAGCAGTATTATAAAGTAGATTATAGATTAGGTTATAGAATATTATTGAGTTTCCTGAGTTTGTAAATCAGTATTCTGAGATATTTGCACTTTAGAAGTTGGCCTTCAGTTACAAGTTTTGCTGACGTTGATGTTTGGTACGGAACTGATATTATGCATTATTAATGTGTATAAACTGTGTCACCTAGATACAGATATGTTTGTGATTTTATATTGCTCCAACCTGTGGTTTGGTGGGGTGCAAAGTGATTAAATGAGTAGGCCTACAGCTAATAAGGAAGATGTAAATGCTATTAGTCTATCAGGATGCAAACTCATGACTGAATGCAACAATATGCAGGGAATTCATCTCAAGTGACTTTTAACTGAGCCACTGGCAAGCTGCGTCATACTGTGGCAGAGTATAAGTGACATTGACAAATGAATTGACATTGACAAACATATGCATTTGTAAGAACACCATTTACTTCACTACATGGATTGGCATTGCCATTTGTGCCAATATTTAAAAGGCCACATTTGTCTTAGTGTATTTTTGCAGATGTTTACCATACCTTAATCATTACTATTACCATTGTATAATTTTAACAAGGACAAATAAATGTGTCAAATGAAATAACAATGTCATAACGTGTCAACGGAAATAGTTGACGATCCAATTACAATGACTTTTTCCTGCTTTTCTTCCATTGCTGCCACACTTCACACAGTGTAGTAGTAACACTAGTAGGTGGTCACTACATTAGTATCCACAACTGTAGTATTTCACCACTTCATAGTAGAAAGTTCTGTAGGGCTATGTTAGTAAAATACTAACCTAGAAAGCTGTGAAAAAGCACCCATAGTCTTAAAATAGTTATGAATTGTTATTTCATCAGAATTGTCCCCTTGTCTTAACAGTAGAAACTATAATGCAAGGCACACATGAACAAAAATGAATAGCCATCATACATCCTACAATATTCAAAGAACTTTCAAATTCAAAGACATTTACTTGCAATTGTGTACCTCAAAACTTTCACATAAAAAATAAAATGCAATACTCCACTGTCAAAAACATTTTCATTTTTTAAAGTTCCTGTTCAGTCGACTAAGAAAAAATGTTCTTGGCAGATTATTCCTCGTTTGGCTCTTCCCTGTGTTCAACATAAACCTCTATGCTCTCAAAGTTTCATGAGTGGGGGAAAAATATGGCTTTCAAACAACATTGATCAAAAGCAGAACAAGACTCTGATGTCAGAGAGGATGAGATGAAATTGTGCTCTGAAGAAGCATGCCCTTCAAAAGTGTTTAAAAACGAAAAAGGGGGTAAAAATTGTCTGCCAGAGGATGGCAAGGGCCAAGCAATCCATACAGGAAAAACAAATCAATACTCGGAGCAGAGGAATCAAACCCAGCAGCCCTTGGGCGAGATCCTCTGGGATCCTTGTACACTCCCTAACACAGCCCACCCATTAACTTTCAATCCAGACTAAATCCACGGATAACCCCCCACCACCACCACCACCACCAATATCTCTCTTTTTCTCTCTGTCTTTCCTTCACACATGCACGCACACACACACATACACACACACACACACACACACACACACATACACACCCCATTCTCTCACCAGCACTGGCTCCAACCTACACATTCCTTAAACCCCATCACCCCCAGCCTGATCTTTGCATCACCACTCAACCATATGTGAATGACCTTGTGCTCTGCTTAGAGGACATATACAAAAAGAAATCCTACGGTCATACAGTCTAACCCCCCACCCCCCCAACCCCCCAACCTCCACTCCCCCGGGACCATGTATACCATTTAGATGCTTGACAGTTTACACTGTAAAACACTGGGTCATTGGGATTCATGTTGGGTCTGTACTGTTTGTCCAAGCTCTTCTGGATGCTGATGCTTGCCCCCATAGCTTCTCTGGGGGTGACCATGGTGTTTGCCCAGCTGTTGTTGGGCAAATCAGTATGTCATGGTTTGGTCAGTGACGAATATGGGACTGTATGAAAAACTGAACCTTATAAACTACATGCATGGATCACTCCTCAAAGCAGCTAGGTGGAGAACACATTATTGATCCAAAATAATCAGCCTACAAAAGCTAAGTGTGTCACTGTTGAGAATTTTCCATGGCTGTTAACTTTTAAAGTGTGTGTGTGTGTGTGGGGGGGGGGGGGGGGTTATTTGCCTCTTTTATAGCTTAAACTCTCAACCCCTTAACTGCACCAAAATGCAATTATGTATGTATGTTTTGTTCCCAGTGGTAATATTTGCACCATTATGTATATATCGTTTGTTCCCGGTGGTAATTAAACTGCTTGCATTGTGCTCTCCCACAGTGCATTTCTGACATAATAGTCATCTTTCAATCTGACATAACATACAGGTTGTGCATGTGCTTGGGAGTAATACATATAACCCCACCCACAACTGCTGGGATAGATGTTTGCTTTTAGGGGAACATATGGATGTCAGCGATATAGATGTGTTATTGGTCTGTTCCCAAGAGCTTTCCTAAGAGTCACTGTGACTTTTACAGAGTTCTGATGACTCATCGTCAGCATTAGCCCGTGTGTCTCTTCCAAGTGGCAACTTCCAGTGCTAAAAAAGCTAAAAAAAGAATTCAGTCCAGGTGCTGCGAAACCTGCAGTTCCTCGATTGGCCAGTTAGGACAGGCTCCAAAAGTGTGTCAGTTCCTGGACACTGCCAAGTGAGAGTGTCCAAATTCAAGGAAAATTCCAGTCAGGTTCAAACTTCGTTTTTAGTCTGTAGCTGATTAACCCATCCACAAGGAATTTACAGAGGGTGATTTTTCATTACCCATTCTTTAATTTGATCAGCTTTTATATAACACACAGACAGCCAAGATGACTGTGCCCACAACACTCAGATTTCTGTGTGATGGTAAAGAGGGTTTGTCCAGTCTTTTTTTCAATCCATGGTGTCTTGATTTGACAGCAGTAAATTACCACCTAACTTGTTTTTTATTACCTTGTTATAGACTATGGAGTGTATCAAGCTGTGAAATAGTGCAGTGTGCTTATGATTCAGACTTTCCTGACCTTACTGTGCAGTCAGATGATACGGAAAGTTAACAATGTATTTATGTTGTAGAAGTTAGCAACATTGCCCTTGTTAACTTCAGATGTGTGGTACTAACTGCTGACACTATACAGCTGTACAGGTCAGCAGGTCAGCCATATACTGCTGATATTCATGACTGCCTCAGAGTTTATTTTTAGCTACAGTATGTTCAATCCACCATTTCAGAAGAAAACAAAACCCTCATGTTTCTTTTAACTATTCTATTGCTAAGAATGCCCCACACAGACTCCTATAGCCTTACTAACCCTTCCCTAAACTTTAATATGCACTTTTCTATTTAAAGAACTGTTCAGGCTTAGCCTTAGAAATTGTTCAAACATACCCTGGACAAATGGAAGGCATGATATGCCTCAGTGAATCATAATCACAGCCCTTTATTTGGAACACTACAGTGGCTTGTTTTGATCCCTACCAAAGTACTTTGTTTGGCACTATCAGATGTATTATTTAATTGCCCCCTAGCTTCAAAAATCATGGTCCAAGATGAGGAAAGACACACTGCTCACAGACGTCATACCTCATCACAGAATGGTGACTGCAACAGCAACCGTGGAACCACTGAAATTGAAGGCAATTTAGTGCTAATGGATTAACTTAGGCCCCATCACCGAAGATGAGGGTGGGGCTTTGATGGTTGTAAAATAACTGTGGTTGAGTAAGTAAGCTGCTAAATGCAGCCCTCCAGTGTGGCACCGAGGAGCCTGAGAGGGCCATACGACACGGAGGGACATTAAAGCAAATTCATTTTGTGCCTCCGTAAATAAATGATGTCACTTTTGATGAATGGTCTGCCATTGCTCCCGCCACTTAGGAGCCAGCCAAAGTAATGGCTCTCAGCTGCTATTATTTTTAATGCAGCATAATGGATGCATATGCATTTACAGGGGAAGTCTAAGTATGAAATGGGGACTTTGCAACTTGTACCTCACTTGCTCAGTAGTGTTTTTGATAGGGGTGCTATGTAAGAGTTACCACCTAGTTGTAGTAATGCAACTTGAAACACGGTCAGCTACTTGCCAAAAACTACTTCTGCGACTAATGGAAACTTATGTAACATAAACATATCACATAAAATGTCCAGTGTAATTTGTATGTATTTCTTTAATCTAACAATCTGTGAAAGGTCTTTAGAGATTAACAGACAAACTAACCCCTGGCTTGCGAAGACAAATGAAAAAGGTGTAATTACCTCATTGGAGGAATAGCTTAGGTTAGGTTCTCATATATAGATAGATTAAGTAGAGATGACAAAACAAATCATGAAACTCATAAAGGAGGTTTATGGTATGTATTATGTAAACTCCACTCTTAATGCAATATATACAGTGTATTATGTAAAACCATATATAAATATTTTAATCACCCAGTACCAATTATCCTGTTCAGTTATTTAGCTTGATGTTAATGTTTACACCTACACGTCTGCAGTTGTTCTAGTGCTCATTCAACAGTGTGGGCAGTGGCTGTGTATATAGCAGCTTTTTGTGCCAATAGAAACTAATTATGCCCAGCAGTCTTAAAATGATGCAAACTACTGTCCAACATCTTTATCTTCCTCCACAGGGAATGGCCACATGGCAACAGCACAGCAAAAAAAAGAAAAATGAACTCATAAAGTGTGAACAGCATTATTTATTTTACTTAGCTTGGTATAGCATCCCCTAAAAGAGCAAGTCAGGAGCACTGACTAAAGGCCACTAGGCCAAGTGCTTCCCATTTCTCACTCTGGGAAGGAGCCTCGCCGGTTCCCCTTGTTTCCTTTCCTTTTTTCTATGACTGCTTAGCTGGCCACCATTTTTTTTTTATTCTGCTTAGCTGGCCACCAGTGGTTGTGCAGTAGTGAGTGCCCCTCTCCCACCTCAGGACCCAGCCAGATGTTTGTGCGTCCACAACGAGCCCGTGGAGGGACACCTGCCCCATACGGAGGCCCTGAGGCATATGGCAAAGAGCAAAGCTGAAAGTGCAGGCGGCGTTACCATCTGTTTGTGCATGTTGTGGTCTGGGAGGGTCAGCCGTAAAAAAAAGTGCATGTAGAATTAACATTGGCCTGAACTTGTGCTCTCCAATTAACTTTATTTCTGGTCTCATAAGACAAAGGAGCAATTGTCACCTCAAACACAAACTGAATGAGAAACCAAGAAACAGCACACTACTTTATTCAATGCACGATGGTATGTATGTATGTATGTGTGTGTGTGTGTGTGTGTGTGTGTGTGTGTGTGTGTGTGTGTGTGTGTGTGTGTGTGTGTGTGTGTGTGTATGTATGTATGTATGTATGTATGTATGTATGTATGTCTGTATGTATGTATGTATGTATGTATGTGTGCATCCTCTGTGTCTACTATACTAAAACAACCTACATCTTAGAATGTGCTTGTGCTATATCAGAATGACATTTAAAATGTTAGTATATCTGATATACTGGTCATAATGTCTTATTGTGTCTTTGACCTCAAACGTCCTTTTGGATGTGAAATGGCCATTTTGTACGGCTGCTGAGACATGAGAGCTCCTAACATGACCACTTCTGGTAATGGGCCTTGACCGCCAATGAGGCAAATCATAAGGGATTCTTGAAAAGACATTACTGTCTTAGCAGACCATTTGACTATACTGAGAATGTGTAGACATGTGTATGACATTCGGATGAATAAAAGACATATGAACAACACAAAAATAGTCAAAATCCTCCTGTTTGTTTTAGATACAAAAACCTACCCTGCAAAAAGCAAAGAGTGTAATCCCAGTTTGGGTTACAGTAAGCATAACAGAATCTCCACTTTTGTGCTTAAGGATCTTTGGGGTGAATCCCAAATCAGTGTGGCTAATTTGAGGTTGTTTGTCAAATGAGTTGTGGATTTGCATCCCTCGTGCTTAAGGGTCACAGAACCTTTGGCTTGTGTTTGCACACTCAGCGTCTCTCATGCACACAGCCTAATCAGGCAGAGGACGGATAGCAGAAGACTGCTCCGAAGTGTTCAGGAAGCTGACAGGTGAATTAGGACATTCACTGTAAATTTATTAATTTTTCCTTATTATACAATAATGCTGTAGGGCACATGATAATTATGTCTGTCTGTCTCTTTCTCTTTCTGTGTCTATTTTCCTTTTTCTCTTGCTGCCTCGCTCTCATATCCCCTGCTCTCCTCAGCTTCAGTCAGAAGACAAGGGACATTGAATCTGTCTAGTATGAATTTGGGCCTCATTAACTACCTTTATTTATTTATTTATTTATTTGTGTTTATTTATTTATTTATTTATTTATTTATTTATTTATTTATTTATTTATTTATTTATTTATTTTAGGCTGCCGGTGTCTCAGTGTCTGTTTGCAAATAAAAAGGTTAGTCTTGTTTTTCTTCACTCTGCATTTGCATAAGCAGGGCCGCCCCTAAGGTTTTGGAGGCCCTAAGCATAACTGTTCAGGGAGGCCCCCCCACCACCTCACCATACACACACGCACATGCCACACACACACACAAAATTGTACTGAAACCGTTATTTATTAAAATTCACATTTTAAAACTGAACATTTACAATATTATAATAAATAAGGCTAATAACAGTAAAAGTAAAGAAGAGCAGCACCATTAATAATGTATAAATTATAAATACGTGTTAGAACATTCTTAAGAGCAACAATGATGGGAAAACGTAAAAGTATGTTATATAAAATTAGGGAAACATAGAGGCATGCTGTAAAACTACACATTAAGCACAGTTTTGGTGGTTTGCAGGTTTACTTGCCACTTTGACCCATTTTAGTGTGTGTGTTTGGCTAGTAAAGATCTACTTGCCATTTTGGCTGTCTGGTGAGGGAAAAGTTAATTTAATGCCTTGGCTGTCTGATCATCAGGCAGAATATATTTGGACTGAAGTAGTGAACTGACGCACAAGGACAGAGCAAAAAGGACTTTGTTGACTAATTAGGCACTCAAAAACTACAAACTACACTGTCAACTATTTCCAAGCATGCCACACGCATTGTACAATATTCGTTTTTATAATTTAGAGTTTACAACTACATCAAATCAGCAAAGCCAACACGCAACCTAGCCTGGAAATGCATTGCCTAATAGGAAGCATCAGCTATTAAAGTAGTGTACACTGACGGATAACAAGGACTTTTGGTGACTTATAAGACAGTCAAAATCTACAAACTATACTGTCAGCTTTCAGCTATTTGCAAATGTGCCACGTGCAGTGTAAAATCTAATTAGTTTCTATAAGTTAGTGTTTACCTCAATTCAGCAAAGCCAACGCAACCTAGCCTGAAGTAAGCATTGGTTATTAAACTAGCATTAATGCTGAACAATTCAAATCTTTAACAAGCAGTTACTAGCGAGGGATGAACGGGAATCATCCTTTTGTTTCTTTTTCTTCCTTTTTCCAGCTCCAGACTCAAACTGCCGTTTCATTCTTGGATTTTTGGCTACTTGAACTTGGGGTCCGATGTAGCAAATTTGGGCGCTAGCAGTAGCCAGCTGCAGCGAACACTGACAGAAAGATGCAAACTGGGCTGTACCATTTCAGGGAGGAGGAGGGGGGTGGGTGGCTTTGTATTAGGCACAAACGAGAGCGTGAAACTCCGCTCCGCGCACGCTTTACTTCTCCCTCTTGGACGTGTCTATGGTGCTGAAAGCACTTTGCCAAACCCCGATCGATGACTGTCTGAGGCCCTACGCACGCTGCGTACTCTGCGTATGTGAAGGGGCGGCCCTGTGCATAAGAGTGCTAATGCCTGCCTGAAGTTCATCACAGAGGGGTACAGTGGCAACTTTTAAAAATAATCGTATTCACATTGAAATCAAAATAACACCTGTTATTTTATGGTGTTACTTTGGGGAGAACCTCCCTCAACTGCTTTATTATAGTGGTGGTGGAGTGGACTATACAGTACGTATGAAACATTTGTTTTCTACGTACAATGTGCTGAACTATGTCCCCCTATTCTTCTGATGATGAATGGTTGCACTTTGTGTGTTGTGTGTAATGTGTGTCATATTCTTTTGGGGCTCCCATGCTTCTGGAAAAGAGACAGTGGTAACTAAAGTGGCCTAGGTGCGATTTCAGTTCTGGGGTGCAACACCCTTTTCCTTGGAGAAAACGCTTTATTGTTATTTATATTTATTTATACATTTATTTTCAGATCAGAGCATCTTGCTTTTCTAGTGTGAGGGCGGAAGTGTTTTGGGGGGTCCGTATGAGTTTACTCAGGGCCTTCTGTCCACACTGATATCGGCACAATAGGAACACAACAAACACATCTGAAGGGACTTTCAGCAAGTTCTGCTTACACGCGTACTTTTTTTGAACTCAGCTCAGCAGTCCTTCGCTAAGCCCAGCCTCGCTGGGGAAGAGAGTGTGCCCTCCATAAAAATCTCAGGACCATAAGTCTCTTCTGATCCAGTCAGAGTTTAATGGGCTCTTACTTTTGGCAGAGCCTGGTGCTTCTTTTCTGTTTTCTCTCCTGCTGTGAGGTGTGAGTGTGAGTGTGAGTGAACAGGAGAGCGTGCAAAGTATTTTATAGTATGTCAGAGTAAATGGCTGCTATTCTTTCGTTTTGAATTAATTGCTGATCTTTCTGTCATTTGTCATTTCAGAGTCATATTTGGTGACAACAAAGAGAAGCTTTGAGGTCATACCATGCGTGTTAAGTTCTGCCCTGCAGGCAGGTAAGTGTAAGGCGTAACCGAGACAGAAGTCTGTACTCCACAATTCATGCGAATCATTGTGTGACTCGTGCCTTTGTTCCATTGTTGTGGTAGTTGTGGAAGTAATTTTCATATAACAGAGACACACATTGTTATCTTGGGTGTTTCATGTTCCAATTGCCATTACTTGAATTTGTATTTAAAGACGTAATGCAAATTCATAAAGCTAACAAATGTATTCAATGTATTACTGCCTTTTAACATATGTTTGTCCAACCACACCAACATGTTTACAAATCTCTCTTTTTGACCCCTTCAAAGATCTCGGAAGTGTTAATTCAGTTCATTTAGCATAAAACATTTGGTTTCTATAAATGGAAATATCACTTGCATTCTCGCTGGCTGCCTGTGTTAGGCTGGGTGTACCCACTGTCTTGTTTGTGTGATTCATGGCCTGGACTAGGCTGTGTGACAGTGGGAAGTAAGTCTACCATGTACTGTATGCACCCAGCCTGTAGCATATGTAGCTTGTGAACATCCTTATGAAGGATTGTTCTTACCTCCTCAGCCAACCTACACACTTCTGTGTTTGTGCAGGCTGTGTTAGAACAGGTGAACATCAAAGAATAAGTAAGAAATAAGAAAAGGAGAAAGGTATAGATAGATGGTCACACACAACGATGTGCACTCTTCAAACTCATGAGAAAACTGCCAGGTATTGTTTTGTTCCCTCCAATCATTGATGCATCCATCTGTCTCTGAGTGCTTGTGTTACAGAGCTGTCATTGTAAATTTACTTATACAATATCCCATGAGAAGGGCGATTGTTAGCCTATTTATATATTTATGTATTTATTTATTTATTTATGATGACTGCTAGACAACACCTCGGAGGATACTGTTAAAACTCTCATCTGTCCTTGTGCAGAATAGATAAAAGTTATTGATGACTCATATGAGTACTTTACACACAAGTCCATGCACGCACGCACGTACACACACACACACACACACACACACACACACGCACACACACACAAACACACAGAAACACAACATCTCCTTCCTAACCTTGCCCATGTCACCCATTTTTTGAAAGCATTTTCACCCTAAACCAGTGCTGTAACAGATAACTTATCAATGGCAAATGTTAGACAGGCAAGGAAAAGAAAGGCCTGTTTTACTCTGGGGGTTATCTACATTTTTGGACAGGGGCAGTATTTAGATTTTTGTGATATGTATAACTGTGAACCCTACACAACATATTCGTTCCATCTGGATAACTCCAATGGCTGGTGTCCAGTGAGTTAAGCACTATTGACCACAAGTGGGAGTCAAAATTAAAAAAAAAAAAAAAAAAAAAGTGCTGCCGCCACTCTTTTACACCACGTCTGCATATGTGTATGCAGATGTCGCTCCACTGACCTTGAGCGTCGGCAGCCCCAGTACAAACCCACAGCAGGTCCCACTGGCATCCCGTCCTTGAGGTCTTTGGGTGGGGGAGGGGTGGAAAGGGGGTCGTGGAGGACCCACCGATACATAATTTTGGATTATAGCTGCCTTGCAAAAGAGCATTCTGTGAGGCATAAGCAGTTTTCTTGCTGAAATCAGGCTTTCCTTCACATCCTTGAGAAGAGTGGCAGCTGAGTTTCAACTCAAAGAGGACTTATTATTATGCAGATTCATTCAGATTCATTCAATCATCTACTTCACATCAGAAAGAGCAAAAGAGAGAGAGAGAGAGAGAGAGAGAGAGAGAGAGAAAGAGAAAGATACAGACTAAGAGCTACAGAGTAAGAGAAAGAGAGCGGAGACAAAGAAAGAGAGAGAAAAAAAGAGAGAGAGACATAGAGAGAGGGAGAAAGAATAAAAGACATGACCCTAAATATTAAATGAAATGACGAATATGCCTATTCCTTCTTAAGTAAAAATGTTGAAATGTTGGCTACTTTTTGGTTATTACAAATCATTCTCCAACAAATAACATTTTATCCTCCACTACAGAAGATACTGTTAAATAAATGTATAAAAAATATATAATAAGAGTCCTTTGCAAGAGTGTAGGTGATATCATGACTCTATAATCTAATTCAACAAGGAACACAAGAGAAGACATCCCCCTCTCCTTTTCCACTTTTTCATCTCCTCCCTCTCTATCCGTCTTCCTTTGCTGAGAGGGAACCAGCACACATGGTCCCTGTAGTCTCTAAGCTGCTGGGTTCCTCCCAGACCCGTGCGTTTACATCTGAGCTTGGAACGTAATTAGAGGAACCACCTGTTTCTCCTCCCTCCCTTTCTCTCACTCCTAGTCCTCCCCTTCACTCTCACTCTCACTCTTCGGCCCTTTGGCACCCTTCATTTCATGCCATGGAGTGCTGCGGTGGTGGTATGTGCAGCCCACAGCCCACTACTGCACATTCAATATTTATTGTACCATTTCCTAACCCCGGTCTGTTTTTTTTTGGGGGGGGGGGTCAACAGGCCTGCGTATGTGCTGGAGTACCTTGGGACCCAATGGTAAAGAGTGTGATGTGGGACTGATTTTGATTACATGGTGCACAGCAGGTTGTAGGAGGGAAAGATGTATCTTGTATGTGTGTGTATGGGAAAAGGAGAAAAATATGACTTGGAAGACCCCATTAAAAACGTGAAGACAAGATGATTTCTTCTCAAACTATATTCTGTTATTTGTGCACAAGGGTTTACACCATTGCTTTACCTAGACTGGTGCTTTTAGACATTGTGAAGTGGAGACAGACACAAATAAAATGAAATAACCATAATCATATTATTATTATTATTATTATTATTATTATTATTATTATTATTATTATTATTATTATCATTGTTATTATTATTATTATTATTATTATTATTATTATTATTATTATTATTATTATTATTATTGTTGTTGTTGTTGTCAATAATAATAATAATAATAATAATAATAATAATAATAATAATAATAATAATAATAATAATAATAGAAACATCAAATTAAAACATCCACCTCTGGAATGTTGAGACAAGAGGGGGACAGAGTGAAAAGGATGCAGCCAGCAGAGGGAAAAAATATTATTAACACATTTTTTAGTTAGTGGGTGGGAGTTGGACAGGCTCCCGTGGCTGGGAAGCTCTACTGAAAAATCCATGCTTGCGCACACCTCTAATTGGGCTCTCCCTGCAGGCAACACTGCTTCGTTTTGCACTGGCAAAACTTTGGTGGTAATAACAAGCAGGTATAATCCCAAAGGAACCAACGATGAAATGGAGAGGACTGAAATCAGTCTAATGTCAGAGGTTTTGTTTGGTACAGCTGTTTGGCAAAAACAGCTTAAAATCAAAGCATTTTTGACAACAAATAATCTGTTCTAACAAATACACATGCTCAAGGCCCACTTCATACCATTGCAACAGCATGCACTGCAGTGAAATCAATTGCTGATCAATCATTGACTGTATATCATTTCATCTATCTAATACACACACTCTTCGTGGGTATCAGTCATAAAGCATCATGCTTGTTTGTAATGCTTATCACATAACTTTACATTTAAAGGTTTAATATCCTAGCCTTCACCAACTACACTGAATGTCTTACATGGCCAAGCTATCTGAAGCTAATGTAAAACACCTACACAGTATATGAAACCTATGAAATCAGTAATGATTTTTCTTTTTCGGCTGAACATATGCAGTAAAGTCAACACATGAAATAAGAGTTATTTTGAATGTGGCCCCCAACCTGCTACTTCTCTCTCATCACACTAACTGAGTGCCGCTTTAGCAACTAATGGGTACATGGTTTAGCCAGTTTGTTTTGTACATATCCATGAAATGTGGGTGTTTGTAGATGAATAACACAAAATAGCCTCAAGAAATGGAATTATTTCCTCCCTAGAGTCTCTGTCTCTCTGTCTCTCTCTGCCTCTCCCTTTCTCTCTTTTCGTTTCTGTCTTCCTGTGTGAGTAAATGTGATCACACAGTTGAATGTTAAAAAGGCGATCCATATTTTGCAAATGTCACTCAGTGCGGGCCCACACGATCATTAACCTTTTTTGCCGCCGTGATCTCAGCCTCATTACCATCCGGTGGCCTCGGTGGAAACAGTGGAATGGTGTGGCACTCTAACTCGCCAGCATTAGATTTAAGTAAGGACAATACCTGACCAACCATGAAATTGAGCACTTACAAAAACTCACTGGTGACAGACTGAGGGAGGGGAAATAAGGGTTAGGTAAAATTGATGTGTCTGGCCCTACATTTGTGGAATTTTATTTTTTCGGAATGTGAGCGAAGGAGGGGGGGGGGTATTCATCACAGCATGGATATTTATATAACATATTTACCCCAGTGCATAAAAGGGGCCAAAATGGCTGGAGAACATATTCAGCTGGGAATTCAGGACTTTTTTCTCCATGGGCCTTTCAGTTCTGCTATGGGATTATGGGCCTAGCAAAAGTATGGAATAGTTCCAAGCCTAATATGGAGGACATATTGCAGAAGAAGGGCATATTGAAAAGTACAGCTTATATTCCTCAAAGTATAGATCTTGTTTGTCTAAAATTCCTTCCAAAATAATTTGTGGTGACAAGCATCAATGTTGAAAATAAGCTTCTTAACAGCAGCTGTGGGATCTGCTGGATTAAATATTATAACAGGACTTCCAATCAGCAAGGCGAAAGAGGTTGAACACAAAGGAAATAGTGTGTCCTCTTTTTTTCCCTGCAAAAAAAAAAAAAACCTGACACTAGAAAAGCTATGTTTCTTCTCCCAAAACATGCTGCAGGATGGTCGCTCTCCGTGGTGCTGAACACGTGTAGCTGGCACTCTGCAGTGCCCAGAGAGGAGCACTGGCTGCAGCACCTGCAGCTTGTTCTACATCTCATCATATGGATTCTGGGTTCTGAGGACAGATGCTACGAGAAGCCTTAAAGGATTTGTCAGAGAGTGCTTGGAGGGCTAGTAGTCAGTGGGAAGTAGTCTGTATTTCTGTAATGTAGTGCAGGCAGCTGCGGTGTACCCTTCTCTGCTCTGGGGCCTGGAGAGAGTGTGTTAGTTGATGTGTTAGCACCTACATTTCTATGGAATGGCTTTATTTCTGACCACAGCAGTCTTTTCCAGACATAGGTCCACAATTTTGTATGCCAGTCATACTACAGATGCATGGGGAAGAAAGGGAAAGTCTGGCATGCTGTGAGCACCCTGTAATGGTCAGGGTTTCAGAGAGGAGCATAAAAAGCCATGACTTAATTTCTTTTGCTGAACAATCACCATGGCAACCTATTGGAATTGACGTCCATCATCGCGCTATGGCTTTCGGCAGACATCTTAAAGGAGTGCGCACACAGGTGGAGCAAAAGCAAATGGCCATGCTGACTGAATGCAAATTAGAGTAATGTGACTGGAGCCTTTGTGCTCTAACCCTGACACCCCCACACACCCCACCAACCAACCCCCCCACACCTCCCCCACCACCATCACCACCCACCACCGCCACCTCCCTTTGGTTTATGGTGATTCTTTTTTTTGTCTCTTCTTGCCAGTTTTCTCTTGAAGAGCCTGTGTTTGCTTGACGTTGAGAGACTTTGCTGGAAGGTGCGTGTTCAATGCTAATGCATTCAAACTACTTTGCTTTTATTTATTTTTTTTGCCCCTGTTTATTATGCAAACATGGCAACCCCGTAATGCGAAGACAATTTTATCTTTTGTAGTAATTGATTCTCCCACCTGAGGGCACTCCATTCTAATCTAATATCGGACAAATTCTATCAACGGCATATCTGAAATTAATTAAGCGTGCCAGTTTTGTGGGTGAATTCACATGCCCCCTGCAGTTTACTTCTACTTACGAAAGCAATTAAACGTATTGTCCCAGAGCCTGATTCGTTTAGACTCATTGGTAGGCCTGATTGAGTTTTGTAGCCGAGTTGATGTTGCATTTATTTATGGATGAGGGAAGATTCACCTGTGTGTTTGAATGTCTGTTTGAATCTGCGTGCGTGCATGCGTGCATGTGTGCATGTGTGTGTGTGCATGTCTGTGTGGGTGTGTGGGTGCGTAGGTGTGTGTGTGGCTTGGGTGTAAGTGTGTTTGTGTGTGTGTGTGTGTGTGTGTGTGTGTGTGTGTGTGTGTCTATGTCTATGCTGTTATGCATGTGACACGTTGTATTACATTCTGTGCTGTGTTGAGAGTACTGATTTGCTGTGTGGAGTAAGATGTAAGAGAGTGACATCCATAACACCAGCCGAAAGGCTGAGTCTCCAGACCTATACCACATTCTTCCCTCCCTCTAACTGCCTGCATCCAGTTTTCTCCATTTTTTCTTTCCTCCTGCCTCCTTGGTTTATTTATCTCCATTGCTTTATTTTCCCAGAAAGAAGCAAGAAGTCATATACTGTGGAAGGACACAAAAAACATTCAATTTCATTGCTTTTCTATCTTCCTCCCTTTTTGAAGCCTTTTTCGTCCCTTTGTCGCCTCCTCCCAATCTTCGATCTCAGTCAAGAACTCTTTTTCATCTTTCTCTCTCTTGTGCCCACTCCCTCCATCCCTCTCCTTCTCTTACCCCCTCTCTCTTTCTCCCTTTCTCTCTCACAGTCTCTCTCTCTCTCTGCACTCACTCTCTCTCTCTGCTCTCTCTATCTCTCTCTTGCTCTCTCTTTCACTTTTCTCTCTCTCTCTCTCTCTCTCTCTCTCTCTCTCTCTCTCTCTGTCTGTTTCTCTATTGCTCTGGCAGTCCTGATGAACCTCATTTCAAGTCATTTCTCTCACAGCCTTTGTCCTCTACTTCTCTTGACCCCATTTGTCCGCCAACGCTTTGTTGCTCCTCACAATGTGCATTCTCCTTCTCGATGCTGTCCAATGTCTTGGCAGCATGAAACAAAATAGCATGCACAGCAGCAGGACTGGGGACAGGAAGGCAAAAACCTTCAAGACATTTCTTCAAGTAGCTTGCCTCAGCCGTGCAAAACACTTTCCCCAAAAGGGCAGAGGAAGGAAATTGGAGGCAGAGATTAGATGTGGTTCATTAATAAAGGGACTGCATGATTTAGGACTTTTTTTTTAATACTACACATCTTCAGCCTCTTCACCCTCCATAATTTGGGTCTCATCAAGTTTCCCAGCTCTGCTAAGGGACCTCTTCACCCTCATCCTCACTTTGTTTGTCAGCCTCACTTTCTTCTGGTGCGTTTGCTGTTGTTAACTTGGAGATTACACCAGCTACGCTGCCAAGCCCCAGTGTCTGTATCCTACACCAAGCCTGTCGGCCAATCCCATCAGTCAATTACTTGTGATACCTGAACTCTGACAGGATTCAATTATAATAAACATGCAGAGCCATCAGCCTAAGGCATCACCTGTCCTCTCGCGCCCAACCTAATGCATCTCTCCATAATGACATTACATATCCCAGCTTGTCCTGCACTGCAGAACGGTGTGAAGGAACAACAGAAAAATAAACACACTGTGGTGTGGACGTCTTCATCTGCCTTGATGACAGACTTTTTTTTTTTTTGCTGGAAAGAATCCCCCAGACAAAGAAATGTTGTAAATTGGTGTCTGGTTTAATTTGGTGCTGCAGGCAATGAAGTGGTCACCTAAATGAGGCATGAAGAAAAGGGAAAATGTCTGTATTCCCACCTCTGTCAGCCGGGCGGACGATGATCGGAAGAGAGCATAAAAGAGCCGTGGTCTAAATTAAGACAAAATTAAAGCATAACAATTACTAATGGGAAAATGCATTAAGCAAAGGGATTTCTCCAGAGACTCCACAACCATCACTTCCCAGCACAGGCCTAGGGATGGCTCTAAAATGGAATATTCCATTTAGTAGTCTCTGGTGTAGAGCAAGGAAAAGTGCCAAGACACTCTTTTAAAGTTTCTTCCTCATTGTGATTCTCTGACTTTACTAAATGCATGGTTAGAATCTCTATTTAATGATTGAGTAGAAGCTTTATTGAAGCAGAGGTTTTACAGTAATTGAATTAATGGCCAGCTACTTAGTAATCTAGAGAAACTGTGCAGAGTTTAGTTGTAATGTGTAATGCGAAATGTTTTTGGTTTAGGAAGGACGATGCTGGGATCTCTCTGTTGACACGAGATGTGGCTGATTTCCACATTAGCGACCTTGCAGATTGTTTTCTGTCTTTTTCTTTTTTTAAAATAACCTAATATATTCACATTTGTACGTTCACCTTTGCCTTTTACTTCAATATATCATGAATAATTGGCATACAGCTTTCAAAGTGTAGTAGACCCTGAAGGAGCAGGAATGACATTTCTCCTTGATGATGACGAAATCTAAAAATACCTAGGTGAAGTTGCCAGAAAGTTAGAGAACTTGAGGTCCAGTTTGTCTAAGAAGCTTTTAGATGGATAGCTGGTTATAGGTGTGTGTGTGTGTGTGTGTGTGTGTGTGTGTGTGTGTGTGTGTGTGTGTGTGTGTGTGCCTGCATGTGTGAGTATTTTTTTTTCCTTAACAGACACCTCTGTAAAAAAAAAAAAAAAAAAACTTTCAAAAACCACCCTGACATGCCAGGTGCAGTGACACATTTCAGAGGCTGTTGAAAGAGCTCATGCATTCAGTCATCCGCCAAGCCTTATGGCAGTTTGTGGAATTATGAATGCTTTGCAGCGTGGTGATTTCTGCAGAGGCAAACTGTGATGCAGTGACAAGGCCAGAGGTTGGTGTTCAGGCAGGCGGAGCGCATCTCCACTCTGATCAAACACAATAAAAAGATGGGAGATTTTATTTTGGTTGCATAGCCATGACACATCTGAACATCCTTGAAATTTGCCGGTCTCTGATGTGGGAGATGTGGGAGGTCACAGTTCAGTGTTTCGCTTAGGTTATTAGATGTCAGTTCTTTTAGAGAACATGCTTGAAGTTTAGAGGTGTTGTAGATATATTTTGTTCTGTTTTTGAGAAATATATTTGCATGGATTTTCAAATAAACTAGTCAGTCAGACAGTCAGAAATATGTTAAACAAGCCGCTGTAGAAGAAGATGTCTTTGATTGATGGACCTCTTAGTGTGATGTGATTGGCAGGTGCTGTTTGGTACAGTCGTTACTGCAATAGTGAATAATTACTGTAGTATCCTAATAAATGTAGTTGTAGTTTTAATTACGGTAAGCTTTCTTTCCTATTATATTTAAGCAGGCAAAGGTTTGTTGTCTTGTTAAGATGAAGTAAAGATTGTTGCTCTCTGTATTGCTTCATTCGTGGAGTTGTAATATATTATTTGTTTTTTTATAAAGATTGGCACTAAAGATTTAATTATGGTCAACCCTAGAGAAACATTTGCTGCCTTGTTTTATGATGAAGAACATGAAGAACATCACTTTCCATACTTTCTGAAGTCTAAAAAATGGTTTGTATTTTGCTGTACATTGTCCATTTTGTGCCAGTAATATATTTCCAAAAGAAAAAGCTGCTTGACCCTTTTTGCTGTGCATTGTTTCTATGTATTACCAAGTGAACATGGTTATATAAAGTAGTTTTAGATCAATCCATGTGACTTTAGTGTGCTGCTTTCTAAATCATTATTTTGCTTTAGATACTAGCTGATAGGTGAGTCTGCATTTCTGTTAAAAGGATCCAGGAGAAAGGAATACATTTGACAAGAAAGCAACACTAAGATCATTGTCACAAAGGCCCTGTACCCCGTCCAGGCTAAGGTGTGTAATTGCATTGACATGGCAAGACAGATGTTCTTTGGTGTGGCAGTAGAAGCATATACTCAGAAGCATATACTCAACCATGGCAACAGTGGTCTGTTACAGAAACAGTGAATGTAAGTTGGTGACATAGCAATAGTTTCCAACCTAAAGTTCTGAATGAACACTCCGAGCATGCAGTAGACTTTAGCAAAACAGAAAAGAGAGCCTAGTAGATTGCAGATGCCTGTGGACAAAGACACCCGTAAAGGATGATGTCAACTGGGAAGTGAAATCATCACTAGAGGTCAGTACAACTGGACTTAACAGCTTGGCAGGTTGAGGTATAGACACTGAATCTTATCTAGACAGAATAAGGCGGGGATGACATGAAGTGGTTGCACTGTCAAGAAATCGTTACGGCAGCAAGGAGTGTCATGCTGGGCTGCATAATTGATGCTGAGGAATTTTGTCATTGACTCCACACTGAGGAAAATGAGCTTTAGAGAAAAGGGGAACCTTCACTGCATAGCTCTCATTATGCAAGCCATTATAATGTTAGTTGCAGAGCAAGTGTTCTCTCTCTCTCTCTATCTCTCTCTCTCTCTCACTCTCTCTCTCTCACACACACACACACACACACACACACACACACACACACACACAGACACACACACACATTTTCCTTCTGGCTTTTCACTTTCCATATCTGAAAGAAGTGAAACAAAAGCATATCACCTTAGAGGAAACTTTAAAGCTACCTTTGGTCCACACACACAAAATACAGTACTCCTCTAAAAGCTGAGCCAATATGTAATCCAGCATTGTCATGAAAAACATCATTTTAAATGATAAACACAAAGCATGATGGTCAATTATAGCTTTAGGTAATTAGGGTATATGACCAATGGAATTAAAGCAACACTTTGCAACTTGTTTTGAGTTATTTTATCATCTTTATAAATCAGTAAATGCTTAAATAAGTCATTACCGAGCAAATGAACACTTTATTGACCCTGCTGTCTGTGGACAGAATACTATGCATGCAATATCCGGGTGTCCATCCCGGCGAGAAGCAAGATCACATTAAATTCTGAAGAAATTCTGATTTTACTTACCTCGGTGGACATGACTATTTTCGTATTAGCTGGCTACTCTGTTCAGTTGAGTTAAAAACACAGGCAGGGTCAGGGGAAGGGAAAACAGACACATTTTTATGAGGGTGTATTTACTTGGAGACACTAAGGGGAGCGCCGTTGAGAAAAAAACACTCAAAGTTGCATAGTGTTGCTTTAAAAGTATCCATTCATCTATTCTCCTTTTTCATTAAGAACCCAAAGCTAAAAATAACTGCCTCGTTAGTTGACATGAACAAACTATTATCCAGTATAAACAAACAGTAATTCATTTTTAAGCACTGTAGGTGATGTTAACCACAGGCCTTAACCTACTTATCTAAGTGGGTCTGAATTGGCCTTAAATGATCATTTCCCGATAAAATATTTGGGTTAGCATTTTTGCTACCCAGACCTGTCTGTATGTAAGTATGCAGGTGTGCCAACAAATTAACAAGTCAGGTTCCCAAAAAAGATCAGAATCAATAAGCCCATACCAGTTGTACGTCATTACATTAAAAACATTATGATGACACATACCTAAGTTTACTGCAGAGAAACATTGAACAGGTCATTGTAAGACAATAGGTGACTTGGAGTAAAAGTGAGTTTAGTGACCTTTATGTGACTTTTTGTGATTTTGGCACAAAGGCAAATTGATGGAAGTCCTCGTGATCAAAGATGAATAAATTAATACAGTGGGCAAAAGGGAAAAATGACAATGCACATTTCTCAAAGCAGTACATATTTATTTTCAGTGAAATGGTGGCACAAAATGTTTATTTTCAGTAGGTATAGAACTCATTCCTGCTGGCATTGGCCTATGGTATCATATGCTGGTCACCATATTGGTAAGGGCTAGACACCCCACATTTTGCTTCCCGATTTCATCTTTAGTATTTCAAATCTAAACAACAATCTTGGGGCCTCAAAGACGCAGAGACCAATAGTAAAGTTGGATAAGTGAATGGCTCTTGAGATATGTGAAGAACACACAGACAGGCATACAGATACAGAAATCCTTTACTCTGCAGAGAACAGAACAACAGAATGACGGGGATACAAGATAAAGTGGAAAAACCTGGAATCCTAAAAGCAAGGAAGTGGTAGCAAGTATGCGCTATACAGTAGTTCAAATGAAAAAGATATATGGGTGTCATAAAGGAAAGAAAGGCATCATTGCATCTGTAAGCATATGCAAATGTGTGTGTGTGTGTGTGTGTGTGTGTGTGTGTGTGTGTGTGTGCACATGTCTGAGACACATTAAGAAGGATGGATGGGTGCATATATACCTTATGATCGTGTAAGGTGTATTAAAATAAATAACACATTTCCTTTCAAACCTCAAAGAGAACAAGGTACTTAAAATTGCATTCAGACAACATTTAACAAAAACAAAACACTAAGAGAAAACACACACACATACAAACACACACACACACACACACACACACACACACACACACACACACACACACACACACATACTTACACACATACTTACATGCATACACACACACACACACACAAAACAAACTCAAATCCCCCTTGGCCCAAGCTGTACATGCTGTGACATGCACCGCATACGAAACCTTACCAGTAGGATAGGGGCAAGTTCCTTTATCAAGAGTTAACACCATGCTGTACTATCAGTTATGCCACACACCAGGCCTTCCAGACAGGGGTGAGAAAGCATGTAGGACAGACAGGCAATTGTTTTTTTTTTTCCTCCCAAAAAGCAGACGCTTAGGACCATGAGAGAAGAAAGGCAAAGGAGGAAGGACAGTTCAGCCAAGCCTAAAAGTCATGAGGAAAACAGGCTATAAAAAAACAAGAAGGCTTCAAAGAGAAAAGAAATAAAAAATGGGTACAGAAAAGACAGGGAGATATAAATACTGACACAGGCAAAAACAAGATGAAGGAAAATTGAGTATGTATTACGCTTGTCAGATCAGAATCTAATTGTAATAGGAATCGTTCTGTTTATATTTAGCTTCCTGACTTTGTGAATAGCTGTTGTACTTTTCTGTAATTGCCTTAACAAAATGCTGCAGACACACTGTAAAGGGCCCTGTGTCAAGAAAATGACTTGATTTCCTGACTCAGTGCATTATCAAGAAACGGACACAAGACAAGTGTTCAGTTTTAAAACTGCTCCGGTACCAGAGGAGAGAGTGCCCACCGAGACAAACAGTTGTCTCCTTGGTTTGCGGTCTCTGATCTAACAACTCGGACACAGCGCTTTTATTGCACACAAAGAAAAGACAGTTTCAAAGAAGGAAAGTTCAGTAACTTTCCACCAGCTCCCTAATGAAAATGTTATCTTTAGTTCTTGCACCTGTGGATAACCACTTGACCCTGAACAGAATGCTCTCAAAACAGCCCTCAGAATATTCACACAATAGAGTGCTGTCTTCTAGTTATGCACACAGAAAAGTATATATGTTTTATTATGTGATAATACTAAAACACTCTAAATTATTTTCACACCTGTCACAATCTTCCTCTTGCATTACCTGCAACATAAACTGGAATTGCTGAAAAGAAAAGACAAACCTCCAGACAGACCTCATACATGTTGAACCTTTGATCAAAGGCCAAAACAAGGCAAGATATGTGTAGCTACTTATCACATATGCTGGCAATTGTATGTGTTTTACATACATAAAATAAAGACAAACATCCAAAAGAAAAAAACGATTAAAATTCAAAAATAAGACGCACAAAAAGCGCAACTAAAAGAACATACAAAATGCATGAAACAGACTGAATGAAAATGAAATAATACATATAAAATAGTACATTATATAGAATAAAACGATATGGATGTAGCTCCAACTGTGCTCACATCACTACCAGCAAGCAGGGGTCCACATGAAGCATAACAAAAATAGAGTGCCTAGAAAGAAGAAAGAAATGTAAGTCCATTTGATCAGTAAACAAAAGCATCTGAGATCAACTGGGCCATAGGTCTAGATTTAAAACTCAAACAGCTTTGTTGTCAATAAATGTTGTTTCCAGAGCTGCAGCTAAAAGCAGCTTCACAGTGACAGTAGGTGTTACCAACAGATTATTCTCCAGGAATCTGAGAGGTCTAGCAAGTGATGCATACCTGACAGGTAATTTGGTCCTGTCCCATCTCATGATTAACAGACAGCAGTGCTTTCAAATGATTTCTTTGACTTTAGGAAGCCGGTTTATAGCCTGGCTAACGCGACTTATCAATGCTCTGTGAACATTGGTCTGGCCAAGCTGTGTTGTAAACCCATTTCTCAGAGGGCGGGCTTAACCCGCCTCTTTCAAATGCCTCTGTTTGCTACTGGACGAAGATTCAACCAATCACACTCCTCTGTCCTCTGACGTATGAGAAATGACCACAACGACAGGGTTCTTGCAAAGCCCCATTGACTTGGCTACCAGCAGGGCTAACTGATAAATCAAACTTTTACCGAAGCCGGTCGGTAGCATTGCGAAAACGTCCTTTCCTGCAATAAATGATTCAAGGGCTAACCTTTGCTCTATTTCCAGAGATAACTTCCCTTTGAATTCTTCCAAAACAGCAGCTACAGCTGCACTAAATCTCGTTCGCCATGTTCACAGTGACTGAGGTAGATTTCCGGTTGCTGAACTACCGCGTCATTACCTTTTTGAAATGCTAGATTTTCATTGGTCCCAGTTTCTCTGTTAATGTAGAAACGGTGTAGACAGGCAGCTTGACCAGACTGACTTTCAAGGCGAAATTGAAATGCAGCGTTAAAGGAAGTATGGGTGTGCCCAGACTAGCCGGTGTAAGGATGTCAGTACTGTAGCCAGTTCTTTTTTACCACAGTGAAACTAGCAGCTGCATTTTGTGGGTGTTTGATTTGTGTGGTCTTTTTAGGAAGATTATTGTGCAGCCCACTGTGTTTAGTAAATGGCAGTAGTCAACTCTGCTGAAAAACAAAGGCACGAGTAAGGGTTTTTTTTTATCGTATTGTGGCATCTCTCAAGTTTTTATGATGTAGAAAGCTGACTTAGTTGCTGCTTGGTTGTTAAAACTAAATTTGTAATCACATAACACACCAGAGTTTTTAAAAGTATCTTTTGTTTTGAGTCATTTTGTGTCAAGCTGTGTAGCAATTCTAAAGTCTCTACTTATTTTCTGAAATAATGTTATTCAACTTTTATCCTTTCCTTTTTTGCTGATGTTTTAAAACATTGTTAAGTCCCTGTCTAGGGCTTTGAGACTTACAGTAACAAAGGTTTATTTGACGATAAGAGACAGACTACCTATTATGAAAAATAAAAAGTATTTATTTATACCCAAAAAGAAGAGAAATAGAAAAAGGTAAGGAAAAAAAATTGAAGCTCCAAAAATAATGTGGCTTGACAAAAATGATGGGCCTCAAAAATAGGCCTCAGCAGCCCTGCGGTTACTCCCAGACTCTCACCCTGAGAGACGCAAGACGCAAAGATGATGGCAGGAACTACAGGAAGGCCTGCCCAGATAGTAGCATAGCGTGGCAGAGGCGGCAAAGACAAACTGCTTCCCCATAAGCACTAAAAAAGCTCCCAGCAGACAGCTCCCCAAACAGATACAGTAGCTCTCTCAAAATGATCGCTCTCTCGAATGACGTCACGGCCCAATAGAACGCTACAAATAATTAGGGTCAATCATGGCCAAGGGAACTCATCAGCAAGTTCAGCTGCACAGGACTGTCTGCAAGACAGAGGAGAAAACACAGCACCATGAAAAAACAGCCACAAAACACTGAAGACCCATAGGGCTGTAACACACATCCATTATCTATTTGGTCAATGTATTTTTAAAAAGATACCAGTGGCTGTTACGAAGTCCAACTGGAAATAAAAACCCTCGCAGAACCTCGTAACATAAAAGAGACTGGACAACAGTTTGACAGGGAAAAAGCTTAATATCTTATTGTTTTGTTAAGATTTGTTGATGTAACAGCAACAAGCAAAAACCCGTCAGCAGAATCCAGTGGTTACAATAAAGGAAAAGAAAAACATAGAAAATAAATCCTCCACTTCCTTACTAAAGGTGGTAAGGCAGTTTACCTAGCTTCCGTGCCCCCCACACAATACATGTTAGAAGGAAATTAAAGTGGTGGTTTTCCGCAGTCCACTTACTTACCTATTCTAACTAGCTACACTAGAAACGTGTAGAAAATAACCACCTGAGAGCAGTAGTAAGACAGTTATAGTTAAAGCATAACTAAACAAGACATAGATACAAAAGGTGCTGGTGTGCAAGCGTGCTGGTCGAGAGAGAGAGACATCATGCCAGGAGGCGGCCTTTTATAGGGGGATGGGCAAGAACGAATTAACTCTACCTATAGGAAACAGCATGAACAGCAGCCAAGGCAAACGGCACAGCATTAGTAAAACGCAAGACATTTAGTTGACACCAGAACCCAGCACCGTGTAACAGTGGCCTATAGTCATCAAGTGAGAAGTCTGAGCAAAGTTAAATACAGTTAGTGTTGCAGTGGTTATAAAGAAATAATCTTAAATAAACTGTGTAGTAGAGTATAAAAGCAGACATAAGACCAACACAAAAAACACATTACTGGTCATGAATATCACTATTGAGGTGTAGTTTCCTCTGACAACAAAAAAAACATTGTCTTGTTAGTATTGCCAACCTCTGGCCCATACAACATCACATACAGTATACTGTGTATAAAGCCCAAGGTTCATGATCCACTAAACTGGTTTCAGAATAAACAAAGCTTAGTGTGTGTTGGTGATCTAGCCACTGAGAATGTGAGGTGGTCAGTGTCCTCAGCAGTTTAGGAGATGTGCCAGATAGCAGTCATACCTTCATTACTTTAAATGCATTACATCTGCTGCTAAGACATGAAAATAAAACTTTGGCAAAGTTGGGCAGTAAAGTATTTTAGGCAGCCATAGGGTGCCATCTGTTTTGTCTGTGACTGTCTTGACTTCTACTGGAGCTTTGTCATCCATTATATTATTCTCCAATTTTGAATAAAATTATTCAGAAAATCATCAAGTCCGACATTTGAGTTAAGGTGTCTGACAGTGCCTGCTTGTAAAAAAGCAGTTGTGTAACTCTCTAACCATCTGTTACAAATGTACAGAAACACAGATGTGTAAAAAGTAGCACAGAAATTATCAGATAAGCCCTTCAAGATTAGATCATTTGTGATGACAGGGTCCAGGGCATGATCAAGAGATTAAGTTAACCCCTTTTACGGTATTGAAGATGTGAAGAGATACCAAGAGCAAGAGCATTTCTTGCCTTAACAGAACAGCTTTCTGAATCCATTCAACAAGCTAACCACGATAGTTCACATGACCTGGTTGGTTGCACTGCCACACCTGTATCCTGTGTGCAACCTGAGAGGTCTGTCTCTATCTGCAGTGACTTCCAATGTAACATAAGTATGAAATCTCTCTGGAGAGAGTGTCCAGTCTGTGAGATTAACCAAGACAGTGGCACTCGTCCATGTCCATTTATAGCTTCTTCTTCAGGCTTCAAACACATGCAATTACCTTCAATGGGATCAGATGCATTATTTTGGAGGAGTGAAAACTGCCACTGGCTGGCAAGGAAAAGAGGCTGCTTCTGTGCCACACAGCCCAATTTAAACTGAAGTCCACTTATTTTTTTATGCTCCTCTTTTGTTCTTTTTCTTTCTTTTTTTTTTGGAAAGCCCTCAATATTTGGAGAGCAGCAACAAAAGGGAGATAGGGGTTATGTTCAATCTGCACTCCACACAGAAACAAAAAGATAAATCACATACTTTTTTTTTTTTGGCGGACAGCCCTGTCATCGGGTGACCTGGGAGAGATGCCTGGCCATGGTGTTGATGATGATGTTTTCCAAAATATCACCTTTTTGAGGCAAGATGGCAGAAAGAGCAAAAGCTTGTTTCATCAGCCATTGACTTTTCTTTATATATGTGGTAGGAGGATGTGGGCCACATACTCAACTGCTGTGCCATGGACATTACCTTCACAAAAAAGCCCGTGGTAAGTATAAGCATTGCTACCTAAATTATTAATGCTAATGTTATTCCATTGTAGTCCTTGAGCCACTTGTTTTGTTCCATACTCAATACTAGTACAGCATGCACACTACACATGTGCCTTTACAACTTTATGAACGCGAGCAGAGCTTTTTAGAGTAGTCTGAAAGCCATTCAAGTCCAACATGAACAATGTAAATGCAAATGAGCCATTGACCACTTAGAAAAAAAGGCAAATTTTTCCTTTTTTAAAATTATTTATTTCATTTTCTGGGGAAACATGCTTTCTAGATGTAAACAGGGAACGGAAGCACAACACAACAATTTCTCACATTAGGCTACCCATTTCTCACCTTCTCCCATTATAATCTATGGATGCTACTATGGCACTGTAGTAGCGGCGGAACAGGAGTTTGTCATTCAAGACAAGCGAAAGTGTTGTTACTATAAAAGGCAGCCCTGTAAAACAGAATCAGTGGTAGGAAATAGAATCTAATTGGTCCTAAAGTAGTCATTGGGCCATGCATAGAACCCATTTAACTAATCTGTGTTGACAAAATGGAGCAGCAGTTAGCTTAATGATCTTGTTAAATTGTAATTTGTGAGGTGGAAAGAAACAGGATTAAAACAAGACTAGACTGAATGAAAGTGTTAAGTCAACTAAAGCTTTGCTGTTAGTTTTGGATTTTCTGTAAATCTCTAGTGCAGCCTACACTGAAAAGAAGCTCAGTACAGTATATAGATCGTTTATATAGTAAATGAATGGCGTTAATTTTTAAGATGAGGCAGATAGATACAATTAGATACAAAGGTTGTTAATTAGTCCCTTAATTAGAAATTAATAACTGTAATAATTTCCAAACTCAGTCCTTATCTATCACGGAGTCACAAACTCCATTTTCATGTCATTTTCATGTTGATGTTCCTGGCCAAAAAAGGTTTTTACTTTCTTCA